>CM077254.1:8061004-8661004 GCA_039654775.1 Spinibarbus caldwelli
CAAAATAAAAAACACATTGTAATACCCGAATCACTGTCACAGTATTTTTTTTTACCGTTAATTTTTGCCAACCAGTGCTTCCCGTTTCTTACGGTAATTTGAATAGGATATTGCATGCACAGAATGACACTTGTGTTGGCATGCCATTTAAAAAAAACACTTTTGACCCAACCAAACAAACCAAATTGTGATGTGAAAAGCTCTAGTGTGAAAGCAATCCTAAAGAGCACCACTGAGATATTCATGAAGCTTTTCAGGTGGGCAGAATGTGTCTGTGCTTGTTCTATGAGGAAAGGGACTTAAATGTAAGACTCTCATTTCATAATGAAGTGTACAATGTTAAAAAAGTGGTAAAGCAATACAATATCTGATAGTTGCATTGTTTTTGTGCTAGATCTAGGCACAACTCATTGACTAAATCATAGATCTGCAGAGCCATGGAAAGTAATGAAACTTACCCCAGGCTGCTTCATCTTCTGGAGAGCAAACTTCAGCAGGAAAGACAGCTGGTCCAACGTGAGCATCGTCATAGCTTTACTCTGAGTCTCTATGCACTCTGCAACTGTTATTTTCTGTAAACAAAAGTGAGAAATACTTGGTTTTATTTTAATGCAAATATTAAAGCCATGTTTCTATATCATAAAAAGTAGAATTTTTTTTCTTTTTGCAAAAATAAATCATTCAGATATCATTGGCATCATATGCCGCCAATTACAGCTTATGTGTGGTATTCAGCAATTACTAATTTAAAATGCAAAAAGT
The DNA here is from genome assembly GCA_039654775.1 of Spinibarbus caldwelli. NCBI lineage: Eukaryota > Metazoa > Chordata > Actinopteri > Cypriniformes > Cyprinidae > Spinibarbus > Spinibarbus caldwelli. Next base: position 8,061,767 of record CM077254.1, read on the forward strand.
TATACACTATAGAAGTTTTAAAAGTAGCAAAATCAATAATTCTAAAAGTCAGAAAGGGTGGAAAATCATCAAGCAAATCTTAAGTAAAAAGAAAAAAGTAAATTTAGCTGATAGATATCACCATACTTCCCCAGATGATTGATTACATGTTTTCTAAAACGTTATGTTTAAGTATATAAAGCATTTAAGTATTCAAATCTTATAAGTTTATTAAGATCCTTCAATTATCTATTGAAACCCACACTAATATTTAAAATATTAGTAAGCTTAATATATAGAAAATCATCATTTATTGGGGACTTTCAATTGGGAGGTGGCTGTCCCGAACCCTAACCCCTAAATTTCAACTTATGAAAATGATATTGAAATAATTTTAGTTTTTTTTTTCCATTGATGTTTTTGAAAGTATCTTTTTGATTCTTTTAAAAAGTTAAGTTAAAAATCTTTTTTTATATTTTCTTTGTAAATTATGAAACTTTAAGTTAAAAAAGATGTGTCCCGCATTTTTCATGTCACTACCGAAACAGTGTATGTTTTAGTCTATTGGCCGAGACTGATTTTAACTAAACCCATAAATTTATGATCAGGAAATATTCCTGTGTCCCCCTCTCTCATAGCTACAAGGTGTGAGTAGATAGGTCTCATCATTTTGAGGTAAATGTGTTCAAAAATCTGAAAAATCTTTGTTGTAACTTTAAGGAACGTCATTACCGAATTTCTTTTGTATTTTAGTAGTGTTTTAGTATGCGAGTTAAAATTCTGTAATGTGATGTGTTTGCTACCAAAGCTTTACTCTCACTACCGAAAATGTACGGTCACTACCGAAACATGCAATGTTTTGTCAAAAATAAAGTATACTGAATTATCAACTAAGATGTTATGATAGTTTTTGGTTCAATGTATATTCAAACTAATGAGTCCTTTACTTTGAAATCAACTTTTTGCCTTTTACAAAGAAAAAATGGATTCAAAATACAACAAATCTCATAAATTACACTTGAAATATTGTTAAAAATTTAATTGTTATGGATTTACCTCTGAAAAAAATTTAATAAAATAGCAAAAAATATATATTTACAATCTCAATATAACCCTTCTAATTAAATTATTATTACTGTGTTTTGGTAGTGATAAATTTGGGGAGAGAACAAACCTCTCTAAAAAACGTTTAGAATAAAGATGGAACCAGACTGTAAAGTTTGGTGTATGTAAGTGCTACCGAAGGGGGGGATCAGAAAACTTGCCCTAAATAAAATTGAGCCGCATGCGCCAGTACCTCACATTCAGGGCAGAACCAGTCTCCTTCGGGCTCTGCAGCCAGTTTGAGGCACTTAGCGTGGTAGACGCGCGGGCAGAGCTCACAGCAGAGCACCTGACCCTCGCGGTGGCACACCCAGCAGTAGAAGTCATTCCGCCCGTCCTGCGGTACAACATCAACAGGGTCTGTGGTGAGTGCGGGCTGCTTCACATAGTAAAAGGGACCATGTCTTAGTTCTGACTGGAATGTGGGCGAGAGAAACAGAGGGTTGGGGTTTCAAAACATGGTTATTAAAGATAACAAGACAAAACCAACAGGCACAAAGGTTATTGATCAGGAAGTGGCATGGAACGACAGAAGAGGGCAAATGTAGACTAATGAGCATTGAATTAATGGCATTCAACCTGTAACGTGACAGTAAATGCATCCTTGTTTGAGAAGGAAAAAAGCTTAGGACTAATAATTCATTGCAGCTGCATCATAGGCTGTCCTTGGATACACATTTCTGCTTAGCTTGCATGACAGCCACCAGCCTTGTGTTCGTTTGGCTGGGCTCATTATATTAAGGCATGGACCTTAGGCTGTTTGCGGAAATTAATTTCACTGTCGAAAGATGACACTTTTATAGAAGGTAAAATATTTTGTTTGGATCCCCTGCACAAACGGTAGTGGTCAGCTCGAGGATTTATCAATAACCTATACTAGGGCTTGACAATAAGGATGGTCTGTTTGCATATGGTTGCTGTTGAGCAAATGCTTATGGTGTGAGACGCTGATAAACAGTGGATGTGATGATACTTAAGGTGTGATGCAATGGCCACATCAGTCAAAACACGTATACCAACAGGTCACAAATAAAACAAGGAATGCATTAATACATTGATAAACTCTTGCTACTATAATAGCCTGATAAAACAGACCTTTCAATTTAATATTCACTGATTAAATTATTTCATTTTGAGGACATCAGTCCTTTATGCACTTAAGATGTGGCTTTGCCTTTGTGTAAATATAGCTGTTATTCAAATGATAAATCTATATAAGTTACTTAATTCTTAAAAAACAAAGTACAAACTTGATATTTTAAATTGCTAAAGATAATCTACTAAATTTGATTTAATTTAAAACCTTTGCTAAAAACAGCAAAATGATTCATTTACTTGTTGCTAAAACATCAGCAAAATGTTTAATGTTTCAAGCAAGTATGCTTGAAAAACAACAGGAAAATTAAGTATTTGCATCTATTTGATTTTTAGAATCTGCATAAATCTGTTAATTGTGAGAACAATTATGCATCACATTACGTTTATTAGTTTATGTTAAAACGGTTGCCGGACCGAACAAGGGGTTGTATAAAGAGCAAAAGTTGCACCTGGTCTTTACTGTTATTAATGGCTCCTGGTTTCTTCTTCTTTTTTACAGGACTAGAGGAGGATTCCGAAGGCGAGTGTCCATTTGAGGAGTGAGGAGGGCTGGAAACCTTGCGCTTAGGGACGGTCCTTTCTGCTGACCCTTGATCAGAGACTGCACAGTAATGGTCCAAATTACTGACATGAACGTAGAGTTAAAACTGCACATATAAACTAAACCATACTGAAAAAATTCAATCCGATCACAAAGCATCAACAAATATGAATGATTAACTTAGTTGACATTTTTGCACTGTTTTGACACTTGAATGTGGAAATAAATGTGGCACTCTCACACAAAGGACAATTCTCACCCTTGGATCGTGTTGCGATTTCCATCCCTTCAGTTGCATCTGACTCCTTCCCTCCTCCTTCAGCCAAACTGCCACAATGAAAAAATAAATAAATAAATAAAAATCAATGATATTTAAATGTCCATTTTGTATACCTGCTGTTTTGTCATTATGGCACCTGTATTTCTCATGCCATTCTTTTCGGTAAAAGAAATTGCTTTACTAAAATTAGGCTTAAATTTTTGTTTTTTTTATCTTTAGAGGGAATGTGTTTGGCAACAGCGATGCTAAAAAGACAGTGAAATCTAACATAACTTCACCATTTTATCAAACATCAAGCAAGCAAATGTCTTCATATAGTACTTCACTGAATTTAAGTTTTATTTCAACAGTTTGAATGCAGAAGAGAAGGAAGTTCACAGTGAAAGAGAGCTTTGACATTAAATTCACAGCATCGCCTGCATCAGACTCAACAAAATATGCTTATTCTCCACTCCTAACAAATGCTAAACTGAATCTTATTGTTGTAGAAATGGAACATTAAGAATAAGCAGATTAAATAAAACCTTTTGTGTCAGGTGTAACTTACAAATGAGTATTTGATACTAAGCAAATCAGCTTGTGGCATTTCCTGCTGGTTTCATTAACAAGTGACATGCATAAAAACATCAAATTTTATGTAAATATATACAAAAAAGGCAAAGCATTTTCATTTCAGTAAACAATCCAAGAACACAACAGGCAACCCAGTTTAATTATACACCGCAAAAACTGAAATACTATCTAAAATATCTAAACATTTCTTCAAAACAAGATACATTTACTTGAGAATCAAAATGACCTAAGATATTAATTCTTCTTTTCTGAAAAACATATGAAAAGTATGTCAGTTTATGATTAAAACAAGAAAGAAAATATCTGCCTATGGGGTAAGAACAATTAACTTGATAATTCAAAGGAAAAACAAGATTAGTTTTCTTACCCTACTGGCAGATATTTCTTTTGTTTTAAGCAAAGGCTGACTTAATTTTGATATTTTTATTTTAGAAAACAAGATATCATTTTGCTTCTCAAGTAAATATCTAAATTTAAGAATGTTTGTACTGAAACAATACAAAAATACTGAGTAAGAAAATTATATTTTGCAGTTTATTACTGCCTGAAGTAGCACCAAGATGGTTTCCTCTCACTGCCAAGAGAGAACTTTCTATTAGAAATCTCAATTAACACACAAATGCCATCTGAATATGATATGCACATCAGACCGATGGCCCATAACTCATCAGATTGAGCGTTGTTTGATGCCAAAGCTGAACCTCTGTGGAAATTTCAATTTCGATGCGGCACTTGGACTTGAGACCTTCCAAGCGACATAACGTTTCCCATCATTATACAAGCTTGAGCGGTTTTAAAAAGGCTCCTTTTCTCTCCTGATGCCTGGGTTATTATCACACACACCCCCACCATGTCTTGTTCATGAACAGAGGAAAAGAGAACATCCTCCATGAACAAACCTCAAGATGATCAGAGAATCACACTGTCATTGACATTTACCAGGTCTATCTAATGCGCTTGCCCTGATGTGGCAGTGATATCTTGCTCCGTCCCGCACCCCCAACCTTCAGAGATGCAGATGGGGAGGGGGTGTGTTGACAGCATGCACAAGGCAAACATCTGTAGAGCTTGAGCACTTGCCATCTTGGCCTTCTCACGTCCAACCTACATGCACCATCCACTCCCCACCCGTAGTAGAATCCAGTTCCTCTTACGCAAACAACAAGCCGAACACATGAGTTAAAAATGGCAAAATACAATCACAGATACACATATAACCTTACCCTTAAACAAGCTTCCTCCCCAAAAACACAGTCACACTAGCATTGTATGACTGTCCATCTAAAAACTGACATATAATAACAGCATACCTTTTTCTTTACAGGCACAGTACACAGATTCTTCAGGCTGAGCCTTTTAAATGTGTTTTTTTTTTCAGATATAAAGGCAGTGAGGGATGAGACAAAGATAGGTGCAGAATTTTCCAGAAGGGCCTTGCTCTCCCTGCTGCTCTCAGAGCGATTGTCAATCTTTAACCTCAGCTGTGTGCTGCCGATTGGTTTGAGAGCCACACGGAGGCGCGTGATTGGGCGGCTGGCGCTGTGTGTGCCACACAGGCTCTCCCTGCTCCCCTCTCTCTGCTCTGATACACTGCTGCAATGCAGGGAGGGCTGCTGCTGCTGCTGCCATTCACCGGGAAAATGCTCGTATTCTACCATGAAAACTACCGGTGCGAATAAACACAGGATTTAGATGTTTGGACAAACATGTCAGATGGTTTTATTCTCCTCCCCTTCTTGCAGTCACAGTGAAGGGCGTCCATTTTGTTAAGTAGAAGCTGAACGGAGATTTGACAAATGAGCGGCTCGCAGGAATGCAGCAAGGGCCTTGTAAACACCAAGAGACAAAGAAAAGGCTGGAAAATGTAACCAGAGTCGTGGTAAATTGCAGGTCTAGGGAATACTCCTTACGTGCTGTCATTTAGCTGCTCAAGACTGACTTACACTCAGCCGGCTGCCAAAATGAGCTCATGTACCCACTAAAAATAATTTCAATAGCTCAGTGATTTTGTAATAGGGTCAAGGATGCTCATTGTCCGGTCTGGATCCATTAAAAAATTGTGCACATACAATGACTGTTTTTAATGCATTCATTAGTTTTTTTGGAGGGTGGGGGAGAAGGGGTTCAAAAATGTCAGGGTAAAACTTGAAGTCTTGATATCATAATGAAAAAAAATGGAAGAAAAAAAGCCTCAAAATAATTAATAATTAAAAATAATTCATTAGTAATAAAAAAATCATCATAAAAAAAAATAATTAAATTCTTCAAAAAAGCCTTTATTAAATATATGTATTTTTTAACCATTTTCATAATCATGATTAAAATGTGTACGCAATTTTATTCAAGGTGTAAAAAAGTATGGTTACACATGACATTTTTTGGAGTAAAATACATTTAAATTTATCTTAATTCTTTAAAATAAAACAACTAAATAATTTTATATTTTGGAAATAAATTTTTTATCATGGTAACTTTGATTTGTCTACAACTAATAACAATGATTTTAAATTATTACCTATAATTCAAATTATTTGTTTTCTTATATCTCCCTGTTGTACTTAATCCTCTGCTCTTTTTTAAACAGGCAAACTGAACCATCCCCCTCAAATCTCAGCAGTTAAATAATAAAATCACATTTCTAGAAGTATAATCTCAAACAGATATCATGAACTCACAAGTGCCTGATACTGTCAGTCAGACAGGTGAAGCCGATAAACGATCAGGTTTAATAACTTGCGTTAACAGACAAACTGTCAAACGCGCAGGTTACTTTGCTGACAACGACTGCTATAGCAAGTTAAGAACAAGAACAACAAAAAACGCCTTAGTTTGACATTATGGTTGTGGAAAAACACCACTAGTCCACGGCTTTGACCTTCTGATCAGACCCCTGCTGTAGTAAATACAGTATCCAATGACTTGCCATCCAAGAGAAATATTTGAAATACTGGCAACAAATGTAACATCAAGTATGCCACATTAAGAAAAAATGCTTGCATTCACAGACACAAAAACAGTCTTTGTGGTTGCATAGTCGAAAGCGGAAGTCTGTCTGAAATGGCTGCCAGCTCATACCACAACTAAGTTTTGATAAAATGCCTGGCCTGTACAGAGTCTTTTCAACCTGAGTCAACAGACAGAAGCCTGTAGCTATTTAACCAAGAAAGGCAAACACAAGACTAATTCACCATCTATATGCATCTGCTTATAGAAAAGAAAGTCTCTTCTATTTCAAATCCAATAACTCTTTCAGCAGATGCATTCTGCTGTGTGCTTTTGCAAATTAGGCCTATATCCTGAGCAAAATGGACATTCAGCATTATGTCAGCCATTGAAAAGTGTTCCCTTAACTTGCAACCTGAGCCAAAACTGCTGCTCGATCTTTCTGCCAGTCTACATGTGCGCTTTCTCTTACAGTCTGTACTGTCTGCTCCTCAGGGCCTTCCATTTTGAGAGGTCTGGCCTGTGACACAACCTGACACGACTGTGCTCCTCTCCCGCTTTAGAGAAACATTACTAGGAGAGAGACCAGGAGAGGCCATTTTGGTCACAGTGATAGCACAGTGTCAGCCATGCGAGCCTGGAGACTAAAACACAGTGTGAGTGTGATTTCTGAGTTGCCTCTGCCTGCCAGGATCCAGCTCTTTGGTGTTGGGACAGGTTTTTGTCCCCTGTCTCTCAGAAAATCCTGTATTTCTGCATGACACAATTCAACCATTAGCATGAACAGGTAGTGTAGAAAGCATATAAGCAATGAAAAATCTCTTACCTCTGTGGATGCATGGCTTAAAACAGTGGGTAATGTCAATGCTTATTAAAACATGGAGGACAGCCCTCCCTCTCCCTCTCTCTCTCTCTCTCTCCACAACAGTCTCTGCTCTCCAAGCCAGCCAAGCCAACATTCTGATAACAGCTATGAAAGCACTTCTGTGATTGGCCGGTTTGTACAGCCAGGATGAAAGGCAGCCGCTGATTGGCTGACGGGTTTCCTGAGTAAATGTCTTTTGTTCAGTACAGACAGGCTGTGGCAGGATTGTGAACTGAAAAAGGAGCTAGGCCTTGATGTGTACAGCTAAAACGGAGCTAAATTACTTACATTCAACCTCTTGTTAAAGGCGTTTTACGTTAAATTAAAACAAATAATCACTGAGGTAGTAAAAAGGTGTCACTATACACAGACAAGGCCTTGAGTACTAAAATTAAACTCTCTACTGAGAGGAAACTCAAACTTAAATGATAAATATTAAGTTCATCTATGTTTTTCAGCCTTATTTGGATACATATACAAATTTACTAATCATTCACTACTTTATTACCTCTGAATCATTCACTAATTCTTACCACATCGATTCAACAAAATCATTTCTTCATAACAGCTTGGGTTGGTTATCTAGTTGTTTCTTCAAGTACATTAGTGTTAAGAGTGATTTCTACCTGTACAGTAAAGAGAGAGCCTTAAAGGGACAGTTCCCCCAAAAATGAAAATTCTGTCATCATTTAAACACTCTCAAGTTGTTCCAAACCTGTATGAGTTTATTTCTTCTGTGGAACATAAAAGACAATATTTTGGCAACTAAACAATTTCTGGTGCCCAATGATTTCCATAGTATGGGAAAAAAGACAAGTCAATTGGGGCCAGCAACGCTTTGAGATATCAGAATCTGATTTTTCATCTTCAGATTATAAATCCGTTCTGTCAGAGGAGGATATCAAACGTGTTTGATATTTTGAGCCTGCTTTTGAAAAAATATTGTTTTCATTTGTCATGTGTCTCCTAACAATACATGTTTCTGTGTGAGTTTGTTGTGTTCTGAATGACTGAACAGTCTTGTAATGTGTGATCCTCAGTTGTTTAGTGTATGATGTCCACTACAGTTGGGTAAATGTATGACACCTAGTGTTTTAAAAGCTGTTCAGATGTATTCAATCCTTAACTTATCCTCAAAATGCCATGACCATATGTTTCCAACAGATCTGAGGGGGTGGGGCTTGGGCACAGCTTATCTAAAACCCACTCTAGTTAGACAGGTTCTGAAGCACCTTGCAGTGAGTCAGCTGCCAAAACACACCACACGCTTGTTGTCTCCTTACAAAACCAGACTTTGTGTTTTAACATCTAAAATGAACCAACAACCCGTGCACATTTAATCAAGGGAAACTCCTAGTTTTACAATGAATATGCAAAAATGACTATATGCTCCATATTATACATTTTGATTTTTACATTTTCTTGCTCATGCAAATCTCAGTACCAGGTTGCCAGGTTTTTGTGGGTTGTTGCTATGGTGTGTTCTGGGTGGTTCCTTACTAGCCCAATTCCGTAGACAAAACTGTAAGAAAATTAGGGGGTCAGGTTCACCCCAATACTAGCAGTAAATCAACATGGGGCTGTTCAATGACCAATTCTTAAAGGGATAGTTCATCAAAAAATCGTTTACTCACCCTCACGTCATTCCAAACCTCTTTCTGTCTTCAGTGGAACACAAAAGAAGATATTCTGATGAATGGTGCTAACCAAATCAAAAGCCCTTGTAATTATATTATTCAAAACCATTAAACAGAATGCATGACATAGTCCTTCGTCAACTAAAACACAGTACATTGAGGTCAATACTGTTCAGAGACCTGGTAGGTCATGTCACAGTATGTCCACTAGAGGAGGCTATTCAGCTTTCTGCTCCTCATGTTGTCATCTATGCTGAGGACAGCTGTCTGAGACTCCCTGCTGCATTAATAAATCAAAACACATACTGAAACAGACACACACTCACACAGCATGCAAGATCTCAAGCCAAAGAAATATTGATGATCTGGAGAGTTTTTCCATAGGCACACTGATTTCATTCAGCTCCATATCTACAGTATCTTAAGATATTCACATGAGTCACAGATTTAAAATGCAGTTTAGTTATAAAAACTGTATATATAGATATACTGTATGTATTTTTTAAAAATATTGACAGCCTGGAAGATCTCTAGAGATATCTAGAGGTAATATATATATATATATATATATATATATATATATATATGTGTGTGTGTGTATGTATAGCATTTCATTTCTCTCTTTTATTAAACACTCTTGCTTTAAAGGGATAATTCACCCAAAAATTAAACATCTGTCATCATTTACTCACTCTCATCGTCGATCTAAATCTGTATGACTTTCTTTTTTTCGGCAGAACACAAAAGAAGATATTTTGAAGAATTTTGGTAACCAAGCTGCTTCAGTACCCACTGACTTCTATTGTATGGGCAAAAAAACCCCAACAACAATGAGCCATTTTTCAAAATTTCTAGATTTCACAGAAAAAAAAGTACACTGGTTTGGAGTAACTTGCCAGTGAATAAATGATGACAGAATGTTTATTTTCAAGTGAACAATTCCTTTAAAGAGCTTCAAGCATAGTGATACAATTTCCTAACCTTGAATTAAACAGATATAATTATTGTGCTTTTTTACTCGTCATTCATACATTCCTGAAGAGGTGATTTAACCTAGTAAATCTTTAAAGCACTTCATCTGGAGAGGGGATGGGCGAACGAGAGGTTCATGACTGCATGTTTGCAGGTAGAGAATCTATAGATCTAGATGATTGGGGGCTATCTCCTGTCCTTTAAAACTGCTGTCTCCTGTCCTTTCAAAGGGGACAGACAGAGTGAGGGGGTTGGGGGGTAAACCATCTCACACTCTCGGAAGGGGGAAGTCAGATTGTGCTGTGAATTGGGGGAGGGAACAACAACAGGTCTATGGGCCTCTTTCTGGGTTTCTGAAGAATGTTATTGGGGTACTGAGGGTTTTGTGGTCAAATATGCTCAAAACTGAAATGTTTTATTTCATATAGCATGTTATTATGTTTCAAAAATTAAGATTTAAAAAGTACAACTCTGCTTCAACTTTGCACATGCATAAAAGTCCACAAATGAAATTTGAAAATATATTCTATAGCTATATGAGTTTTTCCTCAGTGATTATTATGGCTAAATTGCTTAATGCTTCAGGTTCACATCTACATGTTTTGGCCAGATGAGACCAAGGGTTGTATAGCAGGGAACTGTCATGACAGGAAACAGCAAGCATTGAGCTAATTACTACTATCTCTCTCTCAGTCTCTCTTTCTCTCTCTCTATCTCTCTCTATTTCTCCGTTCTCCCCTCCCCCTCCCTCCCACTGTTCCTACCTCCCCTCTCTTTTTCCTTCCCTCCCTCCCTCCCTCTTTAGCACTGTCTCCTTCTCCAACAGTTGAAATTCTACACTGGTATGCCTCAGAGATCACCATGGAGACGAGTTCATTGCTATCTTCCAGGTCTGGTCTTCAGAGGGCAGAGCACTTACAGCCTCTGCAGACCACAAGAATAAGAGTGTGTCTTACAATACCTTTTTGACCATTTATTTCTCTTTTCATGAAGATCTAAATATATAAATATGCATGACAAATTGTGAGGCTATTATGTATATCAGTCGTAGAAACACATGCCTTTGATAATTTACAGTAATGCAATGTTATCAAAGTTTGCTGTGTCATATATATTGCACATTACAGCCTTTATTTTGTAGGCTTTCCTCTTGCACATGCAGCAGTTTCGAAAATATTTATTGTTTATTATTTTAAATTTTATTTATTGTTATTTACTATTTACAGACTTAAAATGAATTTTCATAGGCATTTTTTTTTACCTTTACAAGAACATATTTCTTTCTAACCATACAAAAACACACGGTATTCCACCCATTTGCCTAGCTAGTATCATCAATGCAAACAGTAGCTTACCTCAATGCATAATAAAATCAATGCATAATATAATGTCTTAGTAATAACAAATAAAATTACAGATGTTTGCCTCCCGATTTGCCTCAAAAAATATAGCCTATATTTTCCAACACAAATATCCACAGTATTTCTATCACTTTTGGTTGCAAACTAATTCACATTATGCAATATTGTGCATACTGAAAAGCATTCTGCAACTTATTCGTATAACTTCAAGTAGCGTAACTGCTCAAGTGCTTATACATCGTGTATATTGTGTAATGTAAACTTTGTGTGTATATTACATGTTAATCTCGACTGTGTATTATGTGTAAACTGTGCAGTGTGTAAATTGATTTATACTGTGGCTGCAATATTAGTGGACCACATAAGACTTATGCACATGTTGTAGTACCAATAAAGTGATTTGATTTTACAGATTATAAATAAAAAGGTGTGCTAAAAAATAAATAATTCGATCTCTCGTGAAGACAGCGAATTCATAACACTCAACTTATGTAAATAAAGGCGTACGTCAGCCTACTCATTAGGAATACGTGGCTGTTATCTCTATGTGCCCCGTGGATGAGCTAAAAATAAATGCACTATATTTTTTTACGATATTGCTACTACTGCTCATCTCCTCCTGGATGTCTGTTTTTCGATCTGCGGGGGTTCATGTACTTGTAGTTTCTTTCCTCTCTAGCTCTGTGTAGAGTGCGCGGATCGGCCGGATGGCGAAACTACATTACCCAGAATTCCCCGCGCGCGTGGTTCGGGCAGGCTTCTTTAAGCTTTGGGAGTGTTTCCCATTTAAACAAACATAGCTAATGCTGAAGATGGCGGATGCGTAGAAGTGGCTTAAAGAAACTGGAGTGTTTCACTGGATACATTTACACCGGTAAGTGAACCAAATCACTTCATCGCGTTCGTAAAAGGATACATTTAAGCAATTGTTGTGTTCGTGAAGCAATGATACGCGATGCCGGTTGTTCAGAAGTACATTCTCGTCCGCGGTGGGGATCTTGCCACCTAGTTATTCTGCCTTTGAGACAATAATCGTAGTAACACAGTGTTGCCAGAGACAACATTCTCCAGCATGTTTGTTTACTTTTCATAACAAGATCCGTTTGTGGATTTTATTTCGTTACGTTAATTCTTATGCCATCTTATTAACATTTTACCATTAAGAAGACGCAGTATTAACACTGTTTTGCTAAGTTAATGAACATTTTGTAAAGGTTTGAATCCAGTCTGAATCTTTTGAGATACACAACAGCTCTAAATGATTAAGTTATTTTTGTAATTGCTGCACTATTTCCGTTGCTGGTTTGTATAATAACGAGATTAATACAATATTGAATTTTTGCTTGTTTTAATTCTTTGATCAGCAGCAAGTTTGTTTACCAGTTTTTGGATCACCTGAGAGTTTACATGGTCTAAAGTTAGGTTGCTTAAGCATAACATAATCTTAACCCATTATCTGTCACTATCATACATGCTTATTTTTATTCATTCTTCCAACTTTTTCATTCTGACTTTTAATGAACAACTTACTGAGCTCAAACGATCTGTTCAGATGTGTTGTGTGATGTTTTATTATGCAGGTGTTTTGTAACTTTTGCTCTCAGTTCAATATGATGAAGTTCAAATGACCCAAACAACAAGATTTTCCAAAGAGGGTGGAGATTAAATAATCATAAATCAGACATGAACAGATTAAAGCGGGGCAATTTTTACAGTGTTTTATGCTTTTACTTTGCTACCTACCAAACTGTGGTGTATTAATTAGTTGAGATCAGTGTTGACCACTTTAGTGATGCACAAGTCAGGAGGATATGTCCCTGTGATATCTTTTAAATTTTTTGTCATATTGCATATTTGTCACGATAAACTGTGATGTAGGTCATACCGACTATATTAGATGCTGTGTCTCAAACCCCAGTGAACTCTTTACCCAGACAGTGATGTTGGAGATGACAGGCATCTTTTAAACGTGCACATTGTGAAAGCAGGAACGTGAACGATTCTTATCAGAGACACTATTTTTAAAACTCCCATTGCAATGTTAATTGCAATGATTTAGCCTGAGGTATTCGGTGCACTGCAGCACTGCTGGAAAGTTTGAGAAATTCACAGCGATTCGTGTTATGTAGTGATCCAAATGCAGCAGTTTCTGAGCTAAGGGAGTTTGACCACATCCCACTGATTTGAAAATATTCACTGCCCATTTATAGAAAGATCACAGAACCACATTTGTAGGACCAGTGTTTCCCCAAAATCCACATGCACTCATGCTGACATATATAGATGCTTTGAAATATATTTTACTTGTTATTTGGACACTAAAGGTACAGGTAGATAACATGCTTGCACTCTGACTGTTTAATAACATATTTTTAGAACCATGACCAATTTGCTTTTATTGCCTCCACAGTGCAGTATGAATCTTCCTAATAATTATGTTATTAAATTTCAAAGCTGCAGCCTCTTTAGCCTGTAGTGCACTTATTCGGTGTATAAAAATAGTTTAATACAAGCGTGCACTTTTAAAGCATTTCTGTAGCTGAACGCATGAGAACAGAACATGCTTTATGCACAGCGGTGTATGTTGGTGCTCACACGCTACGGGACCCACAAATGCCCTGACTGCGTGTGGGAAAAGACCCTCTGAACTCTTCTTCACACTGGTCGCAGGCTGAACCCCCCTTCCCCCTTTATCTGTTCCTTTCTCCCCAGTTCCCTCTCTCACACGCCGAGCGTCAGGCTGCATTAACTATGAATCAATCTTGTGTTGAACGCTTTGACTGCAGATGGGGTTAAGAATTAAAGGATGCATAGATTCTCTGTCCTCGTCCATTTGTTAGCTCGGGTTCTATAACTCATTAACTCGGACGCTCTCAGGGGAAGAAAAAAATGCTTGTGTGAAAGATTTCCCATGATTTTTGAAGGACCATCTGAATTTTGATTTGAACATTTAAACCTTATGTTTTGTTATTTTAGTGTCCATTGTTGTGGTTAAAGGAATAATTAATCCAAAAAATATGAAAACTGTCATTATTATGTTGTCATTAACATTTTTAGCAACATCCTGACTGCTCTTTTTAATAGAATGAGGCTAAATCAAGACAACTGGTGGAAGAAGCACCATGAAGTATCATAAAAGTCGACCGTTTGATTTTTTTTGAAGCATTGTGTGATGAACAGACCAAAATTGAAGTTATTATTCACCGATAATCTTGCCATCTAGTGGCCATTAACTGATGCAGCATGAGTCCATGACAATGTTATTTTAGTAGTCTTTAGATAATAATAATATAGTATTTATTAATATTTTGACTTTTTTTGTATTTTCATTTTAATTTTAGTAATATGTGCTTTTGTCAGTTTAATAGTTTTATTTTTAATTAACTTTAACAATACCAGTCAGTAATTTGAACTCGTGACTTTCCATTTTTGTGAACTGGATCAGCCATTTCAGTGAAATGATCTGACTCAAAAGAACCATTTACTCACGTGTTTCAGAGATGACTTTAGTCTTGGTCTGTTTATCATTACTTCAGAAGACTTGCACAAAGTATTATGACCCACTTTTATGATACTTTTTATGATTTTATTTATTTACTTTCATAAAATTTGGAGCTTGACCGCCCCAGTCCCCATTTACTTCCATTATTTTGAAAAGAGTGACCAGGATATTTATCCAGAATTCACATATGGTGCTCCATGCAAGACAAATATAATGTTACGTAAAGTTGTTTTCACTTTTGGGTAAAATATTCCTTAATATCTTGTCTATTATAAATGTTCCTTTTTGCATATTTCATGTTTCCTTTTTGATTGCAGGAGGTTGTGACTAGTGAAACAGCATAATGACTAATGTGCTTCTCGTCACCTTTCTGACACTTATCTGATCGTCCCCGCTCATTTTGCATTTGTCAGTCCACCATAGTTGAAGAACCGCTTGGAGCTTACAGGATATTAAAGATTTATTGCACCATTCAGATCTTCAACGAAAACATTTTCAAACATAAATATTTCTGATTTGGAGCTTGCGCCATGATTTATAACACTAATTTGTAGATCCTTGTAACTTTCCATTCTGCTAACCAGAGAAAAAAGTAAAGTTAGTCCTTCTCAGTGAAGTCCAGAGTGAGTAATAAATTGAATTCCTTTCACTCATCCACTTTTGTACACCTTCTGCGCTTCGAATGAATGCCAGGTTGTTTATCATGGAAAAAACTTCCAGTTTTTCTTTCTTTTTACTCGGTTCATAAACAGCAACTTTCTCCCTTCGCTTTTTTAGACACCCAATCAAGAGCTCAACTGTGAAGGTATGTCTTTCGCAAGTCAAAAATTCTGTGCGAATCATATGGAAACTTGTGAGTCATAATTAAAAGTCTCTGCATGGCATCTGCGTGCGAGCATCGCCGCTACGTTTTACAGCTCCTTTCAGTGTCCTATAATAATACAAGTTGAATTTAAGAGGAATGTGTAAGTTGCATCCAGCTGTGGCTGCTTGTGTAAAGCTGTGTTGCCATGACGACACTCCTGCACGACTGGCTCAAGGTCGTTCGGGCGGTGACGACGAGCTGGATGTGCCTTGCGATGGCGTGTGCACGATATGCACACATACGCGGAAGGAAGCTCTCTGCAGTGCTGTGGGTGTCTGAAAGTGAAACTTGGAAATACATGCAAACACTTTCTGTGCATGAAGACTTTCACTTGAGACTGTGAAAGGGCTCGTGGAGGAAAATATCGTGTTTGGTTTTTCATTTTCTCAATGCTGTGGTACTTAATTTGTTGCATTTTCCAGCCCAGTACACATTTCTCCACGATCCGGAGTTGTTTTCCTGTTAAAAGTGGAGAGAAAGAAGAAAATGGCTAACGAGGTTTAAAGAGTGAAAAGTGCACACTCCTGTTTTTTTTCCCTCTCTCTTTTTTGGCTTTCTCACCCTCTACTGAAGAATGCTCGTAAAACGGGTTCACCTGAATAAGCCCACGGGAGGGTAAGGCCCTGGTCTGGTCTTGTTACCATTGTAAAAAGTTAGCAAGATTGTGTGTGTTTGTGTTATGTTTAGGGCCCTGTTGTATAATAGTAGAGAAAAGTTTTAAGTCACAAGGTAAACGTTACCAGATGCGTTCTCCGGCAGTCAAGCCTAGAGGAAGAACGGGGGAGAGAGAGAGAGAGAAAGAAGTAGACGGAAAGAGAAAAAGTCAACTTTGGATGAACTTCTCAACTGCTTAGCGGCCACCTTGTTTTCATTTTGCCAGCATCCCCACCCCCCAATTTGACGAAAGGTTTGTGGAGAGTTACTCAGAATTCCACACTTACAAAACCCCACTGTAGTGTTGGAAAACTTTTACAACTGAACTGCATTACTGTAGAATATTTACTCTACAATTAAAGAATTAGTTAACTGAAAAATGAATGTGCTGTCAGTGTTTATTCACCCTCATGTCATTCCAAACCTGTACGACCTTCATTCATCTTCAGAACGATACGATACCAGAATGTTATACCTCGGTATCGAAACTAAATCAATACCATAGGTGACAAATGACCAACCACAGAAGATAAGTGAATTGAAAACAATTATATTAAAATAATAATAATAAAAACAGATTCATATCTTAATACCTTTGTATCAAACTGTAACAAAAAACCTACAGGGAACATAGGTTACGTTTTGATGTTGGAGAAAAAAAAAATGTAACTAAATTAAAATATATTCAAATCTTCTTATCTTTTCAGTGCAGACAAAATGTCTCAAAATGTAACAAAAAAAAAAAAACCTACCGGGAAGATAGGTTACATTCTGACTGAGTCTGAAGAAAAAAAATACAACTGAAGTAACGCAATTAATGCAACAAATGTTGATTTATTGTAAAGTGTTATTCTAACAGTCAAAGTAATATTCAAAATCACGTTATTATTTCTCTCTCTCTCAGATTGTTTTCAGATTTCAGACTCAGATAGCCAAAGAAAAAGCATTAAATATAAATCTCACTCTCCCGCTCTCTCAGCTGCTTCATATTAGCGGTCGGCAGCGCAGCAGAAACATTCCCTTCATATCATTGTTACTAAAATGAATAAAAGCTTTCGTTGTTACTGTATCACATCTTATATATGTGCGTTGATCAGTTGTAAATAAAAGTTAAAATTAAATCTGAATTTATGAATGATGCACTCACCTGTCGATCTCTTAATTCTCTGAAAAGATCAGGATGAGCAAGCGACAAATGCTTAAAAAGATCTGTGGCAACACATGATTTATAGCAACGATTGAATACAGGTGCAGTAAGGTCAGTTCCTTCACCTTTGTCATCTGTGTTGTATGCAAAGTAAGGCCATATTTCACTTCTACTGTTCTCTTTTTTTCTTATTAATTTCGGAAGTGTTGATAGTTTCATCTATTTGATCCATAGCGTTGTTCTGTTGTCACATTTACCGGTTGCGCAGCAATTTGGGAAGCACTGCCACCTGCAGGTGCACTTCGCAACAGCAGCGTATGAAATACCGAATTGAGCAAAATTATGATATCGTACCATTTGAAATATAATATATACCGGTGTTTTTCCAGTACCGGTATACCGCGCATCCCTAGTAAGGACATTGTTAAAATAGTCCATGTGACATCAGTGGTTCAACTGTAATTTTACGAAGCTACTAGAATACTTTTTGTGTGCAAAGAAAACGAAACCACTGAACCACTGATGTCACATGGACTGTTTTACCGATGTCCTTACTGCGTTTCATGCGACCATGGTAGGACGCTTAATTTCTTACAGGTTTGGAATGACATGAGGGCGAGTAATTAATGACAGAATTTTCATTTTTGGGTGAACTATCCCTTTAATCCTGGTCTCAGTTGCAACTCCATGCTCTGCATGCTTCAGAGGTTCATTCCATTCGACCATAAGTGCCCTGTGAAGTGGACATCAGGATATTCCACCATGATTCAAGTTCGAAAGGAGCGTAAATGTGGTGAAGCGCAAATCCATGTTCTTAATGGAAGAAGTGTGAAGTAAACTTCAGCCGATTTTCGTGTGCAGGGAGTAGAGAGCAGTGAACACTGTGTAGGGACCATCTCAATTGGAACAAAGTTGGTTTTTTGAATCAGGTGTCTTAAACAAGAGAGACGTGCAAAATATGCAGAGCAGGGGGTTACGAGGACCAGGATTAAGATCCGCTGGTCTAAGGGGTTCTTTCCTATTATCAAAGCCGTACATCAAGTTTTCAGGTTTGACGTAAGTGACACCAAACATAATTCGTTTTTGCTTGTCTCGTGATGGATTACAATGTGTCAGTTCTGAGATTCTTCAGAAGTAGTGGAACACAAAAAAGATATTTAGAAATTTTTATTTTTTTTTTCCAAATACAATGAAAGTTAGTTGAGACCAGTGTTGTTTGACTTTTGTGTTCCACAGAGTACGTAAATGATAACAAATAGGGCTGCACAATTAATCGAATGCGATTGTCATGCACATCTTGTCAGTAAAGCCGGTTCTGTGATTAGTAGTAAATCTCCATCACCTGCTTTCAGATGGAACAGCATTTACTACACAGAGCCGTAGTTCTCTGACAAGCTACGCAAATAAATCGCAGACGATATAATCGTACGATTATGAAACCGAAGAAATCATTTGCAATAATAACAGCTGTTTGCGTAGCTTCTCAGTGAACTACGGCTCTGTGTAGTAAATGCTGCTCCATCTGAAAACACGTGAAAATACCACATTTAATAACATGTTTTTACTCCAAACTCACTTCATAACGTCAGTCAAGTGTTTGCAATACATCCTTCTGTGAGATGTGGCTTCTTACACAGAATAAGGCACGCAATATATTTAATATTATTCTAAGCAGTGATAAAGGCTATGTCGATTAGCATTGCATTATAGAAATACTTTATTATAATGAAAATTATAATAATAAGAACTCAGATAAACCATATATTGCCGTAGTCGTGTGTTTATTAGTCACGTTGAATCAATGCAAGCATTTAAATCTTCTGTTTATTCAGCAACCGCTATAAGCACTTCCTGGGTTTCCTCTGCAGGGCGTATTTGGACTTTCCGCACGCGAGAGCGCCCTCTGGCCTTCAGATGGAGATTTACTACTGATCACAGAACCGTGTTTCACTGAATGACGCATGACAATCGCAGCTTCTGTCTAATCGTGATTTCGATTTCTACAAATTTACTACAAATTTAGCTTTGTCATCACAAGATTAAATTACATTTTAAAATATATTAAAACAGAAATCATTTAATATTTTAACCTTTTAAATCGTAGTAGGCCTAAAATTCCACAATATTACTGTTATAAATGTGTTTTTGATCGAATAAATGCAGTCTACAGCATTACAAAAACATTCTTACCGACCCCAAAGTTCTAAACACTGGCGTATCACAATTTAATAATTTTTTGCTGAAAATTCAACTCCAAAATGTTACATAATCATGTTGTAATGATTATATTCTGATAATGTGGTCAAACAAAAGGTAAGATCTATAATAAATTAGTAGACTATAAATAAGTACACTGGACAAGACATGTTATGGAAGCGCCCCTCTGCAACACTATTTGAAACGTGAACTATAGTTTTTGCATGGTGTCTGATGTTCTTTTTATGTCTACCTTTATACCGCAAAGCCTAATTGCATCCAAGGTTGATGCACCCCTCTTTTGCACTGTGTATTTCCATAGGCTTCAGCTTATTCTTTTGTTCCTGAGGAGCGTCACCGAGTCCATAATCTCTCTGTCTCAGGCCGATAATCTGATGATGTTGAAGGGACAACGCTGAATAGGATTTTAGCATTGCGGTGATTAAATCAAAGGTAGAATACAAGCTCGATGAGAAAAAGGGTATGCGGTGTCATCGCAGTTTTGCAGCAGATCAGATGCACCTCATGCGCCGGCCTCGACAAAAAAGGTTGCACCAGGTGGGGAAAAGCAACTGTCTATCCCTTTAATCACATCATTTATGTTTTAATTAGCCACTGTCGCAGCCGTCGTGTGCTGTCGGGACCGGTCACACACCTGAGACACATGTGTCGCTCATCACAGAGCGTGACAGACTGAACAGACACCACAATCTGCATTCTGCGGTTTGCCAGTGCATATTTGCATTGAATATATTGAAGATTTCCATGTCGATCCATATTAAGATTCTGGATTTAGATGCTTGTGCCACAGGCTGTGGGAGGGTCTTATGGCTTTCGGTTTGAAATGCATGTCATTCTACTGGTTAGAGTCCAAGACTGTGTGGTAAAACAGATTACATCCTGGTCTCTCTGCTGTCTGTCTGCCTGTCGCCATGGCTTCACTCATGTTTATGGCCTGTTGTCAAGGTGACGAGACCATTCGTGGGCGGGGACAGCTCTCCCCGCTGTGGAAAAGATGATGGGCGTCCTCTTCGCTCTAGGAGGTCCATCTATCCAATGCACTATTAATAGAGCAGCTAGCAATTGCATTTGCCTTTTGTCATTACTAAATTTTAAGTAATTTAATTATGTATACACACACAATGCCAAAGTCCTACCACTATATATATCATATTATATCATACTGTCATGAGCTGCTTTACCTTTCACCCTTTTTGGTTTGCAAAGGACAATACAGAACCCTGATGCCAAGAACGCAGACTGACACAGTTTGGATGATCTATTACGTTCATTTCGCATCTTGACATTTGTCATTTTCTTCGCAAGCACTTCAGTGGGTGGACTAATCCAATCTATTGTCTTTAGTGTGGAGTACAGTCTCTAAAGGTGACGACAAATGGCAAACATTTTTACAGGAAGTGTCCCAACGGAGCTTGTTGTGACTGCTGTACAACATTTGATATAACATTTGAAGGGAAGCACCACCGGGTTTTATAAGACATTTGTGTAAGTCTATCATTTAGCGCACAAGCTACAACACGTGGGATTTCAAACGGTTCTTAAAGGGAAAAATGTATTTTCGCTAATTGAAATAAAACTGAAATAAACTAAAACTAACTGAAAACTTAAGCTGACCTACCAAAACTACTTAAAACCTAAACTGAAATAGAAATAAATTAAAGCTAACTCGAAATATAAAAAAATATAAAAAAATGACAAAAACGTAAACTAAAATTAAAATGAGAAATGAAAATAAAACACAAAAAAATAATACAACATATTAATAAATGCAATAATAGTGTACAAAAATTGCCCTGTGAATAATCACAGTATTGCATTTTATTTTAAGCAAAAAATGTCTCTCATTGTCGGCACCAATAGTCTTGTGGGCAACACGCCGTTGCACGAGGACCTTTCCTGATCCTGTCGCTATATCTCTCTCTCCCTCTTCGCTTTCTGTCAGTTCTGATCTGGCCTATCATAATAAAGGTGAAAATGCCAAAAATAAATCTAAAACAAAAAAAAAAGTCTCTCATTGACAACTTTTGATGCATTGGAAATGGTACACATTTTGCATTCATGTTTCTGGACTTAGTGTAACTAACTATGGGAGAATTCCCCTAAAAATAAACTTTTTTTCTTCTGCAGGACACAAATGAAGAAATTTTGAAGTATGTTGTGGTCTGAACAACATTGGGCCCCTTTGGCTTTCGTTTTATGGACAAAAAAAAACAAACAAACACCCAAACCATTTATCAAATAGGCCTATTCTCCATTTTGTTTCATAAGTAACTCAGTCATACAAGTTTGTAACAACATGAGGGTGAATAAATGATGACAGAATTTTTTTTTCAGTGAACTCTCCCTTTAACAGGATTTTGATTTAAAAAAAATCACTCTGATTGATTGAAATGTACCAATATCTGCCTTGTAGAGTGAATTGATCCACAATGATTTATTAGTTCTGTCAGATGCTTAGAAATTGGATCACGTTAAAAGGCCGATGTGTCTTTTTTGCCTAAGGAAAGTGTCACAATGCTTCCTGACAGTTTGACTCATCACCTGAGCTTGTCTCCAATCAGCATCTGACCAAACAGTGTTCAGGATCAGTGCGTAGTGGCCAATCTCTCAGCACTCAGTCAGACACCATCAATAGTGGGGAGAGCACACTGCTGACCCCAGAGCAGGTCAGAGGTTATCTTTAAGAAAAGAACAAGCCAACAAAAGCAACTGGCCTTTAACCCTGCTTATTCTGCTCTGTAGAGCGCCGAAAGCTAGCTGCCGCTTTGCTTTAGCAGTTCTAGATGTAGAATACGCTGTTACAGGAAGTTTCTAGGTTTATTTAAAGGTTTAGGGTTTTTTTGGCGTAATTCAGGTGAGGAAGGTCACAGCATAACTGTGGTTTTTGCACTTGATATGTTGGAGAATTTGACTTGGTTGACATTTGATGGCTGTGTAAAAGACTTGTGTTTTCCATCACGCACCTCTCGTTTTGAGAGCGACATATTTAATTACCGTTTTCCTTCTCTTTTGAAAATGTAAATGAAAAAAGGTGATGTCCTGATCAAACGTTTTGTGTAGCTGTTACTGTTTGACTGGTTCCAGACCTTCCATTGTTTGAAGCTCAATTCGTTTTCATGAAATAACAGTGACTTGCCAGTCAGCCAACGGTTTTCTGCCAAGGTGACTAAGAGTGTAACCTTGAAATATTCAGAGAAGCCTTTTGAACGACTGGGCTTCATCGAACGTATTGGCCGTTCAAACTCGATTAGTTGATTTTTATCTGCAATATCGGATGCACTTTGGAGTGTTCCCCAGCCCTCGGTCTTTCTCTCGTACTCCCTGGGTGCTCGACCTCTCTGTTGTCTCAGCGCTCATAAGTCATTTAAACACGCTTTTAATAGTGTTAGCCTACGTCGAGCTGGCGTTTAGCCCGTGTTGGGGCAGCATGTGGTGAGGGAGAGGAAACCTGGAGAACAGAAGGGGTTACAGGCTGAGGTCAGCATGGGGCACTTAGCTCCCTTTACTATGAATACTGCATAATTTGATTTGTGAATTAGGATGATGGAAGAGAAAAAAGCGTTGGGTTTGTTGTCCGAGAGAACCAGTTGTTTATGAGAGAGAAAGACACAGACAAGGCCAGTTTAAGCCAGTCCTGATTTGCTTCAGGGTCTTCATTTTACATGACCAAAATTGTTCAAAATGTCCTCTAAATAATACAGTATGAAAATTGCTATGAACTGGTCAAAAATTTGATGCTAAAAATTACAATTAGCTATTATATAATATAATAATCTGATAGTTTTATTTATTTATATTTCAGTCGTTTAATTATGAAATTATTTAAAAATTTAATATTAAAACTATTACAGTGCCATATGCAAATGGCTGACATACACTGTAAAAAATGACTGTGATTTTAACGGTAAGAACCTGTTAAATGGTGAACGGTAAGTTCTTGTAAAATTTACAGGGAAAAACCGTAAATTGATGTTCCCAGAATTCCCTGTGTTGCATTTCAAATTTTGTTTGAATTTGATGTTTTTTCTTTAAAATAACTATGCTGCTTCTCAGTTTTTTCTTATCAGTTATGTTTATTAGGGTTGTATGTTACATATGTTGTTAAATTAATGTTTATTGCATATTTCAGTTTAATGAGTCTCACCATGATGGTGTTTAGTGTTTGTGTGAATGATACTGTGCACCTTCTATGTATGTTATTATTTAAAAGCTGCTTGTGATGGGCTTTGGATCATCATGTGACTTTCTCATCACCACCTGCATTTGATGGTTATCAGTGAATTTCAAAGGTACAAAACAGATTTCAGTACTTTAATAGGTTGGTATATCAGTTAATGAAATTACGGTATTTAACTGTAAATTTAAGTTAAAACCGTAAAACCTAAAATGTTGTTACCGTATTTTTTATGGTAGAATTCCGGCAACCACAGCTGCCGGTTTTTTACTGTAAATTTTACAGATTTTTCTTTTTTACAGTGTATGGACCAAAACCATAAATTGTAGAGAAATAAGTAACAGCTCAATTTAAACAAATTACCATTTAAGTTTGGTTTGACATTTGAGGTTGGCCATTGACGTCAACAAAAAATATAGTAAGCATTTTTTCATCCCTTTTAAAGATTCTAAAGCCTTTTTATTTATACATAGTTAGGTTGTATGTTTATTTATTTTTTTTTGTTTTTTAGTTTTAGCATGCTTTTCATTTGAGAATGAGACTTTTTAAAAAAGATGAATTCTGGTTTTGAAATTATTATTCTTTCAACATCTGGATAGATCTTGGTTCATTTTTAGTAGATTCTTCTAGACACGTTTGTAATGTGCTCTGTATAAACGCCACAAAGAAAATACTTGTAAAGTAGTTTTCAAATTCAGGTTTATAACATTACTTTCTCTTGAGCACTAAAACCTCTACTTTAGCTCTGTTGAGTCGTCCTGCTTTTAACATTGTTTGAAATCCCACGTTCTACCAATTTCAAAACAAATCCAAGCGGTGAGAAAGAAACGGAGTAGTAAAAGAGAGAGTGCACTAGCAGACGGGAGAGCGAAAGAGAGCAGCGATCCTCCTGCCAGTAGAATCTTTTTGTAGAGGTCAGAGTTCAGCTGCTGTGCAGCTATTGGCTGAGGAAAGGTGAAATTAAAACCACTGTAAACTTTTGACCCTGCCGGAGCTGCGCAGGAACGCCCAGAACCAGTTTGGATTGGAGCCTACGCTCATCCTCTGTTTACTCGGAGAGAGAGGGAGAGGGAGGGAGAAAGAGCGGAGGCTGGAAAAAGGAATCGACACAGTCACAGTCTGGAATGAATAAGTTGTTCAGCGGCACAGAGCAGTCGACATGAGTTCAAGGAAAAAAAGCACTTATGAAAAAAAAAAAAGAGAAATGCAGTGAAGTTTCTTTCTCTCTCTTTTCTCCCTTCCTTCTGGGTTCAAAAATCTGTGGTTGTTTTCCAGAGTGGAGCTGTGCTCTTTAAATGGGCTTTTTAATGAGGAAAATGAGGCCCACCCTCTGGTTTTTCCATTTGCCCTTAGAGTGCTGTGTTTTTATGCGTTTGAAAGAGTCGATGCTACATTAGCTCACTGGGTAAAAACGAGGCTGGATGACCAGGCACATGGATGACCCCCCCGTCAGGCTGCTGAAAGCCTCTCTGTCATAGATTAATGAATGAATTTGCATAGTATGGACTTGTGTGGATGTGTTCAAATACATTTTTTTTACCCCCATGCTTGCTTGTTTTCGCTCTCTCTCTCTTTCCTGCAGAGGTGATTCTGCCAGCGTTTGTTGCATTTTTCCTAAACTCGGCAGTTTTTGCTCTGCATTGTTGGTACGGGGTTGCGTGTGCCAGCTTCTTGAACGAGAGGGAAGGCGAACGCTACTTCTCCTCCCTAATCTAGTACTTAAAGACGTGTAATGTGTGTATGTGTCAGTTTTGCACAGCAGGAATGACTTCTTATCTGGTGGTCTGTTACAGTAACACAGTTGGATTAACAGATTTATTGTTATGAATCACAAAGTGGGCCTGTGGTGCACCCATAAGCAACACCGCATACACACTAGGGCTGCACAATTAATCGGATTAAAATCGAAATTGCGATATGGCCTGGTGTGATATGATGGTATTAAACCTCAAAAGGCTGTGATTTAATTCAATAAATATAAATGTCTAGTGTGCTTCACAGTGAAGGACATGCACTCTGATTTGTCTGTAATAGGGTTGGGCGATGTCTACAAAATTGGCATCGGACGATATCTACAGTGAAACATCGCAATGGACGATGACATTGAGGGAGGAAGGGAGGGATGGGGGAGTTAGGGGGTGTGCCCGAAGCATGAATCCATATTCAGAAAGACACGGGAAACACATAACGATTGCTAACGGTTGCCTGTTACATCACAGTACATAAAATTTCACTTACCACATAAGATGACTGAGGACCATGGCGAATGGTTTGCAGATCCTCAGCACCACTGACAAACATCTAATCTTGTAAAATGTGTGGTAAGTACTGCCGCTCCATAGTATAAACAGAGTAACTTTCGCGATCGCGAATCTCGAAAGTGAAAGTGAAATGTGTCGGCTCAACATCGCGATGTCTATCAACCATCAGTGATAGACGATGCCATCGTCTATCGGCCCAACCCTAGTCTGTAATCTACTGCTTATTGTCTAAGCACACGTGGCTTGTAATGTGGTGTTCATACTTGCTGTACTATATGCTATATACCACACACACACACAAACAAACACACGCACACACGCAATTTAAAGTAACTCTTTTCTATGTGAATAGATTTTAACATGTAATTTAATCCTGTGATGGAAAACTGAATTTTCAGCATCATTACTCCAGTCATCTGTGTCACATGATCCTTCAGAAATCATTCCAATATGTTAAATTGATTCTCGAAAAACATCATCACCAATATTAAAAGCAGTTGTGCTGCCTAATACTTTTGTGGAAACTCATTGAATAGAAACATTTATTTTAACAATAGAACAACATTTATTTTAAAACTTTTTAACATTATAAATGTCTTTACTGTCACATTTGATGAATTTAATGTGTCCTTTAATTAAAATATTAATTTATTTTAAAAAGTCTTACTGACTCCAAATGTCTGAACATAATATAATTAGTGCTGTCAAACGATTAATCGTGATTAATCACATCCAAAATAAAGGTTTTTGTTTACATAATATGTGTATACTGTGTATATGTATTATGTAAATAAATGCAAACACATGCATGTATATTTAAGAAAAGTATGGTGTTTATATATTAAATATATTTATATATAATAAAATATAAGAATATGAATATATAAATGTATAAACACGTAAATATTTTCAAAATATGTACTGTATGTGTGTGCATTTATATACATAATAAATATACACAGTACACATACATATATAATGTAAACAAAAACTTTTATTTTGGGTGCAATTAATTGCGAATAAAGGGTTACTCCACCCCAAAATTAAAATTTTGTCATTAATCACTTTACCCCCATGTCGCTCCAAACCCGTAAAAGCTTCGTTCGTCTTCGGAACACGATTTAAGATATTTTGGATGAAAACCGGGAGGCTTGTGACTGTCCTATTAGGCCCTTTCGCACCGCAGGAACCTTTTCATAGTACCCGAACTAATTATGGAACTACCCACTTTTTGTCGTGTTCGCACCGTGGGAACTAGGAACTGTTTTAGTTCCCGGAACTCCATTTGGAGGAACTAAATTAGCTCCTACTTCAGAGTAGGGTCTAAAACAGTTCCATAGGAACTATCGTGACGTAAGTGTACGCTGATTGGCTAAACGCGTACGAAAACGCCCTCACCCGCCATGATTTAGAACGGCGTGTAAACACATACTGTGTAAACATTATCAACTTATATTTCGCAAGAATGGAGAACAGCGATAGATGGACGGACGCTGAAGTGCAGGCATTTTTGAACATTTATGCAACGGAGGAAATCCAGTTGGAATTCGAAGGAACAAAACGCAACATTGAGGTATTTGTCTATACGACGACATTCCATGTCCATTATTGTGAACCCCGCAAGACACAACAAAAACACAGCTCTGATCACAGCGTCCTCCATCCTCCTGTTGTTAACGTTGTTCTTCTTTGTTTTCTTGTTGAACGCCGTGCACAAATGACGTCGCTGTCGACCGGCTTACGTCACTTCCTAGTACCCACTGTCGGTGCGAATGCAACCCTTTAAATGGTACTGGGAAGTAGTTCACGCAAAATCATCCCAGTACTTTAGTACTGTACTTTTAGTTCTGGAACTAAAGCGGTGCGAAAGGGGCTATTGACTGCCAAGTAATTCTCACTGTCAAGGCCCAGAAAAGTATGAAAAGCATCGTCAGGATAGTCCATCTGCCATCAGTGGTTCAACCTGAATTTTATGATGCGACGAGAATACTTTTTGTACACAAAGAAAATAAAAATAACGACTTTTTTTCAACAATTCGTCTCCTCTCTTTCTCTCCGCGTCACTGTAGCGCGATTTTAGAGATTATCCACTGAACGCAAACTGCGGACGCTCTTCTGTATCAGCCGCAACACAAGGATGTGCTATTTTCATTCGAATCAAAGCGTAAATACACGTAGAATAGCGCATCCTTTAATGACAAAATTTTCATTTTGGGGTGGAGTAACCCTTTAATTGGTTGACAGCACTAAATATAATATAAATTTAATTATATTGAACATAACAATAATAATATCAACAGTAATGTAGTAGTAGTAGTATTCAACAAGAAAAAAAGTAGAATAAAATTTGATTTTTATTTTTATCCATCAGGAATTGATTGGACTATGACACGGTTTTTCCTGGGTCAAAAAAGGCCTTCGGTGGTGGCCGACGGTCATCCACACACAGTAAAAAGTACCCTCCCCACGTGATCTGCGAGCCCAATATTGACCATAACTAAAATAAATGCAAAGAAACAGTTTATCATAGGCTACTTATTCATGAAAAAAAAACAGTCACTGTCAGGGCATATATTAAAACTGGCTTTCATATTTTTGTAAGGTAGGATCCTTCTTTGCTAAACCTGACAATTATTTTGGTATAATCATATCAATACTGAAAAGCATTAAAAAGTAGCATTAAAAAGTTTATTTTAACTAATAGTCTATTTTTCTACCATACATCTGAATAAAATTAACATCTAGCTAACAAATTGCTTTGTTCTGGTTTCACCTCACTCCAGTCTAAATTAAATTATTTTCTAGGTAATTTACTACAAATTGTCATAAATAACCTGAAATTACTGTGGATTATTAAGGCTAAATATTTTATTATTATTAAGGTTGTATCTTATTAAGGCTAAATCACACTTACGATCTCATATCTGAGGTGTTCTGAGTAAATGATTTGTTATTGATATACACCAGTTCAGACACTGACGTCTTGTGAGCTGAGTGTTGGACAGATCAGTTGTTTTAACCATTAATTAAAATGAATCGGTTCAAATGAGTCGTTAATATGCGTATCAGACATTAGCGGATGTGGACGCATTGTGTGCTGATCCCGGTTGTTGGAACATCACAAAAGATTTGTCTACAACACGGAAACACTTAATCACTGCATTGGATTTTTTTTCTTTTATTGAAAGTGTGTTTTATATTAGTTGCATGTGCGGAACGCTTCATGCCAGTTGATTTTGAGGGATGGAGAGGAAAGACAGTTACAGAGGGCCTGTTTACACCTGGTCACTTTATGCATTTTCTCTGTTTGGATATTCATCTGATTTGTTAAAATGTTTCCATGTACACTTGGCCACATGAATGTGTCTCCGCAAAACATATAAATCCGATCTTGAATTCCCGTGCTATATGCAAATTTAACGTCAATGAAAATCAACAGATATGGGCTGTATTTATTCATCATCAGCTAATTACAAATTCGAAGTTCACAATAGGAGAGAGAGCGGCATCAGCACTGGAAAGATAAGTAAATCTCACTACTTCTAATGAAGATGATTGTGTGTTGAGCATCTGCGATGTACTTTCAGTTTCATTAGCGGCATTTTGCGCGTCGGCTTGCTGGCTGTATCTGTGGCGATGCGTCTAGCATTAGCGTTGTAATATCTGACTATAACACGTCATATAGCCTATAACACACTCTCACACGTTTGTTTTGTAACATTTGGGAGGAGTAAAATTTACATATGTGGTTTCAACAAGCAGATGCATTTACACTTGTCCAGCTTTGTCTGGAGTGC
The DNA here is from genome assembly GCA_039654775.1 of Spinibarbus caldwelli. Lineage (NCBI taxonomy): Eukaryota > Metazoa > Chordata > Actinopteri > Cypriniformes > Cyprinidae > Spinibarbus > Spinibarbus caldwelli. The sequence goes on from CM077254.1 coordinate 8,091,737, forward strand.
GTCCAGACACCTCCTGAAGTGGTTTGAGCGATCCGATTTTAATCCGCCTCAAAAGTGTTTCGGAGGGCATTTACAGCTGGTATTTTCATGATTGGATAGCTATACACTGAGAAAACGCATTAAGTGACCAGGTGTAAACAGGCCCAGAGAGAGTGCGCGGGGAGTGGCTCTGCTCTCTCTCCCTCAGTTAACGCGAGCTTTGACAAGCGCAGCAGTAATTTACACCACTCATAAATCACATTCACTGATCATAATAGGCTTTGGTGGGGCAAAAATTTGTTTTGGCGGCCGCCAAAAAATTTTCAATGCTGGAAAAACCCTGTATGAAAAGTGGGCTGTTCAGTATTTGAATTAATTTTTTTTAAATGAATATTGCACACCCTGTTGACCATGGGAGTTGATGTGTTATTACATGCCTTTTTCTCCGTTTTATCTGCGCAGCAGAAATATAAGATGTTGAATGTTTATTTGGCGCATTAGCCTACCTTATCAATAATTATCATATGACAGTTAAAGTGTTAGTTCACCCAAAAATGAAAATTCTGTTATAATTGGCATTTTCAGAAGTGATTGTTATTTTACGAGTCAACATGAAATCAAATTTGCCTATATGCATGTTCATGGTCCTGGTCATTGGTTAATATTTTCAAAAAAATCATTAAAAAAAAACAAGTTTATGTAATCTTGTAATCAAACTGCAATAACTTTTCTGCTGACATTATTTTGCAGACAGACAGTTGAATAATGTTAACAAAAATCCAAAAAGCTATTTAGACATTAAGCAAATCTGTTCTAGTTATAATGCTAATACAATTCTTCTCTCCGAGTTAACGTCTTCCGCCATTTTGGAGAGTTCCCCAGAACGTAATCAACGTAATCAGTGTTGTTTACATTCAGCATGCGTGCGCTGTCTACTAGGGGTGTCGCAATATACGGGTATTGACGATAACCTTGATATTCAAATCATGAAATATCGACATCGTGTTAATTTAGAGTGTGGCGATATACCGGTATTGGCGATAACCATGGTATTTAAAATGAACAGGACACTTATGATAACACAACACGCAAATAGCCTACTCCAGCGCCAGTACATAGTCGACCTCCCAGGTGGCAGTATTGCGCCTTAACCCTTAACGCTGACACCTGTCAAACAAGAAAAAGACTCCGAGAAGAACCATGTTCAGTATTATCCAGACAGTAAGTTTTCATTAGTTTACTAGTCATGGAATGAGAAATTTTACATTAACCTGTTAACAGTGGTTTCCTGTGTTCATATATTTAAATTGGCTGCACGATATATTGCATGCGTTTGTCATGCGCATCTCGTCAGTAAAGCCGGTTCTGTGATTATTAATAAATCTCCATCACCTGTTTTCAAATGGAGCGGCATTTAATACACAGAGCCGTAGTTCACCGACAAGCAGGGCTGGATTTATGCATAGGCATTCTAGGCACGTGCTTGTGCTCGCTCGTCCAGGGGGGGCCAAACACAATGAAGAGAGAGAGAGATTTATATATATATAAAAAATTAAACTATATGGGCTATCTACAACAGTAAAGAACCTAAACCCCAGAAGACAAATATAACAACCAATAGGGTAAAAATGACAAACTATTTCCATGTTTTCCACCTTTTTATGTACGGAAATTGCACTTTCTTTCTCCCGTTCTCATTCTCAGACGCACACACAGACGCACACACGTGGAGACGTGGACAGAAACAGAAGCGCTGCCTTGCAAATTTATCAGTAAAATAGTTTCGCAGCTAAAAAGCTACAAGACATTTCTTAGCGAGGTTCTTGAAGCAGTTCAACTTAAAGATTCGCTATTAGTAGACGCTGCTGCTGAACACAGCTGAAAAACGCACAGACGCAGGTATTTACACACACTTAATCTCTCTCTGTCTCTGTCTCTCTCTCTCTAATAACTGCATTAGCCTGCATATCAATAGCACAAGTCTCTGTTATTAGCTCTAAAATGACGTCCTGGAATTTGCAACGGAAGGTTTGGGATGAGGAACGTAAGAAATTACTTCAACACACAAGATTTCAGGACGGAAACATGACAGAAATAAATTATCTGAACAATGTCTTGAGGTGGTTGTGACTCCAGGCTGTTAAAATTAGGCCTATTAGAGAAACAATGCACTCCAGAAGTGGTAATGTGGCCACGACGCCGGAGCCTATTAATGGAACGGTTCTCCGTTCTCAAAGAAATAACTACATTCGATCTTTATTGACTGAGCATAAGCGCTTATTGTGATAGAAAACACTGTAATCGTTTCCACTGATTACAAACTGTTTTTGTTTGCTGGGGTGGTAATATATATTAATATGGATGGGGGGCCCAAAAATGTGTTTTGCCTATGTCACGATAAGAGGTAAATCCGGCCCTGCCGACAAGCTATGCAATTCGCGCTCAGAATCGCAAATGAATCACCTGCGATATTGAACGTGATATTGCGTATATTGTCAGTGAACTACAGCTCTGTGTATTAAATGCTGCTTCATTTGAAAACAGGTGATGGAAATCTATTAATAATCACAGAACCGGCTTTACTGACGAGATGCACATGACAATCACATCCGATATATCGTGCAGCCCTAATTTAAATAAAAGGGTGATTCTTTTAATAAGTACCACGTTTTCTTTACTCATCTAATTTTTGTATTTGTATTTGCAATCAAGTCATGGCCAATACTGCCTTTGTGTAGCAATTGATTTCTTTGTTCAAATCTATTACACGATTAAAACTGATCTAGAAAAACTGAGCGACCACATTAAACTCTGTAAAATGTAAAGTTGGTCGCAGTGCCATGCACTTAATGCCTCATCTGTGGCCGTTCTAGGCACACATTAAAACTGAATTAAAAGCACGTTAACGGCATGACTTCATTGGCGCCAGCGCAACTATAGGTTAAAGAGATTAAAAACGGGGACGCAATATAACAGGTTAAAGTATCAGTTTTGATGTTAATATTTATTCATCATACTGTTGAACTTGACAGTATTTTCTCTCTTGTTATTTCATAGAGAGCTTCAAAGAAGACAGAGAAAGTCAGAGTCTCAGGTCAGCTGTGACCTAAAGAAGTGAAAATACATGTGCACTGTGTTTATCAGTATCCTTATGTTCATTGGGTAAAAAGAAAACTAAATAAACAAAGAAAAAATTAATTTGGCTGATTCCCTAAGGTTTCTATAGATATCGCGATATATCGATATCATGAATTCTTTTGGACACAATAACCGTGGTGTGAAAAATCTAATATTGTGACAGTCCTACTTTCTACTGAACGTCAGCAATGCTGATTACGTTGATTACGTTCTGGGGCACTCCAAAATGGCGGAAGACGTTAACTCGGAGAGAAGAGTTGTTGAATAAATTGTTATTATTGTTTTTTTTTTTTGCACACAAAAAGTTTTCTCATTGCTTCGTAAAATTACGGTTGAACCCCTGATGTCAAATGGACTGTTTTATCGATGTCGTTGCTACGTTTCTGGACCTGGGAACATTGCAGTTGCATTGCTGTCTATGGAGAGTCAGAGAGCTCTCGGATTTCATCAAAAATATCTTAATTTGTGTTCTGAAGATGAACGAAGTTATTACGGGTTTGGAATGACATGAGGGTGAGTAATTAATGACAGAATTTTCATTTTTGGGCGAGCTAACTCTTTAAAATCACAGTATTTAACATAATGTTTAATCACAGTATGGCCACTCCCTCTACATCTATATTGCTACACAAATTAAAATAGTTTGTTGGAAATAGTTTAGTGGAAAGAAACTTCAATTAAAAGCTGTTAGAGTATGCTCACGCAGTATGCTTTGATTGTGATCTTTACTTGACGATTTCATCGCCTACTACATCAGACCTCAGATATCTTTGGTGGTTTTTTTCAGCGCTGGACAGTGAGTGCGTCCAGGTTTGGTGAAGTGAATTGTGTGTCAGTATGCTTGAGCTCAGATAATGCAGCGAGTGTTGCTGCGAAAGCTTTTGGATGTCTGTACATGTACACACATGCTTGGCACATGTCTGCGTGTCTGGGCTGTTCGCTATTGTTCTCTCTCTTGGTTTTTCTCGCTCTCCTCCTCCTCTTCCTCCAATCATAACCACTCTCTGTCCCTTGTTCTTGTGCTGTTTTCTTTTTCTTTCTCACTCCCACCCTCCTTCTCTTTTTGTTCTACCTCGGCTCATCTCTTGCACTTGCTGTCTCGCTCGTCTCTGCTGCAGAATGGAGCCGTCCAGAGTGGTCATGCGGCGTCTATCACAGAGAAAGAGAGCGGAGGCCAGTAACTTGTGCCACCTCATCCTCCTCTTGCAGCGTGTCTGAATAGATATTGCCACAGTTCATTTCCACAGTGTTTTCATCCTCGTTTTGAAAAGGCAGAGCGTTTGTGCGTGCCGTATTGTCTCCGGAGGTTTTGTTGTGTATGTGTTTGTTATTTAGTGAGTGTTTCACTGAGCTCAGATTTCATGCTTTTATTTCAGGCTCTGCCAGAATGGGGTGCCTATTTTGGGTCTGAATGGCTCCTGCTTTAGAGTCGTTCTTCATGTCTCTCTTCATACATTCCTTCATCTCTTCCTTCCTTTTATGCTTCATTCATCTGTTTGTAAAGATGCATTCCATTCATATGCACAGTTTACATACTGTCACAGTCTGATGTGCGTTACCATTGTGACTGTATGCATCTTATTCTCAATGAAAGCATGACTGGGCAGATACATGTGCAGTCATATTTGGTACTTGCCTGACCCTCACGAAAAAGCTCCAGTTAACAGCATTCATGCAAACAACAACAATAATAATAATAATAATAATAATAATATGTAAAATATATATTTTTTGTCAAATATTTTATCAGATATTGTATGAGATGTAATATTTATATTTATCTATAATATAACAATGACTACCTTAAGTCAGTGCAAGTAAAACTGAAGTAGGCCTAGTTCAAAAATTACTGCATAATAATAATAATAATAATGATGATGATGATGATGATGATGATAATACATGTTGTTAAAAATTACAAAATTACCTGTTATAAAATATGATATAGGTAACTTCAATTCAATTGAATCTGAAGTAGACGAAAAAGTCCACTCCAGCTCTAGATACAATATGAATGCAAAGTGAGCTGGTTCAGTAAATGTGTAATTAGCTGAAAAACTGCAATGTCATGTAATGGATAATAATAAAAATAATTTTATTATTATTTTTATTTTCTTAGTAGTAATACAATATTAAAATACATGCTATTATTTATTATTATTAATAATAATAATGATAACAGTTATTATTATTATTATTATTATTATTATTATCTTAATAGTAATAAATAATATTAAAATACATGTTATTACTACTACAATTAATAATAAAATAATAATTATTATTATTATTAATAATTATTATTATTATTATTATTATTATTATTATTATTATTGTAAGCAAAGTAAATAATACTTGTTCTCACACAGAAAAAGTATAGTATGAATGTAAAGTGAACTGGATTTTTTTTTTGTACACGTTTGGGTTTTTAAAGTGCATGAACATGAAAGAGCATATAAAGTGAGTGCACATGAAAGAGCACTGACAAATCTATTTTGCTTCTTTAATGTGACACATTTCCCAGTATAACTGGGTATTCAGTGAGAGAAAATGTGTAATGTTGGGTGTCCTTTGACAGTCAGTTTATGGCTGATGTCTTGCGTTTCCTTCACTGTAAGTGGCAGGTTGTTTTAAAACACCTTCAGTTTACATAAAATGCCAAACTGAGTTTTTATGAGGTATAGAAAATAAGCTAATAACATCTTTAATCTTAATGCATGATTGAAATGTGATTTGTTAAATGGCTTGATAGCCCTTTTATTGCACATGGAGGACTGGTAGTCGCAGGTTCCGCTGACATAATTATAAGTCTGTACCTTTTCAATAATGTATTTCTCCCTTTAACTCGGTGTGATAGTTTTGAACGGCCCGTTTAATTTGACTGCTGATATGTATGAAGAAGGTGTTGAGGTGGACTGCATGTTGTGTGGATGTGGCGACAGGAGGCAGCCCCATCAATAATGCAGGTTCTCTCTGTATGGGGTCAAGGCATGATGGGATATTAAGACGTTACCCTACTGGTCGTCAGGGAAACAGGCTGAGGAGACAGCAGCAATTGGGGAGGGTGGTTGTTGTTTTGTAGCCTATATCTGTAGAATTTGCAGTCAGTAAATCTCTATTTTTTTTCATCTCTTTATTTTTCATTAATAAATTATTCTTTCCCCTCCAGCCAGTGTATTAGTATCCATAAAATGGATGCGTTTGTATTTACAAAAAGCCATTGAATTCACTGGTGCTGAATTTTATAACAGGAATTTTACAACTGAATAGCAAACAAAGATTGTGTTTACAGTAATCCACTTATTAGTTACTGCTGGGCGATGTACTGAATGTTTAAATCATTGTGAATAATGCAGTGCATTTAATATGCTCCTGTCTCGTGACAGTTTAATATCACGTCTGATTTGAAACTAAGATGCGGAAATGGTGGTTGAGTTGGGAAGTTCAGTTCAAACTGTCTGCTTCAGTGAATCAGTTCAAATGTCTGAACTGTTTGTCTCAGTGAGACATTTTTCATGTATTAAAATGATTTTGTGAAGAATAATCCTCTGTGCTTAAATATTGTTGTTTATTACTATGTATTATTAGATTAAAATTTTCAAAAATGCAATTATTATTATAGCCAACTTTTTTTTTTGTCTTTTCGTCGTTTGTGTGTTTAAGAAAACAAGAGATATATATTTATTTTTTTATTTTTTTATTTTTTAATTGTTTTTAATTTTTGCTGTGTTATCCAGGCTTTGGAACAAGAAGATACTGATCTACAAAATGCATATTTATATGTGAATTAAATGCTATAGCATTTATTCATAATGTAAATAATCCTAGGTAGCTGATAGCAAAATTTGCTAAATCATCTCTGATTAATCCAATCAATTGGATTTTATAGAGTTAAGTATAAAAAGTTGCAGAATAAGGCTCCTCATAATTTTATGAAATAAAGCGAGAGAGATAATGGTTGGTGGTGAAAGATAAAGTCCCCACAGAAAGAGACAGACAGACAGATTCGCTTCGAACAGAAGAACCGGTTCAACCCATGAGGTTGAATATGGAAATATGATTGCAAAGAGCCAGCAGGCTTTTTCCAGGAAGAGGAAGTGGTGACGCAGAGCTTGGTGTGTGTGGGAAGGCGCAAACAGGATGCCTGTTTTTGCTGCTTCCTGATTCGGATATTCTCGATAACTTTCCCATTAAAATAGCCATTATTCTGAGAAAGACTGGAAGTGGATCTTCGCTTGGAGATGCTCATATGGTGTGTTCTGTAAGAAGTCTTTGCATGAGCTCAGAAATAATGAGTGGGGCTTTTGTATGTTTTTAATCAGATGTTCACCTTTTGAACTTCTGAAAGATGTGGAATTGCATCACTGTAGAATGGAGTCGTAATGTCCTTAAAACCCACCTGCTATCTTGACTGTTAGATTGGAAACATTAGAGTAACATACAGGCTGAAGTTTAACTCTTGCTTGTGTCCTTGATTCTGCCGTGGGCTCCACATCTCCTGCTTAATTAAAGGTGTATGTGAAGTGCTCATCCTTGGCTCATCCTTTCTCGCTCTTGCTCTTTTCCTCTCTCAGTATTTTGCTTTCACTCGTTGCGTTCATCTCCTCACATTCGCATTCACGCTCACCCTTGCTCTTTTATGCTCTCTTGAGCAGAATGTTGATGTGGCTTCTGGTTTTGTTGCAGGTGCACTCAGAGTATTGATGAGGGTGAAACTGTACACTTTGAATGGAGTATTAAAGGAACAGTTAAAATGAGAATTTCTGTCATTTACTTTCTCATTCCTGCCAAACAAACCCTGCTAAACTAGCCCAAGATAGTTTACTGGTCCTAATGGGCCAGCAAACAGACCAATTTGGGCCAGAAAACTAGCTTAATACCGTGTTTTTTTTTTTTTTTTTTTTTTTTTTTTCAGTAGGAATGTCATTCCAAGTCAGCATGACCTGTAAATGACCTCTGCATTTAATATAATAGAAGCAAATAGGGACTGGGGTGGTTGAGCTTTAACATTACGTAAAAATGCCATAAAGGTATCATAAAAAAGGTCCATGCAGCTCATTCACTATATTCAAATTTTCTGAAATCCTATGATAGTTTAAGGAACACCCAAATTTAGGTTATGTACTGACAGTTTTTCCCTCTGCCATAGCTGTGAAATCTCATTTGTGCACACACATATTCAATTATAAAATGAATATTTCAGTCCTGGGTGTGGATTGGTCAGCTTGGTGTATATTGTGAAAACGGTCATGGCTAAAGAATGCAGCGGAGAAGCACAACCCCTTATCGTTGCAGTTACAGTTACATTTTGGTCTCTCTTCTATATAAAGCAATTAAATGTCTTTAGAAGATTAGAATATGCAAGCCATTGGCCGCTTTTGTGATAGACTCCAAAAATGACAGAAAGCACCCTGAATATGACAGCCCTATATACATTTAAAATATCTTTATGTTCCATGAAGGAAAAACATTTGGAATGACAAAAAGGTAAATAAATAAGGACAGAATTTTGGGTGAACTGTCTCTTTAAAGATGTGACTTTAGATCTGAATGGTGTCTTGACCTTAACTGTCATTTATTTAACTCCACTGCGGAGTTCAAGGAGATAGAAAGGGTGAAAGAGATGTAAAAGTAGAGAAGATGCAGTCAGTTCTGCAGCACTTTTCTAGTGTGTTATAAGTTTGTGACAGACAGCTGTACGTGTCAGCACAGGCAGTGCAGTATGGGCACAGTTGTGTAATGTCTCTCAGTCGAACTCAGGAATGATGAGCTCATACTGAGAGTTTTTAGGTGACCGAGAGCAAACTGTGTGTGTTTTACTTAAAGGGATAGTTCACCCTGAAATAGAAATTGTCATCATTTACCCTTATGTTGTTCCAACCCTATATGACTTTCGTTCATCTTTGAAACAAAAATGAATGTATTCTTAACATTCTCTCTTAAATATTTGTCCATCCTTTTAAAGTCTATGAAACTAACATTTTCATGCTTCAGAAAGTACATAAAGACATCCAAAAGTAATCCAAAAGACTCTGATATGGTAAACGGAAGCACAAATGTGCTTGCCTGACATGTGAGGACCAACCTCACTGGCTCGTGGTGTCACGCAAGCTTGTTTGTGCTTCTCTGTACCTTATTTGATGTGCTATGTGCATTGCTCAGTGTTTATGCTAATTAAATCCTAAATGAAACAAAGTTTGTTATAAGAAATTGTATCAATTTTGAAGATTTGGATTAAACAGCTCAATTCATATAGATTACTTTTACAATGTCTTCATGAACTTTGAAATGTGAGAATGTTGCTTACACATGCTTTAAATGGTTGGAAACAAATGATAAAAGAATATTAAATGCAAATAACGGTACAAAATATTTTTTTTAAAAACAATAGTCTAGCATGTGGCATGTGGGTGAGTAAATAACAGAATTTTTGTGTTTGGGTGAACTGTCCCTTTAAGCGAGAGGAAAAGGCTGTTTGCTTGTGTGTGTTCAGTGAGGGAAGGGGAAAAGACTGCAAGCCGATGGTCTGTGCTCTGAGATTTCCGCTGAACTCTGGGAGGGGTCAGGCATGGGGCAAGGTCAGGGCTCTAAACAAACACACTTGCTCACATGCACGCATACAGCAGAGGGTCTATGACCAGAGTGACAGAGACTGATAACAGCAGCAGAAGCCAGAGAGAATGAAAAGAATGGAGACGGAAAGGCGTGTGCATTTATATACAGCGACTCTCTAATAGTAGCTGGATCATGCCACAGTTAAAAATCTATTCTGTTCAATGCCGTCTATTGATAAAAATATTAAACCAAATTCAAACAGAGCTAACTTGACATTTCTGAGTCGTTTTTATTACTTCAGATGATTTCTAGTGAATGTATGAAGTAATTTCCTGTCAAGTTCACACTGATGCCCTAGTAGAGAAACCACAGGTGTAGTTTAACGCATTTATTGTAGATATATTTCTCAAAAAGGTGCAGTCACCGTAGGCTTTGAGTATGCAAAATTTCTTCAGACACCAATAACACTATAATGTCACACTATAAGGCTTCTGTGTTTAATAAATACACCACAAATAAAAATGCATTCAAAATGCTAAAATCTACACTCAACCAATGCTGTGGGTTTGGGGCGGGACAGACATGCAAAAAGTTCAGGAAAACGGTCATTGTTTTTGCACTCTAGTGGCGATTCAATTCTGATTCACATATGATTCTGATTCAATTTGATTTGATTCCCAGTTCATTAATTTGTCCGGTAACTCTTGTGAAATATTCAGTCAAAGAACCAGCTTATAAGAGTCTTTAATTACTGGAAATGGACTGCACTGATCAGGCTGTTTGTTTTTTGAATCATTAAAAAGAACCAGCTTCTAAGAGTTATTTATTTCAAGAATCAGACTATGTTGATCTGGCCGGGGGTTTATGTATTTATTTTTTTAAATTCACTCACTAGCAAGAACTGGCTCATGAGAGTCATTCAGTTTAAGAATCGGACTATGCTGGTCGAGCAATTTGTATTTTTATTCACTAATAAGAGCCAGCTCATAAGATTCATTCATTTTGAGAATTGGCTTGTGTGATATTGAAGTCAATATTGGGACCATTTAAAAGAAGCAATTTTAAAATCAATATTTTTATACAGCCCTACCAGTGGCACAGAAATCATACTTCACCTTTCAAATAAATGCCAAATGGTTTGATATTTTGTATCTAATGCAATGACATTCACACATTTTAAGTGTGGCTTAAGTGCGATTAATATTTTGGGCCACACTATGTCTTTGCATACATAACTTGGAAGGAAGACAGACATATCAGAAAGGCCAGTTCTGATAACAAAAAAGGACATGATCACAAGAGAGGCAAAGAAGTATCACCAAAGAGGAGGAAGTGTTGTCGTTAGTGAAATGGGTGGAGCGATGACGGTAAAAGTAGGAAGAAATGGTGTGATTGTGTGTCATAATGAGACATGTGGAGGAAGGACATTATATCACTGTATTTTTGACATACATTTTGAAGGGAATGTTTTGTGACCAGATTGTCTTTAATTCTGTATTAGGGTTAGTAATTCAGATTCATTAGGCTGCTTTTTAATTAGATCAATTATACATTTCATTTATATGTTGTGCAGAGTACGGCTTCATGGATTGAGATAATTGACCCAGTCCCTGCTACAGAAATACACACACACACAAACACACTGAGGGTTGATCCATTTCCCCTGGGGCCCCGTTTCACTCCATCATAATCAGTGTCTCTTCTCAGACACACTGTCACACAAACACACACGCAGCACCGCTGCTGAGGCCTGGAACATTCTGCGCATTCAGCTGTATGTGGGAACACTTAAAAATAAGCCGTAGACACGTACACACACTTGCAGTTTTTTACTAAAACCGTTTGAAAAGAGATAAAGCCTTCAAGTGCATTGTCTAGAAGTGCCAAAGTCAGCTCATTATTTGTTTGTAGTGCAATAGAAGTGGTGGAATAGAAGTGCTTCTTTAGTTTTCCTTTCTTTTAGAGATCATAATATGCCTTTGGTTGTGTGTTTTCTGCCTCTAATCTAAACTTTGCATGTTTCTTAGGTGCTGATATGTTTTAAACATGAGCGGAGTGGGTGAGAACTCACTTGAGCCGTTGTGCTCGGACCGAAAACGCAAACTCTCCACATGTGACACACCAGGACAAGGGTGAGACATTTTAGGGTGCGATAACAAGCAGTGTTTTAAGTATTTTAATGTTTTTCTTAACTAAAATTGCATGTGTGTTTTTAATCTACAGATGTGATAAGCGTAGGAGGGAACAGGAGAGCAAGTATATCGAGGAGCTGGCCGAACTGATTTCGGCAAACCTTAGTGACATCGACAGCTTCAATGTCAAACCAGACAAATGTGCCATCCTTAAAGAGACAGTGCGCCAGATACGACAGATCAAAGAGCAAGGTACACATCGGCTCGAACTGCTCTTTTACATATCAGTCTGTGAAAATATTTACTAAACCCACAGTGAAGGGGACACGGATGAATTTCCTCGGTTTTATAAAAACGCTGCCACCTGGTGGCAGGTGGAATATTGTGCCACTGCAAATATTCACTAGAGTGAAAATTTGTAATTGTGTAACACCCTTGCTAGTTTTAGCTAATAGAAAATGTAGTTTTAGACATTAAAAAATCTCTTTTTTAGTGCAGAGCAAATATGATTACATCTGTGGATGTAAATGAATGCGAATGAGTGGATTATCCAGCAGCAAAATTTAGCAAATCTAATTTGACTAAAATTGGTAAATCATTTTCCATAAAGAAAAATGGAACTTAATTATTAGATTTGAGATATGTTTTCTACAATTATACTCCTGTGTTCATTTTTCTTATAATTATATATCGCATTCAGAACTGTAGTCTGCACAAGTTTGTTTCGCGAGACAGGCCTATGCATGCCTTTTTTCACTTGGACTATAACCCGGAGTTCACACGGTGAAACGATGAATAGGCATTGTTGTTCATTCTTCCTTATTTGACATTCCATTGGTTAATAGTGTCTTACGGGAATGAAACCTACAAATCTACATATCAAAGTAAGCAGACCCATTTTTCTGCTGTGCCCTTGCTATAATATGGTGAGACAAATATGCATTAACACTACCTTTCAAAAATTGTATTGCACAAAAAAAAAAACCTCTTTACAGCTGTTTATTTTTCTATAATGTTTCTAATATGTGGTCTATATTCACACGCTTCACAGGTAAAAGCTCATGTGGCGATGATGATGTCCAGAAGGCGGATGTGTCCTCTACCGGTCAAGGGGTCATCGACAAGGACCATCTGGGCCCTCTGTTGCTGCAGGTAAAACTAATGGTCACCAGAAGCTCATTTTCTCACTTTTCATACTAGCATTCTTACCAATTATGATTTAAAGTGTTTTATAATAATAATTCTGAATCATTCTCTCTCTGTCAGGCTCTGGATGGGTTCTTGTTTGTGGTGAGTCGTGAAGGCAGCATTGTGTTTGTGTCAGATAATGTGACTCAGTACTTGCAGTATAAACAGGAGGAGCTGATCAACACCAGCATCTACAACATACTGCATGAGGAAGACCGAGATGAACTGCATAAAAACCTGCCCAGAAACAATGGTATATATGTCAATGTATATCTTTTAAGTGAATGTTGCTCTTTATCTGTTCACAAAAACATAAGCATATAGATATGACTACGTTCATGATGTCTCCTGAGCATCATGCATTTTGTATGTATTTGAAGGTCCCAACAGTGTGTCATGGGGCGGTGATGCCTCCCGTCAGAAGAGTCACACGTTTAACTGTCGCATGCTGGTGAAGTTTGGCCATGGCGGTCCTGGAGGTGAAGAAGGCGCCGGTGGGCCTCGCTATGAGACCATGCAATGTTTCGCTCTCACACAGCCTAAAGCAATGATGGAGGAAGGGGAAGGTCTGTAGTAAATTTAGAATTTATCATTTCAATACTTTTATACAGACTGAAGTCGATATACTTTGTTTTATAGTGCTGCTTGTGAATTAGTTTTAAAGTGTCGTCTAAGTATTAAGGGTGTTTTTCTTCTTTCTGTCTTTCAGATCTGCAGTCTTGTATGATTTGTGTAGCACGGAGAGTGACGGCAGTGGAAAGGACAGAACGATTCAGTACTAGACACGAACTGTCAGGTAAAACTGATTACAAGATTAACTCGATGTTAATCTCATCAATGAAACTACTGATTTTCTTTGATTTTTCTCTATGAAGGCAAGACGAAAATTCATCATGACTACTATTAAACAATATTAATTAAAATGACTTTAATTCCAAATATTAACTACAACATTTTATATTACTGCAATACATATGTATTACCAAATCATACTATATGTACTATAATTAGTAAATATTGAAAATGTTTAAACAGAAAACAAAATTTTGAAACCGAAGGGGGAAAAAAAATGATGTAGAATTATATTTGAGGCAGGTGTAGTACCACATCTGAGCGTGTATGTTTGACCCCAGGTAAACTGATCGAGATCGAGCAGCAGAGCCTGTTGCACACCACCATGCGTCCTGGCTGGGAGGATTTAGTGCGCAGGTGTATGCAGATGTTTCTGCATCGCAGTGAGGGTCAGCCTTGGTCCTACAAGAGACACTATCATGAAGGTATGTGGTAATACACCTGCATGGATCTTTTCAGTATTCCTCAGTTTTATTCTTTACTTTAGTTAATTGTGTAAATGAAGTAAATTACTTAATGTACTTGAGAAATGATGTTAAAAACCAAAATAGAAGTGTGAATTCTGTAACTTGTTAATATGGCAGAAATAAAAACAGGCTGCTTTTGCATGTGGTGTGAAATGGGTTTGACAGATTGAATACATGTTTTATTAATGTTGTTTGGATTCTTATTCTTTTCAGCATACGTTCATGGAAGAGCAGAGACTCCACCCTATCGGTTCTCTTTGTCAGATGGCACTCCAGTAACAGCACAAACGCGCAGTGAGCTCTGCCGAAACCCTGTCACCAATGACCCGCTCACTTTCCTCTCTACTCATCTTCTGCAGAGGTTTGTTCCTCTCCAAGTCAACAGTTATACACTACTCTGATTTTACATGAAAATGCCTCTGTGTTCTCCTCGCATTCACTTATATTTCAATCTCTTTCACACAGGGAGCAAAATGGATACCGACCCAATCAGGGTGATGTAATGCGATCAGTTATGGGCAATGCCAATCCGAATGCCCAGATGGGCATGGGCAATACCAGAGGCTACGGCATGAACGAGCAAGGTCACATGGGACCCAGAGGAGGAGCTATGTACGGCCCAGGCAACAGGATGAATCAAATGAACCCGATGCATCAGATGAATCAAATGAACCAGATAAATTCAATGAATCAAATGAATATGAATCAGATGAATTGCATGAATCAGATGAGCACTATGAATCAGATGAACTCCATGAATCAGATGAATTCCATGAATCAGATAGGACATCCCGGCATGAATCAGCACCAGCAGGGTCAATTTCACGGTGGTGGCTATGGAATGGGCATGACAAGTCCCTCCCAAGGAAGCCCTGGAATGAACCCTGCTCAACAGAATCTTATGGGGTCACCACGGATACGAGGGAGTCCTAAAATGGGTGCAAGTCCTTTCTCACCTGGAGGTAAGTGTCCTGTTTTTGCATTTTGGATTAGATGGATGTAAGATTAGGCCTGTGGAATCTAACAGAATTCCATAGACAGCTCCATTTAGTTCCACAGAATTCAAACATGTCACTTACAAAGTTCTATTTTAGCTAATTATATAATTCTCTTACCTGATAACAAATAGGGATTTGTCACTGTGGTTAAGCAGTTGTCCAACTTTTTCTATGAATGTGAGACTTCTGATTCATTAGCCAATATACCTAGTACATTTACATTTAATCATTTGGCAGATGCTTTTATCCAAAGCAACTTACAGTTGAGGAATACATCAAGCTATTTACCATAAGATGGCAATAAACATGAGAAGTGCCCATTATAAAAGGTTTCAGTCATCATTCAGAATAGTAAAAGCTAGGACTGGAAGGGAGTAAATGGCAAAACTATTGCGAAACAAACCAATGTGTTTATAATTACGATATTGATTGAAATTATGTGATAAATAGTAGTTTGCAAAATCAAGCAGCATAGCTAAAATAACTGGTTGTAAATTACACCGGGTGCCTTGCTCTTACATTAATAATAAGGTGGCTATCATAACAAATTGTTGTATTTAAATCAAATGTGCAGATCTTTCCTTTCAACCATCAAAGAAAATGTGCAAAGATTCGAATGGCCTAAAGAAATATACTAGTTGTGTTGTCTCTATTAGTGCTTAATTTGAAAACAAGCTCAAGATTTAGCTATATTTTCTTGATTTCACAGGCATGCACTCTCCCATGGGTCCTGTGGGAATGGGCAGCAGTGGTGGATCTTCTGGTCCATCAGTTGGCAACACTTTCTCCAATAGTTCTTTGAATGCTCTCCAGGCCATCAGTGAAGGCGTTGGCTCTTCTCTACCTTCAGCTCTCAACTCACCTGCCCACAAATCCGACAGCTCTCCCAGCATCAACTCGACCCAGTCCAGTCAGCAAGGCCAGACCGGCAACAGCAAACTCAGCGCTGGGGATTCCAAGAGCCCGTCAAGTGCTCACAGCACAGGGTTAGAGCAGCAACAGGCTTCTTCATCGGAGACCACGGATAAACCGGACAGTCAGTCCAGCAAGGATGGTTCCACTGCCGCCGAAGCCAACCGGAGAGTCCCTGATGGAAAGGGCCACAAGAAGTTACTTCAGTTGCTCACATCCCCAACTGAAGAGATTGGGATTGGGTCTGGTGGACCTGTCCCAGGTCGTGCCTCCACTCCATTGGGTCTTGACTCGAAGGAGGCAGGAAGTGGCATGATGAGTCCTTCATCGACGGGGGTGTCCTCCTCATCTGGTTCATCATCGGGGAATAACGTAAATCAGCAAGGTTCGGGAGGAGTGTCGTCCACGGCTTGTCCCGGTGGCCACCACAGCTCTCACACCTTACAGGAGAAACACAAGATACTCCACAAACTTCTTCAAAATGGAAACACACCCGACGAGGTGGCTCGCATCACAGCCGAGGCCACTGGTAAGGCCTCTCTTGGTTCGGAGCTCCCAGGCGCTGAGGGAAGGAATCTAGATCTCAAGCAGGAGCAGCACAGCCCGAAAGAAGGAAAAAAACCACAAGCCCTCCTTCACTACCTCCTCAATAAGGATGACTCCAAAGAGCCCAATGCAGCAGAGGTCAAGCCAAAGCTGGAGGAGCTGGAAGGGAGAGGGGTCACTGGAGGGCAGGGATCAGGGGTCACAACCTCAAATTCTAACAGCCAGGAGGGCAAAGTCAAGATCGAACCTCCCGATGAGGTATTTATGGTTGATTCATACTGCTTAAGTACTTATGTTGGGTTCATATTTCTTCTACTTCTCAAGATCACATCAGTCTTACATTTTGGGATTAATTTAGTAATAAATATAAATAGATATTTTTAACTACATAAATAAATGTAATATACAATACTACAAATTTTAAAAGAAATTAATACTTTCATTCAGCAAGGATGCATTAGACTGAACAATTCACAGTAAAGACTTGTATTATGTTACAAAAGATTTCTATTTCAAATAAACTTTCATCAAAGAATCTAAAACAAAGAATCCAAAGTTCCATTAAAGGAATACATTACATTTTGAAGTATATTAAAATAGAGAACAATAATTTTAAATTGTAATAATGTTTGTGTTAAATTGTAATATTTGTAAATATATCTGTTTTTGGTCAAATAAATAAATATTTCATTAAAAATACTTTTCAATGTGATATTATAATTTATTATATTTAAAAAAGCCTTAAGTCATTGCTTAAAAATCTCAGCTGTAGTTTTATAAACAACTTGAAACTATCTTTGCACATTTTGAAAATTACTGGCAGTTGTTAAATTGTTCTGTTGGTATGCAGAACTCTCATGCAAATTTGCAATTACTTATTGATCATTCTAACATCAATACTTTGTTTTATTTTTCCAGCTGGATAATTTGGAGAGTATTCTCGGAGGGCTGAGGAATTCTGGTTCTGGAATGTTTGCTGATTCTGGAACTAGAGGAACGGAAGGGGGCAATAAGCAGGGCAATGGACCTAACAGCACCGCACATGGTGAGTAACAACTAGGGATGTAACAAAACCATTTTTTCAGATCCGATCCAGAAAATTCTGAGTATCGACTGATTCCGATCCGATACCAGTGCAGTTGTTTTTTTTTTTTTTTTTAAATCAATGTAGAATTTCTATATTATATGTGTGTTGACCTGATCGTCACTCTTTTGTGTATAATCATAATCTAAGACAAAAATACTATTATAAACAATGTTAGTGGATAATTTAGAAGCAAAAGTTATTCTAGAAAAATCACGAGTGCACAATTTTATAAAATCAAAACATTTAGTGAAGTAACATTATTTAGTGGGGAACAAATAAAACTGAATAAGTGTAGGACTAAATCTGGTAAAATGTTACACATTGCTCTTTGTATTGTTGTAAAATACATTAATGAAAACAAGTAAATGTATTTATATATAAATATAAACTATAAAATTAAAAGACATTTCTTTTAAATGGCACAGTAATGTAGGTGGCAACATATGATAGATAGGAGTCATATCTATCATGTTGCTGCCTCCATTACTGTGCTATACATTAAATTATTAATAGCCTTTCTTTTTCTGTCCTGTCATAGGACTGAACAAGAAACACTATAAATAATCTTTCATTGCGCAAAAGTATTATAATACAAAAAGCTCCAATACAGAGCAGCACAAAGTGCTTATGTGCATCCCGTGCGCAGAGTGATGCGCTTGAAGCAACGAGTCTCAGCACTCCGCATAGATAAGTTCAAATCACAAAGGAAAGAGATATCGATATGTAGTTTATGAAATCTGAGCGATAGTTTATTGAGCCTTTTCTTTGAAAAGTTTTAAATTTCAGTTACTGTGCGCTCTTGGAGAGAGTTTCATCGTGTTGACTGTTGTAACCGAACGTCACATGCAGTTTGAATGCTGAATGGAGGATGACAGACAGCCGCAGTGGAGAGAAGAGTTTACGTGAACTTGAATTTAATGACTTAAATATTCATCTGTACCCTACCTCACATTAAACAATGGAACGGCTTCAGAACATTTGGACTTTGACTTTATGTTGCTTTATAATGTTTTTGTGCTTTCGTGGGGCTTAACAGTAACAGAATAGTATACGAACAATATCGGATTTGGATCGGTCTTGTCTGACTGATACCCGATACGGCAGAAAATGCCAGTATCGGAGCGATGCATCCCTAGTAACAACACCTTGAGGGCCTCAAAGTCAGGAGGGGGATGTTGAAAATTGAATGTAAAGATTAATAGAAAATATATTGGGCATTTATTATGCAGGTAACTGCTGATGACCATGAGGATGACCAACAAAACCTGTCCTTTGTTTTTATTCTTAATGCAATTTGTATGAATTACTGTGTATTTCAGACCGGGAGGGTGTTGGTATGGGCTCTGGTCAACATGTGCCCTTCCAGAGGGCTGTGTCTGTCGATGGTAAACCCCTGAGCGGGCCAGGCATGACTGGTAGGAGGAGCGCCCCTTCCTCTCTTGTCAAACAGGAGCATACTGACACCCAGATAGGCATGGGTGAGTGTCTCATATATTCAGCTTTAAATTTATGTAGCTAGAACTGTACATGCATTCATTTTTTAGCTGAATTTTAACGTTCCAAACATGCTTTTCCCAGGAGGTCCAAACAGGCCAATGGGAATGCCCAATCGGCCCCCTATGGCAGGTGCAGGAGACTGGGGAATGTCCGGTTCCGGCAGCCCTGTCGGACACCCTGGCATGGGTCGCACAGGCATCGACCACAATCCTAAGAGCATGATGGGAGGACCCATGTTTAACCGATCAAACAGCGTTCCTGCAACCAGATCCATGTTGCAGCAGCAGTTGATGGATATGGGTAAGTTCTGTTAACTCAGTACCAGCAGTGTGGGCGTATTATGACAAATAAAACATCCAATTAATTCAATTCAAAAATAAATTAAAAAACTGCATGATGTTGTTTTTGCAGGGCCTTATGATGTTGGAATGGGTATGAATTCGTTCAGTGGGCAGGCACCTCCACCACGGTCCCCTTCATGGCCAGACAGTGGGATGGGAATGGAGGGAGCACAGAATGCAAACAGGTAACATACATAAGGCTACACTAGATCTCTCTCTCTCTCTCTCTCTCTCTCTCTCTCTCTCTCTCTCTCTCTCTCTCTCTCTCTCTCTTTATATATATATATATATATATATATATATATATATATATATATATATATATATATATATATATATATATATATATATATATATATATATATATATATATATAATTTTTTTTTTTTGTTTTTTTTTAATATTCAGATGTAATTCCCTTTGTAATCGTTAACATTTTCACGAGTAACTGTTATTTAATTACACACTTTTTTTCTCAGTGACTGTAACAGACTACAGTTACATTTAGTTTGTAATTAAATTGCTTAACAGCATTACATGATGTAACTAGTTACTCCCCAACACTGGTGGGAAGCCACTGTCTTGAGTCATTGAGTCGTTAATTAAACCCATTTGTTTAAACAACTGATTCATTCAAGAATGAAGCAAGTTGCTGTTTTTAGAATTCGACAATTAAAACAACAATTACATTACTGTAAGATTATTCATATAGATATTTCATTAAAAAAAATTATTCAAAAAAGAAAATGCACAAACACACACACACACACACACTAGGGATGTGCGGTATACCGGTACTGGAAAAATACAGGTATATATTATATTTCAAACGGTACGATATCATAATTTTGCTCAATTCGGTATTTCATACGCTGCTGTTGCGAAGTGCACCTGCAGGTGGCAGTGCTTCCCAAATTGCTGCCAACCGGTAAATGTGACAACAGGTGATGGATCAAACAGATGAAACTCTATCAACGCACCTGAAATTAATAAATAAAGAGAACAGTAGAAGTGAATTATGGCATTACTTTGCATACAAAACAGATGACAAAGGTGAAGGAACTGACCTTACTGCACCTGTATGCAAGCTTTGCTATAATAAATCATGTATTGCCACAGAGGCAACACATTAAACATTTTTAAGCATTTGTCGCTTGCTCATCCTGATCTTTTCAGAGAATTAAGAGATCGACAGGTGAGTGCATCATTCATAAATTCAGATTTAACTTTAACTTTTATTTACAACTGATCAACGCACATACATAAGATGTGATACAGTAACTATGAAAGCTCAAATGTGCATGTGTGACACGCTAGAACCAGTGAAGTTTTGGTCGCGTATATGCACTTGCATTTCATACAGTTGAATATCAATTAAATTTGAATTAAGCAAGAGTTTTGCTATATTAATTTTAGTATCAATAATATGAAGGGAATGTTTCTGCCGCGCTGCATACTGCTAATATGAAGCATCCGAGAGAGTGAGATTTATATTTAATGCTTTTTCTTTGGATATCGGAGTCTGAAATCTGAAAACAATCTGAGAGAGAGAGAGAGAAATAATAACGTGATTTTGAATATTACCTTGACTTAGGGCTGCACGATTATGACAAAAATCATAATTGTCGATTATTCCCTTGAATTTGTAATTGCGATTACTAATAACGATTATTTTGAACAGATTTATGCCATTGTTTGAAGCTGCATGCCATATTTTTATATAAAATATATATATATATATATAAAAATTTCAAATTACAGTAACATTTTACAGTACAATTTATATTATCAGGGCTCCAGACTAACATTCGAGAGCAGTGGCACCAGCACCTGATTTGGTAGCACTGAACATGTAATAATAATATTACAAGTTTTGTCTCTTAGAAATGCACATTAGAACAGGAGCTTGAGTTCAGAGTAGCAGGAGCTTGAGTTGGGATGCAGATGTACATTTATTTTCATTAACAAAAACAATACCATTGTGAAAACTGTAACAGCCTCATCTTTTATACATTTGTAGGTCATAACCAAAAGTACAGAACCTCATTTACCATGGTAAAAAAAGTAGCCTAACTATATGGTTTCTATGGTGTTTACATTGAAAAACAGTAGCCTAAAGACATTGTCAATTACAAATCCACATCAGCTGATAGATTAATTAACAAAATAATGTAATTATATCCCATTACTCCTTTAACATATTTAGTATATTAATAATATAATACTCAATATGAATATTATACTTTTCTGCCACCGTACCATTGTTACCGTGTACAGTTATGGTAAATGTGGGTGATTTGTGGATTGAAACGTCTTCTAACTGGATCATTGTTGCACTGTTTCTGCAGCTTTCTGCATCAGCTCCGATTTATTTGGCTTTGAACTAGTTTAAATTAAAGAGACGTGATTTGTACTGGAGAACTCTGCGCTTTACTCGAGTGCTTCTTACTGTATTTCACAGCGTTTTTTAGTGCGTGATCGCGACTGGTCACTGTAATAAACGCATAGCTCGCGCTGCGCTGTTTTCTTTTGAGGCGAGCGGATAAAAGGGCAGTGTGGCACGCAGTTCAAACGAGTACCGCTATTTTGTTCCGCTTTTGACACGTTTGGCGTTTAACATATCTATCATGCCCAACAGAGTGTCAACGACTATCAGAGTTAGACAAAATGTCTTTTATCCGGTGTGTTTGAGTTTGTTAAACCCCGCGCTGCAAACACCTCTTAAGCACACAGAATAATGCAAGTTTATTTATTTTTGTAATCGCGGCTTTGAACGATTATGTAATCGTGGCATCCATAATTGTAATCGCGATTAGAAATTCGATTAATTGTGCAGCCCTACTTTGACTGTTAGAATAACACTTTACAATAAAGCAACATTTGTTGCATTAATTGCGTTACTTCAGTTGTATTTTTTTTTCTTCAAACTCAGTCAAAATGTAACCTATGTTCCCTGTAGTTTTTTTTTTTTTTGTTACAGTTTGATACAAAGGTATTAAGATTTGATTTTATAAGATGTTTTTATAATTATTATTTTAAAAAAATTTTCAATTCACTTATCTTTTGAGGCTGGTTATTTGTCACCTATGATATTGATTTAGTATCGATACTGAGGTATTACATTCTGGTATTGTACCGAAGCCAAAATTAAGGTATTGAGCCATCCCTACCACACACACACACACACACACGTAATGGTTTTTATACTGTACAAACCGTATTTTCTATCGCCCTACACCTAAACCTACCCCTTACAGGAAACTTTGTGCATTTTTACATTCTCATAAAAACTCATTCTGTATGATTTATTAGCCTTTTGAAATATGGGGACACTGAGAATATCCTCATAAATCACCTTCTCCTTGTAATACCTATGTCATACCCATGTCATTATACAAACGTGTGTCCTCATATGTCACAAAAACACACACACACACACACACACACATATATATCTACGATGTAAGACTTAAATTAACTTTGTTTTATAACCATATTTTTGATAAAATTATCTATTATAATCATTTTTTTTTTCCTTTTTTAAACAAACTTTTGTTTGATTTATTCTTAAAACCAAAGAAGTACTTAATTAAAACGAGTGTGTGCATCTGAGGATTAAGGTTAAATAAATTGATGTTGTTTTAAGTATATTTTGATGGTTTTTACACACAAGTCAATAACATCCTATCTGTCTGCTTTTTATACATCAGGCTGCCATTTAATAACTCTCTGGATGACCTTCTGGTCCCTCCGTCTACCACTGAGGGTCAGAGTGATGAGCGAGCTCTGCTGGACCAGCTGGACTCTCTGCTCAACAACACTGACGTCATCGCTCTGGAGGAGATCGACCGTGCCCTTGGCATACCAGATCTCATCAACCAGGTACCCAGCCAGTCTGCTTCATGGAAGAGATGTGTTCGGTTTATAAATCACGACTCTCAGTGCTGTGGTGTTAAATATGTTAGCTGCCCAGTCACATTCACTGAAAACCACCGTCGTGGTCTTTTCTCTCTTCAGGGTCATAGTTCAGACCAGCCCCCTCCGACAGACGCCTTCTCTGGTCCTTGTCCGGGACCTGACTCCTCTATGAGTATGGACCACAAGGGCATGTATGGGCAGGGCTACCCAGGCCCCCCTTCCATGGGAATGCAGGGTGGATATGGCCGTGGTCCCAACCCTGGTCCTGGACCTGGTCCCATGCCGGGGCAGTCTGGACCAGGGTTTAACCCCATGATGAGTCAGATGAACCAGCAGGGTGGCTTCCCCGGAATGGGCGGTATGGGTGCTATGCATCCTCGTGCTAATATGACAAGGCCTCGGATGGGGAATCCAACCAGATACCAGCTGCAGCAGAGACTGCAGGGACAGCAGGTAAGCAACTGCGCACCAATAACACTTAACTTATAATTTCTGTAAATTACACTTCTACACTGATCACTCATATTTGTGTCATCAAATAACCTGATGTTGCAGCTGATGCACATTTTAGAAATTACAGTGTCCCAGAATCTATTTGGCTATATTATTTTGAGTAATGTAGTGCTGTCATTACTAGTTAATAACCGTTAATAGTGAAAATTATAAAAAATTGTGAACATTATAAGTATTATAATATAAAATTGCTAAATTTTTTTTTTTTTTTTGATGTATATTAAATTAACACTTAATTTTAAATGAATGGAAGATTATTAATGACAAAAATATCTTTAAAAATATATATATTGTATCGAGAGAGTTTGCATTTGGAGGACTGCAGTTGAACGGTTGTCTTTTTAAGCAGTGAATGTTTCGAACGTTTCACAAAATTTAGTAATAAATATTTGCCTTCCAAAGTATTATTTTTAATTTTAAATACCAAACTGGTAATGTTTGCGTGTAATATTTCACTTTACAAATTTGGCTCCACATTTTCAGTGGTATTAATTCAAATACAGTTTCAAACACATTTAGGAATTGCAGAAAAAGCGGTGATTTTATTAAGAGCAGTGCTTTTTTTTTAAAAAAAAAGGCATTTGACATATATACTTCCAGAACAGAACATCCAAAACAGTAATTAAATGTTGCTGTTCCTGGTTTTAGATATCTTCTGATTCAGTGATATATGTTGCTAGACATACATTTTAGGTTCTAAATTAACAATAGATCTATTTTCAACACAAATACTTTATTAAATCACTAAAGGAAAACTTTAGCATTTAGCATATCTCATAACATTTGAATGTTCCTTTGCTACAGTTTTTGAACCAGAGCAGGCAGGGCATGGGGATGAGGCCAGATAACAACCCCGCAGGAAACCCTGGCATGAGACCTAGCATGCAGCCAGGCATGGGCGGCCAGGTACCTTTTTTTTTTATCTTTTGATGATATCTGAAGGCTTATACGTGTTCATTTTCTCTCTAATATCATCCCTCCTTAATCTTTCAGCCTGGTTTCCTGAATGCACAGATGATGGCCCAGCGCAGCAGAGAAATGATGAATCTTCAAACAGAGGTATAAATAGATCATTTTCAAAATATTCATTTGTGTGTCTGTCAGTGATGTGGAATTGCATAGATGATACTTATCCCCCATTGGCAATGTATGTAGTGCAACTGAAGTATAAGATTTTATGTAAGACTGATCATAACCAGTGTCTTACATAAAATGTTTAACCATTGTTTTCTCCCTTTCTACAGATGAGAAGACAGAGGATGATGATGATGATGCAACAGCAGCAACAGCAGCAGGTTGCAGCCGGAGGCTTCAGTCCTCCTCCTAATGTCACAGCTCCCACAGGAATGGACAACCCTATGGGAGGCCCGCCAATGACCCAGCCCGGCCAGCAGCCCTTTAACTATGGAGGCAGCTATGGTAGGATAGTTAGCATATTGGGATCTTGTAGTTTGAAAAATGTACTATAAAATAATAAGTAATGAAACGGGGTGGATAAAATCATTGGAATATAATATCAATTTGCTTGGGTATATTGATTGCTGATTAACACGCGATGCACTTTCTTGTTGCTTTCTTTTTATAAATATCTCTGGGTTGTGATTCCAGTTATGGGCCAGCAGGGGGATCCTTCATTTGTGGGAACAGGCAGCAGCCCCCCTAATAATATGATGTCTGGCCGTATGGGTGGCCCTCAGAATCCCATGATGCAACAGCACCCTCCGAGCAATCCCATGTACCAGTCTGCTGAGATGAAAGGCTGGGGACAGGGGCCTATGCCCATGAATAAGTAAGTCATAAAACCTTCTATAGCACCCTGGAAATGTCAGTGAATATTTGCCTTCAGTTCTTGAAAAATAGTTACAGTAACAAAAATCATGAAATTACAATTACAATTAGTCATGAAAATGTTATGGAAATTACTGTAATTAAAAAAAAGCACATAAAATATACAAATAAAAGTACAAGTAAAGAATATTCAGTGGTACAAAGCATATTTAATATTCTTTAAAAGAATATTTAATATGAATTTTTGTTTTATTGTTTTATTACTGTACGCTATTGTATATAAATAAGCTTTTCAAATTATGGTCAGTTATAAAATAAAATTTAACCAGCTAGAAAACAGTCAAAAGCTGTGTTTTTATTGGTAACTCCATCTGAAATAAAAATATATTAAAGCTAAATCTACATATAAAATACATAATAATAAAAGATAATAATTAAAGGTATGAAAATGAAAGGTAATTCAAAATAATAATAATAATATCAATAGTAAATACTAATATTTTAAAAGTATAGAAATAATACTATAATTAGACTTGTGTGGAACACTGTCAAGTAGTAAGTAAAATCAACCTGTCAGTCACAATAGTCTTTAGTACATGGCCTTTAATAGAGTTCATCTTTATATTGGGTGTATTTAATTTAATTTGATCATTCTCCTGTTTTATGTTTCCTAGCTCATACTCGCAGCAGCAGCAATATCCCCAGCAGGGGGCGCCGGGACAGTATGGGGGAATGATGATGAACGGTTCCATGCAAGGAGGTGTAAATGGCAACGGCGCAGGACAGATGCCCCCAATGCAGGGCCAGATGGGCATGAACGCCATGGGTATGGGACGCATGCCAATGGGACCCGATCAGGTACAGACTGCATTGATTTAGTTACATTTGCTTAAAGGAGTTCAGTTTTCTGAAATCCAAGATGTAGATGAGCTTGTTTCTTCATCAAAAGTGATTACTGAAATTTAGCATTACATCACTTGCTCATCAATGGATGCTCTGCAGTGAATGGGTGCCATCAGAATGAGAGTTCAAACAGCTGATAAAAACATTACAATAATCCACAAGTAATCCACAAGACTGCAGTTCATCATTTAACATCTTGTGAAGGGAAACGCTGCATGTTCCATCAAGACATTTTTACTTCAGACCATAGGTCCTGACAAAAAAATGAGTCCTCTAGCCATAATATTGCTTTCTCCAGTAACAAAAAAAAAACAACAAAACTTATCTGAATCAAGAGAGAAATGTGCACAGACCAAACACTGTTTACAAGCAAAAACAGTCCAAAACCATTCTAAACAAATATGTGGGTGGATTTTGATATGAGAGGATAACAGGGGTTGGACTTTTTATTGGAGGAAGTGTTATTATACAGACTGGTATTTTGGCCAGAAGTGACCGTTTAAAGATAAAATGCAGATTTGGATTCATTTCTTACAAACACACACACACATCTTTTCACTTTACAAGACCTTAATTGATGGACTGGAGTACTGTGGATTACTTGTGGATTATAGTTATGTTTTTACTGGACTCTCATTCTGACGGCACCCATTCGCTGCAGAGGATCCATTGGTGAGCAAGTCATGTAATGTTAAATTTCTCGAATTTGTTGGAAAAAAAATAGCCTGAGGGTGAGGAAATTTTTGGGTGAACTCTTCTTTAACTGCATTAAAAGATGCAATATGTTACTTTTACTTATCTGCACACGTATAATATGTGTTTTTACAGAAGTACTGCTGAGGCGATGAGCCATCTCTGTCAAAGCTGGATTCAAACTCGGACTCACACATCAGTCCAGTGAAGAAATGTCAACACGAAGCTATAAAATCCACCTCGTAGGGGATAAATCACTGGAAATCTCCAGTGAAAACTTGACTGAGAGAAAGAAAAGACATGGAAAGGGAAAGAGAGAGAGAGACTCAAGCCTTCTCTGTGGGCTTCTTTCTGAATATGCCCAGTAGCGAGTGCAGCAGGCTCTCTCCTGTCCCATGTGGCTGTACTGCAGTACACAATATAACCACCAGGGGGATCAGAGTAGGAACGGTTGTGGTACAACTCGACAGTGTGGGGGAGCACTTTATTTTAAGGCTAGTACAAAAAAGGATAGTTGCAATATATCTCTTGCTTTTCTAGCCTTATAGAACGATTATGTGCATATTGTCTATTTTGAATTTGTTTCGGACAAGCCTCATTTTAATAAAAACCGTGGGAATTGTAAACATTAGAACTTCATCACTTACTCATATCAAAGCAATAATCCTCCTCTCAATGCCACCGGCTCAAAGTGGTGTGTCAACAAAAAGCAAATGGTACTGCAGTATTAGACAGGATTTTTTTTTCTTTTTTTTGTGTGTGAATAAGATTGGAATTGTAAATACTGTATGCTACATATGTATCATACATGCTTTGACTACATACTTTTTTTGCACAGAGTTTGGGCCCGGTTAGGTCCATCTTATCTATATTTTAGGTCAATACTGCTCTGGGTTTTACATCTATTTTAACTTTTGTCAAAGGGAGAAAATATTTTAGTTTTATCTTTTCCAGCACAGCCTCTTTTTCTTTTTTTTTCCAACAGTGACCGCCATTATGTTTGGATGGCACTTTTTCTAACATCATGGAAATGTTATACAGTGACGGTTTCATAATTTTATTTTCATCTCCATTTGTTCTCCTGACCGAAAAAAATGGTGCAAGTTTTCAGATGATACGCAAAGATTATGTTTGTTGTTGCTTTTTAAGCTAGCTCTTAATAAGGAAAATAACTCACTTTCTCACTGTATCGTACTGTTCGTTCTTCAGAAATCTACCTTTAAGAAACATGCACAATCCAAAGATATTTTTTCAGTCTTTTTTCCTGTTTTCTCAAGTTTGATTACAGAAATGTATCCATTTATATATGTTTTCGCGCAAATGCGCAGAGTTAAAGGTACATATCATATGGACATATTACTACATATTATGATTTTGTACTATATACTGTATACATACAAAACCAAGTATACCTGTTTATTTTTGAGGCCAGTTAATATTTTAGCAGTATTGTCTGTGCTTTTGGAGGGTTTCTCTATCATGTGGTTTATTCGCTCTTCAGTTTAAGTTTTGTAAGATTTTGATGATTATGAATTATCTACAGAACTGCCAAGACTTATAACTTATAACTACACACCTCGTTTTAAAACTTTTCTTAAACCACTTTTAAGAGCCTCTCGGATGTGCTTTTAAAAGTACGAGTAATAAGGAATCCATTCTGACAAAGGCGCTCATCCATGTATCTCTGTAGTGCAGTGATCCTCGGCCGTTTCATTAGTCCAGTCTTTACCATCAGTGACTTCAAATAGTACTGATTCCCAGATGTGGGAATAAAATACAGTGGGGAAACTAATAATACATCAGTCTTTTCAGGAAAGCAACACTATCATTTGTGTTCATGTCGCTAGGATACTGTTGATTGTGACCGAGTATATTTTAAAATGATAATTCCGGGAAATTGAGGTTACTCTGGTGTGTTTCAGAACTGGTTGACGGAGGGGTGTTAACATGGAAGATAAGCTCACGTTTTGCAGGATGTAAATTACAATACACTTAATTATTTTGATTGATGTTGATATTGTTGTAAATAAAAGTTCTATTTAAACGTGACATGTATAGTCTTTGTTGTTTTAATTTTTATTAGTTATTTTTTTTACTCTCTATTTTTAAATTTTAGTTTATTTTAGTGCATCAAGTTAAACTAAACGAAAATGAGAAATGCTGTCTTGGGAACTAACGGAAATGAAAGTAAGTTTACTTAAAAGTTAATGTTTACTTTATTTCAAGAAACAAATTTTTGTAGGGTTTTAGTTCTATAAATATAATAATCTTGGCTAAACCTGGTCATATTGTTGAAAATATATCAGAATATAGTGCAATGTTGAACTTGCTTTTGAGATCACTTGAAGCACTCTTCACTATTTGGCTCAAATCATATTCCTCTCAACAGGTTTTGACGGTTAGTAGGCTACACTATTTGTTCATAAAACAAAGATTGTTGTAGGCTGTAAATAAAACAAAGACTGTTTGAGTAAGAAAAAGCTATTTCTGTTTTTCTGCTTCAAAATGTCAAGTTTAACTGAGTCTGTCCCCACGATGTAAGGCAACTTAAAATCATTTAGCCTCCCTCCAAGCTGTTCAAGTTGCCTAACGTGACCAAATTAGAATTTAATTAAAATCTAAATACTTAAAAAAAAGGTTTCTTTGATTAAATCAATGGAAAGTCTTTATAATAATATCCTAATAATAATACAAATGTGTAGCCTACGTGTTTGGAGTGAAAATAAAGTTCGCCGTGTTGCCACAGAGCGGTGCTCGAAGCCAACTTCACATCTACAAAACGAACTTGATCCTTGAAATAGAATTGTTTTCATCTACCTCATTATTAATAGAGCGTAAGTAGCAAAAAATGAGCATAAGAATTTACTAAAAATTGATTTAGTTTACAGATTATCAATCACTGAGAGAAGTTTCACAAACATGCCTAGGTTAAACGCCTCTGAGTTAACATTAAAACTCTTTAATTTAAGAGGGAAAACTCCACTCTTTATGGCTGCATAAATTAATTTTAAGTATTTCACACAAGCCCAAAAACAGAGTGTTCCCTTTGTCTGCTGTTTTCAAAGCGCCTGCTGTTGAGCTTTATTTGATGTTCTAGTGGAAAAGTTGGCTGTAGTGTGTGGCGCTATGTTTGAATGCGCGAAGTTCTTATTAAAAGAAGCTTTCGGTGTAGTATGTGGGAAACTGTACAGAGGGAGTGAGAGTTCCTTGGCCGTGTTCCCGGCCCATCTGCAGCCCGGGCTTGCGGATTACTGTTTGTTAATGTTTCAATCAGCTGTGTGCCGAGGAATGTGGAGCGATTTAACCTGAACTTCCCCAGGTGTGCGGCGGCGCCGCTCAGTCTGCGCCCTCCCCTGCCCTTGGCACAAAGCGATCACACAAACACAATCACACACACTGACCGAGCCGCACATCGCGAGGCCTGCAGCTGCGCGCATCACACCGCAGGGAAATGAGAAAAACATTGCACCAGGGAGACGGAATAAATCTTATAACGAGCTGCCTTTTTCTCGGAAAAGACTTAACCCTTCCGCTACCCGCCTTTTAAATACTGGGATGCGTAAAAATAAAGAGTTTAGAAAGAGTTTGCAAACACCACTAGCTAAAAATAACCTTAATAATAAAAATGAAGCAATCTTTAACCAATTAAAATACGTTTAAATTATTTAATTTTAATTGTTAGTTTAATGGGACATGAATTGACCTGTTTTATCCAGCCTAGATATTTTAATGTACACTAGACGTTTGTTTATATTCATTGTTAATGTATTTATCAGATATATCTGAAGACGAAACGTGACTATATACAAACTGAATGATTTTTTTTTAATTTTTCCAAACATTCTATTAACATTTTTAAAAAGCTATTAAAAAAAAAGTTTTTGTTTGCACTAAAAGTTACAATCTTAAGTGATAAGTTCACTTTCAATTTAATTAGCCTGAAGCGAATCAAGTTGAACTGTAACCGAAATTGTCATGTTGTAACATGATAACATGTTAAAGCTAAATGTTTAATGTGTTAACTAGGCTAAATGACCTTTAACCTTGTGAGACTAACTCATTTTAGACGTCAGTAAAACTGACTTTTTTTTTTGAATTACAAAGTAAACAGGATTTTCTCAGTTCAGCCCAACTTCCATCATTCATCCTCACACACAAAAGTGATAAAACAAGTCCGAAGTAGGTCTCATTTTCTTGTTTTAATAATAAAAAAAACAATATTGTAAAAAACACAATAAGGCATTCACATCGTATGTCATTGTAATATACAATACATTCCTTCGCTCAGTAATCTGAGAAAACTTTACAACAAAATAGACATTTTTCTAAAAAGTTATCAAAACATTGGAGAAACTTTGACCGAAAGGGAAAAGCATGAATTATAAGAGAATAATCGCTATGGATTCCACAGCTAACACACATCGATATGTTTGGGAAGATCTCAGAGAGAGCGTCACACTTCACTTCTCGTGTCAGTTTTGTGACTCTCCACTGAAAGTTATTTTCCTCTACAACAGGAGAAGAAGGAGATTCTCCCGACAACACCGCTCAAGGCGTCACGGCGGATCTGCTCCATCGTCTCCTC
This sequence comes from Spinibarbus caldwelli, assembly GCA_039654775.1. NCBI lineage: Eukaryota > Metazoa > Chordata > Actinopteri > Cypriniformes > Cyprinidae > Spinibarbus > Spinibarbus caldwelli. The sequence continues at coordinate 8,123,829 of CM077254.1, forward strand.
CGCGAACCGTGTTCGTTCTTCGCGATGCTTCTCGATCAGTTGACGGTGAAACCGGGAGCATCAGCTTTAACGGCACATGATTCGGTCATCTGAACAGCCGTTCTGTAAGACAAAAGAGGAAACATTATGAGTTGAGTCGTTCATACACACATGCTGATTATGAATAGGTCACTTATTTGAGCGCAAAACAACCACAAGCTATATATTTGAATATTTACCTCGACAGAAATGCTGGCCAGTTCCGCGTTCAGAGTCGTGAGGGGAGTTCGGGGAGCGGAGCTCTGGTTCTTCTTGCTTTCCAGCTCCACCTGCAAGTCCCAGATGTAATCAATAACGTGCTGCAGGATCTCCATCTTGCTGGCTTTTTTGTTGGTCGGTAGCGTGGGCACCAGCTCTTTCAGTTTGCTGTAGCAGCTGTTCATGTCCTGAAGAAACAAGGTCATCTGCTCGTCCAGCAGCGGGATCTTGCATTTGGAGATGGCCAGGCTCTGGTCCGAGAGGCAGCGGACAACATCTTCACCTCCAACTTTGCTGCTCTTCAGCGCGCAGGTAGGTCCCACAACTTTCATTTTGGCTGTAAAGGTTGACGGTTAAGTCAAAGAGATGAGCTGAGGCGATACGCTCGTAACGTTACTCCTTTAGGGTCTTGAGGCGTCGAGAGTGCGATGACAGTTCACCACATGCTTACGGAGCCGAGCTGTTCGGTATTTAAAGGATGTCGGCGCTTGTGGGCGTCACCAAACACTCGTGTTTGCAGGCTTGGGCCAATGGGGTTTCACCGGAGTCCCTCGCTCAGCCAATGACTGCGCAGCTCTGTTATCGCAGTTACAATATGCTTGGGGGATGGTGTTACAAATGGAAACAAATGTGTATCTTCTGCGAATGATCTGTGGGTATCCAGCTGTCTGTGTACTCCACAGGTGAAGCAGACAGATCAAGCGGAGGGTGAGGGTGGTCGAGAATCAACAGGCAACAGTTATTACTTTCAAATGAAACAAGCTTTCTTCATATGTGGGCTGCTTCAAGAAACAAAGCACACTGTAAAATGTTTCATCAGCATCTTTGTTTCCATCTATTTACTACTTGTCTCAAGCATTTCTGTTATTACTGGGCGAAGTGTGCACGTTGAACACGTGCATGAATATACGGTCAACATAACATATTTTTAAGCTATAATAATAATAATAGCTAATAATAACAATAATAATAGGCTATATTATGAATTTGTTGGACAATAACAACCTGAACGAAACATCTTTTTTTCTTTCTATTAACTTAATGACCCTGACATTATGAGTGACTAAGGGATCGTCTCTGGGATTATTTTATTGTCAACAAAATGACTTCATGCATTTTAGTTATGTATTATTTCACCAACAAATGTTTTTAAAATATTAATATTTGAAAACTTCGCTGACATTAAACTTTTTTTTTTTTTTTAAATAAACTTTTTGCTTCACTGTTTTTCTAAAAGAAGAGTATAAAGGAGTAGGCTATGCCAAACAAACTATTTATGATAACATATCGCTTTGCAAGATTTTCAGACTAATTTTTTTTTACAATGCATTTTAAACCAAAAAGTTATACATTAATAAATCGTTGCTTAATATCAAATATTTGTTTTGTGGTTTGTATAAAATCTGCTAAAATCGTGGTGCAACAGTGCATGATGTGAAATTCCATGTTTCAATACACAAGACATTTATTGTGAACTGTTGCCTAATTATAAGTTACATGCTGGGCTAATGTAAACATTTTCACCACCTTTAAACTATTTTGTATGCACATAAAGTATTCATAGTCCATTAACCAACACTAAGTGCATCACTTGTATAGTGCTGAGGCTTATTGTGCAATCGAGTCTTGCCACAATCTCATTTTTATTCAAATGTGTCTCTTTCTGCTTATTTTCCATGCACCAAAGATCGACTCATTGGCTTTCTTTGAATGCGTTTCCTCGCGCAAACTTCCAGATTCCTTCATATGTGCGCGTCGCCTTGAGCGCGCACTCACATAACTTTGCATTGCTGTGCTCTGATTCTTCCCCCAGATTGTCCAAACAAACCCAAGCAGACTGCCGGGCGCCAGCGCCGTGACGTCACCCATTCATTCGAGCCTTGACGCCTGTCAGCCTGGCGCCGAGCGGGCGGTCTCTATAGCAACAGCAAACAACAGGCTCGCATCCCTCCACTCTCCCCCATTCACCTGCGCGCTGCGGAATCCTGAGAACAAACCGGTCAGCGCTCATTTATCACTTAAAACCTCTGATGCGATTACCGCTCCGCGCACCTGCAAACTGCCATTGTCGCCCGAAAGACTCTTGTAAAGACACAAAAGTGAGAGACAAAGTGAAAAATAGCCTATTGAGCCAGAGTTTTTTTTTTTTTTTAGGATTCCAGAGACCCTTTTATTTTATTGCAATTTTAAGAAATTGAATGAACTGTTTTCGAATTATTTTTGACCGCATGTAAACATTTTAACATTAACTTTTTTATTTTTATTTCTTAAAAAAAAATAGGCAGACGTGCTTTTTTTTATATTATTTTAATATGTGGAAAATAAATATAAATGTTACACGCGAGAAGCCATTTTGCTGTGACAAGAAAATGATTAAACAGAGAACCTTCATGATTAAATATCCTAATAAATGTGCAATGTGTAAAAAAAAAATGCATTCATAATATTTTTTTATCTCAAAATAATGCCTAAATGCACGTGCATGAACGTGCGCACGTTATTTTTACCGATGGCTCGTACATCCTGCAGGAGTTAGAGGGACTGGAGCGTTTCTGGCTCGGTCACAGCTGAGCGGGGTTGAGGGGAGGCGGAGGAGGAGCTGAACAATGGGAGTGCAGTATCGGGACTGTGAGAGAGAATCTCGGCTGGAGCCGACGAGTCTGGAGCGCCCCTCCACTCGCTCATCCCGCTTTTGTTCAGCTGCGCAAGCTATCAGCACTTCCTACCGACTCCAACAATAAGCCCTCACAGCTGGGCTCTCCAAAGCCTGTTTACTGCACATCAAGGCAATGAGAGGCAAAGAGTGTAACATCCCCCTGACACACTCGCACACCCTTATGAACTCTTGGTAAAATACAAAACATATTCTTAGAAGCAGAGATAGGAAGTTCAAAGAAAAAGTTACAAATTATATATGCTGTATTGTTTGACGACCTCATATGCTGGCCACTGTACAGCAATCGCTCGTTTTTATTTCCATCTTCTGTGCATCTATAGTGTGCCTATAGTTTTAGTACACAAATATATTAATATTTGTATATTCTGTTTGAAATGTGTAATATAAAGCTTATTTTTTTTAAATGGTGAACCCAATATAAATAATTGATATAAGTTGTTCTTGTCCTGATTTTACCCTGATCTGATTTATGGCTGGTTATTTCTCACAATATGTTATATAGCAGAAAAATCTGGTGTGGGATGAGTGTGAATGCTCTTCTTCTTGTTGTAGCATCTGCATGTATCTTTGACTTCTCTCTCTCATGGGAAGAGTGGCCTCAGATAACTGTCCTCAAGGGAATCACATCCTGTCAGAAGTCATGTGATCGCTGTCTGACAAGGCTGTAGTGTTCTGTGCTGTGTCATCAGCTGGCTATGGACACTTTAATTCACAGCACAGCTACACAAAGCAGTAGACAGAGGAAGGAAGTGTTCAATGCAAAGCGCAATAAGACAATAGTTCACTAGGCACAGACATAAAATGACCTAATTAGCTTTTGTGAGTCATACTATGACATAAAATCAATGGAATAGCTTTTCACAACACATGATTTCTGTAGGATGATGTATTTCTGAAACAGGGTAATGAGGAAAGAAATGTTGGGCGGGAATTGATTTTATCCTTTGGGAATTGATTGGATGGTGGCCGTTAAAGGCCAAAATAAGTTAATAACTATTTGGAGATTATTTCACATTTTCAAATGGTGGAATATTCTGAGGCCTAAGCAATGTCAGCCGAAAAGCAAAGTCATTACATTTTGCAGTTGGCTGATGCTTTTTTTTTTTTTTCTATTTTCACCCTATCTTTTTTCAAGAAGCATGTTATTGCTATTTTCAAATAGCATGTATTGCTCTTATTGTGATTCATCCATGATTTTTTTCTTTTTTTTTACTTTGTAATTCTTTATCAAAAAGTCATAACTGGATCAATCATTTTGGTTGCATAAATTCCGCCCCTTTCACGCAATCAGTCTTCCTCAATCCAGTCAACAACCGATGTACAGAACGTACTGCTTTACATTTTATTCTTTACAATAATTTGTTCTCCTCGGATGTACATCACACTACAGAAAAAAACTGTATTTATTAGATATTATCAGATACATGCTGTTTGACATCATAATGTCTCTGTCCTGATGATATGTCAACGGTAGTGGTCCTGCTGTAGCAGCTTGTGAATGCTGGTGTCTCCGCTTGCCACACACTTTCACACTCCACCCTCTCCGCCTGGCTACCACACACACTATCAAAGTGCCTTAATGGCTCCTAATTAGCTCCCCATCTGCTGGTGACAGAGCACCGGTGGTATGCTGAAGCCCCATTCAGAAAGTGGGCATTGTGTCCCGGGATCGTTTCCACTTCATTGGAGATTGCCTGGAGAGGACTTGGACCTCTGGGAAGGGATGGGACAGTAGAGCCAGGGTTACGGAGAGGGAGGAGACAAGCTCTGGACTTTGGGAGGCGCATGGGATGGGATGGGACGGGGGAGGAGGCCAGTACACAAAGGGCGGCAGTGTTGCGGCTTGTTGCAAATCTAATAATGTCGGAGCTCTTTCTGTCCCCTGGATGGCCCCGCCACCCCCCGCGCACACCAACACATTTTGTTTTCCTCCTTCTTTTTTCTCATGCTCATTGGCGACAGCTCTCCTACTTCGAGTTAATCTGTGACTGTGTCATCTTCTGGGAATAGACGTTTGTTTTGTGCTGTTAGTGGGGTAATAAATGCAACCAGACAGCACCATATTAACATCCTCGAAGAGCGACAGAAGGCAGAGCTTCTGATAGAACCCAAGAGGTGGTAACGTCCGGTCTGTGCGTTGTAAACAAAGCATATAGAAAGTGGACACTAAAGCTGCGGTCACATTTGCCACTGTTTGGTGAATTTCTTTTGGCCAAATCCAGTCATTTCAATAGGAATTCACGCGATCCCTATGCAGATTTCACAACTGTTTCAAATTCTTTGTGGATTCGCTGCGCTGGCCAACAGAAAGCTGCTTAGTTTCATACTTGGTGGAGGTAATGATTGAAAAGTAGGTTGACCAGTAACATCCAGGCTCACAGTGTGTGAGAAGGTGGGATCTACAGGGAACAGTCAAAGCAATACAAATGCACTTACATTTAATGTACAAGGACTGTAAAGAATGTCAATATGAAAACAAATTCATTTTAGGCAATTTTAGGAAATGTCCTTGAAAAAGAGGGCGTATGGTCAACCTAAGCTACACTATTGACACTAATGAATTTCACTAATGTGACTGCTGAACCTTTTTCGGCATTACGTGATTTTTTTCAATGTGCATTCAAAAGTCTTAAAATCACTCCAGGTGGATAGAAGTTGATTATTAAAGATGTTTAGATGACTCTGGTCCCACCTCAAAGCAAGAAAAGCTGAATGATGTTCTCACCCTGCCCTCATTTACATCACATTGCCATTGAATAGGCAGATCCAGAGGATGTGTGTTTGTGTGTGTTTATGGGAGACCAGCTGCTCACAGCTGGGGTATAATGGCCAAGTTTTGGAGGGAAGACCCTTACTACTGGGCAGCTGTCACCACCAGCAGGGGAGAGGGACAGAGGCCATTTAGCCAGAGACCCTCTGGAGAGCTTCTGCTCGTTCTATTCTAAACCCAAAAACTCCCTGTGTGTCAGGTGCAGTGCTATTTCCGTTACTGTATGGAGCTGTCAAAAAAGGTGTCATCAGCAACTATTCACGGTCCCGCAGCTTGTCGCAACTTGTTGCTTATGGTATGGTCGGGTTGCACCTAATAGATCTTTGTGTGCTTAAATCACCTGACTTCCTCCACATACCTCTACGTGCGAAAATACCTCTGAACCCATCTGGATACTTGACAAAAGTACGGCCCAAAGATGGGTGTGATGATGGTGGCAGCTGTGCTTCCCTCTCAAAGCCCTATTCAGAGAAAAGGGGACAATACCAAAGCCTGGTTTTTCTCTCCTCTTCAGCTCCACACTAAGATTAATTCCTCAAATCCGTTTTCCCAGTGGCAGTCTCAAAGAATGGGAAGCCCTCCTGTTTGTCAGAGCGTATTGTGCCAGTCGCCTGAGAATGAAACCCGTTGATGGTTCTGATAAATGGCCGCCGGCGTTGACACTGAACAGACCTTTCGAGCTCTTTTGTTTTCAGTATTGCGTCTATGTAATCTGGATTATTGTGGATTGTAAGATCGTTCCCTTCTGGGTGGTATGGCACTCTCAAGATACTTTGATTTGACTTGTATGGCCATTAAAGGAATATTCTAGGCACTTGTGGGATAATGTTGATTACCACAAAAATAAAAGTGACTTGGGCCACTCTGAAAATCTTAAAATACTCACCATTTCAATAGTAAAGCTATAATGTGTTAATATGTGTTAACATGGTTTTAGTGTGAAAAATGCTAACACTTTTGATGAGAGGTTATATATGATTTTACAAGACTTAAAGCCTAAAATGACCATAAAAATTATGAGAACAACAATTTTTGCTGAAATTTATGAATTTTAAGAGTCATATTTCTTGGAGACATTAAAATCTCATTGTAAGTGCCTCACCCTAACCTAGGTTTTGCCTTTTTTTCTGTGGTATTTTTGTGGTTGTCAACATTATGCCACAATTAAGCTTGTCGATTAAGCTTAACCTTACTGAACCCAGAATATTCCTTTAAAACACAATTAGTGATTGTTTTTGAATTATGTTGGTAATCATCATGTTTTGTTCTTGCATATAAAAGCTGACTTGCTCGACTCTGGGGACGACGTCATACTTTAAGAAATGTTTGCGACCGCTTCATAAGCCTCGGGATCAACAGGTGCGAGGAATGGCAGAAGGCAGTGAGGCAACTGAGTCTGCAGGCAAGAATTGTTTGGTTTTGACTCATTGGTTTCATTCCTTTATTAAAGTGTAAATAGGTTTGAAATCACATCAGAAAGAGGTAACCAGAAACTCACATGTATCAGGTGCTGCTGTGAGGCTGTTTGTCCACAGAGCCGAGGCAGTTAGCCGCACCCTAAAATACACACACTCACCCTGTGTTTCTCACACACACACATACACCCTCCGCACAGGTGTTTAGCCTGCAGCTTTAATACAAGTGAAGCTCATCAGCCATTTTGCCTATAAGTTTAAAAGTGTACACTCACTGCCTAAAGCTGGATCACTTCAGCTGCCCATCTGCCATATGGCAGGGCTGGGCTGTTAAATATAGTACAGCTAATATTCAACCTCTCACCTGTTTTATGTAGGTACAAAATGTATTCAGCCAACTCCCATAAGAGTGGAATAATCGGTCAATCTCACCCTTGTAAAAAAAACCCTGTGCTATAATTTATTTAAAATACATTTATTTCATACAGAGTAATCAATTAACATATCACTTAAGACTTACTGATATATAAAAAAAACATTAATTAAACTTTATTCGGAGTATTTCTTTATTGCACAATGCACATTTCTTAATATTATGCCTAAAATGTGTTTTAATGTCACTATTAATAAGGATTGTATGATATCTGTATAATATCAAGATATTTTTATTTAAGACATTTTAGCACAATCAAATATATTTAAGTATATCTTTAGCTGGACCTCAGCACTACCCTTACCAAAAAGTAGTATACTTCAAGTTTATTTTATTAAGTATACTTAAGTAAAGTTCGAGTATATTTTTAAGTATACTTTATGTAGTAAGTATACAAATATCAGTGTACTAGAAGTATACTTGTAAGTGTACTATTTCAATACTCCTTGGGACTAAATTGGCCTACTTTCTAGTATATAAAAATACACTTTTAAGTATAACAGTAGTGAACTTTGAGTACACAACTAGTTTACATCAGTGTTTTTAGCTTGTACTGCAACTATACTAAAAGTGAACTTACAATCATGGCCAAAAATATCGGCACCCTTGGTAAATATGATCAAAGAAAGCTGTGAAAATTAATCTAGATTGTCAATCCTTTTGATCTTTTATTTAAAAAATTCACAAAAATCTGACCTTTCATTGGATAATAAGAATTTAAAATGGGGGGAAATATCATTATGAAATAAATGTTTTCCTCTAATACACGTTGGACACAATTATTGGTACCCCTAGAAATTTAGTAAAATATTCAATTAAATTCAATTCAAGTTTATTTGTATAGTGCTTTTCACAATACAAATCGTTGCAAAGCAGCTTTACAGGAAATTAAGTTTCTACAATATATTTATATATTGTAGAAACTTAATATATTTAACTTATGGCGAAATTTGGTAGTTCTGTAGGTTGTCTGAGTGTTGGCATCATCTGAGGTCCTCTGAGGGGTTGACATCATCTCTTCTCAGGTGTTTGGTCAGATCATTTAAGTGTTGGATCCAGACTGAAGCTTGTGTAAAATATCTCTGAAGTATATTCCCATTCATATTCACAATTTTGAGCACTCCAGGATGATGATGAAGATGAAATTATCCAGCCATGGCTTCCTGTTTCACAGAAATATAAATAGGAAGGAAACAAAGCCCAAATTCCCTTAATCATCCATCACAATGAGAAAAACCAAAGAATATATTTCTGATGTGCAGCAAAAGATAATTGAGCTTCACAAATTAGTGAAGTGGCTTTAAGAAAAGAGCTAGAGCAGTGAAAATTGCCATTTCCACCATCAGGGCAATAATTAAGAATTTCCAATCAACAGAAAATGTTACGAAACTGCCTGGAAGAGGACGCGTGTCTATATCGTCCTAATGCACGGTGAGAAGGAGAGCTTGAGTGGCTAAAGACTCTCCAAGGACCACAGCTGGAGAACTGCAGAAAATAGTTGAGTTAGAAATAGTTAAGCATCTGCATTTTTTTGCATTAATTAAATTGAAACCGCTAATTTTACATTTGGCCATATACTTAAACTTGTTTTCCTGTAATGTGTTTCCTTTTATTGAGTTGTATACATATAATACAAATAACACAAAATGTCAGGCAAACACAGTTATACACACACAAACAAATAAGTAAACACAAACAAACAAACAGATCTAATACTTAATCGTTTTTGTACAGTTTTCAGCACAATTAGAAGAGTTTTTCTGTGAACAAACTTGAGCATCCATAGGAATGACTACCGGAATGGGAATGAATGAGGCTACAATCTGGATGCAAAGGATGCATCCCATCTCCCCTGGGCATTCTCATGGTACAAGAATGTGTCCCCTGCACAAACACACACACACACACATACTGTGACGCTATCTCTTTTCCCACAGCCAGACCCGAGCAACGCCATACACTTGGACACACACACATGCATCTACCAGGCTTGACTTGCAGGAATCCAATTGGGTGCAACAGGCAGCAGAAGGTGCCCCAGTTCTTTGACATTCTTCTTTTCTTCTTTGCATTGTTCCGGGGGGTTACAGTAACAAAAGGAGAACGGGTGAACATTGTGTGTGTGGTACGTTCACACCATCATCCTCTACTGCCGTACATCTGTGAGCATAGACTCTAAATTACTCTGGTGTATATGTGTGCGCTGCTGAGGGGGTTTCTGGAGAAGGTTGAATGAAGAGAAGGAGACTCTCGTGAACAGAATTAACAGAGCACATTCCTCTGCTTTCTCCAGCTCTCTTTATTCTTTCTTGCCGTGCCTCCCCCACCCCTTCATGAGAAAATCAAACAGGTGGTTTGGCCCTGTTGGAGGGGCTGCATCTTGCGGAGGTGGGCTGTCCCGCAGCCTGTTGGAGGCAGTGAAAGGCAGCGTCTCCTCTCAGCTCCAGCTTGAGTCCAGTGTCCAGTTATAGAGAGCCACTCTCATTACCATCTCAATTCTGGGAACGGGCTAGAGACCTCAGCTGCACCCTAACAGGCAGCCCATATGGTGCTCGCTTGGCAACCAGGCAGGAGGGGAGCGCTGTGCCCCCCACCCCCCAAACACATTCTCACACACAAATTTATATTCACAAAACACATGAAGATCTAAATTACACATCTTACCTATATACACACACTCAACCTCGCAACTGTTAACAAAGACATGCAACAATAGGCCATGCATTTATCTTAATGCATATACACCACCCATTGCACTAGTCTTTAGATCGGGCATCAAAGCAAAACGTTTAAAGAGAACCTGGGGCTCCCATGCACATTTCCTGGGGGAGCTGGACCACACAGTGCCTGTATGGAAGGACGCTTGGCTTCATACACCCTTATACTGTGTTCAATAACACTGACAATAATAATATATTCTCATAAAAAATATTTGTAATTGTAATAATATTTCATAATATAACTTTTTTTTGTGTATTTTTTATTCAAATAAATGCAGGTGTGGTGAACATAAGAGCCTTCTTTACATAGAAAATACCTTTAACTTTAAACTTTTTTATTTATTTATTTATTTATTTTTTTACATTTGCTAGTATAACATATCCTAATTTTAAATACCACAGAGTAATTCTAAATGTATTTAAATTTTTATTTGAATGTTTATTTTATTTTTTATTTTATTTCATTTTATTTTTTTTTTGCTTTACTTTACTTCACTTTACTTTACTTTACTTTATGTGAGGGGATCTCCAGAGACAGATTTTGTCAGATTTAACTGTTTCTAGGTCAGATCATTTTTATAATTTGTCATAATGAAATATGTTTTATATTTATCATTATGACCTAAATTATACATTTCTTTATTTAATTATATTTATATTTTTATTGTATTATGCAAATACAATTGTTTCTAATTATTCATAATTATATTAAATATTATATTAAATGTTGAAAATAATTATATAAATTATATATCAATGTTATAAATTATATTAAAGTAATTATATAAACTACTATCATTTTTTTCATATTATATACAACCTATTTTCAAACTTCAAGCGTTCAGTTTCAGGCTCAGTTGTGTTTTAGTCATGTCCTGAAGTAAAAAAAAAAAAAAAAAGCAATTTAATTGATAAATAAATGAATTTGTGGAGACGCAACACAAATGCTCCCTCCTACATTTAGCTGATTTCGAGTTATATTTTATTCATTAATTGTATTAACGAATAGTTGACCTCAACACCTGCAAGACCTTTCATAAAAATGTCAGCAAGAACAAAAGAAGTCAATGTGTAGGGTGTTTCTCTGGTTTGAACCATCAGAGAGGCCGAAGCTGTGAGGCATTTCCTTCCCAAACAGAGGAATGTGCTGGATCAGAGCCTAATAGTTAGAGGAAACAAAAGGTGCATGTGCTTATGTGCGCAGCTCTCTGTGTCCTCCACCACTGCCAGTCCTCCCATGTTGACAGATCATATCATGCTCACACATTATCTGTTATACCTTCCCCAACTGAGAAATGTCAACGCTGCTGTATGTGACTCCTCGTGATTGCACATGCTCAGTCCGGCCCTCTCTATGAAGCTGCAGCTGTGCAGCCACATACGCAACATGATTTCACAACATCCTCCTTCTGCCTTCACTGGAAGTATCCTCTTTTACTCCCCCTCCCTTCCTCCCTCGTTCCCCTTCTCTGCCTGTGTAAGTGTCTTTAGTGAAATGCCCTGACAACCCAGCAGGTGCGGGATTTAGTCATACCCATACTTGAGCAGCTCCTTATTAAGCGAGCGTGATGTGATGTTAAGTTACACCACAGCGCTAGTCACAAGTACATGTTGTAATCAACAATTTAGCTGCTCCCCAACAGCCCAGCTGTCTGAGTGTTTACTGAAAGCATCACTCACATTCGCTGGCGCCAAGCACCGTGACTCTGGAGTTTCCAGGCTTTCATATGTGTGTGTGTTCTGGCTCTTTGTACAGCTGGCAGGAGTTTCTGTTTCTAGAGACGAGTGTCACGTCACTCACTACTGTTTATCATACACTCATAGTGATAATCAGCCTGCTTATTGACATCTTCACAAGTTTACCTAGCGATCATAATGAAACATGCCACTGTTTTTCTTTAGAAATGAGCATTTCTCAGAGAGTGGAGCAAGGTGTGATTTTGATGTGATACTTCCATAGACAAGTTGTTATGACGTATATATATAGTTAGGACTTTTCACTGTTTCACTGTGTATCAGTGAGCTTGTGTATCAACGTACAGACCAGAGTATGCGAGCACCTTTTTTTTCTTTTTTAAATTTATGATCAGTCAAAGAGCGAATTCTCTCACTAATAAGGGAAACCTAGAGGAATATATTTCATATATATGGAGAAAAAAGTATAGCAAGTAATTTAATTAATGTAATATAAGTTGTGTGTGTATATATATATATATATATATAGATATATATATATAAATATATATATATATATATATATATATATATATATATATATATATATATATATATATATATATAAAACACATACAATTACATAATATAGATAGATATAGATTACATAATACTTATAATTATATATGTTAAATTATTTATAGATTATTTATACTTTTTCTTTACTTCTGCTAAAATAGTATAATTGTAATTATTATAGACTACCTCTAAATAAAGAGTAAAAATAAAATATAAATTTAATATATTATTAATATACATATTAATAATAAAAAAATATATAAATTAATTTAAAATAAAAAAAGCAATTTTTTAATTTACTTTTTTTATTTTATTATTTTGCCTTTGAGGTAGGGAAATTTATTTTTGTCAGTTTTTGTCAAGTTTCAAGGACAGTTTTGTCCCCAAAGTATTGCTAAGTAAAAACACACACACACACACACACACACACACATCCTGACCCTAAATGGTGTATTTTGTCATTATGAAGTATGTGTTTCATATTGTGATAATTGTAAATACTATAGACTAACTCTAACTAAAAAGAAAAAGTAAAATATAAATATATTATTAATATACATATTAATAATAAAAAAAATAAAGCATTTTTGAATACAAACTATTTATTTTATTTTTATTATTTTACCTTTGAGGTAAGGTAAATTGTATTTTTTTATCAGTTTTTATCAGATTTAGCTAAGTTTTGTCTATAGCTAAGTATAGCTAAGTAAGTAAAAATGCTCACACACCCTGACAGATAATCCTTTAAATGGTGTATTTTGTCATTATGAAGTATGTGTTTCATATTTCCCATTGAGACCTAGATAGCTCTCTGCTTTTCAACAGAAACATATGTCTGTAATCCAACAGCTCTGGGCTCAATATGGCATGTAAACATATATATTTACTCTGGCTGTGTGTTATAAGACAGATGGAGTTTTAGTACGAGACAGAAATCGGTGTGGTCATACTTATCGCGATTTACACACGTGCATGTTTAAGTGCGCACACACAGACTCGGTCCGCGTTGAGGATCTCCACATCTGTCACCAGTTAAGCCACACGCTGTTGCCATATACGTGATGGATTCATCCCAACTCTGAAGGATACGTTTAGGGCCGCTATAACAGCACGAGTCACGGAAAAGATAATCACCATGTGATTAACAATAAATATTGTTTAGCGTTAAGAGTCTATATTTAAAGAAGTTTCCAAAAAGAAATCATATGCACTTTCTCGTTTTGAGAGGGAAACAGATGGAGGATCTTTGGAAACACACAACAATAAAAGCCTGAAAGACAGGAAAAAGGAGAGTGAAGGATCAGAGCTGAATGAGAAGGAGAGAATGAATAAGTGAAAGAGAGTGAGAGAGGAATGGGAGATTGTCTTTCTGGAAGGTCTCCTCTCAGATGTGGGGTCTTCTTCACATGCTAATGGGATGTTTCTTTAGCTTTGGCCGTGTTAGCATAACAATGCTGAGAAAGTGAAGGAGCTAAACTTCAGCTTTCTTTGGGAACTAAACCCCAGCCTTTCTTCTGCAGAAAAACACTCTTCTTCTATTGTGAGAGCAATGAAAGTGGTTCAGGGCAGCTGTGTGAGGTGATCAAAGCCTCAGCTCAAAATGAGTTTGAAATGACCAAAGTTAGAGACGGAAAATCAGTGACATTTCTGAAATTCTGTAAGACGTAATACAACCAGGAGCAGAAAAGATCCATGTTTCTATCAGCCAAGATGTGTGTCTGTGTGTGTCTCCTTGTGCACCCTCTGGAAATGCAACACAATGTGATATAATATCGTGTGTAGTGATAAAACTGTGCTAAATTATGTCTGCGATGTTTCTGTGGGAGCTGTGTTATGTCTGCGCAGATGCTAAGCTAATGCCAGTCAGTTGCAGTTATGTAAAAGCTACTTCAGATTGTCTGTCCTTGTGGCATTGCGTTGTTTTTCATTTGCTATCAGATTTGAGTTTGCTATCCTAATAACGAAAAGGTCACATGAAATGTGGCGCCTTTGATCTAATAATAAGACTTTACTGAGAAACCATTATACTTACCACTTTATTTTGCTCTCTGCACACGCTGTCCAAATGAAATTTCACCTTTGTAAACGCAATTTAATTAATTTAGGTAATTTAATTTACATAGTTGGAGATAATGACATTCCATGTCAGCATTTGTTATAAATTTGTAGTTTTGTGTGGAAATTAGTTATTAATTCAGTTCTTAATTTCTGCCATATTCAAGTTACTATGCTAATAAAAAACCAAAGTCTTGCAATAACAATATTTAATGACTAAATATGATGTTTTTTCATTTTTAACATATACAAATAAATTATAAAAAATATTATAAATATAAAAATCCATATAGATGATAAACATACAGAATACACACACACACACACACACATATATATTCTGTATGTTTATCATTTATAATTTATATTATATAATCAACAAATAAATAGGAGCATTGATGTTATAATTATTAAATATAAATATTTATTACATTGACAATATATTATAACATTTAATAATTAACTAAATTGTTACTATAAAGTAGCAATTTCTAAATAAATTGTAAATAAATAATTATAACTACACACACGAAACTAAATATGATGGGTTTTTTCATTTTTAATATATACAAATAAATTATGAATAAATAACTATACATATACATCATATAATTATATACATAATGTAAACTAAATAACATAATATAAATATATAAACAATAAATAGGATCATTCAGAGTTAATTATTAAATAAATATTTTTTTACATTGACAATATATTATAATATTTAATAATTAACTATGAAGCCATTTTTTCATATACATAGTATAATCATAAATATTTCATATACATAATATAAAATAATATAAAGCAAATAAAAAAGTATTATTTATAAATATTATTAATTAATTTTATTCAAATATTATATTTGTAGATTACTTGTAGATTTTTTATTGCTCAAAGAGCCTAACAGAAGAACTCTACTTCGTCATCAGGTACTGCGGCTTGCTGCATTTGACAAATAAAACTTTGACTTTTACTTGACTTTGCCTTAGACTCAAAGTCCTGAGGTTCAAGGGCCAGTGTTAAAAGTGCTAATGATCCATTAGCAACCTGATGCATCCTTAATGAAAGGAAGTGCCGCCTCACAAAGCCCTTTACAGTAGGTGAAAAGTTTCAGAGGTTCAACTAGCTGGTTCCACTTAGAAAGTGTGATAATTGTAAAAGGCTATTGTCTCCAGATCTGTTTCCTTTCCAGGAGGGTCGCGAGCCATTAGCAGTAAGAAGTACACTTAGCACCTCTGCTTCTGAATAGTCGATACCCAAATTAGGACGAGTACGCAGGCTTTGCGGCCACGTTTGTGGTCACAACCCTTAACGCACAATGACACTGCCGCTGTATTCATGTCAGCTGCCGCTACACAAATTAGCACCTACTTATCTGAGGTGATACATCTTATTTTAATGCAAAGTAGCTATTTCCTTATTCTCTGTATGCTAAGTGTTCGAAACAGATACGGTTAGCCTTGCAATGTTTTAAGCATACGCTACGGTCCGTGACATAAACTTTAAAGACTTTTTTACGAACTTGAGGGGAGTGTAAAAGAGTCATTCACTAGCTTGTGTTTTAAGACATTGTAAATATGCACCAGGCCGTGTTTTTGGCTTAATTAGTTCACAAATATATGTTTTTATCACCATTGTTTTCTGACTCAATAAACTATACGACAGAGATGAAAGCACACAAATAAGACCAAAAATTGTGTATGTGATGAAAAACGTGCTTCTCTTGGTGTACTAACAGAATGAGAGACTGATGGCTGTGTGCTGTCACACATCTGTTCTTCACTGGAGAGACTAGCACTATGGCGACAGGAGGCTGCCCGACTGGTGCCAGTGTATTTTTACGAGGCGGCAAATAATAACTCACAGCTGGCAGTGTGGGAACAGCTGCCACTAACATCACTACGCCCAGCATCTTTCTCTCTCGCTCTTTTCCTCCCTCGCTTTAGGGCCCAGACTTACTGGAGCCGAAGCTCCACAGCCCACTTCCTCTCTCCAGACTTCACTTCCTGTCATTTGATGGGGCTTCCTGTCATGCCTCTCTGATCAGGCCTTGAGAAAGCTCTTCTCAGAGAGTAGCTTCCTGTTTCAAAGACAGCTGTAGAGATAGTTCCTGCTTTTGGCCTCACTCAGGGAATTGGCACACAAACACGCTCACACATGTGATCTGCTCTCACCCCGTTTGTACCGCTGATTTTTCCATTTCCCTTAGCTAAGCAATTTAACTGTCGTTTGCTGATGTGATCAGGAGTCGTTTTAGTGTCACCAGTTGGTCGTGTTGTGTACATGTCGGCCTGTGGGCAAACAGACAGATCAGCTGCTGTTCTGCTCTTCTGACGACGATTCCATTGCGCAATTCCAAAAGTAAAGCTCCATCATTCACACAAGTGGAAAAACACTTGCAAAGTTGAACAACACTTAATGTCTCGTACATCTCTCACTTTATTTGCCATCTATCTATCTATCTATCTATCTATCTATCTATCTATCTATCTATCTATCTATCTATCTATCTATCTATCTATCTATCTATCTATCTATCTATCTATCTATCTATCTACCTATCTATCTATCTATCTATCTATCTATCATTTTTTCTCTTCCTAAAATATGTGCAAACTGTGGGCTATAAAACAAAAAAGCGTAAAAAGTGCACTTGCATAAATACAAAACAGGCACATCATGACATCAACTATGAGGTCATAACGTCAAACAACACCAGTTCTCAAGTGACCGATAATAATGAGAAAAACGAAACCAGCCTAACAACAAAAAGTATGCATGCTATACATTGTGCACAAAAAAGTCACAGTAACAATGTTTAATGACATTAATGACATGCTCACCAAGGCTGCGTTTATTTGAATAAAAATACAGTAAAAACTGTAATGTTGTAAAATATGATTTTTAAAATAACTCCAGTCTTCAGTGATCCTTCAGAAATCATTCTAATATGCTTATTTGCTGCTCAAGAAACATTCCTTATTATTATATCAGTGCTGAAAATGAATATTTTTGTGGAAAACGTAAATTATTTATTTGAAACAAAAATCTTTTTAAACATTTTAAATGTATTTGCTGTAACTATTTGGGTCAATTTAATGCATCCTTGCATTACAAAAAAAATAAATAAAAAATTGTTGACCCCAGACTTTTCAACAGTAGTGTGCTTTCATCTACCTTGGCAGATAAAGCAGCATAAAAGGTGCTGGACAGTGTTGGAATGTTGTAGGTGGGGAGGCCTTCGGTTTTTCTGGTGATAGGCGCTGATTGGTACATGAGATAAACAGTATAAACCTGTGTGTGAGTGGGTTTTCAGACACCCAAATGGGGAGGGAAAATGCTGCGGTCTAAAAAACTGCACCGTTATTAAGAGAGCGTGTTTAACAGTTAGATTTTTTGCTATTTTTTTTGCTCTTCCTTATTTAATATCCAACTTCCTAAACATGTGTTGTCCTTCTGTCCATCTACTGTGCCCATCTGGAGTGTGTGTTTGCATGTGTGTGTTTGTGTGTGAGGGAAGCAGCAGGGTGCTTGGGCCAGGACAGGTTGGAGACGCAGCATGTATCCTCTGAGTGGGACACAAACAGGCTGGTTTAAACCCAACAGGCCAGTCATATGGCTCAGTTAAAAGAACCATTTGGCTGTGTCATGGTTCTTATTCCAGCAACTTTTTTGGGATGCATTACATAATATAATATAATATAATATAATATAATATAATATAATATAATATAATATAATATAATATAATATAATATAATATAATATAATATAATATAATATAATATAATATAATATAATATAATAATTATTTATTATAGGTCATTGCAATGCATTGTAAGACATATGCAACACAAATGCAATGTTTTTCTCCAAATTATTACTGAAATTTAATTTTTTCCTTATTAATAGATAACAAGACCAACCTTGTCTATGGATAGACTGAAATTCTGGTCAAACTAGTGCAATTCTGGTAATAGTATCACTGGCCCACGCTATAGCAACTAAACTGCACAGACCTGATTTTCAACTTTTGGTTTTGCACCAAAACAACAAAGAAAACAAAAGGCGATTTCATTGTTAATTTATAAAATATGTCCATATGTGAAATTATAGCAATTCAGACTCATAAAAACTACTTAATTTTACAGAGAGTTTTATGTTTGGATTTTTACAATAACCCCCTCAGGGGGCTTGTTTTGATTTACAGAGTAGAATATTATTCCAGTTATATATTTAGATGAGTGTCATTACAAGCGATTGGTAATGATTTGTGATGTGTCCTGGCTCTTTAAACTTTATTCCTACTCTAAAATCTAAAAATAAAGTACACTAGCAGTGAAAAATTTGAACAGAATCATTCTTTCTTATTACTTTTTTTCTAGATTTTATACAAAAAAAGTCATCAAAACTATGAAATACAAAAAATTATCTTCCTTCAATTAAATTTAAATTTTTGTTAGTTTTGTCTTTTAAGTTAAAGTTCACTTTTTTTTTTTTTTTGGGGCATAATTAGGGTTTACATAAAACATAGACAAATCATTATACACAAAACAAGTAATGGCAAAAAAAAAGAAAAAAAAAGAAATCTACAATATAACAAACAACAATGAAAAATGTTATTAAAATAAGGTGTTAAGTAATGAATAAAAATATAAAAACAATACATATATTAATTTAATAATGTAATAAAAATGCATATCTGTAATACACAATATATTCCAGTATTTTTCTTTATAATGTCATGATAAATATCTATTTTATGTGACTCTCTCTCTCTCTCTCTCTATATATATTATTGTTGTTTAATAATAAAAAGGATGTGTCAATAATGTGAACTGTTGGCTCTGTGAAAAATTGCTTATGCTTCTCTTTTGTCAGTTATATGGAAAAAAAGTGTCTACTAAATATATAAATGTAAATGTGTAGAATTATGCAGCAAAAAAAAAAGTTTTTAGATAAAAATTTACAATTTATGAACAAAAGCATCCATTATTGCATCTGAATCCTGATATATAGTGCTGTCGCTTTCCTCATTCCTTTGCTTTCTTTTTCTGTCTTCCCTCTGCTTCCCTCCCTTTTTTCTTTCCTCTCTCTCTCTTTGGGAAGCATGCCTTCCCCAGCTGTGTGTTCAGCCCCCACAGTGAGGGCTCAGGGCAGGCCAGGCTCACAGCTGGCCAGACATTGTGGAGCCAGTCGACAGGCGCATGGAGGGCCGCCCGCCCTGGCCTCTTCCTTTGCAAACATGCCCAGGTGTGGGGCCTAATGGCTCTGGCCTCTGATGTGTGTGTGTGTGTGTTGGAGGGGGGGTCATAGCAGGAGGAGGCATAAAGGGTGGGTATTCCCACTGAAGCTGTGTCAACACTGAATGCATGGGAGTGTTTGTGGCATGGGGGTGGGGAGGGGGCCGTTCGCAACGATTACTGGCTCATTGTAACCACATTGTAGGGAAATTGCTCATATTTTGCCAAACAGCCAGGCTGGCACACAGGCAGATGCTTAGAGCGTGATGAAGGGCTTTCATTTAAGATGCATGCAGGCGCAGCGGTTGTTTAAGTCAACAATGCATTCTCCACACATGCATGCATGCATGCTTCTCCGTGAACGCATATGGGAATTGTATACTTCACATGTCTGCTAAATTACAGCAGATGTATGATGTTTTGCACTTGTGGACGGACTGTCCAAGCTGCTAATCTATGATCTCATCCTGAGGCATAGTTTGTTAGAGACGAGTCCAAACAGCATGTGTGTGTGTTTGAGAAAAGAGACAGTGAGGCAGTGTCTATGAGCTTGTGCTTGTTTTAGTGTGTGTGTTTGCTGCATATTTGTTCTCTCTTGTGAGCATGCGCTCCGTATTGTATCAGGGGAATGAATTGTTGCTCACCTGTTCACACAGACTGACAAAAGCCAGGCAGCGGAAGCAGCTGTCTCTCACAACTGTATTGGTACAATACTTGGGACCCATACTCCTGTTTGCTCAGTACATAATCTCACCCTGGTCAGCTCAAACATCACTCACACACACAGTACTCATGTACTGCTCATGTCTCACAGTTTAAACAGCTGAATATTTCCTCCAGCACTGTTTACCGAACGAATATTGGAACGCCACATTTCCGTGTGCGTCAGGTGTGTGTACTTACTATATTCTGCAAATCAAACACAGCTAGAGAATACTAAAAAAAGTAAGTGATGTTATTGAATATTATCTGACACAAAAGTGGCCCTTTAATGTCTTTCAAACACATATTTCTGTTTGTTAATACAAGTAATATTGATTTAAAAAAAAAACCAAACAAACAGGCAGACAATAAAATGTACAAATTAACGATATAGTCTTACACTGAAGGAGTGACTTGAGTCATACCACAATATTACCAAGATGTTGGGAATGAACACTTTTGATATTTGCCAGTAAGAAACCACATTGCAATACACTTAAAATGCTAAAACCACCCATAACACATTAAACAAAGCTAATTAGGGTTGCGATATTGACAAAAAAAAAGAAAAGAAAAGATATCTCAATATATTGGGGGATTTTTCGATAATTAAGTAATGTTTTGCCTAATGTGTTTTCATGCTTGTTAAACCTTGGCTGGTTTAGGCCTGTCATGGTTAAATAATTATGACATAAAAATTGCCAGTAGCTGGTGGTAAGTCCCTTTTCCTAATGAGAGTGATTCATTGAATCATTCACTCAAACAATGATTTGAGTCGCAGAGAATATTGTGTCTAAAATATAACTAAAATATAACTCAAATAAATATAAATATAACTCACTCAATATTAAAGGGTTACTCCACCCCAAAATAAAAATTTTATCATTAATCACTTACCCCCATGTCGTTCCAAACCCGTAAAAGCTTTGTTCATCTTCGGAACACAATTTAAGATCTTTTTGATGCTTTCTGACAGCTCTCTGACCCTCCCATAGATAGCAATGTAATTAACACGATCAACGTCCAGAAACGTAGCAAGGAGATCGGTGAAATAGTCCATGCAACATCAGGGGTTCAACCGTAAAGTTACGAAGCTACGAGAATACTTTTTGTAAGGAAAGAAAACAAAAATAATGACTTTATTCAACAATTCATCTCCTCTGTATCAGCGTAGCACCATTTTGGAGAATATCCGCTGGACGCAAACAGCGTATGCTATTCTGTGTCAGCTGTGCCACACGGATGCGCTGTTTTCGTTCAAATCAAAGCGTAAGCGACATAGAAAACGTATCCGTGTGACGCAGCTGACACAGAACAGCGTACGCAGTTTGCGTCCAGTGGATATTCTCCAAAATGGCGCTATGCTGACGCAGATGAGACGAATTGTTGAATAAAGTCGTTATTTTTGTTTTCTTTCCGTACAAAAAGTATTATTGTAGCTTCGTAACTTTATGGTTGAACCCCTGATGTCACATGGATTATTTTATCGATCTCCTTGCTACGTTTCTGGACGTTGATCTTGTTAATTACATTGCTGTCTATGGGAGGGTCAGAGAGCTGTCAGAAAGCACACACGGAAACATGCTAAAATCGCCCAGAATACCATAGCAACTGCATAGCAACATACTAAAACCCGCATAGAAACACCCAGGTGACTATCCACGACAAACTAGCATCATAGAGGAGACTGTTTTAGTATTAAATACCACTCACATTTTTTTTAATGTAAGAAAATCTAATTCCAAATCTGTTACTGCTCAGATTTCCACAGGTCATTTAGTTTTTGTTTGAGGAAGACAGCATGAACCTGTCAAGTTGACAAATGACTGTCCGTATATGCCTGTCAATACACACAGAGTCTTAAGGCAAAACTGTAAAAGATCCTTGAGTCTTTACAGTACAAAACAAATGAGGTATTGGCGTGTGTTCACCAGTCCATTGCATGTTGTGCTGCTGAGATCTCTAGAAATGATACGCCTGTTGTTCTTCTGCAGTCATGATTGGTATTGCTGTAACTGTGACGACATGTGCTGCTGATATTTACTGAAGACCTCAGGGGCTCCTCTGCACATCTGGAGTCTAGACTCAGCGGCTCTACAGGACTGAGACTCCCTCGCTCTCTTCCTCTCTCTCGCCGCTGTCCACTGTTTGCATAGCTGCTTGTGTTTAATTTAAATCGAAGTTGCCCCCTTCAAGTGGTTAATTGATTCTTGCGATGAAGGACAAAGTAACTGGAGCCGAGTGTCCTCAAAACACACTGAGAGAAATATTATTATGAAGACTTACGCAAACCAGCCCGTGAGCATCTGTGTTTGTGTGAGAAAAACAATATGATTATCGGTGGAATTGTTGGACTGAAAGGAGCCATATATTTTCCTTAATGCATCCTTGTGTTTACAAAAACACTCACACAAAGGCTCTTGTTAGCTGCGGTGTAATGACGAATGCCCGTGTGGTTGCGGATATGTGCGGTTGAGAGGTCTGTTTTACCTGTTAATCTCTTTATCCCCTCCCTCCCGCTCTATAACTCATACACTGAGAGCTCTAAAACTTGACAGTAGTTTATTTTGCAGACGCTCTCTGGCTTCTTCTGTCCTCCTTTTGAATTTGTGTTGAACTGCTGAAGTCATCATGCTCATACAGCATCAGTAAGGAATATAATGGAGTGAAGTACTTTATCCACCACATACTTATCACTGCAAAAAAAAGAGAGCAAATATCATGTAAATAAATTATTTATTTTAATCTTTTATTTAATTATTTTATTTTATATGAGCTTTTATTTACTCCAGTGGAAAATAGTTATTTATTAAATATAATTAAATAGTCATTAAATTGGGTTTAAAGTTGTCAGTTTGGTAATATAAAAATATTATAAAAAGATTATGTTATGAATTAGTTATGTATCATTTAATTGTTTGGGGTAGGTTTTTTATTTATATATTTTTTAAATTTTTGAAGTCCCTTATGCTCATCAAAGCTGTATTTATTTGATCAAAAATACATTAAAAACAGAAATATTAATATTTAAAATGTTTTCTATTTTAATTCATTTTAAAATTGGTACAATTTAGGATTCTTTAATGAATTGAAAGTTCCAAAGAACAGCATTTATTTAAAATAAATGTAAAAACCATATATGTATAATATTTATGTAATATAATATTATAACATATTAAGAGTTTTGTTATTTTTTTAAATAAAAGTGTACATTTTTGGAAAACATTAAATTTGTAAGAAATACTTAAACAAAAAGTTAAATATTTATATTCCAAATTTGATTTTTGTTTCTTTGTTTCTTTTTTTTTTTTTTTTTTTTGGTATATAAAAACTTACTAGTTTTTACATTGGTTTATTTTTCCAAATGGCCCTCACAGAGAGGTAGTTCTGCATTCGAACCCTAGAATGATGGAAAATCTGGATGAAATGATCTTTGTGTGTTTGTGAGTGAAAGAGAGAGTGAGAGAGAAGGTATAAATGAACCCCTGATTTACAGCCCATCTTTAGGTAGAGCCCCTCCTTTTTCCATGTTCACCCCTTCTCTCCTTTCTCTGCCCATAATAATGGACACGGTGTTTTCACGAGAGTACCAAACCAAACCCTATTCACACTGCAGCACTGAGTCGGCACTAAATGGCCTCGTTCAGCTCACTGCTATTAAACAGCTCATAAAAACTGGCCACACAACTGCTTGAGTCACATAGATGCAACTACACGGCTCCTGATCCCAGCGTGATGCGGTCTGAGACAGCTGGGTTTGCCTATTTGGATGATGGTTTGGCATCTAAAATGACCTGAATTAACCATAACAGAGTCATAATTAAAAATGTACTCACCCTCAGGCTATCCAAAATGTAGATGAGTTTGTGGATTATTGTGATGTTTTTATCAGCTGTTTCACTGCAGAGGATTCATTAGTGAGCAAGTGATGTAATGCAAAATTTCTCCAAATCTGTACAGATGAAGAAACATCTTGGATGGCCTAAGGATGAGTAAATTTTCAACACGTTTTCATTTTTGGGCCAACTATTCCTTTAAACTTGTGCAGTGGGAGAGAAACATGAATTAAACCAGTCACAAACAGTCATACAAGCTTATTTAACCAATAAGAATAGAGAATTCTAGAGAGCCATGCAATAATAATAATTATTAGCGACTTCTCTGAGGGTCGCAGGAATTCAGTTTCTTTCCCACCCTGCTTGCTTTCTCTTTCTTTTCTTTTTTTTCTGCCTGACACACTGTGAGTGAAGGATATCAAATTCCCCTGAAAGCTCTCGGACAGGTGAGCGCTGCTTTGGGTGACCTCGATCTCTCACATTACGGTGCTAAACTGCAACTCCCTGCTGTTCTCGATTACACACGTATGCCTGCACACACACAGGTGTGATTCTTACACATCATTCTGTTTCACTTGTCACTGAGTATCATACAACACTAAAGCCAAGAGTTTTAAATTACACTGCACTATATTTATCATGGTTCGCAAAAATTTCAAAATCCCTGGTAGCCCTTCAGGCAGCCACTCAGATTTTGAATTGAATTGAAACGAGCCTGAATAAAAAAGCCAATTTTTTGACAAAAGTATTGGTTGAACTTCAGCGGAAACATGATCAAAAATGTCTGTGATTGTATATTTTTCCTTCAGATAACAAGTCAAGAGTAGGTATGCAACAGGGTTGGATGGGTTTTGAGTCACAAATCGAATACATTTTTGGGTCAGTCAGTTCAAGAGCAAGGAGACGCGAAAGAAAAAGATTTATGTGTTTATGTGCTGTCAGAAAAGCAGTGTTTGCTATGGAAAGCCATAAAGCTCAAAAACTTGCATATTTTAAAGTGCCCCTATTATGGTCTGGAATCCATGGCAGCTTTCATTGGCCAAGGCCCGCCCATAGGCCGCTTAACTGACATGAAAAACAACCAATTACAGTTCGTTTCGTTCAGCGTCACGTTTCAGGGTGTGGAAATGTCGCCACAATAACAGACCGGTGTGTAAAACTCTCGAACGTATTTTAAAGATTCTCTGCCGCGAACTTTAAATATTTCACATACTTTTGAAAATCCAGCGTTTAGATGAACCTGATAAGCGCTCGTCATCACAGTTGTAAACATGATGGCTTTCGTCTTTCGTGAGGGAGTTTGGTGTCACGGCATCTCTGTTTCCAGGCGGAACGTTAAAGAAGGCGACACACACATCTCCCGGAAATCCTGTATAATCTAACCATTCCGATGATGACTTCGAAACTCCTGAAGTGTTTCCACTTTTGTGTGCCATATGCATCAGATGTTCAGCCAATGGTCCATGCTTGTGACGTCTGAGGCCCCCTTTACACTAGTGCATTTTCATTTTAAAACGCATAACTTTTGCTATGGTTATGCCTATCGTTTACACTACTCCCGTGTTTTCGATCCTCAAAAACTGAGACTTTTGAAAACGCTGCAGACCCCGTTTTAGTTTGAAAACTCGGGGGTTGCGTTTCAGTGTAAACGGACCAAAACAGAGACTTTCGAAAACGATGGCATGGCTGCCCACATTCTCTCTGCGTATCCTTGACGACTGTGTAAACAATAACATCATGCTCATTGTTGTACCCATAGATATGTATAGGTAGATTCCCCATTCGACCGCTCCAAGCATGCAGATGCGTCCGCCATCTAAATAATAGGGTATCTACCTATACATATCTATGTTTGTACCTGCATGAATGGTCACATGACATGCGTTTTCGGTTGTGTAGTGTAGATGGAGATCGTTAATGAAACGCAGCAGAAACGCCAGTGTAGATGAGGATCGTTTTCGTTCTAAAACGTCATTTTAAAATGAAAACGCACTAGTGTAAACGGGGCCTGAGGCTGAGACTAAACGAATCCCAAGCCGTTTCATGTTGACGTCAACATGAAACATTAGCATATTGCCCGTCCACTTGTTGGTCTTGTCGCGTTGGTCCGAATGAAAATGCAAATTCATTCTTTGCCACTAGGTGCCGCTTTTGGAGCGGTAAAATAGCGGTTTCCCCGGTAACGCTGTACACAAAGCAGCACTGAGCTCACAAACGCTGCTTATCAGGCATTACAGGCATGATGAAATGAGACCAATCGGACCAATCACCGCAGATTAGAGTCACGCAAAGGAGGGGTTTGGAAAAATGAATCGTTAAATGAATCGTTTGGGAGTCGTTGAGCAAGTAAGGTAAAAATAAATGCATATTATAAGACAATGAAAGTGTTTTTTGACCTTGCATGCATGTTAACCTGTTGTTGGGGACTCCCAAAACCAAAATATGAACCTTTCATTACCCATAATAGGGGCACTTTAACATGTAAACAACATGATGAGGATGCGTTGTTTACGTGTAGAGTACGTGTTATTTACGCATTGTTTACACATGAAAAAATCACCGCGTAAACAACGTAAACAACACATATTCTATGCGTAAACAATATGCAAACAACGCATCCTCATTTACGGTTTTGAGCTTCCTGGTGTTCCATAGTTTGCAACTCTGTGTGCTCACATAGATAATAACGTGCGAATCACCTACTGAATCTCTTTCATCTCTTCTTGCGTTTGATTGGTTAATATAGCTTGAATGTTTAAATTGGCAAAGAAACACGTGCAAGTGATAAACTATGACACTATGATGGTTAAACTTTTGCAACTAATCCGTGAATCATGTGTGCCGATCCGCGTACATTTTATACTATTGATATAAAACTTAAACGCCTCATGTTGGAAATATTTTGATCAATAATAGTAAATATTTTCACTATCACTCCATAGATGCGTTAGTAGGAATTTGATATTAGCTTCATTGTGAGCCAATGTAATCTGCACAAGTGGTATTGATATAATAATATTAGTTTTATATCGCATTCATCTAATAGACACATTGAGCAAAACCAGTCCTGCAAGGATCTCGGTGGGTAGTTGAGACAGTAAGAGACCTACTATGCACAAAAGACCAACAAAACATTCCAGTGTGTTCCTCAAGAAAGAGAGGCCTAATTACCTGTCTGCACCAACCACAAACTCAAAAGACAACAGCAGCATTACTAAGTGATGGGAAAACAAATCAGAAGGAAATCAGAGAAAGCGTAATTGAAGGGAAAGAGGGGAAAAATTAATAACAGAAAGTTGATCTATGTAATCATCCCTGGATAGGTCAACCGTGGTATTGTGGTCAGGCTGGAACACTTGTGCTGAGGTGAAACCTCAAAAAGTTTTCAAGAGCTCTTTAACATGCTCTTACAACAATCAGTGAGAAAGCACCTGCACTTTTCATCTCTTGCTGATCTGTGAAATGTCGACACATTCATTTTGAAGACAGAGTAGAATGATTTGTTGCACCACATTCAAAAAGATAATACATTTAGCATCTAAGCAGACAAACAAGAGGAGTAGGTTGAAATCCTGTTTTGCACCCATGTATATTGTAAACATGGCAGTTTTAGATATCAGAGCATATATCGTCCTCCACCTGCAATGACTTAGAGGTTAATACTTCTCTTGTGGTTCTCCTCTATCTCCATCAGGGTTATGTAACACCAAGAGGGCAGTGTGGGTGTGTTCCAGGTGCAGCCATTCATTTCTGTCAGTCACATTATTATAATACGATAAAGATGAAGTGCAGTGGCCAGGCTGGATATTACTGGCAAATGTTATTTAGGACACTGATAAGACTTTAGTTGTAATACATTTGTTTTAGTATAAATCTTGCAGACTATTTCAAGCTATTATCATGATAAACAAGTTCATTTACTACTAGGCTACTTGAGTATAATGGAACAGAATTTCATTAAAAGAACTATAAGAAGAATATTTTACCCAAAATTCTTAGTAGCCTACTGACTATTGACTGGTCAATACAGTGTTCATCATCATTTGTTCATATTGTTATTTATTTATTTTTGCGTAGCAACGTTTGTGGTTTTTTATCTGCTAGTGGACAGGTGTCAATTATTGGCCTCATATTATAGCATTTTAATGTAAATTTGTGTTCTAAATATTTTATGTTGTGTAAGCAATAACGTTTTTTGGGGTTTTGCTACCACAAAGTACCACAATCTCTAGTATCTCATTGTTTGCATATAATGTAGCAAACCCGTGACAAAAACTACTCTTTGTTATTGCAACAAGAGACTTCATTGCTCGTCTGTTGCTCCAAATAAGTCTTTTAGCGCCATCTGGTGGCCATAATGCTGTTTTACCTATTAACCACATATATGAAAGCATTTTGACATAATAAAAATGACACTTTAATGCGAGTCTGACATAACAGATGTTTAATTTTATTTGGAGAAAGCAATATTGCAAAACATTGCAGACAGTTTTCCAAGGTTTGATAATGAATCATATATTTTCATATATCAAAGTCAGATTGTGTGCAGTATGTATTGTGTCATCACACTAGTCACTACTTAAAGGCAATGCATGCTTGGATATCTCAACTGTAGCTTTGATTGTGGTGAAAACTTCGTTTTATGCAGAAGCACTGAATGAACAAGTGCTGATGATGTTCATGTCCTGGACACTGATCACGGCAGCACAAGTCTGCAGCATTTTGCTCATTTATTTATAAGTTAGTATTATGCATGCAGCATTTAATTCAGAGAGTACATGGAATATTTGTACTTTTAAAAATTAATGTCACATCTTCATTTAAAATTAAGTAGTGAGGCAAAACATGATTAAATATGTTTTAAAAATGGAAAGAATTAGTGGACAGATACAGAACTTGAGACATTTTTTTCTTTAAACATTCAACCATAAGTTAGTCACAGGGTGCATTATTTAACTGTTTTATGCAGAGTCACTGGTTGATGACATGCTGTTGATTGAGACGTGAATTGTGTTTGAGTAGTGCAGCTCCTCACACAAAAACACATGTAAAGCTAGTAATTCCATTTTTTAACAAACATAACCAGAGGAAACATTTCTTGCTTAAAGAGCACAGACTACATTCAAAACCTTAATAAAACAATTATATTTGTAGCATCTGCAGCAGTGACCTGACCTATTAAAATATACCTCATTTAAATACGGCAACCTACAAATCCTTGTCATTTTGTCCTGATGTGGCACACAAATACATTTCTATAAAAATATTACATCACAAGCTTGAACTTTGTACAATATCCCGTAGGACTATCATTCTTATTAAGAAAATGTGCAAGACAAAAAAAAATATTTCATTGTTATTAAAAATCTCTCATTAAGTGCATTCCTTTTAAGCCACAATGTACACAAACCTACTTGTTATAATATATAAACTGTTCCTCTAATCTCTGTCCCACTGATTCCCTGAAAGAAGCTTTTCTTCATTCTGATGACTGACTACAGTCTGTGTTGTAATAGTTATGACTGTGAAAATGCATTGTTACAAACAACACTGTAGTGCAACACAAACTCTGTACTGAGGTTATCATCATTTGCACAACCCACATCGTGTCCAAAATATAACAGATCACATTCAGTTCATGGAGAGGATCTCCTCTGCTCAGTCTTCAATAAGGCATCATCACATAAAATAACTGAGAATATTTGAGTCATATATATATATATATCTTGATGATAAATTATAGGATTCATTGTAGTCACAGCAGTGGTGATTTGTCATGCAAGGGGCTGATGGGAAATGTAGTTCCATCACCGAAAAAGCAAGCAGAAGGTGGGGAATGGGAGAATCTAAAAGCAAAGTTTCATTTTCATGCAGGATTTTGGAAATTCACCCATTTCATTCAGAAGCGGAAACAGTCATTAGCTTCGTCTGGGCAGTCAAAGTTGATTCCTTCACACAAGCAGTCCTCAAAAAAAAAAAAAAAAAAAAAGAGAGAGAGAGAGAAAAAAAAAAGATCAAGGTAAAGTTAAACTTCAACATAAGGAGAGTATTAGGATCTTTAAATACCAGAATGCTTCCTTCAGAAACTATCTAGGCCACTGCAAAGATATAATGTTACAACCCTATGACAACTGGAAAACTTGCGTCTACAGAGTTCTGCTTTAGAGCATTTGCATAATTCGGTCACTCATCACAATCAAGTCACAATCTACACATATAAAACGTGATTTAAACCTCCAACGTAAATGCAAGATAATTGAAAATAATCAAACAATCACACATACACCGAAAACAACTTTCTAAAAATGCAATGGGGTGAAAAAGCTTTCAAACTCATGGGATACTCACAGATGACTGCCAACCACATGAGACTGTGAAAATAGAGAGAGGAGGATGAAGGGGAGGGGAGGAAGAAAGAGGAGAGACAAATATGGAGAAGAGAACTGAGGCCCAAAGACAAATTGGCATGTTTAGAGTAAAACATGGACATTACTGAAGCACATCACTTAGAAGAGATTTACCTAAAAATATGAAGATTCAGTCATCATTTACTCACCCTCATTTCACTCCAAAACATATGACTTTTGTTCTTCTGCAGAACACAAAAGGAGATGTTATGCCGCTAGTTTCTATATGAAAGCTAATGGTGACCAGGGTCAGCGTGATCTGTGCATATTTCTCTCCTGATTCAGACAAGACAACTTTCTAAGTGGAAAATGCAATATTATTATTTTTTTAAAGTTACTGTATAATTATGAGCTTTTTTGCCTTTAATTGATAAGACAATAGAGAGCAGACAGGAAAGCATTGGGTGGAGAGAGGGGGCCAGGATCGGCAAAGGATCTTGAGACTATATATCGGCACACTAACCACGAGGCTATTGGTCCCAACAAGAGAATGCAATATTATTGATAAAGGACTTGTATTTTAGCTGGAAGTCAAAAAAATCTTGATTGATTTGTTCATTAATACATGCAGCTTTTTGTTTCACACAACATTATTTGATAGGCTGGAGTCGTGTAGATTATTGTGATGTTTTTATCAGCTGTTTAAACTCTCATGTTGATGGCACCCATTCACTGGAAAGGATCCATTGGTGAGCAAGTGATGTAATGCTAAAATTCACCAAATCTGTTCTGATGAAGAAACAAACTCATCTACATCTTGGATGAGCAAATTTTCAAGTTCATTGTGTGAACTATTCCAAATTTTACTAACCATTTTTGGTCACCATTCACTTTCATTGTATGGAAAAGAGCAGATATGTTTTTCCTTTTATGTTCCACGTAAGCAAGTACATCATGCAACTTTGAAACAACCATGAGGTTGAGTAAATGATGACAAAATTTTAATTTTGTGTTGCACATGAAACAAACTGGCAATGAGAAAATAATTCACTGATTTTGATCTGGTATTATAGAGAAAAAATACTTCACAGAAAGTCTAAAAGAGAAGGAAAACAATTAGATGTTGTTATAAAGTTAAATAAGATAATGCCAATTAGTTAGCTGGTAACTGTTAGCTGGTAAGTTATGATTATTGTATGATATGTGGTGAGCACCCATACAGAACAACAAAAAAGAATCCCAACCTGAACAAAGAGTTAGCAACGAACATGCGCCAAAGAAAAAAAAAAAAAAAAAAGAACGAGA
Organism: Spinibarbus caldwelli; assembly: GCA_039654775.1. Taxonomy (NCBI): domain Eukaryota; kingdom Metazoa; phylum Chordata; class Actinopteri; order Cypriniformes; family Cyprinidae; genus Spinibarbus; species Spinibarbus caldwelli. The sequence continues at coordinate 8,155,828 of CM077254.1, forward strand.
CTGCCAAACTGAAATCACTCATGCAGTTAGCACAATCAGTGCTGGGTGTGACAATCAGGGGTGATTCAGAACACCAGGGTGAGGGTGGGTTAGTGTCAGGACATTACTGGGTCAATCGAGTCTGACACTAACTTGGCTTTGCTGAAGCAGCAGCGCCCCGTCTGGCGAGGTGGGGAAGTGCAGGGTGGTGGGGGAGGGGGTGAGGGGCAGCCAGGGCCGGTTGCCAGCGCTGTAGAGGCGGGGCCGCTTAACCTGGTCATGACTGGAGAGGGGGGTATAACTATTCCGCCTTAGCAGAGGGGCGGAGTCTCGTCTGACTTTCCCCTGGTTTGAGATGGGAGAGACTGGGTGGGTTAAAAGAGAGACTGCCTACACACATAGCTCATCTTTAAAGACCTTTAGCACACATCTCAATAGCGAACAAGACACTTCAGTCTTCAGTCTCCAACAAACATGTTAACTGCAGGTATTCCCAAAGATAATCCACATTTATCCATATACAGACTAAAAAGTATAATAAATTACTCCAGGTTAACATTAAAAAACATCAAACGTATCAATGCAGTGATGAAACACATCACTAAAACACAATGTCGTTCAATGGAGCGTTCAACTCACGAATAAGCATAACTCACAACACAAACCCACAGTTACAATACAACACCGCTGGCACATCATAGCTATAATTAACACACAAACCTGTATTCACAAATGTACAAATATTATTCGCAGTCAACAACATATAGAGGGGAGTGCTGAATCTCACTCTGATGAGGTGAATAAGCACAAGAGGAAGAAGATTTATGTTTAATCAAACCTTTTGACTGATAGTTTGATTAAACTACAGAGAACTTAGCTTAAAGCATTGTTATTGGTTAACAAGTTAAGCTGTTACCACAGACAAAACGTTTGACCCGTCATTGAGTTAAAAATAACCATAATTACATTTACAGCAATGCACTTAGAATCAGTGTTATTTTAGTAATATTTATATGCTATTATAATGCCACTAATATTTGAATTAGCTTTTTTTATTTGAATATTTCCAGTTTACAATTTGATTTTAGTTTGAGTAATTTTGCCATGCTTTATAATAGTTAATATATGTTTATATATATAAAATATATGTTTTAGGTACCAATAATGGCGCTGCTTAGAATGGAAGTCTATCGAGCAAGTCATACTGGAAGGTTTAAAGGCACAGATGTGCAGTTTGTATTGTTGTTAAAGCACTTACATCAGTTTGTCTGTACAAACATGTTATTTGAGCTGTAAAGTTGCCTAAATTGTCAGTAGAGGTGAAACTATTGTTCCAAGTGGAAGAATTTCTGGTTGCACATTCTGATTCTGAGTTTTTCTTGATGTTATCCCTTTCTGTTATCCCTGATAACCAAATGTGAAAGTTACTGTCTTTCCAGATCTGCAGTATTGAAGTAAGTGATTCTATGAAGCTAGTGTCATATTGTCAAGTACAGGGTACATGTAACATTATGCAGTGTCCCCATTGTAAGCAAATTTACTTTTTTATTCATTTATTTGTAAGGTTAGAGTCAAAATTATTTTCTGTGGTAACTGACAGCATGTTACAAATGCTGGTGATACAGCTTAAGTTGTACTGAACCCAAAAAGCTGCTTTAACCAGGGGGTTCTCTGAGAAAAACGACAAGCATCACAGACACCAACATGCAGTGATGAAATTGCAATTCCAGATCAAAATAAAACCTATAAGATACCAACAGGAAAACACAGCATGCTTTCAAAAACATTACTGAAAAAAGACACAAATCTAAGAGATAAATGTGGCACCAATTATTTTAAAATGAATATTTAATCTTCTCCATTAATATTTCATACTGCAATAGAGAACACCACAGAGACAGTTGTGGACTCACCAGTGGTCGGTCCCGATGTGTATTCACTGCCTCCACATTCAGATAAAACATCTCCACTTTGCAGCCTAAAACATGAACCAGAATGATCTGTGAGCAGAAGTTTGGCAATAAACAAAAGTGAGGAAACAACTGTCCAACATACCATAAGCAACAGGAGTGAGCTTCATGACAGTATGAAGGGGACATTTCAAATAGGGCAGATCATCTATGAGAGAAAAGATAAAAAATAAAAACAAGTTTCAGTTGACAGTCTTACGTAAACATTTCTGTGATGTATTGATCATTATTGTTGCATATTCTGCTCAGTTATCAGTATAGCTGACTGATATAGATCAGGTCTTTTTGAGAACGATTAGCTAGAATGGGTGAAAAAAAATTACAAAGCAATCAGTTTGATTTTTTGTTTTTTTTAATTAATCGAAGAACATTAAAGAAACAATACTACATGAAAATACATTGCTAAATATATAATGTATTTTATAATATTATAATATAATTTATAATTACTACTTTTATTCAATAATGATGCATTAAATTGATCAAAAGTGACAATTTATGACATTTTTTAAACTTTTTTCTTTCACATTATTTATTCATTTATTTATTTATTTATTTTCTGTGGTGAGGCCAGTGAAAATATCAGAAGGGTAAAAAAAATCTCATGGTCAGCAGGGGAAAAAAAATGTTGTTTTTAGTACTTCTCATAAGTGAAATCTTGCCTCCACTCTTGTCCAAGAAATAGGCTAGTAGGCAGCGCATAACTGCCTGGTGGCAGATGACTAGTACATTGCCTTGTCTCTCAAGCTCCATAATCACAGGCTCTAGTCGCTGAACCAGGTCCTGATACGACTGCGAGAAAAGAGAGCCTTTTAAAATAGTTAGACCAGAAACCAACAAAAACCAAACAACCTACACAACTATAGAGAGTGAGAAGGGACATACTCCGAAGAACTGCAACAAAGTGATACGTTCATGACGTGCTGTACCTCTCCTCCTGGGTATCTGTAGTGGTATTTATCCTGATCCCTTAAGGCAAACTCTTCTGGGAATGTGTTCTGGATCATTTCATAGGTCATCTCTTCACATACACCCTGTGTCAGAGCAATATACGCTGATGAATGTACATATAATACATATAAACCGCATGTAATCTCCGATGGGATCTCGGCATACTAACAGCATCTATCTCATTGAGGATTTTCCACTGTTCATATGGAACTCCCAGCTCTTCAGCCGTCTGGATGGTTCTCCTTAACTGGCTAGTCCAAACCTTCAAGTCAGACAGCTTATGCTCCTCAATGAACTCGCGCAGGGCGCTTGCAAACTACTCGCAAGAGAAAGAGAAAGTCAAGCATCTTATGATGAATAAACGCTATAAAGGCAGCACTAAATGAGTCCAGACCTGTCTCCCTCGGGGGGAGAGTTCAGAATCTCCTCCAATGCGGCCCTGGACGTTGTGTTCGCTCTCTCCGTGCCTACACAGGTAGATGGAGTGCGAGTGCACGTGGATGTTCATGAGGTAGTAGACGATCTTGCTCTGGATGTAGTCCTGAACACGGTTCACCAGAAACCGACGACCCACGTTCACCACCTTAATGAAGGACAAATCTCTGGGAAAAATAAGTGAATGCTATGATTAGGAAAGCCTTCTGTATTAGTGGTGCCTGCTAAGCCATAAAACACTATAGACAATTCAATTTTGGTGTGAAACCTGTCCCACATCTTTTGTGCAACAGATAACAGTGAATCAAAACAGAGGTCATTTACATATAAATGTCTTAAAATAGCATCGTCTGCTTGTTTATAAGGGTCAGAGAGAGGGAGAGAAATGGTCATGTGGTCATTTGCTTACAAAACATATGTACATTCAGATCATGTGTCTATTTTTTAAACTTTCTTACTTGTCATATTCATCAGGATCTAATGGCTGGTAAGTGACTTTATAACATTCTATGCGTTTCAGGAAATCATCCATGACTCGCTCTCTGTGCGTCTCTGGATAATCTGGACTTGAAACCTTGACCTCCTGAAGATATAAGAGCACATAAGAGACAACTGTTGAGAAGACCATAAAAAACATGTCTATACTGGTATGTTGCTGTACTTTATTATACCATTAGTTTAAAAGAAATGCAAGCCAAACATCACAACATACCAGGATGTTAGCTGCAATAACTTCTGGATCATCACATACCGACTCCACAAAAAACACCTGTAAAAGTAAACACACAGAAATAGGAAAATGATGACTACACATCACTTCTACAAAAAGATAACTCATCTTATGGAAGTTATACCTTGTATGCATTCTCCTGTACAAAATTTAATATAAGATCCCGCCTCTCCCGGGTTGTGTTTGTGGCATCAAATACCTTAAATGGACAAAAACAGATTATATTACACATAAAGAAGGAAGTCTTGAACCTTATCAACATTCTTAAACATTACACACCCCATTAAATTTAAGTAAATAATTGAAGTGAACAGTGAAAATGTAAATCCTTACGGCTATTTGTCCACCTTCCTCATTAAGGTAGGTCTTTACATCTTCCAGGGCCACCAAGGCACACTGTCTATTTGTGAAAATGAAAAAATGCAACAGTAGACATGTACCTAATTCAAATAAATTCTGTTGACAGGAAAAGCATGAACTGTCCTGTTAGAAGTGCATTAATGTAACCTTCAGGAAATGTGTTGAAATATCTTTTGGTCTAATTGGCTTTCTTTAATTACATTTGTTTTTTGGGTTACTGACAATATGTATTTTTTATCATTATTAACATTGTAAAAATATCTAAACTGATCTTTTCTACACAGGACACTGTGCGAAAGTGAGCAGCTTGGACATTCTGCAAAACATCTCCTTTCATGTTCCACGGAAGAAAGAATGGCATAAGGTTTGGAAAGACATAAGGGTAAGTCATGATGACAAAACTATCTCATTAAATCCAACAAAGATATAATCCTACTTTCGTATCTTCATGGCTTCTGCATTGTCATGTCTGAAGAAGTCATAAGATTTGTAGGCTTTAACTGCTTCCCTCCGGTACACCCCCAGGTTAAACACTGCATGATAAACCGAAAAACAAGAAATTATGGTTAATCTTCACATACATGCATCAAGGTGACATCACCGTGCAAGTAAAGATGGAGAAGTTCAATTCCCAGTGTGTAAGGAACTCTGACTTCAGTTACAGTGATTAAACACTTGCATTGTGGGTCATGATGTACTGAAGAGAGTTTGAGTTTTAATGTGTTGGTTGCCTACACAGTTAAATAATGCAAGTTCAAATTTAGCCTCTTGACAGACCATAATGTCAAAATGGTCAGCTGAGAGCTAAATGAAGCATTTAAAATTGAAGACAGATGCTATTTATAGTGAGTGTCATTTGATATGATGCAACTGTCTAAATTACCACTCACCCTTTGTTGGAACTCCTATCCAGTTGAGGTAGCGTGTGAGTTTCTTTGACATATACGTCTTGCCTCTGGCAGGGAGGCCGATCATGACAATCATGGTGGGGGAGTTTGTCATGTAAGACGCCCATGCTGTGACAGACGGTATCAACAGCACAACATGAGCTGGAGGAAGTTACAATCTATAGTACTAACAATTATAATCTGCCAAATGTAAATTTCAAATATGGGACACCAACAGATACTTGTGGTTTATGGTACTTTCAACAAACGGACTACAAAATAGGACCTGAAACTCTGAGACTGTTGACACCCTGCTTACACTGAGGCAAACTCTTTGTTACTACTCCAGTCTTCAGTGTCACATGATCCTTCAGAAACCATTCTAATATCTAGCTTGGTGCTCGAGAAACATTTCTTATCATTAGCTATGTTTCCATCCAAAGATATGAATTTAACTTGTGCAAAACTGGAATATCGCATAAAACATTTGTTGAAAATCAAAAGATGTGGTGTTTAATATTTTTTCAGGATTCTTTGATTCTTTATTTTAAACATAATATATTGCAACATTTTGATCAATTTTTGTCCTTTATGAATAAAAATGTATATATTTTTTCGTTCTTTTAAAAAAATGTTTTGAACAGTGGTGTATAACATAGTAACCACTTTAATTTAATTTAAGCATTTATAAAACAGTATGGTATCTATTTAGTTATTCTTCCAATATCTATGAATGTGTTTTAACAAGTACATAAAATTACTTTTGTCACACAAAAATTCTGTTACATGCAGCATGCAAATGAAATCCCTGGACATTTTGTTTTTTTTTAAATAATAAAAATATTAGGTATTAAGAAAACATTGCCTCAGGTGAGCAATTTGATAATGACTGAAAAAAAAACCTAGAATAAACCCTAAACAAATGTGCCTTTACCTTGATCTGTAATTTGAAACCAGCATACCAGACAATGCATATCTATATAAAGGGAAGCGCTGTAGGTTTGTTTCTAATCTAGACTGACAGTGAACTTCTGTGTAGCAGTCTCGTGACAGCTGACACTATAAGATGGGCAACTGTGATATGACCCCGGGTCGTAGTTAAAATTCACTGGGTCAGGGACAAAACTGTGATGTGGGAAACATTCTCATCAGCAGAAAAATACCTCAAATCTCTCTAATATCCATGAAAACAGACCAACATAACCAGCTGACCACCTAAGGCTGGTTTAAATAGGGATACCTAACAGCTTCTTGATCTGTGGGATGTGAAAACGTGTACTTACAGCATTTCTTCTCCTGGCCTCTGGGCTCTGATTTCTTGGCTTCAGCAGAATTGGTTGGACCAGCCTCCTGCTGCACCCATGCAGACATACTGAATCTGACAGACCTAATCACTCTCTCTGCTGTAAAAACATAGCGCACCTGCAGAGAGACAGAGAGGCGAAATGAAGACTAAATACGCAGCCCATGTCACTGGTTTATTGCAAATAACTAAGGACAATTAAAAGATTTTCTCCAAACAATACGCTCTGTTCAGTGACAATGCAGCTTCTATTCTTGCCAAATCGTCGTTTTTCTTAATCAGCCGCAGCGCAGTAACAAATATGTCGCGCTACCTCATCTCAGAGAAGAGGATGCTGAGGATACCATGTTAAGTCAAACCCGTGAACAGTAGCCCGTGCTGAGGGTTTGTCAGCAATCAGTCACTGGTGGTCTATTGCATCAATAGATTAAAAGAACATATTAAAGCACCATGACTATTAACGAGATACGTAAAGCGCGAGACCTTACGGTTTCCTAATCGTTGTCTCTTGAACCTCAGGGGTCCGTATTTCACTCCGTACCCACCGGCAGGTTTAATGTCTTTGCGCTGGGTATTGTTGCCTGCCTCAGCCGGTTTTGCACTTGATGACCTTCCATGGCAACCAGCGCCAAGCGCGTGAGTGAAGGTGTGTCTCTACGTCACTGTTTACTTACCGTAATACCTGCGAAAGAGTGACACCGCGTCCGTCATCAAACATTACAGCGTAGTAGTCGCTGCTGGGGATTTTGAATCATCTCAGTGACTCGACTCTTTTGAATCAACAATTCATTCGATTCACGAACGGATTCATTCAGTGGCACTTTCATCGTTATACCATAAACGACTTTTATAAAGCTATAGAAAAAGTCTGTAACATCCTAAAGAAATAATAAAAGGTTTCAATAACGTCCATACGAAATTTTAACACATTTTTATGATTCGTTCACGAATTACACTTAGCCAGTGATTACAGGATTAACAGTAAAATCACCCACACTTTTGTTTGTGATTAATTAAAACAAAAAATAAGATTTAATATTTTTTTTTTCAGTCGACAGAAACATTTTACATTCACGTTAAATGCTATAAAAATTTTATTTGTGAAATCTCCCACCACGAACTCAAATATTTGGTTAAGGATTGACGATTACAGAAGTTTGTTAGAGAAAGCTTTATTTTAATACAATGCCAGTAAAAAGTGAGTGCTCTCTCCAAGAGCTTCAGTGTGCAAGTTTTTCAGTACCCTTCTCTAAAAGCTCAAAACTTTAATTTCATCACCCATTCAGCAGTTGACATATCTATGTCTCATACATAGCTTATCTAAAAGTACTGTTATATGCAATTATTCACAAGGCACATAGTGGTTCCGTTTTAAGTGGTTGCTTCCAGACCAGAAAATAAACATGCAGAGTATGCATTTATGAAAAACAGTGGTCACTGGTTGAAATATAACAGCAGTAAGCAAGTGCATCAAGAAAACCTACTGTTTGTACTTTACAGTTCGACAATTCAAATTTCAATGAGGAAATCTCAACGACTAAGTTGAGCTGAACACAGGTTTGCTCGGACTGGCCGAAGGCACAGGTAGGGAGGAAAAGTCATGAATAAGTTTGGTCAGTAGATTTGCACAGTTTTTAAAATATAACTTGGTCATCTGGTAGGATGTGCACAAGCACACTTAAGAGTCTCTCTGGCCCAAGTGTTAATACACTGGCAGTGTAAAGGCATCACATCAAGGTTTGATCTTCCAGAGCTGTTAAAAAAAACATATGATGGATATTGTTAGTTAAAGATTGCTTGTATATGATGTACTGCTGGATGATATACAACAAAGAGTGAGGAACCCCCCCTATCCTGATAAGAGGAAGAAGTACAAAAGCATAAAAACACAGATCATCGAGATCAATAACTCCGGACATCTGCATTTCAGCGGGACAATAAAACAGACCCAGGATACAAGTGGAGATAAGCACTGTACTTAGAGTGTAAATGTTTCCCTCACCCGGATGTTGAACCCTAGTAAATCGCTGACAGCAGCTGAGATGGCTGACAGGATGACCACTCTTGTGATATTGTAGATGAGCGGGTTCACTGTCAGACCTAGCAGACGAAATGGAGTGTCCAGTTCCTGAAAGCAGCAAATGATGATCAATGCAAGCAAGAGATGTTTTATTTTTTCCAATGAATGATGCTTTTCTGATAGTCTTACTTTTAGTAATTTTGTGGCAAGCCTCAGCACATTGTTCACTATGTTCAGCTGATCCTTTTTGTTGGGTTTCTTCTCCATTTTAAGATACAAGTTTATCTGAAGCAGAAAGTGGATAACTCTTTGCAGTAAGGTACCATCTGCTAACTTTAGTTAATTACACAAGTTAACATGAAAACCAACAATGAAAAATACTTCTAAAGCACTTGTTAATATAAATGTTAATTTCAACATTCAATAATACATTATTAAAATGAAAAAAAAAAAAATAATAATGTGTCTGTTAATATAATACTCCTGGGCTAACGTGTGGAAGCTGGTTTCTGCCACAGAATTAAAAAAAAATGTGACTTTTTATCTCACAATTCACACTTTCTTACTAATACTTCTTAGAACAAAGTGTGAAGTAAGAAGTCGCAACTACCTTTTTTATTTTGTGGCAAAAACAACCAAACAGGATTCCGAGATTTTATCTCTCAATTTTGAGTTTACATCCCAATTCAGAATTTTTATCTCACAATTCTGACTTTTTTCACAATTCTGAGCTTAATCTCACAATTCAGACCTTTTTTTGCAAGTCTGCAAAGTTTGTCTTGCAATTTGCAATTTGTCAAAAATGTGGGAATTTTGAGAAAACATCAGAACTCTGAGATAAGGAGTCACAAATTTACCTTACACGATTAATTTTTTTTTATCCCGTGGTGGAAAAAAGCTTCTGTTAACGAACTAACTAATAAACAGTTGTATTTTTATTAACTAACATTAACAAAGATTTATAAGTACTGTAACAAATATATTACTCCTTGTTAGTTAATGATAGTCAATACATTCACAAACATTAACTAAAGGGACCTTATTGTAAAGTGTTTCCAGAAAATGTTACGGCACACAGCACACAACTCAGCGGTAAGCAATGCTGAAGCTATTTATTAGTGCCTGCGCAGTGTGCACGTGTGAATGGCTCACTTGTTTCTGAATAATACTGTCTCTTTGTTCTGTGTGGCTGAGATTTTTATCTCACCTGTTCAGTCAGAAGCACAGAAGCGTTGCTATACTTTCGGTTGGTCTCAGCTCCGAGGGTAGCGAGGCGTAAGAGGAAAACCATTAGAGCAGCACACCAGACCATCAGCTCCCAGTTGGTCTCTGAATCCAAAAATGTGTGATGACTGTGCAAAAGCTGAAACACAATACCAGTTTCCTTCGCTCTATTAGACAGTCATATCTTCTAACTGTTAATGTGCAGTAATATGACACTTTACTTAACCTAATGTAAACAACTGATGTCACTTTAATTGTCTCTAAAGATGACTTTATGGTACATACTACCAGTCAGGAGCACATTTATACTTGTTACTATTCTTACAAAATCCAAATGGCAAAAAAAAAGAAAAAAAGAGAAAAGTTTAAGACAACCAAAGTGATGTGTTATTTTAGTATTATTTATATGGTTTAATAGTTTTTGTGAACAATAACAACACTGCGCACAGCAAAGTATATGAGTTTCACGATTAGACCTAAAGTTGCAACAAAGAATATTAATGCTAGATAAAACTGAAGCAATAATTAATGTGCTGTTTAAGTTATAAATCAAGTTAAATGCCACATTTACTATAGCTTTAACAATACAGCAGTCTCTTTACAAGGCAGGATTTAGGCATGTGACGGTATCAAATTTTGATGTTGTGATAATTGCTGAAGCTTTTATCACGGTATACAGTATCATGATACTGAAATAATTTGCAAAAGAAAAGTCATAATACAGTATAACAGGTTTAGCTGTTTCCTTCTAACAAAAAAGGAGTGCACAAAAATGTATAAAGTAAACAAATGTTTCAAACAGTTTAAAGTGCAAAAGAATTATAAAGAATAATACTTTACAATAAGGTCTCATTAGTAAACGTCAGTTAATGTACTAACATTAACAATGAGCAAAAGCTATTTGTTACAGAGGTTATTATTCTTTGTTAAAAAATACAACTGTTAGTTCATGTTAGCTAAGGTCCATTAAATAATACAGCTACAATTTTGATTTTAATAACATGTTATTAAGTAAGACTGAAATTAAGTAAGATGCTTTAGAGATGAATTTTTCATTGGCAGTTTATGTTAACTAATGAATTAACTAATGTTATCTACTGGAGTCTTAATGTAAGGTGTGACCGAAAAAAACAGAATCAAAACATTTTCAAACAATATCTAGGGCATGTTGTAGTCCAAATTAAAATGTAAAAATGTTTGAAAATAAATAGCCTATTAAGTCTAAGGATTTAAATATTTGGCGCTGCGATGAGCACCATTGTGAATACAAAAATCTGAATGGCTGTTTAAAACATTTAATTCCTGATCAGAAACAGAAAGTAAGGCAGATGCTTTGTTCACGGGGTTACCAGGACAACGGCTCCATTTCTGCTGTTTCATCAGCGCCATCTGCTGTCAGAGCGTGAATGTGTATTTTCATTCAGCGCGTCTCCTTTACTCGTTCTGCCATACGTCTTGGGCTTGTTTACATCAGTGTATGCACCTTTGATGCAGCATACTGTGGTGTTGTGCATTTTAACCAGTTGATGAGAAAGGTATTCTTACAATGCATTCAAAAATCGTAATAATAGCTGACCTGGGCACAGATGATGAAGGAAATAGACAAAGCCAGGAGGAAAATCGATGAAACAATGACATCGACAGACCTCTGAGGGCCTCGTCTCTGTTAAACAGAAGAAAGAAATTATTAAATTGATTAAATTGATATCTTCATATAGTGTCAACTAGGTACATGTATCTTTAAACAGGACTATTCAAATGTCACTGCCAGCAGAAACACCCATTTATTATCATTAGTCCTTATATAAACAGACTGGTTAAACAAGTTGGATTAACAACATGTAAAAGCAACCAAAAGGCTTTGGAAAATGCCTTAAAGGTGAAATTAAACACAGAAAACATTATGGCTGGAATTAAAATTCTATACTATTTTGTCTAAATAAATACAATATATAGTTTTATAGTTAATATATAGTTTTAGTTACAACCAAACCAAAATTTAAGTATTTAAAATGCTACAAGTGAATTTAGGCATCACAAAATTGTAATGCACAGTATAAAACTGTTCAATTTAGAGATGTACTAAAGGTTACATTCAATAGTGCTATTAAATTATTATTAGTTATTAGAGTAAATTAATAGATTAACTTCATGCGAGCATTAGATGACAGCAAAGCTAATCTAAATGTAAAAATAGAAGAAATTAGCATGCAAAATTAAATATCTATCAGTCAATATATATTTGCTAAATAAAAAATAAACACAAATATCAGACAAAAAAAAAAGATATAGTGCATCCCTACATGTCAGCTGTAGTGGGAAGATGATACCTTTAGGAATGATCGAAGTGAAAGCCACATCTTGATATTTTGCACTTTCTTCAGTCGAAAGTGAGGAATCTCAGATTTTTTGGCTTTGCGTGCAGATGTGAGATGGCTGAAGAGTTTCGCAAACAAAAGGCGCTGTAGTTGAGAACAAAAATATTTTTTGGCATGTTACTTGATAACACAATAACTGTTCATTTATATATTATGAAATGTAAAAATATTATTAGGATGCAGAATTAAATGTAACGTAAAATAACACAGAAATTAACATTTTAGCCTAAAGGTGGCAGCAAACAAACATTAATAATGCATTTATTACAAACACACATAAAAAACTGACGCCAAGGCATTTTCATATTCACCTGTCTATATGTCCTCTCAGCCACACACATCATGAAGAAGAAGAGTCCAGAGAGGAAAACTCTTTCTAATGTGGTGATGATGAAGAACGCATAGGACAAGGCACAAGGCGGCCCAATGGCCACTGCGGGCAGTTCCTCGAAGGACACAGAACTGAGATTGGCAACATCCAGTTTCTGTGCCAGTCTGAAGCAGTAGGGCAGCAGAGCCAGTGAGGCGGTGACCAGACTGCCGAAGATCAGATAACCCATCCCTTGCTCGACCACCTTCACCTGGAAACAGAAATCCTTCAGCATAATTGTACAACAACAACACTGACCTGTTATTTTCCGGTCAGTTAGAAATGTGTCAAAGGCAAATTCCAATGCAAAACTCCAAAACAGTCAGCGTTCAAATGCTTACAGAGAAGTTTACATTGAATTTGAATATAATTTGTGTTTAAAGAGGAAGTCAACAGTTCTCTTCTCTTTTTAAGCAATTTAAACTGCTAATGTAGAAATAAACAGGGCAGAGAAAGAAGGGACTTTACTCTTGTGAGAATGATACCACTGATCTCCAGCACGGACATGTCAGCTTTCTTACACTCTCCTTGCTCCCAGATAATGGCACTGACGCGATCTTTGGAGGGGTGACAAGCCTGCAGCCACGAAAACTGGTGCTAAAAGGATAAAGAAATCATTTGTGTCATTCAAAGTGCATAGATAAAGTCTTGCGACATAACCTTTTTTAACTGTGTACTGATATTCAAAAAATCTCAGGCAACCAAAGTCATGTGGTTAGACCAACATGCAAGAAAAAAACATAAAAAGGAAATGATACCAGCCCTGCAGAGCCATGACTGTGTTTCAAGTTCAATAAGTTTCCTAAAATATAGATAATTTGAGCACAACATGCAAAGAGCCCACAACTTGTTATAAGTGCTTATCCATCTATAGAAATGACACCATGGAAATTAAATAATGCGTTTGCTGTTACGGTTCGAGAATTTTCTATTTTAAACACAGACCTTTAAAGTATCTATACAAACTGTGGAAAGCACATTAATATTTAAATGGGTAATTATTGCTTAGTTTGTGATTGGTTGCCTGTGCCAGTGCTGTTTAATTCAACAATGCAATCTTAATTTGTACTAGAGAGGTAAAAATGGGCTTTTACCAGGGGCTAAAAAAGACTTCATCCCAGATTTAAAGGAATATTTCACCCAGAAATGAAAATGTACTAACCATCAGGCCATCCAAGATGTAGATGAGTTTGTTGCTTCAAGGTTTGGAGAAATTTAGCATTACATCACTTGCTCACCAATGTATCCTCTGCAGTGAATGGGTGCCGTCAGAATGAGAGTTTAAATCCAGCTGATAAAATCATCACAACAATCCGCAAGAAATCCAAACGACTCCAGTCCATCAACTGAAGTCTTGTGAAGCAAAAAGCTCCATGTTTCCAAGAAACAAAGCCAGCATTAAGATGTTAAACTGTCCTTTCTGGCCAAAATATCAAAATAGTAAATTGTGCATGTTTCTTTCTTGATTCAGACGAGACAACTTTTTTCACTGGAGAAAGCAATATTATGGATAGGGAACTTGTTTTATAGCTTATCTAATTTAAAAACACAGCTTTTTGCCTCACAAGATGTTACATGATGGACTAGAGTCGTGTGGATTACTGTGATGTTTTTATGAGCCGTTTGGACTCTCATTCTAACGGCACCCATTCACTGCAGAGGATACTCTGGTGAGCAAGCGATGCAATGCTAAATTTCTCCAAATCTGTTCTGATGAAGAAACAAACTCATCTACGTCTTGGATGGCCAGAGGGTGAGTAAATTTTCAGCAGATTTCCATTTTTTGGGTGAACTATTCCTTTAAGCGAGGTATGAAAAGTCACATTAAACTTATTACAGCAAAACTGCAACCCACCTGCGGTAAGGCTTCATCCTCATCACTAGTCAGAGCGATGTTGGGAAGAGGGAGGGAGTGATTATGACTGTGAGGCTCCTCCTCCCCACTTTCGCTGCTTCCTGTGGAGATGGAGTCAGGATCGTGTAGAAGCTCCTCCCATAACATATCATCTGTGTCAGAGGCTGGATGTGAGCCCTCTGAGGGCCGCAGAAGCTCGACTTCACGTGGCAGCGCCGGGCCGTCTGTTGGCCTGCCGTTATTCTCTCCCTGTATGTGTTTACGCAATGGTAATTAACATTCTGAACTAACTTGTGAGTAAACAGATGGTTTAACAAAGATACTCACCTGAGTCTGGGGTGGCAGATTGTTCTTGGGGAGGTCTTGAAGTCTATTCCTGAGCGCTCGAGCGTATTTGGGAGGTGCTGATGAGAAGAGTCTCTCTCTTTGCAGCTCTGCTTCCTCTACCTCTTCCTCACTGGAGGGATCTTCAGAAGCCCCATACGGAGGCCTCCTCAGGGAATTCTGCAAAGCCCACAGGATCTCGATCAATACAACCATGAATGTTCGTGACGATTCAAAATGTGCAGTTCTAAGGAAAGGGCTTTACCAGTCTCTTCTCTGATCTGTAGAGCCGGTGGCTGTCTTCGGGTTTGAGTTCTACTATCCCTCCACCTCTGCTGCTCTCATCCTCAGACCACTTTGATTTTCTACTCTTCCTCTGTCTATGAATAAACACCAAAATAATTTAAAACATAACACAAATGGAATTACATCAAAAGAATGAAGTACTGACCAATTAAAAACCAGGACCTATCTGTTTATATCTGCTATAATATATAAGAGTAATATATAAAATTAAATTTGGTTGTATTGACACTAGGTTCAACAATATAATGCATTTTTTTTGTCTTGATCAAATAATTTATTCAAAACTACATTAAAATGCAATCCATACATACCATGATTTGAATAAAACTCTTCTATTATGAGCATGTTTTTAATTTTTGGATCTAACATATCATGCGGTGTGACTCTTAAAAAAGCTAAAACCTACTAATATTTATGAATTAACAACTTTAAAAAGTTTTACCTTTAATAATATATTTAAAATTTATTATAAATATATTTTATATAAACTTTTTAAAATATAGATTTTAAGATGTTCACACACACATACGTATATTCAAGGTGTAGGAAAACATTACTTTTTACTTAAATATTACACCACAAACATTTTTAGAGTAACTAAAATTAAACTTTTCATAAAAATGGTATAAAGTTACATGAATACAGTGAGTACATTTCTAAGAACTTGGCATGTTTGTTTTAAACTTGATTATTTCCTTCTTTTTATTGTGGAGACTCTTTTTTTGTCACTGATTCAGTAGTGTCAGCTGAACACACACTGGCACTACTGATTAAACTGCAAGCCTTGCAGAACATTAGATGTATTGGCCATTGGATGGGAGAAAGAAAAAAAAAAACACTTGGTCCTTTATGGCTCTGAGATAAGTCTGTCTCTCACAAATCTGACACAGCAGTAGCTTAACCTTTTCCTGCGAACAGGGCTGGCTGTCCGGCTGGGGACAGGGCTGTTGCCCGGGCTTCTGGAGGATTCTGTGGATACTATTTGGCAGTGTACTGTACCCAACAACAGCATGAGACACAGTGGACCCACAACCTCACTGGCACAGGCTGCAGGTACCTCAAAATACAACACAGCTCCTGCCACTGCAATGAACACAAATCCATCAGATCATGATAACATTCTGAGAATTTTCATTTCATTTAATTCACTTCCAACTGATATGGAAGTTTTTCAAAATTATTATCACTAAACCACGTGTATTATCTCTTGACAAAATCTGAAATATTCAAAGAATGATCAACGAAACTATGCTAAAACACTTGAATGCATCATGTATGTTCACGTGACTGTGCTTTGCTGAAAAGAAGAAAAACGGCGTACCTTGAAGAAAGTACAGAACTAAGACGAGAGTGGAAATGCTTTTAGACGTAACTTGGATCCACCACTGAAAGAAGAAAGGAAAAAAGAGGACCCTGACCAAGCCTTTACGAGTCAGAGCGGTCCAAGGGCTCTCTGGTTTGGCCTTGCTAAATGTAGAACCTGCAGTTGTAAAGACACTATTTTAATTGTTTAAAAGAGCATCATACTGTAAATATGTTGGTAACTTTTAATAGATAAAATCAACAATGTAAAATACAAAAATAAATACAGTAAAACGGTAATATTGTGAAATATTATTAAAATTTAAAATAACTTTCCTTACATTACTTATAATAACTGAAGCAATAACTTAATTAAAAGAATCTTTCAGAAATCATTATAATATGCTCATTTGCTGCTCAAGAAACAATTCTGATCACTGTTGAAAATTATAAAAATGATTTTTTTTACGGAACCTGAAGTATGTGATTCATGATTTTATGATTCTTTGATGAACAGAAAGATGAAAATAATTTATTTTTAGAATGCTTTTATTAGAAATAGAATGCTTTAGTGACATTACAATGGTATTTACTGTCTTATAAATGTCTTTTTGATCAATTTACTGCATCTTTGCTGAATCAATGTATTCATTTCTTTAAAAAAAAAATCCTAGTGACTCCAGGATTTTGAGCAATTGCAAATTTACTGTAAATTAATTACAGAAATATAGATTTATGGAGAAAAAAAAATATATACTTGATACTACATATACTTTTAATTAGTTAACTAAAAAGTATGTTTCTGTAAGTAAGTTAGAGTGAAAATAGTAGACCCTGTATGACAGATCACATTTGATTATCTTAACTTTACTTGTTTATGTTTCTTCTTATAGTAATATGTCTTATTAAGATTTAGGTGACACAATTTAATGATATTTTCTGGTTATAAAATTAAAACATACATGCACAAAAACACCTTCCTGTAATGCCCGAAACAATATCACTTTTGCAGTTCTTTTTGCTGCCAGTTTTATAGCACATTTTTACATTTTAAGTATGGGATCTGATCTGATCTGCCTATAACTATTACATATACACAAGAGATTCAGATGCTAAACTTCAATGTTAACTCACCTCTCACTAGGTCAACGTCAATGAGGTCTGGTTTGATATGGCCAGTCTTCTTAGGTTTGCTTCCAAAGCCCTGTTCATACGAAACAGAGTTTCACAATCTGACTGCATACATTTTACACAATGTTGCAAACACAAACTGCCACTTTGTCACATTACCTTGAGCTCAGTCTGTTCCAGTGACTTTTCCCAAATCTGCTGATCATAGGCTCCGATCTTTGACACAAGATCATTAGAGAGCTGTCAATCCCTTTCTAACCAAAATCTGTATTTACTGTATGACAGATCTAGTTAACTTACCTTTTTCTGATACCATGCTATTCCTGCCATTTTTTTATTTTTATAAATACATTAGGTCAGGTCATCTCAGTAGACAGTGTGAATCACAGAATATCTGATTCCTCGAAAGAGTCAGAGAGACAGGTTATGTCATCGCTTACATTAAAAAGGAGACGCCTAATCTCGGTTGCAGGTACAGACATAAGAAGCGACTCAAATAAGACAGTGGCTGTGTTTCAAATCCTAGTGAGCTGCCTACCTAGACAGCATTTGATAAAGCCCGCTACAGCTAGTTCTCGGAAAATAATACAATATTAAACATACCTGTAGCCCAATAAACGATATGTGGCTGAATCCTCAGCAATTCGTGTTGAGTCTTGTCAACATTTTCAGATGTTTACACAAACCTCGCCCCCCTTTCACCAAAACTATCTGACGCTACATCATAAACATCTCATTAGGATGTTAAAACAACTGTCTAAAGTTGCGAGCTAACTGCATTTACTGTCAAACCACCCTGGCATTAATTCGGTTAAATCTGATCGACGATAAAATGATCTTCTTGTAAAAGAGAAGTGATTGTTAAAGTTCCCACTCTCTTCTGCGCCTTCTGGCAGAAACGACAAGCGCGTGAAGCAAGCGACGACGACGGCCACCAAACACAAAGCGGAACTAACTACAAAATAAACTTCAGTAACTAGTGTAAAACAATAATAACACAAATAAGATAAAATTCATTTCATTAAAATAGAAAATAATAATAAGCAAAAACAATTATAAGTAAAAATTGCTTAAAGTCGAATCATAGAATGTCACACTGTATGCAATTAATCTGATGTGACCCTGGACCACAAAACCAGTGTCAATTTTTTAAAATTGAGATTTGAGATTTATACATCATCTGAAAGCTGAATAAATAAGCTTTCCATTGATGTAGCATATGGTTTGTTAGGATAGGACAATATTTTACTGAGATACAACTATTTGAAAATCTGAGGGTGCAAAATAAATAAATAAATAAATAAATAATAAAAAATAAAAAATATTGAGAAAACTCACATTTAAAGTTGTGCAAATGAAGTTCTTAGCTATGCATATTACTAATCAAAAAATAAGTTTGGACATATTTACGGTAGGAAATTTACAAAATATGTTCATGGAACATGATCTTTACTTTATATCCTAATGATTTTTGGCATACAAGAAAAATGGATAATGTATTGTTGGTTATTGCTACACATATACCCGTGCGACTTGTGATGACTGATCTTAAGTGGTCCTCGAATCAATACTAAATACTACATTTTTCAGCTCATGTGAGTATTATTTTAACCATATTTTCACAAGTGCTATTCATTTCTTTATGTGTAGAACTTGTTTTAATTACTGCACCTTTAATGTTTTAAGTTAGAAGAAAGTTGACACATTGTTGGCGTGGCTTTATCAAAGTGTTGAACAAATACCTAATGTGTTTTGAACTGGTTTATGACCATTTTAAAACTATGTGAAATTACGTTTTATATTAATTTTATTATTGTATATATTTATTGACATATTAATTCTATATCTACTATATATTCGCGTGAAATGACTCTGTAAAATTACTAAATAACGTCATGACTTTGCCAGTATTCACCAACGACTGTGATTGGTCCATCGTGATCAGCGCTGAGAAAAGTAACAGTACTACTGCCACCAAGAATGTGCTGCCACAAGGATGTACTGTCAGATTTTCACCACTAGATGTCAGCATTTTAATTATATTAGATTACATCAAATCACAGCAAATTAGGTATATTCATTTGACTCTGTCTCTTTACGTCTGAGATTAAGCAGATCATTTACAGAGCTGTTGAAACTGTAATTTGGCATTTCATTCCCTTATATATAATATTTGTTCTCACTATTCAAGCAGAAAATAAACTTGTCATTTCTATAATTGAATTCATATGCTTACTCCTCTCTAACCAAATAAAATGATTGCAGTAATCGAATGCAATCTTTTGACCCTGATTAACTCCATAAATCGTTAGATGGGTGTAGATTTTTATGACTCTTATTTGTTTACTGCAAAAAAGTTTGAGCCATATGACTGTGATCAAGACAAAGAGGCTTTGCAACTCTAATTTTGAATGTTTTGGACAAAAAATCGTAGCAGCAAACAATAATTTTATCATAACATTTGTTACTCACTGCCTGCAGCAAGTTCTGTGCTACTGTGATGACTGAATCCAGAGCTTTTCATATAAATATACATGCAATAACACACCCACACTCTTTTGGATAGGTTATGTCACTTACGTAGAACAATGCTTTGAATAGTTTCACAGCCACATATAATGAAGGACATGCAGAATAATCACAGTAATCAGCACAAGTACTAGTCTGACATCATGATGTCACCATATGAACAAAAAGAAATTGCATGAAGCAATTGTGATTGAGACAGTACTGAAAGTGGTTATTATCTGGACCATACTGCAAGCCTAAAAGCCAATGTTTAAGGATTAAACAAATGGACAAAATACTGTACATCAACAGAAATGATTTTCATTTACCAAATCATGGATGTGCTGGTTATTGCAGGGAGTCAATATAAGGAATCAATATAAGTAAAAAAAAAAAAAAAAGTTTTGTTCTTGTTGTGGATTTATAATGCCTGCTGCTTATTGCAATTTTCCGTACTTTTCTGTGCAAATTTTGTTTCATTCTTTAGATAGCACTTTGTGCACTCAGATGTTTTCACCAAGACAAAACCAAAGGTATTTATAAAGTTAATATATAAGTTTTTATTTATATTTTACAACATTGCAGCCATCAATCAGCACTTCAAATACTGTACACGCTTCACTCAGACACTCATAGTCCGGTCTACCGTTCACCTACCTGAACTAGCCTGACTCTCTCTCCACTTACCTGCATGTACTTACCCTCAGATCCTCCAGCGCTCCTGCGATCCTGTTTTCCTCTGTTCCAGCACGATCCCGATCAACCTGCAAAAGACCCTGCACCAGTCATCACAGATAAGAACCAACGAACTGCCATTTGTGTTTCTGCTCACCTCTTCTCAGTATCGGCTCACTCATTCAGCAAACCTGTCAATAAACATACCTTTGTGTTCACTTACCTCTTGTCTCCGGCCTGTGTTGTGACAGAAGACCGGACCAACAACATTCACCTTCATGGATCCCTGGCACCAAACACCCACTGACGTCCTGGAGGAATTCATCAATACCCTCCAGACTTCACTCACACCATTTACCGCTCCTCCTGGTGCCTCTATGAGTCCAATGGCCTTGCCTGCTTCCAGCCCAACTTGCATCCACCCTCATCGAGAGCCTTGAGCTGGCAGAGATTCCCACCGTTCCATCTGACTATGCAGCGTTCCAGGATGTCTTCAGTAATCAGGCAGCCGCCCGTCTACAGGCCATGGGACTGTGCTATCGACCTGCTGCCTGGGGCCAAGTTACCCAAGGGTAGAGTATACCCTTTGTCCATCCCGGACCGCAAGGCGATGGAGGACTACATCCAGGAGGCTCTATGTCAAGGATTCATCCAACATTCCACCTCACCTGCTGCCTCCAGCTTCTTCTTCGTGGGCAAGAAGGACAGGGGCTTGAGGCCTTGCATTGACTACCGTGTACTAAACTCCCAAACAGTGAAGCTGCCGTACCCACTTCCCCTGGTTCCAGCCGCCCTTGAGGAACTCTGTGGACCTCACATTTTCTCCAAGTTGGACCTGCGGAGCGCATATAACCTCGTTCGTATCCGGGAGGGCGACGAGTGGAAGACGGCCATCATCACTCCATCAGGCCACTATGAGTACAAGGTTATGCCGTATGGGCTGTCAAACTCACCTTCAATCTTCCAGAGCTTCATGAACGAGGTGTTCCAGGAGTTCCTCCATTGTTTCGTCATAGTGTACATCGACGACATCCTCCTATACTCCCAGAACCTGGCTGAACATCGCCACCACGTGAAGAAGGTCCTCTAACGGCTCAGGCAACATCACCTCTACCTCAAGCTGGAGAAATGTGAGTTCCATTGCTCCACGGTGCAGTTCCTCGGGTACGTGATCGGCCAGGATGGAATCCAGATTGACCAGGGGAAAGTAAAGGCCATCGGGGAATGGCCACTCCCTCAAACGGTAAAGGACCTGTAACGATTCCTGGGATTTGCCAACTTCTATCGTCGATTCATCAAGAGCTACAGTATGCTCACTGCTCCGCTCACCTCTCTCCTGTGAGGAAAGCCCAAGTACCTGTCCTAGAGTGCCAAGGCCCACAAAGCCATAGAGAAACTCAAGGAAGCGTTCAGCACGGCCCCCATCCTGCGTCATCCAGACCCGCAAGTGCCTTTTGTGGAGGAAGTAGACGCTTCAACCACCGGAGTTGGGGCAGTGCTGTCCCAGCAGTTCGGCGAGCCTCCTAGCCTCCACCCTTGCACATATTTCTCCAAGAAACTGTCCCCATCGGAGGTTAATTACGACGTTGGCAACCGAGAGCTGTTGGCCATCAAATTAGCTCTCGAGGAGTGGTGACACTGGCTGGAGGCAGCACAGCAGCCGTTCATTGTCATCACTAACCACAAAAACCTCCAGTATCTGAGAGATGCGAAGAGACTTAACCCCCGTCAAGCCCGCTGGGCTCTGTTCTTCACACGGTTCAATTTCACCATCACCTACCGTCCCGGAAACCGCAATTGTAAGGCTGACGCCTTATCATGCCTGTACTCTCCAGAATCACCCTCAGAACCAGAACCCATCATCCCTCCATCCCTCATCGTCAGTCCCATCCAGTTGGACCTCTCCGAGAACATCCGTGTCGCCACTCTCACTGAACCGGCTCCGCTGGGAGGCTCGGAGGGGAAAACTTACATTCTACATGGGTGTCCCCACATCACAACGTCAACCCCTTCTGGGCTCAGTGCATGATATTCCGGGCTCTGGACACCCAGGCAGCAGACGGACCGTCTTGCTCCTTTAAGCTCGGTCCTGGTGGCCCAGTATGACCCGGGATGTCATCCGGTACGTCCACAGCTGCTCGGTCTGTGCTGTATCGAAGGCGCCCCGCCACCTCCCGGTAAGCAAGCTCGTTCCACTGCCCTGGTCCCATATAGGAATTGATTTTGTGACGTTGATTTTGTGACGGATCTCCCCAACTCCAATGGCAATACCTGTGTCTTAGTAACAGTTGATCACTTCTCAAAAGTATGCAAGTTCATCCCCCTCAAGGGACCCCCCACAGACTTAGAAACAGCGGAATGCCTGTTTAACCAAGTTTTCAGGGACTTCAATCTTCTGGAGGAGATCGTCTTGGACCGGGGCCTCCAATTTATCTCCCATGTGTGGAAGGCCTTCTTCCGGCTTATGGGAGTCACAGTGAGCTTGTCATCCGGCTACCATCCTCAGACAAACGGCCAGACTGAGTGAAAGATCCAGGAGCTCGGACGTTACCTCAAGTCATACTGCCATGATGACCAACACAGCTGGAGCCGCTTCCTCTCCTGGGCCGAGTACGCCCAGAACTATCTCCGCCAAGACACCACCGGATTGACTCCCTTCCAATGTGTACTCCGTTTCCAACTCCCGCTCTTCCAGTGGATGGGAGAGCCCTCGGAGGTTCCAGCTGTGGACTACTGGTTACGAGCTAGCGAGAGAGTGTGGGACTCCGCTCACATCCATCTTCAGCGCGCTGTGCGGAGACACAAGACCTTTGCAGATGCCCCTTGCTCCGACACCCCAACATACCAGGGGATAAGATATGGCTGTCCACCCGGGACCTGCGCCTCCGCCAGCCGTGCAGAAAGCTCCCCGCTACATTGGTTCCCCATACAGAGGTAGATCAACGAGGTCACCTACCAACTACAACTTCCACCCAGGTACCGCATTCACCCTTCCTTCCATGTTTCCCTCCTTAAACCATTCTCTCCATCTGCACCAGGAAAATAAATTTTTTACTTAAGAATTATTGTATTATGGATTATATTTATTAAGAATTATTGTATTTATAAAGATCACATTTAATGTATTGTTTGTATTATTTGCAATGTTATTTTTATTTATTAGCAGTAGTATCAATACTTTAAGTAATAGTATATTTATGCCATTTATTGGTAATATGTGTATGTGTATTCTATTTTTTTAATAAGAATTAAACTTAAAAGAATTTTTAAGTATGATTATTACTAAAATATCAGTTTACCGCTATCTGTTACTTGATGACGTGGTGTTCTTTAGTCTGTGTAATTTGAATCGAGCGATGGAAATTTTATCATGAATTTACAAGTGGGAAAACTCAGATTGTTTACATGCGCTTTCTCATTTGAATGCACTAACGGTTTCTTGCCTTCAATATACCCATAGATCACCGGCTATTTTGTCCAGGAGTAATTACCCAGAGCGTACGTGAGTGCTGTCTGCTTATAGATTTCATTTTGTGAGGTTTCCCTCTGATTTCCCTTGCCTCAGTAGGAGGTTATTATTGACTGGCATTATATTAAATATCTCAGTCGATTTTTCAGCCCGCTAATGCCTGGACCTGTGGAACTTCATCTGTTCTGCAAGACCCCGCTTAATGAGACTCGTATGCAAGCCAAATCTCACCCCCAGCAGTTGGAGAAGATAGATGATTTCACTGCCTGTCCTAGTTGTCATGTATATCTGCCCAGTGCTTTTAGACTTCACCTTCAAAAGAGTTTTTTATTATTCATGGCATGGTGAAGAAAGAGGTGGGAATAGTGATTTTAAAACTCTGTGTGCTTTTCTTATATTAATTAAACATGGCTGTCAGCTGTGGGTCGACCACAGGTCTGGTCATCTCATCAGTATGTTACATATACACCTAAACTCTCTTTCATCCCAGTCCAAGCCAAAGAAACGGTGTAGCCAACGATATTGAGGCTGGAGACTGGAGTTTTTATTCACACAGAAATAATGTTTACTTGCTTTAACAAATTTGACAAGCTGGCTAATAAGTATTTATTTAGCGTACTGTATTTCACCTCCCTAATCTCAGTATTTCTCTTTGTCTCTTACACATGATCTAACTCGGATGAAGCAGAGTGTTTTGTGTAAATGTTGACTCCAGTCCATCAGTTAATGTCTAGTGAAGAGAAAAGCTGCATGTTTGTTCGAAACAAATCCATAAGGCATTTTAACTTTGCTTCTGGCCAAAATGTCCATCATTTTGTCCATAATAACACTTCCTCAAGTGAAAAAGTCTCCTGTTGCCCCTACATATTTGCTTATATTTGCATGTCTCTCTCTTGATTCAGACAGGGTGACTTTTTCACTGGATAAAGCAATATGATGTAATTGAGCTGGAAGCAATGCTTTGAATTTAGAAATGTCTTTATGATTAATTATTATTTTTATTTTTTATTGTTTTACAAACATGCAAGTTTTTATCAGCTCTTCGAACTCTAGTTTTATCAGCTGTTCGGACTCTCATTCTGACGGCACCCATTCACTGCAGAGGATCCATTGGTGAGCAAGTGATGGAATGTTACATTTCTCCAAATCTGTTCTGAAGAAGAAACAAACTCATCTATGTCATCGGAGGCTGAGTAAATTGTCAGAAAATTTTCATTTTTGGGCAAGCTATTCCTTTAACTGTTCCCGTTCCCAGGTTTCTTCAGCAAGTAAAAGAACATCTATTCAAGTCCATATGGAATTTTCCCATAAATAGTATGAAAATGAATGGCATACATGTACATATAATCTGTATCTATGCATATTTACTGGCTATATTTTACTCTGTGCTCCCCAAATCATCTCAGAGTATGAGCAGAAACTGACGTACATGTGGACTGAGAGATGTAATTGAATGTGCCATGTCAAGCCTGAGGTAGAGAGCAAATGTTATGTAGCAAAGCAGAGCGAGAGAAAGAATGAGAACAAGGCTCTAAATAGACTTCAACAATATTTTCCTTGTGCGTTTATAGCCGCATTCCGGTAACATGCATCTTCTGAAAGTTATTTTGGAAAAGCACTGTATTGAATTATTCTGGACTTGCTCTGCCTGAAACTTTATACATTTTGAATTGACCTATATGCGCGTAGGCACTGTAACGATTAGCTATACGGCCCCTTTATTCTGGCATATACATGCATGCTCACTTTCCTTATTTCCATCTGGATTTCAGCCAAGACTGCACTGAGCATAGCACATGTAAAGAAACATAAAGACTTTCTGCCACACAGAGCCTGTGTGTGCACTTTAAAGTGCACTTTAACACTTGCAAGAGACATTAGCATAAATTAGTGTGCTAGCGTTAGCTGGTTAATCCTTTATCCTGAATTAGCACTTATAATGGCTCTGTCTCTGTTGTACAGGAAGACCTAATAAATGTGGGCCAGCAATTAGAGGTTATCTTCAAAAGTTACATCAAAAGTTTAAAGCTTCTTCTCTTGAGGCAATCCAGACCTTTAATGGGTTATGAACAGAAAACCTAACTCTTTTTATCTCAGTTTCTAGTAGCTATGTGGTAGGTCCTATATTACATTACATTATATTATATTATGCTTCAAAGGTTTGGGGTCAAATAAATGCTTATCAAGGCGGCATTTATTTGATCAAAAATACAGTAAAAAACAAGTAATATTGTAAAACATTATTACGATTTAAAATGATTTTCTATTTGAATATATTTTAGAATCATTTTAATATGCTGATTTGGTGCATTAGCAATGTTGAAAACAGTTGTGCTGCTTAATATTTTTGTTGAAACCATGATACATATTTTTTCAGCATTGTTTGATAGAAAGTTCAAAAGAACTTAGAAATAGAAATATTTTGTATACATGTTTTTAGTGTCACTTTTGATCAATTTAATGTGTCCTTGCTGAATAAAAGTATTAATTGCTTAAAAGTAATTAATTAAAATACAGAGAAAATAAATAAAAAATAAATAATGATTATGTTTGTTAGTCTAGGAGTCTTTGAAAGCCTATATTCAGCATTCAGTGTGTAAATGTGGATATTTTTCTCTTTCCTTTGCTCAACTATTTAGGAAAGCTATCAAACATTAAATAGCTTGTTTTTATTTCACTGCGCCATAGCCAGTAGAACCTATTTGTTGACTTTTAGTTGCTATATACCGTATGTCAGGAACAATATTATCATTTTCAAATGATAAAACCCAGATACAGAATCAATGAGCACAAGCAGAAACCCTTGGAGTGCATCTCCATTTCCTTACAAAATGAACACAGGGCCACTCTTTGAAGATTATTCATCATAATGTTATTCTACCTAAACAGTTTCCTATTTTTTAACCGAATCACCATTGTTATTTAATGTAGATTAAGAGATGTACCACTAGGGGCAGAAGTGTGGCTCTTGATCAGAGTGATGATGTTTTCGATCCCAGGTTTCTTTTCCACAAATGTGCTTCATTATAGACGCATTTGCTTCAGTGTGGCCTATGTGTGTGTGCGTGTCACACCTAGAATCTCCCCTACCATTGCAAAATTTGCATTTAAAGGGTACAAAGTCCTCGTCTTGCATAATCACATTCAGCATATTGTGCCTAACTCACAGGCCAGTCAAGGTTGTGCGCTTACTGTAATTCATTCACCCACTCATGCCCCAAAAGAAGAGGAAAGGATCAAAAATGCAGAATAATTTCTAGATAATGTTGTTATTGAAACTGATTACACCAGAATGGAGCTCATCCTTCCACATCACTTTCAAAGCATTCCTGCAGTCTCAGTGGAAGCTGACACTGGAACCATATTAAGAGATACTGGGGCCACGATGCATGGTGTTTTGGAGCTCTTCCAGGTTCTTCAGGAGCTTGCTGGTTACATAGAAACACACATATAGACATACTACACACGTAGAGAGCAGGAGGTGCTCTTATAAAGCTGTGGTTTACTGAATCTGTACAGGAAGCCCCACAAAGTGGGTAGTGAAGAGCCCTAAAGCCAAAGCTGAATTGATATAAGCAGATTTAAAGGGACTGTTTACTCTGAAAAATTAACATTCAGTCAACATTTACATGCAGTGCAGGAACAAATTTCACGTTACATTTAAATTTCATTGATGATGACAAAAAGTACAAAGCAAAACACCGGAATGAGAGCATGAATACATTAATACATGAATAACATGAAAAACCCGAGAGTTGATTATCAAAGAAATATGCTAAATAGAGAATGTCACATGACTGCATTATACATAAACTCTCAGAAAAAAGAACCTTTTGAAATGGTATTATTATAAACACTTACTAATATGTACTTATCTGTAAGTTACAAAGATGTGCTCTTTAGCTTTTTTACTTCAGGGTATCACTCCAGTGACAACTTCGAACTTTTTTCAGATAGTGTAAGAAGAAAATATTTTACTCATTTTTTGTGCACATACACTCACTGCCAAGATCACAAAGCTAAGCAAGGTCACAAATTTCCCATCTAGGGATTTACCATTTTTCTTCAAACAGAAAGATCAAGCATAGTCAAGGACAGCAGTTAAATTACAACAGAACAAATTTTTATTTTATTAATTTAGTTTGTTTAGTGTAGCCTATCAAGGCTGATTTCAACGTCCATCCATGCTTTGAATGAACGTTTATTTATAATACCGCGCACATCACTATGAAAGGACCATTTGGGTTTAATAGAAAAGTTTTGCATGCACCTCTTTTCATCTAGTTGCCAATGAATTCCAATAGGGATTTTTTTTTTTAAACTGTGCTTTGATAATGACTTCCAAAGGAGGATATATTTTCAGATTTTACAGTGAAACATTTCAAACTAATCCAGAAATCAAACTGGACTTTTTTTTTTTTTTTTTTTTTTTTTAAAAAAAAAAGCTAATTCATTTAATCCACCCTCTGAAGAGTTTTAGGGGATCATATTCTGACCAAAGGATGTTTAAAGGGTTTTATGGTACTTTCCAGCAATTGGATAGCACTCAGAGTGCATTCATGTTAAGCTAATGAACAGGATTGCAGCCACAGAGAAAGAGAGACAGAAAGAATAAGACAGATGATGAGGATTTAATCAATAAAGATTATGCAGGAAAAGTGAAGCTGACATTGCTGAATTAATGTGTTAACTTGGACACTCTAAATAAGTTTTACATAAATGTTATCTATATTATTTAAATTTGCCATATTACACTTAATGAAAAAGCTGTTTACTCAGTTTTCACTCTTGTGTTGATATTGTATATAACCACACTTGAAATAATAACTAATAATAATAATTTTTGCCTGTTTCTGGTAAAACTGATTTACAAAACATATGCATTGTTGTTAAAATACTTTATTTAAATGATTCAAATATGCACTCAGTATTTATTACTATTATTAGTTTAGCTTGTATTATTATATTTGTTTAGCTTGCTAATATGACTCATACTTACACCTGATATGAATGCTGCACTCAACACTATACTATACACCACTTTAGTCAAAAAAAAAAAGAGAAAAAAAGAAAGAAGATTATATAAAATTGGTAGGTATGTCACAGTTTTATGTTTCATCCTCTCTTCAATAGGTCATTATAGATGAGGGCATACCGCTTGCAATACCAAAAGACTAAGCAATGACTGAACAGCCCTGAACTATAGCGAAAATCATGGCATGCCTTGCAAAATCTGTATAGGATATATGTAAGTTTTTCTTTTTGACATTTGCATACAGCTTAAAAGGACAATTCACCAAATAAAAAAATCTCTTGTCAAGCAAACACAGTTGAGCTTCAGTTTACCATATTTGATGGGCTCTATGTATGTGTTTACCAGTGTTTAAATTTGAATAAAAATCATAATTAAATCTGCTCAACATATAAAGCAATTGTGTCTCTTCAAAAGGCTTTGATTAAACCAGTCGATGTCATATGGATTACTTTTATGATGTCTTTATGAACTTTTTGCTTCATAAAGCTTGAAAAATTTGGTTGTGGACTATCAATACATAAAGAACAATTTGTGTTCTGAGGATGAATGAAAGTCTTACGAGTTTGTAAGGAAATTATGGTGAGTAAATGATGGCAGAATTTTCATTTTTGAAAATAAATAAATAATAATAAATAAAAAAAATCCCTTAAGATCGTAAGATCTTAATCTCCTAACAAATGGTATAAGATAAACTACTGTATACTTTAAATTTCCATTGTCAAAAATACACACACACACACACATATATATATATAGCACTAAAAGTGGTTCTTTGGCTCGTAATCATAGGTGAACCACTTTAAGTGCATGCTACATAGCACCTTAAAGATGGTGCTATACAGCACCTTAACCACCCCAAAGAACCGCTTAAGAACCATTACAGGCTCTTTATAGGTGCTATATAGCACTTAAATTGGTTCCCCTATGATTATGAGCCAAAGAACCACTTAGCGACCACTTGCTATATAGCACCTCAGCTACCACAAAGAACCACTGAAGAACTGATTTTTATGTGTGTGTAGTGAAAATATAAGGGTATATAAGAAAGATCTATTTGAGAAATATTTATGTCATCTGTTCCAGTCAGACAAGATTTAATTTCAGAAACTCATGAACTATTAATTAGCAATATCAGCAAATGCATTAAGTCTGATGTTGATAGCGATGCTTGCAAGTATAGTTACAATCAGTGCAAACGTAGGCTATTAAATATTGCACTTAGATGTCAAATCCAGCTGGAAACTAGAACAAAAACATGCAGAAACCTAATTTGAAAGTTCACAATAGGATTGTGTGGTGAACTGGTAATGCTGTAGGTCAGCTTATAAATTACATAATAAATAAAATCTAATTCAAATAGAATAAAAAAATCATTGGACTGACAAATTGCATGATATGCCAATGTGTTTATCATGTGTTCATCAGCTGAGAGTGAGGAAGGGGGTTGGGAGAGAAAAATGTAGATAGTTCGCCCTCTGCAATAGGGGTTGCTTGTGGGAAGGAATGGGAAGGCAGATGGAATCAAATGAAAAGGAGAAACAGAGGTCACAGTCACTGTGCATCAGCCACCCAGACTTAAATGACGTGTTCTGGCAGGGAGGTTTGTGGTAGAAGGCCAGCAGTGAGAAAGTCCTGCCCACTCTCAGGTCAGAGAGGATTTGACTGGCAAAATGAGAGAGATGTTGTTGTAAGTTGCACACCCAAATATACAACTCTACTTCCACATCAGGTCAGGTGTACCTTCCTTACTTACTTTCTGAAAAAGGAAGGTGCAATACTGAATTGAAGCATTTTTTTGGTCACGCAAGTGCATTGAGCTTTAGGTCTCAGCTGGCACAGGCCAACGAGAGGGACATCAGATTTTCGCTGGAGCCAAACAGCATTTAGTTACCACTTCAAATTTGCTCATGATTATTTCAAGAGTGAAATCGGGTTAGACACGTTACATCATCATTCAAAGATCCCAGATGCAGCAGGCTGGCATGGCGTGAACGCAGCGAGCGTCTGATAGCTCCGCTGACGATTGGAGGAGAAGTTGCACGGTTTAAGCTTAAAAGCACTCTGATTCCTGTCCCATCCAGGCCAATGGTTGGCGTCTCCAGGGAGAAGGAGTACTTTGAATGTTATTTTTAGGATCAGAGAGCTCATTTGTTTTTCCCAAGGTGAACAGCGAAGCCCATCTGATCCCGACAACAGCCCTTCATGTTTCAGGCTCTAACAAACACATGCAGAAAAAAAAAAATACTGTATGACTATGGACATAAGTGACAGAGGTGAAAAAAAATAGAGTTTAATTGAAATGGGACTTTTGTTAGTTAAAAGCACATACATTTGCAAAGAAATGCTGGAATGGTTGATTGTGACAGTATTGACATTGATAAAAATAATTCTATGGCTCAATACCACTGTTTCATGTCTGATACAGATACAGAAAAACAAACACAAAAAAATGACATAAAATATATAAATTATAATATAACAACATTATGTATTATACATAATTATATAGAATATTGAAAATATGAAAATCTTAAAACCAACAATAATTTTGCAAAAAATACTGCTGTTATTGCATGTTACATCTGCAAATGTATTATGAAAAATACATTTGTGATAGCTATTACTTCATAAATATTTTAACTATAAACAGCGTTTTGGAAAATATGCCACTTTTCTTTTGTTCTTTTTTTTTTAAATTTTTTTTAGAACAACAGACATGGAAGGCAGGTTGAATCTGAATAACAAGGATTCATATGGGAATTTCTTCACAAACCAACACTCATGGCAAACAGATAAAGCTAGTTGTGCAAGAGTGTAGGAAACAAATTCCTATCTTTTGAAACAGCAAGTCTTAAACATAACAAAGACAAAACTACTCTGGAAATCTTTTAGGCTAATGATTTATGGCTCAGACCCAGTACAGTGATTCTGAAGATGTTTTCAATTAATCTCATTATAATAAACTAGTTTTACATGCTAATTGTATACAATCATATAGCCACTTTTAAAGTCTAGGTGCGATTATTGATACATGTTTATGTTTGCATTTATTTATTGCAGCATTTGGAAGATATACAGCGCGAGAGGCGTTTAATGAAAATCAGCTTAGGTTTGTAAATACTATTATTCGCTAAATGTCGGACTTTAGGACCTGGTGACGGACGCACTGAGGATTCCCTTCAAGAGTCCGAAGGGAAATAATGCGCATGCGCGCACGCTTCATTCGCTCCATCCCTAGTTGAGAGCAGGCATATCAGGATGAAATGTATCAAAACAGACGTCAACGCTGTACCTGTTTAAAGGAGCCGTGAACCAGGAGGAAACGTTCACCGACAATTCAGGAATTCTACTTAGAAGTGTTTTAGAAAAAAAAAAAAACTATTTTGGAAACAGCTTAAGACTTAAAGAAGTGTAGTTAAAGAGGTTTATGAAATTCAAAGACAAGCAGATGAGCGCAACCGAGAGGATTAAAGGCAAACATGTTAAGAAGATGAGGAAAACAATACAGGCTAATTAGAGAAGCGGTCGGAGTGGGAATTTCATTCGGTGAACGGCCGGACAATGGCTTGAGTTCGTTTTTCTTTCTTTTTTGGGCTGCGAAGAAGCTGCATTCATGACCGAGGAGACGGAAAAGAAACTTTACCGCGTGTACGTGGGATATTTCATTCTATGAAACTACTTCGTTTTCTTGTCTGTCAGCGGAACCACCTGTTTCTGGACGGATTTTATTGATTCATCATGTCCAAAGTGGTACAGAAAAAGAATCACTGGACCACCAAAGTTAACGAGTGCACGATCTGTAAGGACGCCCGCGGCGAGCTGAACGTGCAGCTGCTCGGCGGAGCGGAGAACGGTGAGTTCGCCTATATCGGACCCGTTAACGGGAATGCCATACAGTACAGACACGGGAAAGTGTCCGAGGGGGAATTACTGCTGGAAGTGGAGACGCTCTCTGTCTCTGGATTGCCGCTGTATGATGTGCTGACAGTGATCAAGAACTGCAAGGGACCTATAAGGTTGAAAACTGTGAGGCAAGGTAAGAAGAGTGCTCTAATCTCACTTTTCTTTTCTCCATGTGATGTATTTCCTGTAAACAAATCATTAAGGAATTGTTTCCCCACGTAACAGCTGTGCCTGAAAATATTGCATAATTTGGGTGACTTGGACAAGTAGAGATAGGCATATTATTTAAAATAATAATTAAACAATTAATTAATTGAACTCATACAATAATTGATATGCTGATTTTTAGTTATTGTATTAATCATAAATGCTTTCCTTAAAATCATTAAACTGCAAAAATAATAGCCACATTATTAAACATTTATTTATTTGTTGTGTGTGTATATATATATACATATATATACATATACATGCATACATACATACATACATACATACACACACATATATATATATATATATATATATATATATATAATATATACACATACATACATACATACATAATATTTATTTATTTATTATTATTATTTATTTAGTTATTTTTTTGTAGTTGGATGGTTGTTGCTAAAATTCACAGACAAGACAAAATTTTCATGGGCCAATTCACAGGACCTGGGTTTTGCGTCCCTGAAAAAAGAGCCTGAGCAGCAGTACTTTTTTTTTATATTTATGCCATTACATTAATTAATTTTTGCGCATTTATTTTCATTTTTGTTTTGGACGTCATGCAATGCATTTCTCAGTTATGAGTGAATGAATCTCTGTTCTTAAGCATTGTGAAGCTTATTTGCCCTACGTTAAGTCAAGTTGAAATAAGTGCAACTTGACAAAATCCATTTCACGGAAGGTCAGATAAGCTGAAGACCCTTTGTAGACCCTCTTTGATAAGTTTAAAGCATGACTCACTAAATAAAATCACATGTGATACCGTTCGTCGCGTTTCTAAGTGCATTCGTCATTTATTTCACTTTATTCCTTTATGAGGAGTTGATGAGTGAGCTGTATTTCCCAGGTAAAGGCACTACAGACTGTCCATTGTGCTGAAGCTGTGGTGACTCCCCACAGGGCTCTGCCTCATCACATGGTTTGAGTTATGCTGCTCTCCCCGCTCTGTATGCTTCTGCCTATTTCACCAAATGACTTCAGACAATATCAGGAAACCAGCCAATCAACTCGGACTGCATTCCCAGAGCACTACTGGGCCCAGTTCCAGCTCTCTCTCACTCTCATACACTCTTCATATACATTCTGGTGTTGAGTTTCACTGTTTATAATCTATCACGCTGTCTGGGAATTTTTTGTTGTAACCAGCCTTAATTATGAAAATGTGTTTTGGCATCTGTGTTTCTGAGTTTGTGAACAAAGTCTTCATTTTTATTTTTTTTTTTGTCTTGAACAAGCTGATGATCTCAAACTCCCCATGCTTTAGACTTGTAAGATGAATTATTGATATGAAATGCATTAAGCTGAGTTTGAAGTGCGTTTCTCGTGGCTCAAGACTCTGTACGCTCTTGTTCATACAAGCACCTGTGGGTCTTCACACTAGTCATATGGCCTATTTCATTTATGTGGGCCATTATTATATACATTGTCTAATTATGAGCACACAGCCCGTCCATAACCTTCGGCACAGTTAATACAGCGCACAACAAATTCACTCATTAATCTTCATTGATTTTTACATTAAAACTCTCAGTCCTGTGGTGACCTTACTAACAGTCTGTGCCCTGGCAGCTCTCTCTGGAGGTAATATGTAAAAGGAATACCTTTCAACACTGTTGTATTGATTGATGGAATAAGCCTCTTACTCTTCAGCTGAGAAAACAGTGTTAAGATTCTTGGGATGGCAGTTTTGGAAGTCTCAAAGTGAGGAAAATTCATGGGTCAATGACATGATACTCATTATTTTGTTTAATTTATTAATTTACTCAAAATGCAATTTGTGCATACAATGACAAAGCATTTTTAAAACTTATGAATTCAAATATTTGACTTTTTCACTTTTTTCACCAAATTTAAGTCATGTGTAGTGTTACAGTACATCACTTACTCACCAATGGATCCTCTGCATTGAATGGGTGCCGTCAGAATGAAAGTTCAAACAGCTGATTAAAAACATTACAGTAATCCACATGACTCCAGTCCATCAATTAATGTATTGCAAAGTGGAAAGCTGTGTGTTTGTAATAAACAAATTAATCAAGATGTTTTTGACGAGCCCTCTATCCATAATATTGTTTTCTCCAGTGAAAATTGGTCTTGTCTGAATCAGAAGAGAAATGTGCACACATCAAGCACAGTTTACAAGTGAAAGTCATTTTAACATTTTAAAGAAATATGTCGGTTGGTTTTGATGTGAGAGGGCAATTGAGGATGGACTTTTTTACTGGAGGAAGCATTATTAGATTCATATTTTGGCCAGAAGCGACAGATTAAAGTCTTGTGGATTATTGTGAAGTTTTTAGCAGCTGTTTGGACTCTTATACTGACGGCACCCATTCACTGCAGAGGATCCATTGGTGAACAAGTGATGTAATGCTCTTCTGATGAACAAACAAACTCATCTACATCTTGTCCAGACTTGGTGTTGACTTGTTGTCATGATGCATTTCACAGTAGGACAATTTACTCTGTATCAGATTACTCTAAACAAATGCTGATCCTAGATCAGTTTCCCACTCTGAGCTGCTTTCCGAAAGGGGTAGAATGACACACTGCTCTACATCTCTCTCTGTCTGGGAGCTTCTGTGTGGGATTTGACATCGGGCTGGATTAGGCTATGCCTGGGGAGAAAATGCATGTGTGTATTTTGCATGTCCACAGCCTTGGTTTGCACAGGGATAATGCTAATCTATCCTAAACCAATAAAAAGGGAACTGTGAAATGCCATTAATCCAGTGGTCAGTGGTTACCATGAAGGTATTTAGTGTCTGGATCACATCAGGCTGTTGAGGCTGTGCCCTTCCTTTCTCTTGTTTGCATAGTCAAATTTCAGTCCTGCTGCATTTCACATTGTATATCAAACACCATTCTATTTCATATATACATATTTTAGGTTTTTATATGGCCGTCTGATTGATTTACTGTGGTGTAAATTAGTTGATGGGAGGGGTGGAGGCCTCAGTGGGTAGATTTCATGTGGAAGTGTTTATTTCCTTTTCCTGAGTTCAGTTAAACATCTGTGTTCTTCAGGAGAAAGAGAGGAACACACTCTGCTTCCTATCACGGTCAGTGAGTCAGGACAACTTAAAACAATGAGGAAAGCTACCCATTCTTTCAGTGCTCCAAGAAAGGGAAGACCAGTAAAGGAGTGAATGAATGAACAAATGACCTCAACCGCATGTTTGTGCATCCACCTATGGTTATGCAAGAGAAATTTATGTACACTAAGGTGTAACTTTTTAGGATGCAGCACATAATACTTTTAAGGTGTATGAGAATATTTATTGTAAAAATAACTAACATTTAAGTATATGTTCAGTTTTGTTGGTCACGAGGTTTTTTAATGACATTTAGGTTTTATTTAGTATTGTGGTTATCAATCAGAGGGTTGCAGAATGACTCCAGAGTATTTGTTAATTAATTAATAGGTCTATATAAAATAAAATAATCTAAATTAAAATGCTAAAACGGCTAAAATCGAGATGTAAAGTGAAAGCATATTTCTTTTCATTTCCCTCAATAAATACAGTTTTTATTAAACACACTGTTCTAAAAAGTTCTGGAGTCACAAAATAAATAGTGCTTTATTAATTTAATACCAATGCTGCCAGTTTCTGTTAATACAAGTTTGAAAACAAGCATGTATTTGTGTTGGACAATGGGCGACCTTTGAGTCAAAAAGGTCGAGAACCACAGATTCAGCTAAAGCAAGTTGTGAATCAAATGCTGGCTGTAGAGTTTTATCTTTAGATGGTTTCTGAAGTTAGAGAGGGATCCAACTGTTCTGACAGAGTTCAGATCGTGCCTCTATTGAGGAATGATTATTTGATTTCAGGAAAGTGGTCACTCACAGACCACAACCTAGAGATACCAGGACCCCGGACAAGGAGTTTTACTCCCAAGAAAACCAGACCTTTTCTGTCCAAGCATGATGTTGTGGAGCACAAATATGTATGACTGAGTGTTTTTTTTTTTTGTTTTTTTTTGTGATGTGGTCAGTTAAGTTCATTGACCTGGATGCCGTTTTCACTGACAAACCTAACTGAATGTTAAAAATACTTAAACCCCCGAACTCTGTACCTTTCATTGGTAAGCTTAAACTTGACACAGAACGCATTTGAAAAATCAAATCGTTTGTGATAATGTTGTTGGTATCACCAAAGGTTAATAGAGGTCTTTATATAAATCAACAGGGCCTTGGCCTTCTGCTCACCCAAACATTGACATTTTTTAATATAAGTGGTAAGTAAGGGGAATTGGTTACACTAGTGTTTTGTACATTATGACTGTTCCAGGGCAAAAGCACTTTTCCCCTCAAGCTACAGTATGTGTGTCCACAGGGAGAGCTTCCCTCCAACTGGGCTTATGGGGTCTTGTGACTTACTGCTTCTGGTGTGACACGACTGACCTGTGGAGGATGTTGTACAGAATTTCTAATTCGCAGATCAAATTGGATGTTGCTGTGTCAGTATCATAGAGTAATTTCAAGGGGACACATACTCGTGATGTGGCCCCTCCGCTATCAGACTCACAAAACGTGATAAAAAGCTGACCTACACTGTCTTGTGCATGACAGTGACACACGTTTCTTATAAATGTTCCACCTCAGAGTACAAAAAGAAAAATTATTTCACAGAATTGCAGCTTTATTTTTTGAAATTGTGACTTTATATTTCACAATTGTAATGTTTTTTTTTCCTCAAATCGGTATCTTTATATTAAATATATGACCTTGTACCTCACCTTTACGACTTTATTTCTTATTTTAAACTTTAATCGGACAATTAACGGTTTAATTTTTTTACTCTAAGGCAGAAATGTGCACTGTAAAACCGAACAGTGAAATGAATTAAATGAAATGAGTTAATTTCAGTCAAATAATAATGAAAGTTCATTGGACTTAATTGAAATAAGTTCTGTAAACTCAAAATGTCGTTGTAGTAAGGTGAACTTAAAATTATTGTGTTTTCTAGTTCCCAGCATGCTTTGCATCAGACAACAAGGAAAATAAATGTTGAAATTAAGTGTTATTTTGTGTGTTTTTGCACAAGATTAACATAGAGAGACATAAGTTAGTACTTAAATCTTGTGCTAGGATTTACATGGGTTTCTGTTATGTTGGTTTTGTAGTGTTACCGTTGTGGTGAAGAGTAGAGCCTGTGGTTAGGTTGAGGATGGACACCAAAACTTCAAGACTATATACTGCATGTTTTTGACTATTTACATGCAAGTGTTGTCGTGAGTCTATTAGATAACTTCATTAGCCTGTGCTGTTGCTAACTAGTACAAAACTATAAAGATCTGAATGGATGTGCTGTTGATGGAAGCAAGTTGTATATAATTATCATTGTGGTAAGCAGGGTGGGATTATGGAAGCGAGGCTTGACTTGGCTCCCATTGCTCTCAGCCCCGCCCCACTTGTCATAAATATTTTAAGCTCTAATAACTTAAAAAAAATTGAGTTTGTTTACTCAAATGTTTTGAGGCAATACGTTTCCTCAAATGTTTGGAGTATTCTTAACTTATCAGGTTTTACAGTGTGCTTTTGTAGTTTCTTTCCTGTTATAAGAGTGTGTAAGTGTTGGAGATTTTAGTGATTGCTTCCATTCAAGCCCAGGTTGCCAAAGAGATGAGCAAACATTCAGCTGAATGTCAGATACTCAGGGCTGGTGTGTGTTCAGTGACGTGTCAACAGCTCACCTGTCTCAGTAGAGCTTTCTGTGGAAGGCTCGGGTGGCTCTTAGAAAAAACTCCTTTGTTTTGCTGGTCACATTTCTCAAGATCTCACATTTAAATACTCATACATAAATGCTGAAATAAAAGCCTGTGAAATCGGATATCTCTTTTCTCTCATTCTTTTACTATCCATTCTCTGTCATTTTATGTTCTGCTGTTGTTTTTTCTTTCAGCACTTTTGTTTTGTTTATTGGTAAAATAGACATTGCAATCCTAACCATAATGCTTTTGTCACTTTTTGGTTAGTGATGCTGCCCCACATTTCACAACATCACAGTCAAGGCGTCCAGCAAGCCATACAAGTTTGGTTAGTGCTTATGAGAGATTTTTATTTATTTTTTGTTATGTTTCTGGTCCAGTTTTCCATTAGTAAGTCATTTATTGACGCAGTGATTTCTGAATCAGCAGATGCTTTGAAAGGCAAACAAGCCTGTGGTGAGTGATGGCTGTTAGAACATTTCACTTCTGCTGGATGGCTGAATAAATCAGCATCTGTCAGTTGTGAATCCGTGAATCAGTTTCAAAAGTTGTGCATGGGTTTCGTCAGTTTATATTAGGCAGATTGATAGCTGAAATCTGGCCTATATTACTGTCATTATGACACATGGAACTCTTGGATGTTAAGAATGAGAATTGTACAAATTTAATGATTATGATACAGATTCAGATTCAATGAATGGTTGTTTTTCTCATTTTGAGGAAGAAAGAATGTTTAATAATTTTTATAACATTCCCAGTGTCTTGATTCCCAGCTTTGCTCTGGGTCACAAACTTTGACATTGATGAAACTCGGAAAAAACCTGGAGAATATCTCCTTTAGATAATATTATACTAAGTGACATCTGTGGAGAGAGACTAAGGTTAGCACAGGAAAACACGATTTGATAGTTCCTCATGCAGGGAGAAAGGTTGCAGAAACATACTTGCGTGCATCAGATGTTCTGATCAGCCATACATATCCTTTGCTGTCGTTGCCCTCTTTTCCCGATGGTTTTCAGAGCAGTCTCTCACACAAGCACTAAATTGAACTTAACCTCAGGATAATCCTGGCCTTTTTCCGAATCGTTAGTGGTTCCCTATATTATAGAGGACACCAATTAGCAGTTCGTGGTTCATATACGAACACTCCATTTTCTTTGTCTGGTTGAGAGTTTTAGTAAATGATTTCTTAATTCTGTAGAAACTAGGGACTATTGGGGAAAAATACTGTTGTTTGACATTTACAGTAAATGTTCCTGTAGTGCACATTGCTTATTTCATTTTGTAGCATTCAAGCCATATTGGCCACTGAAACTGTGTTAGATTTGAGTGTCTGGATTATGCTGGGAAAGCAATGTTTAGACTGGACCTCTTCTAACTCTAATTGAATACCCCTGTTATATTCGGTTGGATTATGCTTTTTCATCCCAGGGTCTCTGGAGATGTTGCTGTGTGTCCAGCACGATGCGTTTTTCCAGCACAGTTCTGTTCAGCTGAAGCCCAAGGGTCTGAATACACAGATCTCATTAAAGAAGAGGCCTTTTCTTTTTCTGCTCCTGCTCGTATGGCCTTATTACGGAAAGAGAAACGGCAAGAAAAGGAGTATGGGGTGTCTCGCAGAGAGTTTGGAGGGGGTCAGACTAGTTCAAGAGGATTTAGACAGGCTTTTATTGTCAACAATAGCAGACAGACTACACACTGCCACCCCCGTGTCCGATATGGTCGGAAACTGGCCACGCATCCTCCTTTGGTGCCTTCTTTTTTTGTGCTTTTCATCTAAGAAAGCCATGCATGAGCTAATCGCATGCTCCTGCTCTTTTCAAGTACTTTTCATTCCAAAATGCATTATTCCAGAGATTTAAAACGTAAATTCATGCAGCTTACATGTCTGCGTTAAGTTTTGCTCTCTGATTTTTGTAGACCGTACCAAAATTATTAACATATCTCCTTAGAATACTCTTGTCTTATGGATTTCAAAATCTTACTTTAGCTTTG
Source organism: Spinibarbus caldwelli (assembly GCA_039654775.1). Classification (NCBI taxonomy): domain Eukaryota; kingdom Metazoa; phylum Chordata; class Actinopteri; order Cypriniformes; family Cyprinidae; genus Spinibarbus; species Spinibarbus caldwelli. The sequence goes on from CM077254.1 coordinate 8,196,878, forward strand.
TACAATCAGTGCTACATTCCCAAAATTAAAAACTGCTGTGTCTGTTGTTATTGTTAAATACAGCTAAAACTATTAAAATTGCACTGGTAGTAAAAATAAAGCTAAAGTAAAATGTTATAAATATATTATGAAAAAAACTTTTAATTTTAAAAAAGTGAAAATTAGTAAATAATACTATAATAACACATTCTTTTAAAAAAAACTTCAAATGTTTTTTTGTAATTGTGAAATTTACTATGAATTTCTGAGTAAATTTTTTTCAGCAATATTTTTCTGTGTAACAAATAATTTTAAGTTGAAGTACTAAAATGACTAAAACTGAAATTAAAACAAAGTGAAAAAGAAACGTTAAACTAAACTAAAATGAAAACTAACAAAATATGAAAGCTAATTCCAAATTTTACTAAATTGGATGTAAATAATACAAAGAAGCATTGGTGTCTAAATATTTTGGCACGGGCCTTGCTTGAAAAGGAATTTGGTTCAGAGACAGACTAATGTTTCAGCAGGAGGTACTTAAACACCCACCCAAACACATGTACACCCACCCGTGGAAGGATGCACCCCACTTTCGGAAGGGAAAACGAATCAAGCAATTAAATTTAATAACCATGTGTTAGTATTTACAGAAGGAAGTCAGAATCTCTCCCACAACAAACCCTCCCGGAACATTCCGCCTCCGATATAATTAACTTTTTCTGTACATTTCAGTTATTAAATCAAAGAAATCCAGCACTGTGATCTCTTTGTTCCCTGCTTGTCAGTTATTCTGGTTTTAATTCATTTCTCACACACTAACGCACTGTTCTTACTTTCTAAACAAATCAAATGTTCAGCTTGAGCTGCAAAAAGCTCCATCTGCAAAATAACCGGCGTGATTCGAAACACTTGTGGTGCTGAATGTAATGACTGAAATGTGTCGATGTGTAAACCATCCTGATGCCTTTTGTTAGCATGTTTATGGTGGCACGGGGGTGCGTTTGACAGTATGCAGCTGTGGAGGTGAGGCTGCCATATGTTTACAGTAGGATTAATCCTGACAGCGATGGCCACTGTACACGACATCTGCTGTCATTGTTTCCCGTCTATGAAATTAGGGACGTGTGCGATCTTGTACTAATGTTGGATTCTGTGCAGGTTTTATTTTTTGTGTCTTATATTGCAGTGTGTGTTTGAGAAAGAGTCATACTTCTCATCAACACCTTTTTAATTGCTTTCTTTCACTGTTCATCTTCATTAATTAGTCTTCCCATGCTTTTCTGTTGTGTCTCTGACTGTTTTTCTCACCATGGTTACCCAAGTCATGGTGCTGTGGTGTTTATGTGACTGTGTGAGCACAGTGCTGTCCCAGTTGACAGGGTCAAAAGCTCACACACGCGCGCGCACACACATTGTCTGCTGAGATCCATCATATTCTGCCTGCAGTAAGTCAGCAGGGTTATTTTTTTTTTTCTCTTCATTGTCACCTATTTACATGCTTATTGGACCGATTTGTCATATCTTGTATGTGTTAATTTAGTAAATAATTATATATCACAGTGATGGGATAAATCACAGTGCAGTTGTTTTTACTGTAAATTTATTTATTTGTTTATTTATTTTATTTTTACGTAAACAACCATAATTTTATTTTATTGAACTTTGATAGATGCAAACTTCAGATTATTTTAATAAATTAGATTATATATATATATATATATATATATATATATATATAAATAAATAAATCAATATATATATATATATATATATATATATATATATATATATATATATATATATATATATATATATATATATATATAAATAAATAAATATAAATATAAATAAATTTATTTATTTATTTATTTATTTATTTATTTATTTATTTATTTATATATATAAATATATATATATATATAAGTATGTATTTATTTATATATATATATATATATATATATATATATATATATATATATATATATATATATATATATATATGTATTTATTTATTTATATATTTATTTATATATATATATATATATATATATATATATATATATATATATATATATAGATTTATTTATTTATTTTTTAAATATCGCTACCAATTTTGACATTTTTACCATGTTCTCATTCTGGTGATAAGTCACAATGCAGTCCTTTTTACTATAAATTTATTTATTTATTTATTTTTTATTTTAAGCAACCGTAAGATTACATGATCTGGTTAATTTTTTTTATTTTTTATTTTATTTTATTTTATTTTATTTTATTTTTTTTCAGTGCAATGCAAACTAATAGGTAAGATTATTCTTAGATTGTTTTAAAAAATATCACTACCAATTTTGATATACCATTGTGTTCCCACCCCGGTGAATTATATATTTTATAAATTAATTATTTTATAATTGTAATTTATTTTATTTTAATATGTTTAGCAAGTTAGCGTAACAATTTTGTTTATAAACAAAAACTCAAAACAGTAAAACTAATGTGGTAAAACTGATAAATATGATGTTAAAATTCTGATTGGATATATAAACCTGGCAAGTTGCTAAGTAAACAAAGTAACAACACCTTTGCAAAATCAACTGTATAGCAAAATTGCTCTCAGTGTTGTCATACAACACAGTCCTACTGCATTCTCACTTGTACTCTGTCCATCTCTATTTCTCAAACTTCATGGCAGAAAAACATGAAGACGAGGGTGGCGCATTCAAAATTTGATGCTATTCTTAACCCTTTAATATAGCAGAGTCAGTTTAAATTAAGCTATACGGCACTGATTTATGGCCTGTAATTGCACCAACAGCTTTAAAGCAGGCCATTCCTGGAGTCTGGTAGCCATTTTTTTCAATCTGCACCTCTCTTGCTCTCTGTGGATAGTTGGGCTGGAATAATTTATGCTAGGCTAAAGGTCTAAAGTTGCTTTGCGGTGTTTCTTTCTGTCTGTTTTTCATTTAGCAAGGTTTTTTCCTCTGTAGTGGCATGCTTTAGAACTCCTCTCCTTCATTACAGAGAGAAAGAAAAGAAAGTTGTCTTCAGCACCTCTGAGAGGAGGAGGCATGACGAACCAATTCTCTCCATCTGTCGCTTTTTTGTGGTGGAAAAAATAGTTCAGACTTTGAAGTTTTATTCTTCTTAGGTCATTGACAAAGACGGAGACAAATTGTGATTCTTGGGAGTCACTGGGATTAGGGAGGAGAATTTGAGTTTTTTATTTATTTATTTTTTTTCACATTTTGGAAATTTTTTAGAGGTCATTCCCAAAATAGGTTGACTTTCAAAATGTGGTTGTTTTTTTATTTATTTTTTTTTAATTTGACATTTTCACTAATCACAGGATCAGTAAGTTTTCTCGAAAGTAGAGACATAGGTTACAAATGAATCATTCATAGCTACATTCTATGAACTGGTTGATTCAGTTCACAAATCCGATTGATTCGTTTCTTAAATTTTGTACTTTTCCTCACAGAAAGCTATTGTATGACGTTAGAGGACTTGAAGTGTATAGTTGTATGGATTTTTATGAAGCTCTTTCTGTCCATTTTGGAGCTCAAGGTAGTAATTATGAACTATATTGTATGTCACTATAAAGGAAAAAAATTTTGAGTAAACGATCCCTTTCATTTTATGAAGGCTTTCTGCTGCTTATATTTTAACCTCTCTCAGCATGTTTAGTTTGGTGACGTTTACCTTGAATTCAACTCATATTACATCAGTGAGCTGCACTGCATATACACACACAAACTCTTTCCTACATTACCTAATTGAATAAGTCCTGTTGCCAGGTATTGCAATTAGGTCTCTCTGTGGAGCGCATTGTCCTCATTTGAAAAGTGCAGACTGCAGCATCTCTCCTTCACTCTTTCATTTCAGCCCTTCATTCTCTCTGTCCCCATCGTATAGCTTAATTTTTACTTCTTATTTTCCTCTATCTTTAGCCTTCCTTTCCCTCTTGTTCACTGACATCCCCCTTTTCATTAAGTAAACGTGGGTTGATGCATCACCGGGTCTGTTCAATACATTCAGAAAGGCCTCTGCTGGAGAAGTGGCTGAGTGGTTAACATTGTGCTTTGGTGCTCATATGGGAAATGCTGGTTTGAGTCCAACCTGTATTATGACTAGCATTAGCTGGGACCTAGCAGTTATCACATGCATTCTGGTAAGCATCATTGTTATACTCTTACAAATTTTATTATTATTTTGAATTTGTTTTTATTTTTGTATTTCTTTCATTTTTCGTTAAAGTTTTAGTAATGTTGTTGTTTTTTGTCATGTTCATTCTTTTTAATATGTATATAATTTTAGTTAGTTATTTTAATTGAAACTAAATGAGAATGAGTTAAAATAATATACATTTCTTTTTTTAAGTTTATTGTAATTCAAGTAATACATTTTTAATATCTTTATTTTTAGTTATAGTTATAACTATAATAAGTCTGATCATGTTGAGCTTTGGTGCTGATATGGGAAATTCTGGTTTGAGTCCAGCCTGCATTCTATCCAAATCCCATTCTTTGTCTCCCCCTAATTTTATGTCCCTTAAATACTGTCTCAATTGACAAATTATGGCAATGTTTTTTATTGCTACTGTTTATACAATAATTTAATAATTATTATTATTTTTTTAAATGTTTGTAATTCATTTAGTCATTAACATATGCTTTCAATGTTGATTGAATTTATTACTCTGTAATACTGTTCTGAAACTCACAAATAAGTGCAATAAATGCTGATAAATAGCTTAAAATAGGTCTGTGTTGATGTGCAAAAATGTAGAGGATTTTAGATATTTAAAGAGCTTTAAAGGGGACATTGGATGCTTATTTTCCACAAGTTGGTATGATTCTTTATGGTCTTCATGAAATGTCTGCAAAATACTTTGGTTAAAATTCCTTAATGGTCATGTAAAGCAGCACCCCTTTTAACTTGTCAACAACAGCTCTGCTCACAGCAATCTTTTTCAGTGCATGTCTCTTTAAATGATAATGAACTCTGCTCACCCCACCCCTCACTTCTGTTTTTTGTGTATTCAGTGGCACACTACCATCAAAAACAAAACTAATCCACTGTGTCCTCAGTGGCACTGATGTCGGGAGACTCTTATGTACATTTTACATCCAACTAAAATGCCTGCATTGTTTACGAGACGTTGTACTAGACAGCTGCTCGAGTGCGGAGAAAATGGCGGACAGTGTAAAACTGGCTGAGTGCGGAAATATGCTAATACGGGGCAGTCTGTCAGCGGTTGTGGGCGGGGTCTGAGCAGTATGACATCATACTGCTCAGAAAATCAAAACGGCTTGATAATTGAGACTGTTTTTTGGCGATTAATAAAAGGAGTGAATGGATTTTTATCATTGTAGGGTGGTTGTGTCCACATACTGCTAAGACACATTTTATATGCAAACACCACGTAAAAGTAAATTTTGCATCCGATGTCCCCTTTAAATTTAGTCTCTGGTATTTTAAAGTAAATTTGTTGGTACTTTGCTGAAAAAAACCCTGAGTAAAGTTCAAGAGCTGAGGTGGGGAAGAATGTTTGGCATAAGCTGCATTCAATTTAATACTGTTTGCTGACTCAGATACTGCAGCGCTTGTGAAACACAGATGCTGGGAAAGTTTTAAGTCCAGGCAGAGACACCATGATGAGCCCTTTCTGCTGTTTAGCCCCGACCAGTGTCACTTCCTCAGTATCATTTCCTGATTCCTTTACTTCCTACCTTTGTGTCTCATCTATTCCTCTTCACTTTTTGCTGTGCGTGTCCTACTTTAAAAAAACCATTGTGAAGTTTGTTTGTTCCTTTGAGTCAACACCTGATTCTAAGGAGGATCAGGAGGGAGTTTGGCTTTTTAAAGCAAATAAATGAGAAATGGCTGACTAAAATATCCAGAGTGCCAGAAACTTCACATGACACCTGTTTACTTAACACTCAGTAGAAGAGCTCTAGAATGTTCCGGTGAATGTTTACGCGTCTCCATGCCCTCTGTTTGCGCTACGCGCTCTGGAACGTCAGGAATCTTGCCTAACTGGTCTCTTCTGACATTATCTCTGTTTTTCTGTCCTTGCTTTTGTCTCTTGTGCGTAATAGTTCACATATCTTATCTCGTACAAGAATCTGCTCTCTACAAAATGCCGTTGAAACAGAAACCCATTGCTAAGACATGGTGCTTCCATGTTTGAAAATACCTCTGAATTCCACTAGCTCATCCTTTAATCTGAAGCCTTAAATGGAGGTAACAGGGAGTAGATTGTGACGTTGCACTGGCACTGAGCTGCACTGCTGTGGCTCGCACGTTCGGTCCTGAATACCAGAGATTACAGGACTGCTCCACTAGTTAACTGCGGACTGACTGTATATGTAACACACCTGCTCTCTGGGCGGGACCCGTCAGACTGGTTGGGGTGAAACTGACAAATATCTTCATTCCACAGGTGTAGAAAGAGTCAGGAAGAGAACCCTTGTTGTGCCATTATGACAGCTTTAATTCATCACATCCTTTGCTGCGCAATCTTTTACACCATTTGAATGTTCTTTGTGGGTTAGATGACCATGTTAGATTTGATGAACTTTGACCTGAAAATTAAGTTAAATTCTTAATTTAGGAATTTAATTTAATTTAATTTAATTGTTAGATAAAATGTATATAGCACTGTTTGTGTCTGATTTTTGATATTTCCCTAAAACATGCAGGGTTGGAGTATGTTTTGTAAATGAAATCTTTGCCCCGGTTTGCATATTTGAAAATCTCTTTCTTAAAAAACTCTTAATCCTGCATTTTAATTGCCTAAAATATCATTTTACACCCTTCAACAACATCTTCAAATTGTAATGTGCACCAGACGAATGTAGTGATTGTATCACATTTATATAAGTCACTTTAGTCCTCCTAATAGGGTCAAGCATACTTCAAATCACTGATATATTAATGAGAGATTTTGTTAATCTTCTGGGGGAGAGGCAGGTTCAGGAAATTTGCATATTAACAATCCATAATATCCTGCAGAAAATAAATGATGAGATTTTTTTCTTAATGATTCCTCCTTAGTGGTTATATAACAAAATTACATTTCATTTCAAAATTACATTTACAGAAGGTTCTGGATTGTAAAAGACAATGGCACCAGTTTCCCTGTATTTTCCCTGTACAACCCCATCTGAGTGGAGGCTCAAATATTGATGTGAGGAGTGGATAGTCATCGGTCACATGATTTGAAGCTTTATGGCCCACCAGAGAATCTTAATGGACTCATACACTGATTGATGTCGAAAACAGCCTTTCCTTTAGTTATCCTTGGCCAGCAATTCATAATATACATGTCTCATGCAATAACACAGAATACAAATCTTGTTTCACTGAAGATGAAATTACCTGCACTGAATACAGTGTGCGTGCACTGGATCTATATTAATCACAAATGTCTACTAGGGATGCATGATATGACCATAACTGTATTGACCAGTACTGTTTTAAAGTTTTGCACATTATTGATATCAACATGATTCGACAGATAGATAGATAGATAGATAGATAGATAGATAGATAGATAGATAGATCTAAAGCTTGGATTTTTCTCTTGTAGATGGGTCAGTTCACTTGTTTTGAGATCAAAATTGTGGACATGCAGGTTTGGAATGAATCTGTGGTGATGTAAAGAACAGCGATAGCCTGATGTGCAGCTAGACATCGCTGGAGGCGGTTCCCATTTTCCGCTGCTGTGAATCCAGTGGTGGACTGTAGACGTCCAAACAGTGATGTCATGCCTTTCAAACACAAACAGCCCTATTGTAAAACAGCGCTGGGAAAATTATATTATGTTAGACTTCCTTTCTCATGTCTCAACCATGAATTTGCGGTGATTTTAATTGTGAGCTTTGCTTTGTAAGCCATGCAAGAAGGTTTTAATGTTTATTTTGAGTGAGGTATTTTTGTGGGCAAGCACATTTCAATTAAATAAACTTTATGCAAACACCACTAGCATCCAAAAATACAAAATGATGTCCTACTATAAGATATGAGGTCACTGTCTTGACTGTTTTGACCTCTTAGTAGTATTTACTCAACGCAGATGATGCTTTGGATGGGTTCCAGTGGCCGAACTCAGGCAGTAGCTACACCCATTTGAACCGGAGGAGGCCGGTCAGCCGCCCGCTGTGTGTTTTCCCGTCTCTGATACAGCAGCAGGATGTGTGTAGTAAGCCTTTTCATCCCTTTGCTGCCGCCCGCTTTGTCGGCTATGTGAAGCATGAAGCAAATATGTGCCTGTGCTGTGAGCAGCGCAGGGCTGCTTTCCCTTGGAATAGCAGAGGCAGAAATGTTTCATTTACCTGTCCCACTCTGGTTTCCTTGGGAGTTTCTTCCCCAAATGTCTGTGTTTGTTGACCTGAGTTCATGTCGAGCTGTTCTGTGCCTCACTAGAGCTGTGTTTGTTTTCATATGGTGACTCTGTAACAGGAACACAAGGCTCTTTTCCAGCCTCTGTCTGTAATGAGTCACATGCCGCTGTCTGCCTGAAGACACTCATGTGTCCATCTCCTTATTACAGAGGCTCTTCTTTCTTTTGAACTTTGTCTCTTTCCTTTACACTTTTGCTCCTTCTTTCCCACTTACTTTTTTGTGTATTGTTCCTGTCTTTTACACTTTTAAATTTTCTTTTGCCCTTTCTTTCATGCATTCTTTCTTTGTCTTTCATGCTTTATTTTTCTTTCACTTTCTTTTGCACTCACATTTTTTCACGTTTTCCTTTTTTTGCACTTTCTCTCTTTTGCGCTTTTACCATGCTTTCTTTCTTTTGCACTTTCTTTTTATTATTTATTTCTTGCTTGCTTTTTATGCTTTCTTTTGCTGCTCCTTTCCCTCTTTCTTTTTTGTGCATTATTTCTGTTTTGCACTTTGGAACTTTCTTTTGGCCTTTCTTTCACGGTTTCATTGTCTTTCACACTTTCTTTTGCACTCACACTTTTTCGTGTTTTCCTTTTTTGCACGTTCTTTGTTTCTTTTGCACTTTCTTTTTACTTTTTCTTCCATTTTTGCTTTCCATTTATGCTTGCTTTTATGCATTCTTTTGCTCCTTTCTCTTTTGACTCACATTCAGTTTAACTTTCTTTGGGGTTTTTTGTTCCTTGTTTTGATCATTCATTCTTTTTCATTTGCTATTCTTTCTTTTTTGCTCTCTCAATTTTTTCTCTTTCTGTTATTCTTTTTTTAGTTTCTTTTGCTTTTTATCTTGTATATTTACTTCTTTCTTTTGCTTATTCCTTCTTTGCCTTTTACACATTTATTGCTGTTTCTTTGTATTTTTCTTTTCAGCATGTTTGTTTTATTTTGCTTTTTTCACTCTTTCTTTCACACTTTCTTCACTCTTGTCACTCATGTATTTTAAATGTGTACTGTGGTGTACAGTAACAGTAGAGTGACTCTTTGTTTTTACTATCAGGCATATGTCACAGAGCTTATTGGAAATGGATACTTTATGAGCAAGGAGGGGATGGCATCGCGATTGCTTTTTGTGGTGTGTAATGTAATTGACGTGTGTGCATGAAATGCAGAGTGTGTGTGCGTTTGTGTAAAATGGGAGTGGGAGAGATCATTAAGCTGTCAGGCCCTTGAGCAGAAGGCAGTAGATATTGCCGCTATAATTCACTGGGGTTGTGGATTGGTCTGCTCTGTAGGTTCCCAATGGGAAAGCCCCTCAGTGCAGCATGCAGCCTCTAGTTTGAGTCATTGTATGTGTGCGTATGGCAAGAGGTTGTGAGATTTCTGCTTTGTGTTCAACAGAAAAGTCCTTAATTGTTGTGTTTGGCAGACTGCTGACATATCACATGCTATTCTCTTTCTTGTGTTTTTGGGTGTTTCATCATGGTGTTTGTGTCTGTTAAGTGAGTGTATTCACCTTCTGGTGTGTTGGGGTGTTTCGACATGTTGTGCGCGTGTATGAGAGCGTCAGCTGGTGCCAGTGTGCATGTTGTGTGATTGATGCGCTGCATCCTCAGTAGTGTCTTCTGCAGCTATTTGTCTGTATAATTTCCTCTGCCTGCTGTTTGTCTCGCTCTTATAGAGATCCAAAATAACACTTACTGCTCATACTCCACATCAGCACAGGAGATTGGCTTACCACAACAGTACAGTAAAGTTTGGTGTAGTGGGTGTTGGTTAATCAGGCCTGTTTTTTTTGGGTGTGTTCTGATCACCACAGTATGTTAATGTCCTCAAAATATAGTCTCAGATTTTTACTAGTGCTGTTTTATTTTTTACTATTCAGGCCTACTATTTTTATCTGTTTTGACATCTTAGGGCCAGATATATTAAATGGGGCAAATTAGCGTTAGAGTGCAATTCTATAAAAGCGCCGATGGAAGGGGAAAATTCTACTTTGTGATTTACTGACAAGGTGCACATTAAAGAACACAGATGCAGCCACATCATTTCCATAATGACCAGCAAAATCTACTACCTGCTGTAAGACATGCTTTTTTTTGCGTTAAATAATGCCGCAAATACTAGTGAGTACAAATCTTATTAAATCGCGTTGCGTGATTCATTTAAATACTCTCCTCCCATAAATTTGCCGATCGAAAGGGAAACTCCTACAAATGATATTCAATAAGGTGAGTTGCAAAAATAACTGTGTCCATGTCATTTCAGCACTAATTTCCAACTGCGTGTTTTTAGTAAATCCTGACAGTAGTTTTTTAACGCCAAATGAGGGTTCGCGCTGACACAAGCTGTTAGTAAATCTGGCCCTTAGTCTTTAATGTTAGTTTTATTCATTATAATAATTTTACTTTTGACAACAGCTAGCTATCTTATGTGTAGGACAAAATCGGTTTTGTTTTTCTGGTTTTGCATTGTACACATTTGTGTTGCTTATTTTTGCGGTTCCTCAACTTTTCATAGATTGATTTCTCAGAGAAGTGTAAAAAGTGTGACCCAAAACATTGGACACCCTTATGAGTCCAACACAGCAACATTGACTTAACCAATGCTGTGAGTTTGGGCAGGACTATGTTTTTTGACCAATGGCAGAATTTTTTTTTACCATTATTTTGCTTACTATTCTTTGTGGCGCCATAGTACACTAGACACTTTTTCCTTTAAGTTTCCAGACATTTCCTACAACTCTAAAACACAACATAGCCACATTGCACATGCGTTTTCTTAAAGTGGAGTGAAAATTTAATCTTGAACTTTGTCTTTACCTCTTTCTTTGTGCTTTGGTTTTCTTGTCTTGTTCTGTCTCAGTTTTTCTCTCAAATGGCCTGTAGAAGAACACATGGGGAACTGAAAAACAGGACAAAGTGAATTTTTTCGAGGATGTAATTTCTGAATGTGGGTTATAAACAACTCATTAGTGGGCAAAAACTGGCATCAGAACCTGCCTGTGCCAGATGGGCACATGCACCCCTGCAGTCGGGACGGTGTGCTTGAGCCGGGCACCACCCACTGGGGGATTCTTACCCGCACACCTGTGCTTCCAACAGCAGTGTTAGGTTCATACCTGAAATCAAATCGAATTTTGGGTTTTTCCAACATCAAGCTCAATAAAAATGAGGCCTCTGGTAATTTTAGTTTCTTCTACTTTTGAAAAATGCTGTATTGAACTTTATCTGAGCCAGATTCTATAGATCAACCTTCTAAGCCTCCATCTGCATCACCACCTTAAATGACACACAAATGTGCATGTCCTGCTCGCTCCGGTTCCTCAGATGTAAAGTGCATCCAATTAACAACAATAACAAAAATGCTTTGTATCTTAGTACTTCTAGACAAAGAAATGTAATTGTATGTAATGTAATGTGTAAATTTAAATATTTTTCCATTCTGTGATCATCTGTGTATTGTCTCATTCCTGCCTGATGGAGAACGAATTAGAAAGCGAGCGGAAAAACAATCGCTCAGAAGGAATAATAAGTTAGACATAGAGGAATGGAGCAGAGCGAAAGACATTGCTGAAGGTATGCCAGTGTATTTTCAGAGCTAATGATCTTCTAGCTGATCTCCTGTAGTCCATGCAGTCAGTGTTGATAGAAAAAGTATACAAAAATCTTACTGACCCCAAATTTTGAGGAGTAGAATTTATAGATCATACTTTTCTCCTCTGTTTGTATCCATGCATTCTGATTGGCTGTGATATTAGTTGCGTCCTGCAGTATTTCACTTTCAGTGTGTTGCGTCATAAAAGTTAAGAGAAAGTGTTATACCTAGTCAGTGTAATCTTGCTCCTCTCTCAGTTCTTTTTGTTTTATGCAGATTCAGTCCAGAGTCTCTCTTTCAAAATAAATAGAAAAGTGGGACTATGGCAGCTGAGGAGAATGAATTCATTTGAACCGATTATGTGTGACAGTATCTTTTTCTTCTTACACCGCGATTCTCTTTGCACTATCAATTCTGCTGACTAGGCGAGGCAGATATTTCCCTTTACGATTTGCAAGGTATTTTTCCCTTTTTACCACCATTCCTTGTTATTAAGAGTTTAATGTCTGGCTTTTAGTGGCCTAAAAGTTTTTCCTTTGTCAAGGAATGGGTTTAACTTCCATTTATGGGACGTTATGGCTTTGTTGGTATTTCAGGTCAATGGTAGTCTAGTTCATCTAGCTTGGAAAGCTCTTAGTAAGATTTTTGGGGAAGCCCTTTTAAGTCCTAAGCCAAATAAACTATAAAGAGCTTGATTCAAGTAACCTTTTAGTGTTAAAGTAGTTCCGTGTTAATAAATCCTTAAGACCGAAATCATCACAAAATGTCATTCGCAATCGCAACCCATTTTACTTCCATGATCTTATGTATTTACAATTAAATGAGATATTCAATGAGGGGAAAAAAAGTGAAATGAAATGTAAGAGAGATTGGTGACATAAGCTGAAAAGGAACGTTGTTTTAGAAGTAGAGGTTGATAAATAATGTGGCTTAATGAATCATTGACAATAAGACCTGGAACGTTCATAAAGAAAGTAAATTGGGTCAGTTTTGCTTTCATGTTGATTTTGAAATCTTAAACGGGAGAGAATTATGGAGGAGGCGTAATGAAGAATGAGTTGGCAAATCCGGTTTGGAGAGGGACTAAACCATAGAAGTTGCTTGCGAGCTTTGATGTAGTGCTACAGTGTGAGAGAATGAGAGTCAAAGTGAGTGGAGGGAAAGAGAAATGTGAAAGAATGCCACACAGGTCGATGAACCTGCTACATTCTGTCGGTTTCTGGTCTGTCTGACTTCTCCTCTACAGCTGGTTTCTGTCTGCGCATGTTATGATACATCAGCCTTCAATTTCGACTGACTCTTATCATCACATCACAGTTATATCCTAATAATAACTCTGTCCTGTTTTATTTTCAAGTTCTTTGAAATATTTCATCGTGGTTCAGCAGATTGACTTGTTCTTTTATTCATATTTTCTTTGTGGTTCATGGTCATGCAGAAACACTTATGTACTAACAATCCTTACGAAATGACTAAAACCACTCAGACCGCTGGAGTTTGGAGAACATTGTTTGTTGATATTGCTCTGACATTTTGGAGGAGTGATGACATAACCCTGTACTTACTTATCATCTGCAGTGCAGTAAATGTAAAATGAATCAGAGCTTGTTCCTCGCAGGTTTTATCTCTTTTTTTCTCAAAAGAAAGCATAAAAAACAAACATTGAGCATGCACACACACAGCTCTGATTTTTAAAAATGACACCATGTCAGCCATTCAAAGCATATGGTGAGCTTACGATCAGTATGTTGAGTTGTGCAGACAGATGTCGATAAAGCTTATGCAAAACAGGATTCATAGTTCAAAGTTAGCTTGAGGATAGTGGACAGAGCTGACAAGCTTCATTATTGTGCTTTGCTTTGCCTCTGAGTGGATTTAGGGGTTTAAGTCAAAATTCATAATCATGCCGTTGTCCATGGACTGTAGCTGGTGGTAAACACAAAACATATTCCTAATGGCTTTTGGAGGGTCACATAAAAGGAGTCCTGGAGGCATGACAACATAAAAATCCCTCTCTTTAACTCTGGGGTCTTTTTGAGTAAAACATGATAGAGGAACCATATCTGCTCCTATGTATTATTAGGATGGTAAAAAGAGAGAAAAAAAAGCTGATTGAAGATCTATACCCTTGTACATGATACTGTTTAGACATTGTGTTATCATTTGATGTGATGTTAGAGTAGCTCTGGTTTGTAGAGGTATAAAATCAATAGTGGACATTGAGATTTTTTGTTGTGAATGAAATATCAATTCATATACTGATAAACAGATAAAACATTTGAAAAGAATTAAATATGTGATATTGATCAAATTATTTGCACTTAATTGCCTATAAATAGCAATAATAAAATAATAATAAAAGCACCATAATAAAGGTAATTCAAGAAATGACATTATTGTGGCAGACAAGCAAAGCATTGAATAGAAAAAGTGGTTTTAGAAGTTAATATATTTATATTATTTGACAATAAGCATATCGTTGACCTGCAGTCATAGCAGTTCATTTTACATTTCAGTTTGTCATTCAGTCAGTCATATTGACAAAATTCCTCATTACCAAAATTACACATGGGTTAAGGAGCATGATTAATTATGCTAATTTTGATTGCATATTTTTTTTTTTTTTTTTTTATAAAATAATGAATCACATACATTAAAATGTTGGAGTGGCGTCCCTAATTAAAGTAGATATTAATATTAATGTTGTATTTGCATATTTCAAGGCTTTGACATTTCATGATATTTGCAACAAAATATGCTTCCAATAAAGATAGTCAGTGAACTTTTTATTCTCTCATTTGAGTGAAAATCCTAATGGGAAAAGTTACTGTGGCATTGCAGAGAAGAGTTTTGAGTGAGGCATACAGTTTTCCAGTTATGCAATGCACAAGTTTTACTTGAGAAAATAGCATTTTTCAAATGTAATTTACCCCTGTTATGCAAAGCTAAATTTTCAGCAGTCATTACTTCAGTCTTCAATTTCATATGGTGCTTCAGAAATCACTTTAATATGCTGATTTGGTGCTTATATATATATAGTATAATTAGCTAGAATAATTGCTAGCTATCATTCTGTTAACATCTATGTTGACAACAGTTGTGCTGCTTCATATTTCTGTGGAAACCGCGATACTTTTATAATACATGCATGCATATGGTTTGAATAAAGTTATTAAACATCTGATTTCCATCCCTGTTGTATTTTATTTTGACTGCATCACAAGATCCTTAGTAATTCTTTGTCCTTTAAAATAATTGTATAGTAATAGATATTCTAAATTAATGGTAAACCTTAATAGTGAGAGTGATTTAAAGCAGCTGAACTGCCTCCTGCCCCAAAGAGGTGTAGACGGGGTAAGTGGCCTGTCCCAGCTGGGCTTCTAGAGAAAGACTGATGAAGCATCTCCGAATGGTTTATTTGTGTGTTGTAAAAATGATTAACATCCACTTCCTTTAGTGGTATAAATGATTGTAGGTGGAGAGGTTCAGGTTGTGGTGTTCTCTGATTGGCTGTTTGAGTTTGAGAGATGAGGGGGCGGCCCATTGTGCTCATTTCTCTAAATCCTCCTGGGGGTCTCAGTCAGAGCTGCATCCCGTTCCGCAGCCCCACCCCCAGAGGTCTGCTGTCATTATGATACACTTCACAGGGACCAAAATTAATGTTAATGATCTTAAAGGTGTCAAGAAGGCACCTAATTGATCACCATGGCAGCGTTTGTATGGCTGGCAGTTGGTATCAGCACATGCAAGGTACAGACAAAAGACATCTCTGAATTTTGATGTCACCGTGTATTGTGAGCACAACAAATCAATTTGCACTCAGACCCCCTCGTCATCTCTGAGGGATGGAGTCTTGATTTGTGGGCAGTGTTATTTTCATTTTGTAATGCCTCCTGAAACCCCAAAAAGCAATTAGTCTGCAAATGTCAAGCCAACTAATAGACCAGCCCCGAACAACCTGCATCAGCCATCCTGGATGTTTCATCGGCAATTAATGAGACAGTTTTTAGCATTGAATGCATGTCTTTAGGACGGACTGTGGACATCTGTCCAATAGTAAGTCATTACGGTTGAAAACAGTAATGCCATGTGTGTGTTTTGAGTGTGGAAGGTTAAATGTGCTCATCTATCTTCTCCCTGAAGTTAATGGCTTTTCACTAAATGGTATGAAATTAGTCATTTGTTATTTAGGAAAAATAGACCTTGAAGGGTTTATGCTCTGTTTAATGGGCACTTGAAAGAGGTGCCTAAACCTCAGAAATTACCATCAGAAGGTCATACTAAATTTTATGAGAGCCATCTTATTTTCTGTCCAGTCTGTCCATGAAGTTGTATCTTGTATTAATAAAAAATCTTGTAAAAAAATAAAAATAAAAATACATGTATGTGCGTGCATATACATATATAATATATATAATATATGCATGTATATTTTATATACATACATGTATATGTATAAATTTTTATATATATATAGTTTTTGTGTAGGGGTTTATAACTTTATAGTTCTTAAAAAACAAAAAACAAAAAAAAAAAAACAAAAACAGATTTTCACATTTTCCACAAATGCTTGTTTGTGGAAAACACCAGGAATCACTTTAGTCTCTTTTACTTTTTTTTTCATAAACAGCAGTCATTCTCAATCTTATTTTAAGTATTTTCATCTTGTCAAATTTCAGGTGATTAAAAATCCCCCACTCTTTTACCTCCTATCCCATGGTGCTCTTTGTGTGTGATTCCAAATTTAGATCAGGTTGTTTATCCAGACGTTTCAGACACTTCCAGGAAAAGGCGCTGCACCTGAAGACATTTTGAACAGTTATTTTAATGTTTTGTTTGTCAAGCTGTTTTTCTAATAGTGGATAACTTCACAGATATATTTCCATTTATTAAATTACAGATTTGTTATGTTATGGTTACATAATTGGCAAACGCATATAATGTAATGCCTTGTTCGGCAGGAACAAATGTATCTATTGAAGCTGTTTATCAAGAAATGGTCCATCTGTATTTGTATTTGGCTGTGGAGTCGGCTGGTAAACACACAGCAGATGACTTTGTTGGATATGTGGAATGTGTCCGGCTGAGGTATTCCAAAGAATGTCCATCATAAAGTCTTCTCTCACTCTTGCTTGAACACACACAAAGAAACTCCATCTTTTGTGTCAGGATTAGGCTTGTAAGAGAGAACAGAGTGTTAGCAGGACTCAAATGAACTGAGAGCAGTTGAGATGGAGGGAGATTCACGCTTGACTTCTTTCTCCATTTGTTTGCCCCCTTATTTCACATCAAGTGACATGAATCTCCACAGTCAGACATGTGATGTGCTCGCTGGAACAGACACGGACAGCAGAGCAGTGTGGGTTTGTGCTGAAGGCAGTGACACACATTAGCACTTTATTTTGCTCATGTAAATGCTCATACTGAGCACAGAATCTAAAGTATGTAATGTGTTATGAGTGATTTATGTTTTTGTTAGTAACAAGGGCTTATGAATGAAGGACTTGTGAATGTGTGCTTCTATCAGTCAAATCCTTTTAGAAAAAAGTGTTTGTTTTAATCTTTAATCACAGATTGCATCAAATAGTCCGAGACGCATGTTTAGGAGGATTTGTAATGAACCACCTGTGAGATTACTTGACTAAACAGTTTTTAGTCAGCATGCACCAATAATTAAATAAGCTCTAATTGATAATTAAAACCTTAACTCTAATTAATGCTCTTTTAGATTGAATTAGGAAAGTAAAACCATATTTGTCTTTGATAGTTGCATTTTGTGTTCCAATGGATAAGAAAGGATTCAGAAAATAATGTATTATTCTAATAATATGAGACTCTTTAGAAGAAAAATCAGTTGAAATCTCAAAGCAAGAATAACTTAACCAGTTAATAAGTGGTTTAATGAAACTGATCTGTTCAAAAGGATATCTAAAGCTGAATGTGTAATTTTTCTTGTATTTTTATATTGTTAAAATACCTTCTTTTCTACAAGCAAGTATTTGTAGATTTAAGCATCACTGTCTCAACCAATAGCGTGAGTTTGGGGCGGGGCTATCTGTTTGTTCAACCAATGACAGATAAGGATTTTCGAGATGATGTTACGTTTTAAGAAGCTCCTTTTTGTGATGCTAGTGGTGCAGAAACTAACTACTTCAATTTATATCTCTAACTAAACTTAAACTGTATCTTTAGACCATCCCTAATGATTCGGTTTATTTCTAAACTTTCATTTGTTCTTTAAATCCATTGCCCATGTTCAGGATTGCATTTTTGTTTTGTCATTTGTTTCCCGACACAACTAAAACTCTTTTGTCTTTGTTAAAGATTCTCTGTCCACTCCCCAGTTGGCGCTTTTGTCTAACATTCAGCGTTGTGAGAGTTTAAAGCCACGCGGCTTAGTCAGCGCCGCTAATGGAGAGAGTACATGGAGGACTGCCCAGCCTTATCAGCTCTTGACCAGCGTCATGGTGTTAAGCTCATGCTGCTCCAGCTGTCTGACCGTGGGGACGTCTCTCCATGCATCTATCATTAATTACTCAGACTCAGGAACAAGGAAAGCTCCACATGCCTGCTGCGTGACCAACGGTTGGCCTTCTGTATCCTGCGTGAGCCGCACCAGGCGCTAATTGTAGGTTGTGGGATGCTTTATCTCCAGCACACATGGCTGGGGTTAACGTTGACTATCACAGGTTGGAATAAGATCATTCTGAGTAGACAGCACACTATCTGTGGTATTTTATTATTCATACACCCACAAAATCCCTTATGAATTCCCTTGACCTCTTGAATGCATTGCAAGTTTAAGCTGCACAATTCGTACGACTCAATATCCAGTTAAACCACGAAGTTGAAGCACCGTTGATTCCCACAGGCAACATGCTCTTTATTTAAAGGTTTGACAGCTGATAGAAAGGACTTGCTGATTGAAATCTGTCCAGCATTCTGGATTATGACCTGAATTATGAGTCGCGTATAGGAGGAAGAAGCATTTTTCAAGCCATTATTGTTTGGTTTGGATACAGGAGAAGGTCAGACTCTGGGCACCAGTGCCAAGTCTGGAGATCTTCCTGTTGACTCAGGATAGCTTATCTTGTCTGTACTGTTTCTCATTCAACTTGGCGAGGTTAATGATTTATAAATGAAGAATACACTCAGGGGCCTAGTATATGAAATTTGATGTGGATTTCATCTGAAACACTTTTTGGTTTTCAATCCACACATATGCCTGAACCTGTGTTGAGTTCTCCTAGATAGTGGGAAACTCTCTATACTATATATTATAGAGCTTAAATTCTCTGATTATGCATATCATCATCTGCATAAAATGTCCATATGTATATTGCCACCAAGGCCTGTGATACTTACACATTTAATGGTATTAACAACTAGGAAAACAGATGATAATTATAATTTCATTTATTTATAATCAGTTGTTTTAGATATAATCTAAGAAATATTTAATATTTAAACATCTTTTACATTAAATAAATCTATTCATGAGATATTGTAAATCAGGCCCTACATGTTGGTGGTCAGTGTTTTTTTATTTTTTTTATACAAAATGTCCAATGAT
The DNA here is from genome assembly GCA_039654775.1 of Spinibarbus caldwelli. NCBI lineage: Eukaryota > Metazoa > Chordata > Actinopteri > Cypriniformes > Cyprinidae > Spinibarbus > Spinibarbus caldwelli. The sequence continues at coordinate 8,216,412 of CM077254.1, forward strand.
TACAATATGGAACAGAAAAATACAGGATTATCAGATTTGCTATTGAAAACGCATTAGAAGTACAGTAAGCAGTCTATTTTGAATTAGTATTAAATTGATCCACGCATGGTTCAGTGCTAAGAATCTGACACAGGAGGAATGCTTTTAGCTCTGTTTATTCAACTGAAGCTTTGTCGCTTTCTTCCACAAAAGCTTGAGTGGAAAATTCCTGTTCCAGAGTTTTACACAAAGCCAGAGCCCCTCGGTTCTCTTAATATCAGTCTTTGACACTTCATCAAGAAGTTTTATTCTTCAGAAAATGGAGTTTGAGTGGTGCAGTCCAGAATGTGTAGTCGATGAGCAGGAGAAGGAAAAAGATGCAGATTGTAAATTCCTATGAATTTCAGAAAGATGACAGCATAATTATTTTATTTTTACACAGAAATTGGTATAGGTCTATTAGTAAAATCTGTTGACTTTAGCGATCTTTGTTGCATTATATGCCAGAGGTGACCATTCAAAAATGGGAAAAAGCACTTTTCTGTTTTTTTTTTCCTCCAAAGTTTGCATGGCTGTAACTCAAGAAGTATTAAAGATATTTTAATGCCCTTTTAGGTTTTGGGTCTTAACAACATTTTCTTTTGGCATCTTCATTTGTAAGGCCCTATACGGTTTAGTTCCAGAGATATTGGATTCTCAATGTGGCCTCCAGGAGTAAATTGTTAAATTGTACACATTTTCCATGGTTAAAAACCAAATGTGGGTCGCTTTGCATACAGGTGGTACTTTTTTCATTTTAAGAGGAATGCCTGAAGAATGCATAATGTTAAAACTAGGAATGTATCTTGTTTCTCTCTATCAAAACAATTGCATGAACACACCTGAGTTCCATAAATATTATTTTTCCAAAGTTTGTGAGCATGTAACTCAAGAAGTATTAATATAATTTTAGATTGTGGTTCCTAATTAGCTTTTCTTTTTGAATCTTCATTTTCAAGGCCCTACATCATTCAGTTCCAGACCAGATTGTTGAATATTACCCATTTTCAGTGGTTAAAAACCAAACGTTGGTCACTTGGCATACAGCTGATGCTTATTGTATTTAAACAACAATGTCTGAGAAACAAATAACATTGATACACTAGGCTGTATTTTTATGGACATTTCTTAGAATGTAGTGTAGATGTACATTCATTAAATTAATCCTACAGTCTCTAAATGTAGCTTTTTAGCATCTGGGCATCTTAAAGGGATTTGGCAAGGTGGTGTGTTTGTAGTGCAGGAAGTAGATTAGTCAGCGTGTTGTATACTTGAGTCCATTCCTGAGACATCTGACTTGAGTCCAGCTCCCTGTGGAGTGATCAGTGCTGTTACCTGCCTGCTTTAGCACTCTCACTGATAATCTGCTCTGCATGCATTAACACACTGACAAAGAGTCTCATGGCTGTTCTCTAGTATCTGCTCAATTATCATGTCCATTCATTCTTTCCTAGAGAGTTTGGTTATTAAAATGAGTGACAACTGCATTCATACTCAATACACTCAGCTATTAAATACGTAATGCAAAAACAGTTGGCACTGACTGATTTGTTTCAGGACTGTATTCAGTTGTCAGATATAGTTGTCACACCTGTAAATAACCAAAAAGAGACACAAGTATAGTATTGTGTTGTAATGCTTTATATTTAAATCAACTCAATAAATTAATTACAAATTTAGTCATTTAAGACAAGTTAGAGGTTGTCCTAACATTAATTATTATTTTATTTATGGTTATTTACAATAATTTTAAGAACTTTCTTTTCAGAAATTCAAAATCTTCAAGTTAAAACTAGGGTGTGTATTCAAACAAAGAATTACAAAGAATTCTAAAACTCTAGAAGTTAGAAAATAAGAAGAATTGCAATCTTAAGAATACAAACCCTGGTTCTAAATGTTTATAACTAGTTTTTTTTTGTACTGTTGGTACATTGTCTGGATATTACTCAAAATCCTCCAAATTTGTTGCGATTTATTAAGCGCATATGGGTTTTTTAATTAAAAAAGTAACATTACATTACATTCTAACGTTTGTGGCTGATAATGTTAGTGGTAAATATGTTTTTAATGACTTGATTTCATCCAGAGAGAGTGCAGAACACCAGTGATCATGAAACAGTGAGCTGTAGAAATGGTGCATGGGGACTCCGTCTGGCTCACAGTATTGCTCATTTCATTTATTAGGATTCCTAAGGTTCGAGATGTTGGAGAGGAGACTGTGAAGGGAAAATATTCTCAAGTTTTCCCCTCGCAGCACCTTAAGAGACACAATTACACAAAGAGTTGTATAAAAACGCTTGCCTCTGCAGTTTATTTTACCATCCTTCTGAGACTCTGATAGAACAGGCCAAACTGGAGCTTTTGTTTCCATTGACACCTTTGCTGTTATGAGTTCAAACAGAGCCAGAGAGACCGGCACACCCTGACGCTCCTCAAGCTGACTGTTCGCAGACATTTCGGTGAAGGACAGCTCATGGAAATTTTCTCTTTTAATGGAGGCAGTGGAACTTTTGGCTGTACAGTGTTTTATTAACCGTTTGAACCTTCTCTTGCTCTCTTTCTCTTTCTGCTCTTTCTCTCTGGTGCAAGTATATTTAAACACTGGTATCTGTGCCTGAAAATAATTAGCTGCAGCAGGTCACAAAAAATAGTCTCTACCGCTTTCAGCAGTTGTGTCACAGTCAAACAGAGGGGACGAATGCACAGGCTCAGGGCCATGCAAGGGTTAAAACAGAGGTCTTGTCATCTGTGGGGGGTTTTCAGTGGTCTTGTGCTCAGACCCTCGGGGAGCTAGAAGTTTGATCTAATTCACTAATTGCTATAATGTGGAGCTTTCGAAATGTATTATCCTCTCTCTCATTCTCGCTCTGATTTTATTATTATTTTATTATTTATTAGTTCTTATTAATATCCATCCAGTGTCATCTCATCACATGGTGACACATGATATGACTACATGTAAACAGAGATCAAATGTAAGCAGACCAGAAGTTTAGATAAGAACTTTCAGAGAATAGAATAAAGCAAATGCCTTTTTTTATGAATTGGCAACATCATTATGATCACATCAATGTGCAGTAAAAACTGAAAATAATTAATTAATTGAACATTGGTCATACTGATGTGCAACCATTTGAATGAAGCTGTATTAATGGGTGGAAATATGTATTAGTATTATTATTAAAATTAGTATTAGTATTGTTATTAACAATAATAATATTTTTTTCTTATTTTAGTATTTAATTATTTACTGAATGTTTAAAGATTTGATGTTGCAATGATTTTAATAAATATTAGAGTATTAGTGGAATAATTTATTATTATTATTATTATTATTATTATTATTATTATTACTATTAATAATAATAATAATAATAATAATAATAGTAATTTAACTATTTAATTATTTGCTGAACATTGAAGATCATCAAATATTTTAACAAAACTGTATTACTTGGTGGTATAAATTATTATTATTATTATATTACTCCTCCTCTACATAATAATAATAATAATAATAATAATAATAATAATAATAATAGTTATTATTATTATTATAAATTTCCATGAAGTAATATTGTTTATTAGTTTATAGGCAAATTATGAGTGCTGTGCTACTTGATGCAATAATATAAAATATGTAGTTATGATGTTAAGCCACTTATTTATGACAGCTTTGAGCATGGCAGTCAGTTGTAGACCTCTCTTTAATTATGTGACCATTAGAAAGTAAAGACTTTGTGTTCAGAAGGCCTTGGATCTCATTCTCGTGGGACGGGTTAAGGTGGGTCAAGCTGGAAACAATGCTTGCACTGAAGGATGTCCCTCAGGCTGTGGCACACTGCCATATATTGTACAAAAACATCTGCATTGTCTGTCTTCATCGGATGAGTTGATTGTTTCTCATAGTGTAAAAAGAACAGCATGCAGGCCATGCTTGCTTTTATTTTTTTATCTGGGAACTTGGTTTCTTTAGAGCATGTTATTCACCCTGTTTTCTAAATGTATGTTTTTATCCTGCTCTCCGTGTTTATTTTGTTTTATTTGCAGTATCTGAGGATGTTGTTGGACATATACTGGCCCGTCCCTGCAGCTCTCCTCTCCAAACTGTTTCTGTCAGTCAGAGTGGATTCAATGCTGCCTTCCTTCAAAACCTTGTTTTGCTGTACTTCATGAGACCCTATCAGCTCATTGCCATTCATTATTTTTTTTAGGTGTTACAATTTAAAACAACAGTTTTCTATTTTATTATACTTTAAAATATAATTTATTCTTTTGATGCAAAGCATTTTCAGCAGCCATTAACCCAGTCTTCAGTGTCACATGATCCTGCAGAAATCATTCGGATTTATTATAAATATGCTGATTTATTTTCAATATTGGAAACAGTTGTGCTGCTTAATGGAACCTGCGATACTTATTTCAGGGTTCTTTGATGAATACAAAGTTTAAAAAGAACCGCATATTCAAAATAGAAATCTTTTCTAACAACGTCTTTACCATAACTTTTTTTATCAATTTAACACATCCTTGCTGAATAAAAGTATTAATTTAAATTCTTAAAAAAATACTAATCCCAAACTTTTGAGTGTGTGTGTGTGTATAAGTGTGTAATATAATTGTATATAAGTGTATAAATATACACTTAAATAGATCTTAAATAGAAACTTTGTCTCCAGCAGGTCTCTAATCTAATGCTAGTGGTCAGGTTGGCCAACAATAACCCGCAAAGTGGCATACAGTCAATTTTACTGCACCAGAGCATTTCCAATTTGAAGAACTTAGTCAGCACTGAGCTGAATTTTCTGCTGGCTCTTTAAAAGCCTTGACTGCATATGGTGCTCTAACATAGTTTATGCAAGTCTGATGGGGGCAATATTCCCACCCACTACTAATTCATGTGAATTTCAGATTCATTGAGTAGCGTGTCATTTGTAAGACCGTTTTTGCGTTCTCAGCACTTATCAGGAGTCGTGCCTTCATCAATAAAAGGAGTCAGTGGAAATGTTGTTGGAAAAGGTCCTGTGATGAATGGCTAATGGCTGCCATAAATGGTGGTCCTGTTCCCTGTTGATGGTAATTTTAAGAAAAGCTTTTATATATGATTGTTTTCCTCTCAGTAGTTTAATGTTACTGCAGTGAATCAAAAAGTGAAACTCAATTTGCATTGTATTGAATAATGACATTTTAAAAAGTGAAAGAAAGGAAACAAAACTGAAGAATCACTGCAGTAGCACAAGAAAAGTCCCTTTAAGTAAAAGTCAGGTCGCTCAGCAGCCATCTTGGTAACACCTTTGATAAGTAACACGCTGTTATTTTAGTTTTATTTATATGCTGTTATAGTATTTATTAATATTTTGAATTAGCTTTTATTTTTATTTTTTTAATTTTTTTATTGCTTTTTAGTCATTGTTCTTTTGTCTCTTCTTCATTCATTTTTTATTTTTAGTATTTCTGTTTTCTAATTTCTAATATTTTCAAATTATTTTATTTTTTATTTTATTCAACAAAAATTATTTTAAATAGGTTTAATTTAAGTTATACATCACTCATCAACAACACTTGCATGATTATGCAATATTATATAAATATTGTAATACAGCTTTTTATATGTTGTAAACATGCTAATGGACAGACTTCAAATATTTTTCCTTGTACACTTACTCCCCCTTAAGAATTGAGACACTTTTTAGCCAATTATTTAAAACAGCTAACTTATAAGAGTAATGTTTTGTGATGCAGACTACATTTGTCACTTTTTTAACCAATTTGTAGACATTTTATCTTTTATTTACAGTTTCTTTTAAAAGTTTAGAAACTTCAGAGTGGTGTGTTTATGCTATACTGTAACAGTTTGCTGTCTGATGTGACTGGTCTGTTCTTGGGGCCAGACGATCATCCCTGCCGGTCATTACAGCTTGCTGCATTCTTAATCAGACTGAAAGGAAGAGCTCTCATCTGATAGGGAGATGGACGGCCTTCACAAAGGCCTCACAAGGGCCCTTGTTTCTGTCTCACTCAGTCTGTCTCTGTTTTTCTTTTTCTTTTTGCCTGTCTCTTAGCATAATTAGAAGTGAAGGTTAAGGACATAAGACAGCGCAGGAGATCGGCCCGAGAGATAGCCCTCTATTTCCTCCCTCTGCTTGTCTGATAGGCGGGGTCGGATCCTGGCATGTGGTGTTGGAGAGGGGAGGGCGGTTATATAAACTCAGGATCGCTGCCCTGGGTCTCAGCTGCCCTGCTTGAGCAAATGGGTATGACATTACCACAGACCCCATGTCTCTCTTGCTTAGAAATGTTTTCATGTGTGCGTTTGTGTGTGTACGGCCCTCCCGCGCCCCCTTAACACGCCATGCGGAACGTCACCGAGTGCAGTCAGATGGTTTGCATGACATCACAGGGAAAATAACATCATCTCTGACTGTGTCAAAAAGCTTTAGCCCAGAAAAATACTCCTCAGCACCTCAAACTGAGCACACGGACCGGCCCTCAGAGGGTGACACAGTGGTTCTTATTCTTCCTGTGACTGTTCTTGTATTGAAAACATCTTGTAGAGAAGACACCTCACACACACAAATAATATATATATATATATATATATATATATATATTCAAAACAGTAACATACATCTCTCTCTCTCTCTCTATATATAGTGTTACTGTTGTAACACAAATATCAATACATCAAATAAAAATTGTGCTTATTTTTATTTATAAAATTAATGTGTTTGTGTTTATATGTGTATATATCATAATATGCATAATTTTAAAATTAAATTATATTTAATATCATTTATTTATATTTAATATCTCTCTCTATATATAGTGTTACTGTGTTTTGAAATATCAATGTATTAAGTTACATTTTTGCTTATATATAAAAAAATCATTTAGTTTTATAAATTTCAGTCTAGCTCATAATTTAACAAAATATGTGTAGCATAATTTTATTTTATAATTATATATAATTCATATAGTTTTAATCCATATTTCACAGTCTTAATATAATGCAAAAATATATTTATATAAAAATACATACACACACATAAATATGTATATGTAACTTTTTTTTGTTTAATTCTCTAAACTCAATCATGCTAAAATTGTATCCGAGACAAAGAAATGCACGTCTACAAAAAAATCTCCAGTTAATATTTGATTATGAGATTTACTTCAAATGATATGGAAGTGTTGTGACGTGCAGACACGCAGTCCATCTATCAGGCTGCTGAATATGGATTGGTGTTATTTTTCCCATCTTGACTCATGTGGACTAGAAAATATTAATATCATAATAATGTTCTGACACATGTCCATTCTCGAAATATAGCCCATTCTCATCTTTCTTTAGGGGTTTTATTGAATTTTGATGTCAGTCCCTCTGATCGTCCCTTCGGGGTGTTTGTTCGGAGCACAGGAATGCTGTCAGCCACTGGGGCTCGTTTGCTGTTTGCATGACAGATTAATTTCGTCAGCCTCCGCTCTGCTGCGCTGTCCCCACAGTGATCTTTGCGTGCTTTTTCACATCCGTGTGATCAATCACCATGTCCCTCATGCTTAACGTGTTCAGCACGCTGATTAAAAATGAGCCCAACAGCTTTTTGAATGAAATAATAGCGTGAAAGTTCTTTTTAACAATGTGCATGAAAGCATTTGTAAGAAAACAGACAGATGCCATTGGAGAGCTTGTCTAGTATTACACCTCTCATTTCAAGTTACATGAAATCTTAGACTCCCGAGTTTGTGATCTGCTTTGTTTTTTGTTGGCTCTGTCGGTCTCCCACTCTATCACACACAGGCACACATGGTTTCAATTGAAGTTGACATTTGAGGTCATCATTGAGCAAGAATTGTAAATGGAGTTGATAAGCCATGAAATTATCAGACCTCACTTCCACGGGATCAAAGAAAACACACTGTCAAAACTTCTCTCTGTGTCTTTCCCACACACACACACACACACACACACACACACACACACACACACACACCATTTATTCAGGTGCTGTAATATGTCCAGGGTGCACTCAGAGTTCACAGGTACTAGTGTTCAGACGTCACGTCACTTCCCAGCCATGCTGGATTTGATCTGTCAATCTTTTTCAGTGATTTTTTTTTTTTTGTCCTTACGGTATGTGTAAACTCTTTATTTTAATTTTAAAGAGGTCATGTCATCCTCCTTTATCATTTTCTGACTGTGGTTCACTTAGAAGTCAAGTATATTTGCACTATAAACGGTCATTTCTATTTTTTTGGTTTTTCTCTCTCTCTGATTAAATGGGCTGTTTTTTTCTTTTCCTTGAAGTAAACGTGCTCTTTGCATATGAGGATTCAAATTCTTAAAGTTACAGCATGCATTTCGACTGCATAGACCTCTGTTAGCTCAAAAGATCAATGAAAATAATTTTTTGTTTTGACATTTCCCTTTAGAAACAGTGTTAGAGTACTGTGAGATTTTTAAACAATTGTTCTTTTGAATTTTATGTTCTTCAAAGGATCCTAAAAAAACAATTTCCACAAAAATATTAAGCAACTGTTTTCAACATCAATAATAATGAGAAATTGTAATAATGAATATTACAATGATTTACAAAGGATCTGATGAAATTCCGTTTTGCCATCACCGGAATAAATTTAATTTTAAAATATATTAAAATAGAAAACAGTTATTTTAAATTATAATAATATTTTACCATGTTACTGTTTTTACCTAATTTTTGGTCAAATAAATGCAGCCTCTCCTTAAAAAAAAGTAATCACAGTTGGAATATTGCCATTATTAATCCTTAAGGCCATTGCACACTGAGTCCGAAATTTCAGTCCCAAATTTTCGCATGTTGAAAAATAAATATGACTTCACGTTGTGTCAATCACGTTTAAACACTGCCTCTAAAACTTTCATCCGTCATAAAAATTTTTGGATTGGGTTCGATTTTCTGCATTTTTCGCATCCGTAGCAAGCATTTTGAGAGGTGTTTAAACAATTCAGAGCCACCATACAAGCGAACGCCAAAATCCAGAATGGCGATTGTCAAGTTCATACACTTCATCTCACAGCACAAAGTACTGTAAAGATCCTTGCACACTGAGTTCACACAAATTGGTTGTCTTCTTTTTAATATGTGGCTCCAGTATCGCTAACAAAGCATCAAACTGAGCCACTGACATCCTGAGGTAAACTCGCCCGTGATAATCCCGCTGCTGTCCTTCTTCTCTATATCTCAGTATTGGATGGACCCCATATATTTTCTTTCTTTTTCTCTTTTTAAGAAGCTAGAGGACAACAAAATCATCCTCACTGCTTGAAGACTTTTGTGAATTTTTTTCAACGGATTAATTAATATGCATCAGACTCAGTGTGCAAGGTTTCTGTGCATGACGAATTTTTAGGATGACGAATACGAAAAAACGCATAAGAAAATTTTGGACTCAAGGTCCTTGCACACTGAGTCTGAACTTTTCGTATGCGTTTTTCATATTTTTCGTATTCGTCATCCTTTCCTATCAAAATACGGATGCGAAAACGCAGAAAATTTAACCTGGTCCGATTTTTTTTTTTTTTTTTTTTTTTTTTTTTTTTTTTAATTAATTTTTTTTTTAATGATGTACAAAAGTTTCGGAGGCAGTGTGTAAACACGATTGACAACGTGAGGTCGTATTTATTTTTCAGCGTGCAAAAATTTTGGATGAAAATTTCGGACTCATTGTGCAATGGCCTTCAGTGTGCAAGGACCTTTAATATTGTATGTTGTTGATTTTAATCTTCTGTAAAGTTTCCCAATTGATCCAATGACAACTTAAAGAGATAGTCCACCAAAACTTTTGACATTTTGAAGCATGTTTCAGCTTTTTTGTTTATACAATGAAAGTCATTGGGGTCTTAAAAAATGATTGGATCCTACTGACTTTTATTATATGAAATAATGTTTCACAAAGAAAACTAAAAAGTCCTACAAGTTTGAGACAACATTAGACATTTCATTTTAGGGTGAACTATCCCTTTAAACAAAGAAGTAACGTAATCCAAACGAAACTGCTGTGGTGTACTCAAATGTAAATATGTATTGAAGGGTGTTGGTGGTGAGGAGAGGTTGCGGTTCTCCAGCTCAAAAAGAGCAATGAAGATCTTAAGTGTGCCAGTGTGCTGACAGTGTGGAATGAGGGAGACCTGGAAAGTTTGTCTTTCCTTCCCTCAGTCCCACCCCCATCTCCCTGTAATCTCTATCACAGCTGTGTCAATGCTGTAAAAAAATCACATTCTTCCCAATTAGATCTTTGTCTGGTTTACCAACCCATTGCTTCTGCGTTCATCTCTGATGGCTCTCAATGGAATTCAACTTTCTGTAAGTTTGGCACACAACTAGGGAGGTCTAACTCAATTTTTACCCACAAGTACACAGAGGACCGAGGCGCTGAATGAGATGGAGTGCTGAAAAATATCTGTTTTGGGAAGAGAGGTTTTATTTGACCCATCTCTCTGAATTCAAAGCAAGATTAAAGCTGCACCTGTGCTTAAGATGTCTTTTAATCCTAAAACAACTCCTGACGTTGATTCCCAAGTGTTTGTGTTGGGAACCTTGTATAAAGTTCTGCCATTTGGCACAGTTTGGTTATTGTGTGGTGGTTGTAGGTGGTCCGGGGTAGACGCGAATGGGTGGAACAGTTAGTTTTATTTTTATTTTTTTATTTTTTTTTACCACCAATTCAGCACAATTGTACTGCTGTGCACATCTGGAGAAAGGGAGAGGTCTGCCGCCTTGGTTTAATTTTTTTGGCATCTGGAAAACTCAATCACTTTGGAAGTACTTGGATGTGTTTAGTGTGTTAGCCTCTGAGAAATGCTAATCTGCTGTGACATGTTAACATAGCATGTGATGGCACATGCCAGCGTATGAGCTTGCGTGTCAGCGAGTCCTGCAGGAGGTAAAGTAGTAAGCGAAGGTTGAAGATTCAGCATCTTAATGTGGCATAAAGCACTTCAGCTAAAGAGCTTACAGCTTAGTTAGGATCTCGTCTTTCTCTATCTGCAGAGAGAGAGAGAGAGAGAGAGAGAGAAAAGACTGGCATTAAGGCGAGGGATGGTTGTATCTTTTCTCTAGAGGAAAAGTGGGATCAGGTGCTCTGTTGTTGCAGTGATGTTACTGAGGTACTATGTTCACAGTTATGAAACGGTTTCTCAGAGTTAAAGGGATAGTTCACCCAAAAATGAAAATTCTGTCATCATTTACTCACCCTCAAGTTATTCCAAACCGTATGAGTTTCTTTTTTCTGTTGAACTCAAATGAAGATACCTTGAAGAATATGGGTAACCAAACAGTTGATGGTCCCCACTGACCTCCAAAGTATAAAAAAATACATCTTCTTTTGTGTTTAACAGAAGAATTTAACTTGTACAGGGTTGAAACAAATTCAGGATGAATAAATGATGACAGTATTTTCATTGTGGGGAAACTATTCCTTTAAGGCCTTATACATATAGCAATATGTCTAATCAAAAAAAGATATATTCTGTTCAAACGTTTGGGGTCATAAGATTTTTTTAATGTGCTTAGTCTTATGTGCTCACCAAGGCTGCATTTATTTGATCAAAAACACAGTAAAAACTTTAATATTATGAAATGTTACTACAATTTAAAATGGCTATTTTCAATTTTTTTTATTTTGAAAAAATTTAATTTATTTATGTGATGGCAAAGCTGAATTTTCAGCATCATTACTCCAGTCTTCAGTGTCACATGATCCTTCAGAAATCATTCTGATATGCTGATTTGGTGCTCACGAAACATTTCTTCTTCTTATCAACGCTGAATAGTTTACTGACCCCACAATTTTGAATGGTTCTCTATATGTTTGTAATGAATATGTTTATGGATATGAGATTCATTGTTTTGATAACATTCAAAAGCTAAAATGGTTCATCAACACACATGGTCCTCGTGTGTGTGTGTGTATATTAATGCTATTCCTTCTCTTTTTTTTGGCACTTATGACCATCTTTTTCCACTTTGTCCTGTAGAAATCCAAGCTGTGCTCATTTGAATGTTTAGTCTTGTTTCCATTATTCTGTGTGTGGAGGCTCAGACTGTTTTGTGGCTGCAGGGTTAAAGGTATGGAGGGCAGGATGGAGGAGTGAGTGAAAAGGTTTGTTAGTATGTGGGAGGGACGGTCAAGCGTGGGGTGGAGTCTGGATATTCTGGAGCTCTGCCAGATGGAGTTGTTGGATAATTGCATCATTATCTCTGGTTCTCTGTGCGTGAGCTCTTTCATCTCATTAGACGGCAGTAAAGTGGCTATACAACGGCCCCACTGCACACTTCTTTGACAAAGCTTGTGCTGTTTAGCAATATTAGCTGCAGTATGAAATTAATCATAGCTTTATTTGCAATCCGTACATGTGTTACACCTTTCAGTGGCACTGTAATCTAACACTACGTCAGTGCTGCAATTAGAGATTGGGAAAAAAAATTACTATACAGTACTGTATCAATATTCTCATAGCATTTTGGGTCCTTTTTTACATTAAAGGAATGTTTAAGGTTCAATACTTATACTTAATGTTGATTACTACAGACGATAATTTTGACAAACGAAAACAATGAAAGAATGTTGTATTTTTATTTTATTTTATTTTATTTTATTTTATTTTATTTTATTTTATGTTATTTTATTTTATGTTATTTTATTTTATTTTTCAGTCACCTGGCCCCTGGTGATTCCCACATCGTACTTGCATTGGGATTATCTCATGTGAATATCAGTGAGATTGACAGAATAAAGTCTTGATCATTTACAAGCCTTTAGCCATTTAATGAATCCTTTCGATTTGAATTCCATCTCTATTGGCTCATAATATTCAGTCCCCTCTCTATGCAAAGCAGTGGCCCGTTCAGAGAAGGTCGTTGATTGGTTTTTCCCAGTAAAATATGGGCTGCACTGGATCATCTCCCACTCTGTGCTTTATTTCCATAGCACTTTCTGAACATGTGCGTATTGTTTAGGACGGGTGGAGAAGAGGAAGTGATATTTTTCAGAGAACAAAAGATGAAACGCCGAGGCTCTTGTAATGAGGGGAGATGTAATTGAAATGAAGACGATATTATGAAGAACCTATTGTAAAGGGGTTGATGACATGTAGCATGAAAGCGTTTAGTCACAGTGCAGAGGAATAAATGATGAAGGAGGCTGCACTGCAGAAAGCTGTCACTACCAGCTTCATGATTAATTCCCTCTCAGTACAAGAGAGTCTGCAGCCACTACAGCATAGACAAAACCTCTAAACGTCTGCATTTTCATTTAGTGTGTTTGCATAAACTTCCCCAAATATGCATTGAAATGATGTTGGATGTAAAAAAAGAACCATAAGCTTGAAATGCAGAGCGTCTCTGTGACGTGACGCAGGTGATCAGCGCAGTCGTGCATTGTGCCTTTGTTTGTATCAGTGCAGGTTGGTTGGCTTGACAGATTGCGAAGCCCCTCGGGGTGTGCACCGTTAACAGACTCTGCACATATGGGCGCTTGATATTTTAAGCATGAAAATTTAGGAAAAAATGAAATTGGGAAGGCTAGGCATTAAAATTGCATGTGCTTCACATTCCCTTGGCTACTCAAAGGGTATGTTTTGAATGTTTTTGTATTCTAACCAAAACATTTTTTTCCCCCCATAACCTTGAAACTGTTTTTATGGGACAATGAGGTGATGCTATTTTTATACCTTATCTTTTAATTTATTCAAAAATACATTAAAATGCAATACATACTAAATAAATACACGCATTCAGTGATGCGTCTCTTAAAATATCAGGTATCCTAATGCTTTTATAACAAGGCAAGGTTAGTTCACGTTGTAATGCTTTGTGACTCACTAAAACGTCATTTTCATGAGTTATTCATGATGTTTGTTAAAAATGAAATACATTACAGTTCAGAAGTTTGGGGTCAGTAAAATTTTTAATGCTTTTCAAAGAAGTATCTTTTACTCAACAAAGCTACATTTATTTGATAAAAAATAGAATAAAAACAGCAATATTACGGTTGACAATAACTGTTCTCTGTTTGAAAATATTTTTAACATTTTCATTTTTATTTTGTCTGATGGCAAAGCTGAATTTTCAGCTGCCGTTACTCCATGATCAATTTAAATATCAATATTAATCTCTTTCAGCAAAATAGACTTTTGAATGGTGGTTTAATTAACATGCCTTTTACATGTTTTTAAGTGTAAGGGGGAAAAAAAATATTTATTTTGTTATACCACATGACATTTTTATCATAAAATGTTATTTTATGAATGTCTTTACATTTTAACTTTTCTTGAAAATGATTTTTCGAACCATATGAAACCATATCAAAGATAAAATCTTGACCGTATTCTAAACTAGATTTTTACCATCTTTATTGTTGACCTTCTTTTTATAATGTGTTGTTCGCAACTTTTTATTTATGTATGACATCCTACAGTATGCAAATAAAAATAAGAGCTACCATATTCAGACACACTTTCATTACACATTCATGTACCACAGTTTGAGAGAGGCTTAGGGCTAGATTTTTGACTGATCTAGGATTTGAAGCTCTTTTATAGCTCATGCGATTTGGGTTGTATTTGCTCTTTTTCATCTTTTTTGGTATCATTTTGTTTGTTTATAAAGTCATATATTTAATTTAAAACACAATAACACAACATATAAACCCTGCTGTGATGGGATATGAATGTTACGTATGCTCTAGTATGCTGTGTAAAGTGCCACAGTATGCATTGCTCTAGAGGAGTGGATTTGGGCCACTGTTAGATTAGTGTGTCAAAGACTTGTTTGGGAAGGTGCCTAAGCCTGTGTTTATGATGTATGTGTATGTATGCAATCTCTCTCTCTCTCTCTCTCTCTCTCTCTCTCTCTCACTGAGTGTAGTTAAATGTAGCAGACTGGGGCAGTTGTGTGCATGCACTAGTGTTACTAAATATAGACCGAGGCAGATGTGGCGTGTGGAGGGAGGCCCTGATGTGGGTAACATCACCTTGCCTGTTTCTGTCGCATGTAACATCCTGCTGGCCCGTGACTCAGAAACTAGGTTATGGCCATCGGCTCAAGGGTCAACGCCAGCCCGAGGATGAGAGAATGACCGGAAAAGCAAAGGATGGAGGGAGGTGAATAGCAAAGGGTTGTGGGAGTAAAATCCCAGCATTAATAGTGGCAGTGATAGGTAGAGCCGAAGGGAATGTCAACAGTGAAGGAGTGTGTTTCTCCAGTGTGTTTCACTTACAGGTGACGGTTCATTCTTATTCCTCTGTATGAAACCTGAAACATCCCATCTGGACTTTCTAAATAAACAACCCTTTATGAAGACCTCTCTCTGTCATTTACTGATGAACTATGCTATTATTGTCGTTAATTTCTTTCACATTGTATTAGAAAAAAGCTATAGATTGTGAAGTTAAATTTTTGTCATTGCCTTGACAGTGACTCAACACACTAGCCTATACCATATGCAAATGTTCAATTATGTTTTTATAAATGTTATTCTATATATTTTTTTTTCAATAGAGCATTACAAACAGCTGCTTCTGGGGTCCTTGGTGGAATCAACTCAATAGATGGATGAAATCTTTGGTGACGCATTATTATACATTATTCTGCAGGCAAAAACATACTTTGCTGTTTACAGCCATTCAGAATTAGCTGTGGGTTTTGATTTGTTTTGTTTAAATGTAGTAGACTGGTTTTAAACTATTAAATGTAGTTTAGTAGTTTTTAAACAACTAAATGTAGTTTTTAAATTTATTTAATTTGTTTTGTTTAATTCTTACATTAGATTTTTATTTTTTATTCTTTTTTCTTATTTCTATCTCATTTTTTGTTACATTTTTATTTTACATAAAATTTTATTTGTATTTCATTATTTTATTTAACTTTATTATTTTATTTTATGGTGTAATTTTAGTTTTTTATTTAACCTTTTTTTTAAATTGTTTTATATTATTATTATTTTATTTTCCAGGTGTTGTAGGCCTCTTTGTGTTGAACATGGACACCTTTGTAGCTACTCTTATTTAACTAATTATAGCAGAATGGAATGCATTTAATTTCAAATTAGTTAAATGCTTTAACCGAATTAAAAATTGAAGGTTGTACGTTTATTATTCCCATAAGATAAGACATTAACTAGCCCTGTTAACAAATAAATCTGGCGTTTCAACTTTGGACTGTATTCACACATGCCCCCTAGTGACGGTCTTGGAAAGATTTAAGATGGTGTTGGTGGTCTTGGCTCAGCCGGTTGCTATCTGCTTAGTCACAGAGCCTTTCTCCTTGAGGATCCGTGAGGACGGCACGTGCTTTTAGTTATTGCGTTGCATCAGCAAAATGAAAAATCATTGCTGCTGAGTGCGAGCGAGACAGGTTGGTAGGGTTCCTGTTAGCATGGTTGGCGTGGTGCCACACTCCTGAAGTGTGTGTTGGTTGGGAGGAGGGGTGCCATATTGACTTTTGAGCGCACCCTGCTGCCATGTACATGGCGGGGGGACTGTTGTCCCTGCGTGGGGTGAGAGTGGGTTATATCACAGAGGCTTTAATCAAACCCAGTGGTGGGGCGAGACGGAAACTGCAGCGAAGCGAGAGAGACATACTGTGACGGAGGGTAAAAGAAAGTGACACATGCATCAAGATGATTAAAAAAAGGACACTGGAATGGATTGAGGGAACAATTAAAGTGAAGAGAAAGAAAGATGCCATGGAACAAAAGCAAGACGGAAGTTCAGAGGAAGTAAGGAGAGTGAGGATATGGCCTTCAGCAGTGCAAGCTCAACTCAGTGTTTTATTAGGAATGGGGCCTTTTGTTTCTGTCGGCGGTGCGTTAGAAAGTCCAATAGTCCTTTGTGCCGCGGTTGGGCTGGAGAAAGCCTTTGGGTAGAGGAGGTGTAATATGTGTAGTTGCTTTTCAGTCCCCTAAAGGGTTTAAAAATGCTATGAGGTGTGTGCGAGACATTTAGTACCGTGTGGCAGGTGCTCATTTAAATGGTCAATAAGGAAATGGATGGATAGTTTTTAAAAAAAAAAATTTTTTTAGTAGATTTATACAAAAAAATAGGTCAAAAATTTACATTATACCAAAAAGCAAGAATGCTTTGAAAATATACCAAAATTATGCAAATAATAATAATACAAAAATACAAAAAAGAAAAACAAACAAGCAAACAATTTACAAAGAATTATATACAAAATCTAAAACTTTTTTTTGTATATGTGTAGATTAATAGTTGTACATTTTTCACATGTATAATTTCTGGTTATTTCAAATTAAGAACATATTATGTTGCTATATTAACTAAAAATTAAACTAAAATTAAATCAAATAAAAAAAGAAAAAACTACAATAATAAAAAACTATATAGACAAAAATATAAAAAAGAAAAAACTATTTAAAGAAAACTTTAACTTAAGTTAAAATGAAAACGGAAAATAAAAACTGATTCAAGATATTAATGTTAATTTTTAATATAAATGTTAATTTTGAAAGTTTTTTGTAACTTGTTACACTTGCTTGCAAACCCCTTTCTGTCTTTGACCTATATATATATATATATAAAACTGTTTTTTTCACTTTGTGGCAGAGTTTGCTGGAAACTTTGCATGGTGTGAACTCTGTGGTCAGTATTAGGGTTAATGAAGATCCCAGATGGGCACATTTGAAGACCCTGTAGATGATAAATGCATCCCAGGTCAATCCATTTCCACCTCCTTATACTGGCTGTCTTATACATCTCCTTTTGTAATGTCCTGAAAGAGCCAGACTCCTGAAGCAGCACTTAACGCACATGTAAGGTTTGGCCTAATGAGGAAATATTTGTAGGCAGACAAACAATGATGCTAAGCTGCTTTAACAGGCGTTCCTATCAAGCATAGAATGCAAGCTAGCAGTAATAGGCTGTGCTAATTAATTGTGTTACTTTGCACCGGGTGTTCAGAGTCTTAATGCTACTCAGTTAATCCTATCAGAAGGGTTTGATTTGTTTGGTGGCGTGAAAGTTTAATTTGGTTGTTTGATGCTTGACTAGATTGAGTGAGAGAAGGGATATATATATATATATATATATATATATATATATATATATATATATATATATATATATATATATATATATATATATATATATATGTATATATGTATATATATATATATATATATATATATATATATATATATATATATATATGTATATATATATATATATATGTATGTATATATATATATATATATGTATATATATATATATATATATATGTATATATATATATATATATATATGTATATATATATATATATATATATATATGTATATATATATATATATATATGTATATATATATATATATATATATATATATGTATATATATATATATATATGTATATATATATATATATATATATATAATGCTGATTTGCTGCTCAAGAAACATTTCTTATTATTATCAGTGTTAAAAACAGTTGTGCTACTTAATAATTTCATAATCATAATACATTTTTCAGAAAAGTCCTTGAAAGAAACCTTTTGTAACATTATGAAGGTCTTTACTGTTACTTTGATCAATTTAATGTGGCCTTGCTGAATAAAAGTGTTATTTTTCTTTAAAAAAAAAATCTTGCTGTGCCCAAACTTTTGAACGGTAGTGTAAACTTGTACTTCTTACGAAAGGGCAATTGTGAGATTTCTAAGTTTGTGCTTCTTTGAGATCCAACAAAGACGTTACTGCATTCACATTGACACTCTCACCCATAAAAGACTCTGATAACCCTAACAGTCATACACAAACACAAAGGCCAGCGAAGCTAAAAAGCCTGTCTGATGCCTGCAGTCAGAGAGGACTAATATAAACGACAGCTCTAACTGATCAACACTGCATGTCTGAGATGAATCATTGGAGGCATATTTTCTGGCCAGAGTGCTGGGAATCGATAAAAGCAATCTGGAATGTGGTAAACAATTTCACTTGCTACTAGAGAGAGATGCAGCTGTAAAGTGTCTCTGTCTTTTTTTATCGCATATGGTCATTTAAAATCCTCAGGATGAACGCCGATAGGCTTCGATTGTCGTAAATTTCAGCATAAAGCAGTATGTTCCTCCTCATAAATGAAGGGTTAACATGACACTGTGACACTTATATTAAATATTACTGCTACATTAACCCATTAAATGGTTCTCAGTTTAAAAAAAAAAAATATTATTTTAAAAAAGAATGGTATCTTTGGACAATAAGTAATTTGATTAGTATAAAAAAAAAGTACCTCATTTGCCATCATGTTTTAATTATATAATAGTTATATATAATCACACTCGATATTAATTAAGAATCGGCTAAAAACACATCTCTTCCATCTTTATTTGACCCTCTAACTCTAGCAATCTCTATTCTAATTCTATTCTTAAAAAAAAAAAAACTTGCCCCTTTTAGACTTGCACTCTATTCATTTACTAACTGCTTGTTTTCTTTAAAAAAACAAAAAACAACTAACACTAGCTTCTCTATTCTTTTTCTATTCTATCTATTCCTTTTCTTTTTATTTATTATACAATTAACAAAAGCAAAAAGGCCTCTAACACTAGCTTGCTTTATTCTTTTTCTATTCTATCTGTTTTCTTTTTATTTATTATATAATTTAAAAAAAACCTTGCTACATGTACTGCATTAAGCTAACTGAGACATGTTATAGCACTTGTGTATCATTGCTCTTTTGTTGATTTTGATTGCTTCCATTGTCCTCATTTGTAAGCTGCTTTGGATAAAAGTGTCTGCTAAATGTAAATGTAAATATTAATCACACTTTTGGATAAATAATAATTTTTAAATATTTTTTAATGTTATTACAAAGTGTGTTAGTTTTTATCTATTTAATTGGGGTTATTTTGTCCAGTAAATGCAACAGTGCCTAAATTCATTAGCCAATAAATGAATAAATAAAAAAAATTACTGTACGCCACCTATGTTGACTAAAGCATTCCCACACTCTTGGGTGCTGTAGTGGCTTCATTTTATCAAATTTTATTTTCAAAATTCTGAAATGATTTATAGAGTGCATAATTTACTGTTTAAACAGGCAGACAGTAACTGCAGGTTAATATTCATATGTATTGAGTGTGCTTGTTACCATTAACCACCGGTAGGGGGCGGCACACTTAAACGTCAAAGCTGGATGAGTGCTGCTCTGACCAGCGTTGCCATGGCGACAAGGCTCAGTGTGATGCAGGCCAGGCGTAATGGAGGAAACAGAGAGGGCAGTGTAGAGCTGAGCAAGAAACGAGAGCAGAATACCAAACAGACGCCTGTTTACAGACCTCATACCTGTTTTTCACACAGACTCTTGGACACATGGACAGAGCAGCTCATTAGAGGACACTAACAGATCTATCTATCTATCTATCTATCTATCTATCTATCTATCTATCTATCTATCTATCTATCTATCTATCTATCTATCTATCTAAATGAAAAAAATATATAATAAATTTAAATAGATATTAAATATAATTATATTAATTATTATTAAGTATTATTAATATTATTATTATTATTTTATTATTTCATTTGTAGTATATAATACATTAAAAAATTATTACACACACACATTATATTAGATTATATTATATAATTATTATAAATTATATTATAAATTACATTATATTAGTAGCATGTAATATATACATTCAATAAAAATAAAAATATTTAAATACATTTATTTTTTATATTTTAACATATTAAAATATACAGTCAGGGTTTTTATATATTTATTTTTTTATTGTAATTTTTTTGCCTGTGGTTTAAACCTGAAAACTTTTCAGACAGAATTGGAATTTTTATGTAGATTTATAGATTTTATTACATTTTTGTATATAAGTGATTAAATATTGCACACATTATATATTATGTCAGTATATAATCGTAATGTAATACATACCTACAAACACACAACAACAAAAATTACAAAATGTTAATGGAAACATGCAAAGTTGGTTTCTTTTCTGATAATGACTCATATCTATTTTTCCCTTTGTATTACTTTGTGTACTGTTAGACTAACTGGAACTTGTCCCAGCTCTTAAGTATTGTTGCTCTTTTGTTTAATTGCTTCTATTGTGCTCATTTGTAAGTCGCTTTAGATAAAAGTGTCCACTAAATGATTAAATGTTAATAATAAGTTAAATTGCTCTCCATCACCTTTAACGTGAAATATCTTCAGATGGAATTGGAACGTGAATTTACGCTGGACCAAAAGACACTCAAACGCCTTTCCTCATTTCAGAAGTCTTCTGCCCGCCACTGGTTAGACTGTGTGTGTCAGACACTTTCTTTACTTATCTGTCAGGCTCCAGTTTTTTCCAAAAGCCTTTCTGAACAAAGTTGTATTTCCTGCTTTCATGCACAGGCAGAGGAAAATGTTCAGAAAGTAGCTTGACTCCAAAGAAATTTGCAAATCTGACAGTTCTTTCATTTTCCATCTCCAAAGCCAAGCGAGTAAAACAAGCCTCCGTTCAGTTACTGGATTTCATTTTTCCTAGAACTTAGGGCTGGCGTCTGCTGGCAGTGATGTTTCTGAATGGTACCAGGTCCTGTATTCACACACACACACACACACACACACACACACACGCACACGCGCTCGTTCTCTCTCATCTCGCTGTTCTGAATGCCGGATGCTTCGTCTGATCCAGTAATCTCTTCTAAACACACTGTGCTTTAGTTTATTCAGATGGGCATTGAGATGCAGGTAATTGGCTACTGAGAAAGTTGTCTTACACACTTGTGTAAATGCAGATACACACATGCTGGAATTAATCCAGCATGCTTTGGCTGTCGTGTTATGTGGGTGCTCACAGTTGGGAGATTATCGGTATCTCTGCCAGGTGCAGTTGATTCGGTAGCAATTTGTTTTCTAATTATCTATTTTAGGAGGGATTTGGAGCTCGGACACCAAATGGTGTCCCCCCTAGTATACGCAGACTCAAAGAGTGACTTATCCTTCTCTCTGCACTGCCAGTTCATTGGCCTGTTTTTGGAGAGTGGAAGAGTAAAATACCAATGAAGACTCAGTGCTGCTACTTGTTCATCTTCACACAGGATTATGGACACGCTAAGCAAAAAGAAAGCAGTCAGCTATGTAAGATAAGATGTGCACCATTGGACCGTTGTAATTTCTGTCTAGAGGGTCTGCATAAATCAGCAGAGAGTCAGCAAAATGAAGCAGAAGTGCCGGCTTCACAACAGATATCATACAGCTGTTTGAAAACTGCAGGATGAGTTGAGTGCTCAAAAATATTCAGTACTAATAATCCACTTAAAAAATCACTGATAATTCCTCTGTGTTCTGGAGTCATTTTGCTGTGTTTGGTATTTTACTTTGATTTTGCGGTTCTCTATATATTGGTATTTGAATAATATACTTATTATTGGTTTTAAGTTATGCTGCTCCTCCTGTTTGAAAAATATCTTGTAATCATATTTTCTTTACAAAACACTTGTTTCTCGAAAAGGTGCTTTTAGAGCCATTCTTTACTCTGCTCTAAATCCATTTCCATATCACTCGCAATACACATAATAAGATTATATCTTGTCTAATCTACTCGCTGCGTGTAAAAAGTGCATGGTCTGTGTAAAATGACACCCTAAACATTTTAGTACACTACATTTTTTTTTTTTTTTTTTTTTTTTTTTTTACTTTTTTTTATTATTATTATTCACCAGAACAAATAATGCACAGTAATTCAAAGCATTATTCAAGGCTCTTTGCTCTTTGGAGCACTTTGCTGATCACTAACCTTCTCATCAGGCCAAACTGACAAATTGACAGCTTATTTTATCTCTAATAATATCAGTAAAAGAAAATGCATATGCATGTACGATTGTGAACATGCAGTTCCAGAAAAAATAAAGTTTTTTCTTTTTAATTATAATAAAATGCTATATTAAAAATATAAAAGTTATAATAAAATTACAATAAAATAAATTTATTTAATTATTTAAAATAAGGTTAACTCTCTCTCTCTCTCACTCTGTCTCTCTCTCTCTCTCTCTCTATATATATGTGTATATATATATATATATATGTGTTTATCTCTTATTTGCTTCTGTTTATTAGTTTATTTCTTTTCAGTTTTACTCTTAGACATGTTTTAATTACTATCATAACAGAATTTTTGTTTTCCTCCAAACTTAAGGCCTAATTAGCTGAGAAATATGTGCCTATTATTTTAGTTTGGTTGTCTATTGTTATTTTCAGTTGTCTTTGAATAAAACATACATTCTTTTATTTATTTAATTTGATTTTTTACTAAAACATTTATTGCGGCCCTTCTTTCCGTTTGAAAGTCATTGTTATAGATTATAGACATGGGGATTGTGGTAGACCTGTTATGTCTTCCACATAATAGTAACTCATTTTGTACTCAACAACCTCCACATAAGTAGCGAACATCCACACAAACTACTGGCCATGACCGTACTTTGGTAGTAGTGCCATAAGCCACTGTAACCCCCCCTCCCCCCAAACAAAATGTAAAATAAGCCAAGTCTTTCCTATAAAGTCTGTCCCATGGCATCTGCCTACAGTACAATCTTTTTGTTTTCACATCCCTCTCTTGGACTCATCTCTGCAGGACAAGATCTTGGATTTCATCTGGTTTTTCGTTGGTTGGCCAGGAGTCCATTTTTGCCATTGAGTCCAACTAGTAAGCATCTAATTGGAATAAAGTGAGTTTGGGATGATGGATGGGGGTGGGTGTGTAGTCTGGCTGCTGTAGGTTTGAGTAATGACTCGCAACCTGTTGCAGGGATTAATTCACAGCGGTATGCCACGGCGCTAACATCAACGCCAGACTGCACACACCAACTCAACAGGAATTTCACACTCGCACATTATTCCTGTTTTAGTTCTGAAAAAGCAGTCTAATGGGTTTCGCATCGAAGTGTATTTTTAGACTTGGATGTGGCTAGATTAAGAAACAATCCTCCAGAGGTTCAATTAGAAGAGAAGAGCTCTTTTCTGACCTTCTAGCTTGAACATTGCCTGGCAGAGCTGTTACTTGTTCTGCAGCTAATTGTACAGGCTGCTCAACATGGTGGGAGTAACACGATCTGTGTGTTAAATGTACATCTTTACCTCAATGCAATGTGTGCAGCCATATCTGCTGTGTTTTGAATCTGTTTTTATTACATGAAAAACCCTGCATTTTACTGAATGATTGAAGATCTGTAAACGCTCTGGATTCATAGAATGTTTTATATATTTAAATTGTGAAATTAAAAGCATTTTTTGCTTTCTTGAACATTTTTTTTGTTGCATTTCTTTCATTGCAGTGCAAGAGCTTTATTCCATAGATATTTATAGATTATTCCATATTGTGACTTGCATCTGAGTGAAACAGATTATCACTAAAGAAAAAAAAAATGTAGGTTTGGGACATGGTCCTATTTGTCGTTATTAATGGAGGCAGATCTCAAGCGTGCAGTTGATTGCAAGAGAGGGACTAAATGATGGAAAAAATCTGGCACCAGAGAAGAAGCCTGCAGTTTAGATTAAATATAAAGTCAAAATTGAAAAAATTAAAAGTATGGATGTATAGATTATTCACAATGCAATCAATAACTTGCATTTATGAAATTGATCTGGTGAATTTCCATTTCATTCTGACTTTAAAGATACATAAAGGCTTTGGATTCGTAGAAAATGATATTAAAGCTATAACCAGTTTTTTGTGGTTATTATTATTTGTTTGAACACACTATGATGAGAGTAAATGGAGTATTAAATTATTTTTATAGAACAGGACAAAGAGATTCAGATTCTCTGTAGAACCTAAAGTTCATCCTCCAAGCATAAAAGAAAAAATGAAAATAGTTTTTATCGTTTCTGCAAAATGTTTATCTGTTTCAGGGAAAATTGCTGTAAGTGCTCATTTTTAAAAGCAAGTACTTGTTGAGTTTGCTTTGTCCATTTGAATAGGCTGTTTACATCCTGTGATGTTAACTTTTGAGTTATTAAACTGTTTTGATCTCATTGGATGGTTAATTTGGACTTTTTGTTCCATTTTATTTCTTAGCCCTTCTTTTATTTCTTCAGTCAGTGCTCTGTACAAAGCTAAACCTGGTTCTATACAAAACACTGGAGAAACCGCATTAGATATCCCAGTGCATTAAAGACAAGGTGATGTTTCTAAACTGGGATCAAGCTTTAGATTTAGAAATTGTGAAAAAATTTAATTTTTTTTAGTACACAAAATGGTGATCGTGAGGTTTTGCGTCTACTGTGCAACCTCAAAGAGCCCAAATCGGCATAAACTTTACAGTAGATTATTAACTGACAGTCTGTGCTGGTTTCATAGGAAAATTTCAAGGGCAGAGGGTGGCATTTGAGACTTGCAGCACTGAGTATCGCCAAGGCAACTAATTATGTATGTTCATAAAGTTTTAAAATGCAGTTTCATTTGATCAACGACAGACTACAGAGCGAGAGAGAGAGAAACTGATTACATCATTAGGCCTTAATGAGACTATCCATTCAAAGAATTCTCTAGAAATGCAATATTCCCATTAATCCGGTAAAGGGAAGTCCCTTGAGTCACTTGTACATGTGAGAAATGGAGAGTTTGTGGGAAGGCAGTGCCGACGACTGATCTGGCATTGGTGTGGGCACCCAGCGGAACCACATTAACACATAAACAGCTTTTGGCTATTGGCATCTCTTTGAAATGGTGCTGGGTAAGCGATCTGTGTCTTCTAAACAGATGGTGGAGCTGAGGGTGGGAAATGTTTCACATGGCCCACTCTATTGCTTGCACTGGGTTGAGGTGGCAGCCAGGTATCCCCATGAGTGTGAATGGAGGTGTGCTACTATGTGTTAATGTCTCATGGATTACGGTTTCACAGCCATGCACCACAATTAATGTTTACAAATGTGTTTCATTTGTCATTGATTATGGTTTGCGAAACATAGTTACTAGACTTGATGCGGACATCCAACAACATAATTGTAAACCTTTCCAAGAATGGGTGTTTTTTTAAGTTTTTGAAAGAAGTCTCTTATGCTCACCAAGGCTGCATTAATTTGATCAAAAATGCAGTACAAACTGTAATATTGTGAAATATTATAACAGTTTAAAAGAACTGTTTTCTATTTTAATATATATTTAAAATGTAATTCATTCCTGTGATGTCAAAGCTGAATTTTCAGCATCATTACACCAGTCTTCAGTATCACATGATCCTTCAGAAATCATTATAATATGCTGATTTATTAATGTTAAAAACAGTTGTGCTGCTGAATATTTTTGTAGAACTGTACTATTTTTTTTTTTAGGATTCTTTAATGAATAGAAAACAACAGCATTTATTTGAATTAGAAATGTTTTTCATGCATACTTGCTGAATAAAAGTATTAGTTTCTTTCAAGAAGTATTACTAACCCCAAACTTTCAAACAGTACTGTACACTCTAGCATCTCCTATATCTAAAAGATATCAACTTCTTCCATTTGCTCTCAAAAATGTATTAAACCACTACCAATTGAGACCATTGACAAGTATGCAAGTTAGTTTTTCTTGAATATATTGCATTAAATACAGTACACAAACCCGTGTTTTAGGTGTTCTTAGCGCCATACACTCTCACAAAAGCTGTTACTGGAGTGGTACCTTTTCAAAAGATGGATCTTTGTACCTATTGTCCATATTGGTTCCTTAAAAGTACATATTATTACCTCAAGTGTACATATTAGTACCTAAAATGTATAAAGTATACCTTTTGAAAAGGTACTGCCCCAGTGACAACTTTTGTAACTTTATTTTGAGAGTGTAGGAACATCCCAAATCCTCTTCAGATCACAAATATGTACCTGCTACAATTATTTTAGCCATTTTAGCCACTGTTAGCAGTGTTAGCCACGAACAGGAATTTTTATCCATTGGTGGTGAACCAGTGAGTCAGAACCAAACTACACTACTACAGATATCTGCTGAGTCTGCACATGATTCAGAATCAATTACATGTTCCTTTTGTTTTGCAGGAAATAAACTCAATAAAGACCTGAAACACTACCTGAGCCAAAGGTTTCAGAAATCCTCTGCTGACTACGAGCTTCAGCAAACCATACGTGACAACCTCTACCGCCACGCTGTGCCTTGTGAGTACACTTATTGTTTCTACTTTTCTCTATACTTTACTCTGCTATATGTTGCTCTACTTCATTCTTTTGCTAAAGTTCACATTCAGAAGCTGTGTGCACCTCAAAGTGATGGCTGGACTGTTTGTTCTGAAGCAGTGGAAGGGAGGACACCGTCAATATTCACAGAAATCCTCCTTTCGATTGAGTAGGTGGCAGCCGTGTTCTTGGAGAGGTGTGATGAAATAGTCTGTGTTTTTGTATCATTTGAGTGGACGTGCTTCGATTCTATAAGGCCGATGTTTCTAGAAGTCCAGAGATTTTCCCTTGTTTGTGTCTGTCTATAGAAACTGGCAAAGATTTTCATGTATTTTAAACCAGTAGCACCATGTCTTTGTGGATTTACACAATTGTGTGTGTATAGAAAATTGACTTTTTCATAAGTACACATGCTACCTGTTACATTTAAATGATTTGACACTCTGCTGCAAAACCTAGTAAGCTGCCTACCCAGACAGCATTTTAAGGCAGCATAGACACCATCAAAGCTGTTCTATAAAGTAGGCAGCAACATTGTTCTTTTGGTATTATCAGTGATTAATTCCAGAATGTATTGAAAGGAAAGTCAGCCTCACAACACTGTAAAAAATGTTGCTGCAATTCATTATAACAACTTAAAGCTAACCTTATATTTTGAAGACTTAATTTTTTCCGAAACAACACATACATTACTTAACATTACTTTTTTAGGTTAAATTTTAAGTTGTGATAACTAATCCTAGAAATAATTTTTTACATTGAATGCACTGCAAGGAAAAAAGTTAATATTTTACGTTGCTGTAGTAGCCTATACATTGACATTTGTTAATACAGTAGCTAAAATGAAATAACCACAAACAATACTTTTACAGAAATTATTTTTAATCTTAATTTATATTAATTTTGTCCATACACTACCATTTTAAAGTTTTTTTTTTTTTTTTTTTTTTAAGAATTTAATACTTTTATTCAGCAAGGATACATTCAACTTATTGAGAGTGACAGTAAAGACATTTATAATTTTACAAAAGATTTATATTTTAAATTAAAATATTAAAAGCATAAAAATATTAAAGCAGTACAACTGTTTTTAGAATGAAATCAATAAATGCTTCTTGAACAACAAATCAGAAAATTAGAATGATTTATGAAGATTAGGCTATGTGAAGACTATAGTAATGACTGCTGAAAATTCAGCTTTGCAATCACAGGATTCAATTAGATTGTAAAATAAATTAAAATAGAAGAAGTTGTTGTATGTTCATTGTTAGTTCATCAGACCTAATTAATGTTAATAATCTTAACAAAATGAACTTTTATTGTAAAGTTTTACTAAAAACATTATTAAACATCACAGACAAAGTGGAAGAAATATTGATTGTAATTATACACTTTTTCTTTTACTTGATACTTTTTGTTTTTATATTTTATTTTAGTATAAAGAGTTTGACATTAGCATGTAACAAAGCAGATCTCTAGCTTTCCATGAGGCAAGAAACAGCAAGGCAGTTCTCTGAATCTTTTTTTTTTTTTTTTTGCTACAGCTTTGCTGACATTCTGCTTTGTGCATAAAATAGTTTTGATAAGTCATAATATTTGTAGCAGCACTCCCAATGCTGTCTAGTTGAAAGGAAACCCCCACTCAGCTTTAAACTGTTTGGATGGTGAGTTTTGCATCTTCCTCTGGTTAATAGAGCTGTAGACTGTCTCAGATTAAACACTCTGATGTGACAGAAAGTGAGTGGCTGTGTGTGTGTGTGTGTGTGTGTGTGTGTGTGTGTGTGTGTGTGTGTGTGTGTGTGTGTGTGTGTTTGAGAATGATTGATAGACATGGGACAGATGGGAGGGAAGGACCAATAGTAGTGGGCTCCATCTCTTTTCTCAACTTCATCACTGTTTCATGGAAACAAAAACATAGCCTCCCAGAAATCAAAGCCGTCCATATGTGCGCAACTTGAAAGACAAAAATCATTGGTGTAAATATGAAGTGAGCCATTTTTGCCATTATCTGCGCCAAACAGAATTGTTTTGGTTGAACAATGGGAGACAGAGAGAGCGTTTGGGTTTCGTTTATGAACAGTTATTGTCACTGAAATTGCATGCTTCACCTTTAAAGACATGATATTTAGATTGTGGACATTGAGTACAGATGAGACATGTGAAGGAGGCCATCTATGTGAAACTAGAGCGGGGGGATGTGTCCAGATGCTCCAGAATCAACTTCTAAAGCAGTTCAGCGTTTGGGAATATTCATGTAACAGCAGTTCATGCTGATCTGGGGTCAGAATTTATCTGTCGCAACTTGATAAACAAGATGATAGGAGTGGCTGGAGATTATTTTAGGCTACACTTAATCTAGATCACATGATATGTACAAAATGTGAACTTGGCTTTGGATCCGGTCAACCACTTCAATAGGAAAACTGATCATAATCAGCATAAAGCCAGTTCCACACTCTATGTTTTTCCACAGATTTTGCCCAAGTCAGTGTACACTACTGTTCAAAAGTTTGAGGTCTTTAAAAGGCTTTAATTTATTTTTATGTTATTTTATTTATTAATTTTCACTAAGACTGCATTTATTTGATAAAATTACTATTTAAAACAATTTGATTTTAAAATATATAAACACAAAATTCCTGTGATGGCAAAGGTGAATTTTCAGCAGGCATTACTCCAGTCTTCAGGTGTCACATGATCCTTCAGAAATCATTCTAATATGCTGAAACATTTCTTATTTTTGTGGAAACCATGGTATATTTGGATGAATTTGATGAAATTTAATTTATTGACATATTATTTGTATAATATAATTTGTTTTCCTCATAGATAGATTTAGTTGGTTCCAGCAGATGCAAACATGGCTTGATGAAGGCATGTGCGTTTAATATCAGGTTTAATGGAGCAGTTGGTATCTTGCTGTCAATTACCTGGTAATTTTACATGACGTGATGCTGGTGAACATGACAGCAATGAGTCAAGATTGATCAGAGTTTGTGAATGTGAGTCTGGCTGTTTGGATGTATGAGGGTCAGTTGGTTCTTATGCATGAGGAATTTGGAGGGGTGCAGCTGTCTCTTTTGTGCAATGATGGCCCGAGCTGCTAGTTGCCTCACCAGGTGGCCAGTGGCTGGGAGTGTGTGTATAAAGGTGTGTGTGTGTGTTGTGTATGTTTGTGTTGGGAGTATAATGGCCGGCTGGAGAAGAGTGACAATAACTGCATTTGACCCTGAGACAGGACTGCATGTCACTAATACAATTATAGATACAGAGGCAGATTCAGCTGTCATTAATGTATGTCTACCCTGATTAGCTCCTCTCAAACTGAGTCAAAGTGGTATTACTGGATCAGTAACACTGATTTATTTATTTATTTATTTCCCCACAGTTCTCTGGAATACTTGATTTTGATTAATCAGTCGTGACATTCTGGGGTCAAATATTTTTCCTAGACAACATAACTGTGCTAGTTTCATTATAATTTTTTATATTTTATATATTTTTATAATTATTTTTTGTGAAAATATATGATGAACATATGTAATAGTAGTAGTAATAATAAGAATAAGAATAAGAATAAGAAATTATTATTATTATTATTATTATTATTATTATTATCATTATTATTATTTGTCATGTTATGATGTTATGTACATAGTTGAAGTTTCTGACCAGCCAAATCATTTGTAAATTATTATTATTAATATTATTAACATGAATATATTAATATTATTATATTATAATTTATAATATAATATTTATATACTTTAAATAAAATGTTTAATTATTATTATTTTATCATTTACTTTAAATGTATAAAACATTTCTGTTCAGCCAAATTATTTATAAATTGACTATTATTATTATTATTATTATTATTATTATTATTATTATTATTATTATTATTATTATTATAAAATATTGTTTTATTATTATTATTATTATTATATATAATTGAACATTTCTGTCCAGCCAAATTACTTCATTCCTGGCAACTGTGATAAAACATGACCAAATGTGTCTTGCAACCTTTCTTTATGAGAAAGCAGACAAAAATGTTTTTTGTTGAGACCGATGGAAGCAAAATGACCTGAGTGTTTGCCTGAATAATAAATTCTGTTTATCCCCATTTCTCTTCCAAACCTCAACTCTCGCAGCTAGAAACGTGCATATGAAATGTTTTCGTGGCCCTGAGTACATTTGATTTCTCTGATTTGTTGTCCTGTGATGTAATAGCGAGGAACAAAAGGCTGTGCCCTTTGTTCATTCTTGTCTTTTCCTCATTTCGCGCTCCAGCTTTTCACATCGCAGACACCGTCAACATAACAGATGCCACTGTAACGACGCTCCCTCCCTCAGTGTTTTCATATTTTCTTCTCAGTCCCTCTGTTCTCGTCTTCATCTATCAGTCTATTTAAGCCTCCCTGTGGTTAGCCAGCCCCTGCTTGCCCTCTCTTGCTCCCCTCCTCTTTCTTGCATCCCCACACCCCCCTCCACACCCCCTCTTCGGCTCTCTCGCTCCCTCCATCCCTCCATTTGTTTTTCTGCTCGGTAGCAGACAGCAGGATTGCAGCTGAAGACAGGTTGCTGCTGCGTTCTCTCGCCAGAAAGAAAGAAAGGATTACCGTCCGGAGGCTGCACCACGGCGAGGCAAGTCCGTCTTGTTTTTCGGCACGTTTTCGGTCTCGATCTCCTGAGATGCGGGCAACGGATTAGAGGGTTTGTGGGTGATGTATGGGGCTTAGTGCGTGCGGTGGATGCCTCATATATAGGCTAAAGGGTTGGATTGGGGGTGGAGTTGTTGTGGGGGTGGGGTCGGGGATGTAGTGGGGTTGAGCCAGGGGAAAGAACCCGAAAAAAGAGCAAAAAAATCGAACCCTTCAGTCACATCTCATTCACAGGGACAGATGGCTCCTGACTGAGGAACTTTCTCATCGGTATGATTT
The DNA here is from genome assembly GCA_039654775.1 of Spinibarbus caldwelli. Taxonomy (NCBI): domain Eukaryota; kingdom Metazoa; phylum Chordata; class Actinopteri; order Cypriniformes; family Cyprinidae; genus Spinibarbus; species Spinibarbus caldwelli. The sequence goes on from CM077254.1 coordinate 8,248,557, forward strand.
ATTTTCAAGTCATTGTCTAGAGTTCCTTTAGGGCACGGACCTCACTTTTCCTCGGCGAGCGTGTGTGCGTGTGTACTCATGTATATGTGTGTGTGTGTGTGTGATGGAATGATGATGTGGCAGAGGGAGTACGGTGAACTGAAGGGCCATCACCCTTGATGTACTGAGCAACGATCAGCTCTCCACCTGAACAAAAGCGTCCAGCGTGGAAGCGGTGCAGTGAAATCCAATTTGTCACTGCCCTTCGCTCCACAGAGCACGCTACGGGTCCCTCATATGCCATCTCTGACAGGTTATACTGCCCAGTCGTATGCTGTCTTATGATGTTAGACATCCCAAACATTGTTGCTAGGTAGATCTCTGCATCTGAGAGAATGTGTCTGTTCATTCTGTGACTCGTAGCTTTCGTTATTTCAACAAAAAGCAGGTGTTTTTGAGTCAAATATGCAAGAAAACAAATGCAGCTCCAAATTTTCATCTTCTTTTTAGCTAATTGTGTTAACGTAGTATTCACAGCCACCCATGTCTGTGGGAGCTAGCTAATTAGCATTTAGCTTGTGTGCTACTCTGTCTGCCGACAAACATCACGCTTCAACTGCAGGCTTGGAGACGGTAGATCTGAAGAGCGCCTCGGTCGCAAGTCAGCTACGATTAGCAGACAGAAGAGAGGTAATACCTGCAGGGAGCCAAGGGTTCTCGGTAGGAAGCACAAACATTCGGGTGAGTTTTAGCATTGACAGTCTACGTCTGGATGGTTTTTGCGCTATGTCACATGGTTTAATCCAGGATGTGGTTTTTGCCATCCAAGGTTTGGTCCTCTCTGTTTGGGTTCGTCCTGTGTTTCCAGGCTCCATTTTGATATGTCAGCTCAAGTTTGATATCACTGAGCAAGCATATGTGGGCGGCATACTGAGAAATTCAACTAAATTTTCAGAATCCGAATCCCATTCCACGTTTTCTTTGGCTAACACCTTATTCGGCGTAGATGAGTCTTCGGCTGTTCTCGGCCTGAAATGCCCATTCAACTCAAAGCACTTGACATTCTGAATTCAAAGGCATTTTGTGAATTCATTTGCAAGTCAAACGCACCCTCAGAAAGTGTTGATCACCGTGAGAGTGGACTAACTAGAGACCAGCATCAGGCCTGTCCAGGGGGCATTACTTTGGATGGGCGGATTTAAAAAGAGGTTTGAGGAACAAAAGGAGAAGAATGCCTCTTCAGATACCACTCCATTCATGTGCTCCGTCAGAACAAGAAAGACCAGGATTGAGAATCTGCAGCAAGTTGCACTTTTTTTTTTAAGATGTCCTTCAGAATTAAAGGTTGGAATTATTCTAGGAAAACTAAAGTATCTTCAGCCTAGTGTTCAATTATCCTTCACCCACATGGAATGGCATCTACACATACTTTTCTTCCTTAACGCACTCATTATAAACCGACTGTTCGTTTCTAAATTAAAGGGATAGTTCACCCAAAAATGAATGTTCTGTTATCATTTACTCACCCTCAAGTCAATCCAAATCTGTACGACTTTCTTCTGTTGAAAACAAAGGAAGTTATTTGGAAGAATGTTTAAGAGAAACAACTTTAAACTGCACTGACTTTCAATGAGACATTTTTCAAAATATCTTCTTTTATGTTTTACTGAAGAAAGAAAGGGTTTGGAAAAACATGAGGCTGACAGAACATTCTTATTTAGGGGAACTGTCCCTTTAATCATGTGCCCATCACAGAAAAGCTCTAAAGATGCAGCTCTACATGCATACTAAGGCCTTCACCTCCATTATTCACACAACAAAGCGATTCTGCTTTTCTTCAGCGGTTGAAAATTTGATGTTATGTAAAAGGTGAGCTTTAAATCCAAATCACAGCTCCACGGGGCTGAGAAGATGATTCACGCTGAGCTCCACCCAGAAATAGAAGCTCATAGACAGGCTTCACAACACAGTGTGTTTCTGTCATTACCTCTGGCCTATTTCCTCAGGGTTTCATCTGGAGATGCGTGTTTGTCGTTTTGCCACTGCAATCATTAAACTCTGGCGGCAACACAGGAAGATTGAAAGATTTGCTTGAGAAGTATGGGACTTGTTTGATGGATGAGGGAAGTAATTTCACTGAGTGGCTATTAGTGGTCAAATGGCTATTCAAAACCAGATTCTTTTGATTTAATTTAATTTCAAGTTCACAAGCACATTTTAAGCTTTGTTGAAAGATGCAGAACAATATGGGGATTTTATCCCAAAGTGATAAGATTAATATGACAACAAAAAACATTTAAAGAAACAGTTCTCCCAAAATTAAAATGTTATGAAATAAAGTATCATATTACTTGATTTATTCTATGGAACATAAGATTTAAAGTTCACATGCACATTTTAAACTCAAATGAAAGATGTGGAACAATATGTGGATTTTAGTCCAAGGTGATTCCAAAAAACCCAACAAAACATTTAAAGGGACAGTTCATTCAAAAATGAAAAATTTGTCGTCATTACTCACCCTCATGTTGTTCTAAACCTGTATGACTGACTTTCTTCTGTGGTATGTAAAAAATATCAAGAAAAATGTATTTTTGTCCGTACAAACATCATTGAGGTCCAGTGTTGTTTTGAACCCTTGCAATTGTCATTGTACAGACAAAAATAGTTAAAACATTCTTAACATCTTATTTTGTGTTCCATAGAATAAAGTAAATCCCTTTAACTTCCATAATGAGACACATTTCTGAATTAGATAATATTTAGCGGGAAATCATGTAGGGTGGGATTTCTTTTGTCTTTTGGGTTTTCTTAGGATCATGGTTTATGATGTTTCTCTGTGCACATGGGGATAAATACATCATCAGAAAAGACAATTTGGGGCATTTTACCTTTCTTTTTTTTTTTTTTTTTTTTACCTTTTTGTAATACATTTATCTGATAAATCGTTCACATTAACATCACCAACACTTATTCAGAAAATATAAATAATGTCAGTTTTGATCTCAAATTCTTTAAGCGCTTTAAGACCAAAGAATTAAGAATCTCATTGGTCAGTACTTTGTCTGTTTTTTTTTTTTTTTTTTTTTTTTTTGTGGAGGCTAAATAAAAGAAGGGAAATGACTCTGGCCAAAATGTGGTCACACACAGAAGCCCTCTCCCCCCACCCATGCCGTATGCCCCAGTGGCCTGTTGGAGTTAAACAATAGTATTGTATGCATGCACATGGCTGGCCTGACCAGCCTGATTTTTATCTGCTAAATCTCATTCAACCTCTAATCCCCATCCTAGCCCACCATTTGATTGCCTTAGTCACGTCATATTTGTGTATGTACGTGTGCGAGTGAGAGAGAGTGTGCAAATGTCTTGTTTGCAGGGGGAGCCATGTGTGTATCTGTCTGCAAGTGTGTGTTGGAGAAGGAGGGGGGACGTGGTGGAGAGAGAGAGAGAGAGAGGTGGGCGGGCGGAGGTGGATGAGTGTGAGCCTGAAGACGTTTAGCTCAGACGGTGTTTGCTGTGCGAGCCCCTCACATTGGCTGAGCTTCAACGCTGGGCTGGACGACTGCTTTACAGAGAAAGAGATCGAGAGGAAGAGGAGGAGGAAGGACGACAGACTGGGCAGCGCTAGCTGAGATACAAGCGTCTGATGCTCACCGGAACAGGATTCTGGGATTTTCTGCTCTTTTTCCATTGGATTTCATCTTGTTGTGCAAGATCTTGAGTGGATTGCATGCATTGGAGGTAGCAGCTGCGAGGTTTTCCGCTGAGGTAATTTGGCCATTTTTCCCCCCAAATGTCACCTGGACTCTTCAGCTTCCGGGGTCTGGCAGTGGGGGTGGGGAATGAGGGATGCAAAAAGAGTGAGAGAAAGCTGGGAGCAGGAACGCGGGGAATGTAGCTGAGTATGTGACCGTCTTGAGGGATGTGAGAGGATGTGATTTGTTGAGGATGGCAAAATGGTGCACCAGAGATGCCGCGGTCCTCGTTAGCTGCTGGAGCGTACGCGTACGTGCCCGTCTGCTTGAGCGAGTGGAGGTTGAATTAAGCTGTGGTCACTTGACGTGTTGGAGGCCATTATGTTTGGAGTTGAGCAGTGTGGCAGGCGTCTCTCTCTCCCAGCCCCCCTCCCATCCACACCAGCCCTATGTCTGTCTCTCTGCTGCAGCCACTGTATCCAGCCGTATCTGTGTCTGAAAGGCTTTCTCATGCTCTTTTTCTCTCAGCCTTTCATGATGCCTGTTTTGAAGGGCTCTCGGTGTCTTAGTGGTCTTTATAGGTTAAATAGCTGCATTCTCTGGCTCATATATGACAGGCTGGTGCTTTATGTAGATTACCTGATGAAGATTTGAGCCAAGTAAATCTGAAACAGGAATAGGCCTGCTGTGTGTGTTCGTATTGCATGGCGTTTCCCTTGTGAGCTCAGTTTTGGTGTATCAAATCAGCTCATCAATGCATTGATCGATATTTTCAGCAAAGCATTATTTGGCATGTCTTGATGCATTGATCAGTCGTTTTGGCACAGACGTCATTGGAATGAGTAGATTGGATTTGATGGAGTCTATGAATGCTGAAACCATGCTTTGTTTTTAGAAACCAACTCCATTTTGTTAATGGGAATAAGTGGGGTGGAAAATGCTAGAATCGGGGATCTGTGTTGTGGATTAACCCTTTGCTGGGACAGATGGTTCTCTCTCACACTGAGCCGGAAGGGCTGGCTGTCAACATCAACATGGGCGCACATCCCCGAGCCTTTCCCGATCATGAGTTTTCCTTTTCCCAGTGTCTCCCGGTTCCAGACATGAGATGCCAAGTTTCTTCTCTCATGTCTCTCTCTTCAACCTTCTGTTTTGCCTAGTGTAATTCATGCTGGCTCAAAATTGTTTACTAACATGCTGGCCAAACATACTAGAATTAAAAAAAATAAAATAAAAAAATACTCCAGCTTTTTTTGTAGAGATGACATGCACTGAACAGTGGTGCCTCATCGTAATATTGCTGTTGCTGCCATTTACTTAAAGCCTTATGTTACAGCTATGGTTGTTTTTTGAACTCTGGTTCATGTTGTGCCTAACAACACTGCTTTACTGTGGTAAAATTGCTGTAATGCAATGTTACTTGCACTTACTTATTGCTTTGATAAGTCATTTAACTAAGCTTTAGTTATATTTGGTTGTGCAGATGAGCTAGTTAACCAATGATCGGTTGGTGTATGTATAATGTGAAATGTTATTAGCATTACCAGTGCAAACTATTGTGCCATTCAGTGTTTTGATAAATCTGTAGTGATCTGTCAGCAGTTTTTGGGCATCAGTCACACAGAAGAGAAAGTAGAGGCTCTCAAACGCCTCTGCTGTGACAAGACTGTCAATATCTTATATCCCTTTGAACTCTACTGACGTCGCCTCCAGCCTGGACATGCCATTTATTGGTGCTTTGCCTTTTGATTAATGCTTCTGACAAAGTATAAGTGCTTTCTTTTTTTGTACTTCAAATATTCTTTCTTCTAGTCCATGTCTGTCAGGATAGGCAACAGATGGTTTAATAACTTCAGTGAGGTTGTCAAAGGTTAAAAGTAAAAGTTTTTTATTTGGGTATCAACTTATTTGCTTGTTTAGTGTAATTTGATGGTGTTTGTTTCATTATTTTACAGAGAAACTCTAGTCACGAGATATTTGTATCTCTGCTCGTGGTTTCAATCTTAATGGAAACTGTGGCCTTGCAAAAATTCATCATGTAAACATGCTTTATGCGATGTGAATCCAGAGCCACATTTCATTCCAGTGTGGGGAAAAACTGGTCTAGTAGCTCTGTCTGAACCACAGTTAAGTTAGAAAATGCTTTCACATTAAGTACACATTATTTCTAATTCTACTTGTGCTTTTTATTACTCAGAATTGATTTGCTGGTTTATTTTGTATATGATCCTTTCAGAAAACAGATAAAAGTCTCTTTATTTAGAAAATGGGATCAGTTGAATCCATTAAATAATTTTGAAACAGGAACTTGTGGTATCAAAGGGCACTTCCCTCTTAAAGCCATTATCTTTTAGTTTATTCGTCACATCTGTGAACGATGAATTGCTCATTGTTAATTCTCATTTAATTGGACAAACATTTTATATACAATTGTGAGTTCAAGAAGCAACATCAACATTTTTAATCTGTTGTTTCAAATTTTATAGTAAATTTTCAATTTGTTCATCTGGTTAAAACACCAACTTTTATTAGTACACTAATATATGATATGTACAGTGATTGAGATGGTCTCAAAGCAAACATGCACTTGTAAGTTTAAAGCTTTGCCACTCATTTGATTTGTTTCATAATTTTTCCAGTCATGTCAGTGCCCTTCATTTATAGATTATAGAGAGAAGCACATGCAGGAAAAAAGGAAAGATGACAAGAACACAAAAAGAAGGAAGTAGAAGAACGAGAGAGAGAGAGCAGCCTGTATTGCTCACTGGGTCAGGCTCATGAAACATTTAATCAAGCCATGCAGATAACAGCTTCAGCTCAGAACAAACACATCCCAGTGTACGAGAGCATTTTTCAATTAGTTTTTATGTACTTAACTGGGAGGGCATCAGAAAATGCATGAAATTGCTTCTGTGAGAAGAGCGCTGAAGATTTAGCATCTCATACTAACCTAGTTTTTGTTGTAAAAATATTGTAATCATGCTTTTATTTCAAGCCAAAATCCACAGGCCCTTTATAACTTTGGAAATGCGCAAACATCCGAATGCTGGTATAGTAATAGTCTTGACTATTATTAGAATGATGATGATAATGAGTCGTTTCCAAATGCGTTAACAACAGCCTACGCTACACCGCTAACTGAATCACGGCGGTGAGGCTCAGAGTCACTTAAAGCGCTGCGTCTGATTGATTGCCTCTCCAGTTACTGCAGTATTGCTCTCCAGGAATGCAATACCTCCCGTTAAACGCCTCGATCCGCTTTATAACTGGACAATATGTTGTATGTCCGATTTCACAATGCCAGGTAACTTGTGTTGTGGCTGTGAAAGGTGAAGCTGACCTACTATGAAAGAAAACAAAGAAGCTACAAAACTTCTTTGTGTCTGGATTAGGTAGGGAAAGGGTGCTAGTTTCACTGTGCTGCACACATTTGCTTGACCTTTAAGGATTTGAATATGGATGCATGCTAATTTTGAAACTTATTATGTATAAGAGCCATCAGACACTGCTGAATCATACAGGCTTACTATTTTTGTCCACTTTGCAACTGTGATTTTTTTCCCCCCCTCATTGAGTGATTAGTATGCACATACACACATACCAAGTGTTAAGTTGGCTCAGAGACCAGAGTTTTGAAGTCAAAGCCTTGAACCTAAAGCAGACATCCAGCTTTATGATTCAAAGCTGCCTGCTTTTTAATTTGTTTGTGTTTATTTCATGGTGTTCATCATCAGTCAGTAAGCATTGTGCCACTGTGTCTCTGCCAATGCCATTTGCAAATGTTTTGCTAAAGCTGTTTCTTTTGTTCATATAGAGATTTGTAACTAGGGAGGGTTTTGATTTGATATGTAACCTCTAACCCCTTTGTGCTATGGATAAGAAAGATACATATATATTGTAGGTTTCTCTTTCCTTTGTTGACATTTCCTTTTGAAACAGGAAGTTGAGGCCGGATATATCGAAGGGCTGTTCACCTTTTTAAAAAGCCAATATCCCTTAGTTAGGGTCAACTTACTTAACAGTTGTGAACAATGATTTGTGTATTGTTAATGCTAATCAGAAGTATTGTAGGAAGCATTTACTGTTATGCTATTGTGAGAGCAAGATGTTATATATACACTCTAGGGGTGGGAGATATGGAAAAAAATATATCACGATTTTTTTTTTTAGAAATAGCACGATTCACGATTTTATCACAATTCTTTGTCATGTTGGTTTTACTATTTTGCAAGTTGTCTGAGTATTACAGCCAAACTAATTTCCCTATTATAAAGACAAAGCCTTTCAAGGTAACAAAAATAAATAAATAAATAAATAAAGAATGGCAGATATTTAGGCCAAAGTGGGCGAAGATAAAAATCTTTGTCATTATTTTATCTTTCTTATTAAAAACTAAGAACAAAGATACACATACAAATACACACAATATACAAATAAAACAAACAGTGCTTTATTTTCAGGTATAATAGGTGTATTTAGCAGGAGCATTCAAGAAATTCAATGAACAAATATAAAAATAAAAAACTATATAGACTGATTCCTAAAGCAGCTGTATTAAAGTTTTTCAGTCAAGAGTAGTGAGTGATTTTTCTCTTTGCGTTTTGTTGTTTTATTAACGTTAAAGGAATAGTTCACCCAAAAATAAAAATTCTGTCATAGTGTTTTATTTTTATACCATCATTTACTCAAAAGTAGTTTTAAACCTGAGTGAGTTTCTTTCTTCTGCTGAACATAAATGCTATTTTGAAGAATGTGGAAAACCAAACAGTTGCTTCCACAGTGACTTCCATATGATTTTTTTCCTAATATCAAATTCAATGTGGACCAGCAACTGTTTGGTTACCCACATTCTTCAAAATATCTTCTTTTGTGTTCAGAAATTAAATTTTGTTATGACAGAAATTAAATTTTAGGGTGAACTATCCCTTTAATGACAGTCGACAGCATGTTCTTTAGTTCTGTCCCTTTAAGACCTGCACGTATCTAATATACAGGCATGTATCCATTTTTCTCTCAACTGTTTACTTTCATTTTAGACATAACCAACTGAGTCTATATGTAACCCTTGTGTGTTTTGACAGTATTAGCGCAAAAGATAACTTAGTTCAATAATCAGGCACTGTTTGACAGGGTTTTAGTGCGCGTGCTTCTGGTGTATACGCTCAGAAAAAGCGGAGGTCAGACCAACGCGCGAATGAAACATTTAACCAGCAAGGCTTGTATGCAAATAATGTACTTTTGCGATCGCAAATAATTGAAGCGTCCTGTCAGAGTAACTCTACCGCTGTATGTCGTGTTGTACAGTATATAGAGACAGAGGCGCCAGAACTGTAATTGATAGAATGTGTACTGTAGCACGATACTACGATATTTCTTCAAAAGCAGATCGTGGAGACATTTTTATTAGAGCCCGACTGATATATCGTTTTGCTGATTTTATCGGCCGATATAAGCCTGTTGCAGATATATCGGTATCGGCGAATATGCCGCCGATATGAATTTTTTTTTTTGAAAAGAACATATAGATCTTTTTCCTGAGTAAACGATGAGCACCACCATTATGCAGATGAAATGCTTCTAAAAGGTGTAGTTACTTAGTTTCCATTACTCCATTGCACCAGTGCTAATGGCGGCCCAGGTCACTGTAGTGTAGAGATGCGCGGATGAGCTCAAACTTCACACGAGTCCACTGCTTCAAATTATCCGCCCGCCACCCACCTGCACCTATATTTGATCCTCACATTATGATGATTCTGATTCTTAGTTTTGCATGATGACATGATGAATGGATATGGTTCATTTTTAACAGCAGACGTTAGATTTGTTCTGCGCATCACTGCACGCATCTGCGGCGCAACGGAGCTGATCGAGGCAGTCAGTGCTTGTGTTTATATCAGCCGTGCCTTGTCCCAGAACTCATGCTTATCACATCGTGATATCACTCATGCTTACACAGCATAGTATGACAGTAACGTTGCAGATTGAAAGGTTAGTATCTTTCTGTAGTCCAATAGACGGCAGTGCGGTGGTGGCTTGAGTTTGTTGAATGGTGATTTAACGCTACGTTGTCTCCTAGTTGGTGAGACGCAATGCTATAAACAATATCCCCATCTTTTACTCTCACAATGAGCTTATCATACTCGTTTGCTACATTAGTAAGGGCCCTATGATTTCCTCAATGCAGAAAACGCAGGCGGAAGCACGGAATCCAGTCATAAAAACTGAATTTACTGTATAACGTGGAATTTCACGGAATCTGTCATATTTGTGATGAATAAATAAAAAACAGTTCAGTACACTTAAATCAAATCGCAATAGGCCTATAGTGTCTGTCAATATTAAACTGCAAAAATACTATTTAAAAACGAATCCTCATGTTCTGTGTGTTCATTTGATTACAGAAATTGTGAAAAAAAATACTATTCATTATTATTATTTATTCATTTTAGATGTTTACATTTGGAAAAGCTGTGCTTCCTGCATAAACCTGCCCAAAAACCCAAACTTTTGACTGATACTGTATAGGCATCGGCCACAAAAAATCCATATCGGTCGGGTTCTAATTTTTATTGTCCACGATCAAAAATCGTCATATCGCACACCCCTAATACACTCTAAAAAGTGGTGGGTTAAATACAGCCCAGTGCTGGGTAAATATTGGACAGAACACATGCTGGGTTGTTTTCAACCAACAGTTGGGTTAAATGTTTAACCCAACCTTCTAAGCAGTAACCCAACTGCTGGGTTTGTTCATATTTTACCCAGCGTTGGGTTGTATTTAACCCAGCATTTTTTTTTTTTTTTTTAGAGTATACACATATTACATTTACTGTATACATTCAGACTTATAACTAGATATTCAGATTTACATATATATTGACAATTTACATTTATTTATTCTGACTTATAACTATATATTCAGATGTACTTCTAAATATTCAGACTTACTGTTGTGTTATTGTGAGAGCAAGATGTTATATAATACACACACACACACACACACACACACACACACACACATATTTATATATTCAGACTGATATATTCAGATTTACTTCTATATATTAAACAATTTACATTTATATATTCAGGCTTATAACTATATATTCAGATTTACATTTATATAGTCAGACTTTTTCCATGCAGATTAAGATGACTTAAAACGGTCATCTTAAGAACATACAGATGTTCCCCCCAAGAACATACAGTTCTTGAAACTTCTGGAATTGCAAAATAAATCAGGGTTAATGCCAGAATATACAGAAAAGAGAATATTCAAAAAGAGAAACTGAAAGTAGCACTGTGGATAGAAAAGCCAAACATAAACAAAGCAGTGCTTGCTTACCATTTTGAATGTGATTCATGTCGATCACTTTCTTTATTCCAGACACATTTAAATGCCCAGGTAAGTAGGGTTGCCACCTTCAGCGAGGCAAAATAAGGGACACCCATTCACAATTCATCCCCTCTTGACTTGGTCATTTTGCTGTCATCACTTTCACTTTTCTTCTCGTGAGCTCTGATTAGCGCCATCAATGAGAACATTCCACAAAAATTCCCCTCTCTTTCCACCCAATGCTTTCCTGTATTCTCCTGCCCTGTCTAAATAAAGGCATAAAAGAGCCCATAAATAAACCTTAAAAAAACAACACTCTGAACACCTTGGCAACCATGCTAGAGGCAGTGAATTTGTGAATAGGCAAATACTTTTTTTTTTTTACAGAAAATTGTAAAAAAAAAAAAAAAAAAAAAAAAAGTTTCACAGATTTTTTTGGTGACAACAAATCTGAAGGAATCTTTCCTAGGCATGTGATTCAATATAGCTTGATGCTTAGGAGATGTTCAAAGGAATTTGAAGCTTGATGGAGCAGAACTCTGCAGGGTCTTCTCCTGATTTCAAAATAGCAACTCTGAGATTGTGCTTGTGAATTGGTCTTGCCAAACAATGCTTTAGAGAACCTAAATCACCTTCATTACTCACCTTCATGTCGTTCCAAACCTGTATGAAGTCCTGTGATGTGTCGAATGTAGGTCATATCAGAAACCTGAACTAGGAACTTCAGGAACACAAAGCTAGGTACTGCAGTGCTCATGGAACCTCAGCTGCTAAAATAAACTGATTTATCAGACATGGCTATTTTTAGAGCTTGTTTGTGTGCTGGATGTGCACATGGCATTGTTGTTTTTCTGATGTATTTTAGAACGTGTGATGTTAAATATGTCTGCCTTTGGTGCTTTCAGGTTCCTTGCTGGCTTAGCACTTCACAGTGCAGCTATTTTTTACCCACTGCATGTACTTATGTCATACGCAAAGATGTGTAGAGAGATCAGGCTCCATTTTGTGGAAAAAAAAGATAGACCTGGCATGGAAATGTTGATTTGTAATATTACCTTTTTCAGCAATCTACCACATCCTGGAATGAATTCTATACTTATTTATTCCTTTTGGAGTATAGAAATCTTGAAACTTTGTGTCATTTGAGACACTTGATGAGAAATGCCTTAAAATAGGGACCGGTCTTTCATTAAGAATGAATGAGCCTCTGTTTTTGCTGCCAAATCACTGCACTCATTCCAATTCCGTTCACAGCTCTGAGATTCTGTCCTTGTCCTTAACTACATGTTCACTTAAAGGATTAAATCACCCCCAAAATTAAAATTCTGTCATGATATACTCATCCTTGTGTCGTTCCAAATCCATATGACTTTGGTTCTTCCATGCAATACATAATATGTAATTTTAAGGAATGTGCTTGTCTTCTAAGTCCTTCTAATGTCATATGACAGTCCAAACAAGATTTTCAATGACTCATTTTGGTGTGTTCAGTGAAACATTTGATCCATTTTGCACAAACAGTCTGAATGATTTTTTCACGAAACAGACTGAACCTGTTCAACTCTCTGAATCAGTGATCTGGTGATAGATTTTGGTCAATTTGGCACACATATCATGTGATCATTGTTATTGTTCTTTTTGTTGCTTAAATGATTCAGTCCCAGTCCGCTGTAACTAGGAATGCATGATATATCAGAACCATATGGATTATCTGCATATATATTAGAGATTATTTTTAGTGTATTAGTTGATATGTGTGATTTTATATATATATATATATATATATATATATATATATATAAAATATTTAAATGTGCATGCTCATTTCCTCTGTGTTTGCATTTATATGTATTTATCATCATCTAACGCTCAATTAAAACTTATTAAAAATTAATACTGATTATCTTGAACTGTACATTCATACTGTACATGCTGCGATGCCTAAATTCACTTTATAGCATTTAAAACCATTGATTTAATTTATTTAGACACAATAGTACAGAATTTTTGTGTTCCATAGTAGGGACAAAAGTAGTTTGGGTTTGAAATGACACGAGTAAATGATGAAATTTAAATTTCTGATTGAACTACTCTTCTAAAAAGAAATGTCAATTATTCTGATATACATATTAAAATTAGGGAAGCTACCTCTCCTTTAAATCCCCACGCAGAAAGCAGTATTTATCCAGATTTCCTTCTGTAGAGAGGACAGACTGATGCTACTGTAGCTCACAGGTGAAAGGAAGAAATGCCATTCAACATGACAAACAGATCCAGAATCAGTCAACAGCTCAGCCAGGTTTAAGCTACATGGAGTCTAAAGGGGATTACTGACTGACAGACTGATCCAGAATCAGACTGCATGTCAACATCTCAGCCAGACCTGCCAGACCTTGACTACACCTATAGGCCAAGAAGAGAGTGCCTTTCTTTTCAATGAAAACATTTACATTTATCATACCACAGCGAAAGGGATGCCGTACATTTTATCTGCACCTTTGATGCATTGTATATTTTCGCTGAAGTACACTTAAAAGGTTAGCCCAGGTTTTTGTCTGAAATTTATTTTACAAAACCATTTTACACCCTCTCTGTGACCTTTAGAATTAAACAGGCTGTTTTAAGCATCTAAATGTAAATGACCTTTGTTATGATTGGCTAACTTCTTTGCATATGAAAACTACTGGTGTAGTTCACACTGTCATTCATCAAGACAGGCCGTGTTGTTGAATCCTGAATAGCTGTTGATGTGTTAATTTGGGCGGTAATATGTTAATGCCCTCATAGTTGTTACATCAAAACTGTGACTATTACAGAATGACCTGTTTTTGCAACTTAGTTTCCATAAATGGTCTTTGTTGCTCAACTTTCTAGTCTATCTTTATATCAAAAGAGTAGGGAAAATCCTGTTTTCTGTGAAATTATCCTTTTGAAGATGGTTTACAATCCACCTCTGTGAGGAAAGCATGGTAAAAATTTGAAATATGATGGATCTTTAAGACTTCCCTTTTGGGAAGGAAAATTATATAATTTCCACCTATGAGTAAAAAACAGGTAAATGTAAGAAATTTTAAAATGTATTTGCAATATAAATATAAATATTCTCAAATATGCAAAGTTTCAGTTATAAGATACAGGTGGTAACTGTCACATTGTGTGAAATATGCTGGCAACTGTGGAAATGCACACCCATTTTCTCCACAGAGTAAAAACATAAAAAAGGTAATTGTGACTCTCTCACAATTCCAGTTGTGAGAATAAAGTCTGCAGAAAAAAATCTAAATTGCGAGATGTAAACTCGCAATTCTGCCTTTGTTCTTGCAATTTTTGAATTTACATCTCACAATTCTAAGTGTGTGTATATATATAACTTTTTTTTTCTCAGAATCCTGAGTTAACGTGTCACTATTGTTTTTTTTGTTGTTTCCACCTCAAAAATAAATAAATAAGATAATTATTTTTTTCTTCAATTTTTTTCTTCACAACTTAACAATTCTGACTTTTTATCACAAATTGCAAGTTTATGTCCCACAGTTTGGACATTTCTTCTTAGAATTGCAAGTTTGTATCTTGCGATTGCAAATTTTAAACATCTTGCAATTCTGAGAAAAAAGTCAAAGGTGTAGTGAATTTTGCTTTCGCCAACCTAAGGGGCGAAATAGTGTAGTGATGGGTACTCACGTCACAGGTGACATTATGATTTTTGGATCACGTGTCACTTTAAGGTGTGGTTAGGAGTACATCACATAAGAAAGATTGGTGGGATACCTAACTTGTAGAACCTTACTGCATTATCAACACAAGGTAGACACAAGTGTAATAAAACAAATTTTATTAACAAAAGATAGACAAGAGTAATCATCAACTACTAAATGAATACCATAAATGAAAAAGGAATAAAGTGCATAAGATGCATAAAATGCCAGTGATTATGTTGGATGTTGCTATGTCAGAGCTACGTTATCTGGAAAGATAAACTGTCACTACTCTGAAACAAGTAAAGTGAAGAACCTTATTATGCATCAAACAAATACCTGAAAGATTATTTGTTATCAACTGCAATCAGCTATATAACATCTAATGTCAATTAGAAAAATCATATACTGATAATACACAACAATGCCAAGGTCTCTGGAAGAGGTTTGGATAGGTGATAGTTACGTTCTCTGTGGTTGAGTGAGCAGTCCGGTGGCGGTGACTTCATCCACTGGTTGTGCAGGTAACAATGCAGTGGGGAAAGGAGCAGGAATCCGTTTCGACAGCCTTGAACACGAAGCGCTGGAGGATGCTGATCTCCTGGAGCACCAAAGGGTCCTAAAATCTGGAACACGCAGATGTGACCCTGAAGTAGGTGCAGAAGGTCCTTAGCCTGGAACACGCAAGCAAAGGTACCTTGGAGTGAAGGTTTGCTCGCCGGAGCTTAACCTTGTTGCAAATGACTGTGTGTCTTCTGCCTCTCTGGGCTAGAGACCCAGAATTTGGTCGATCCGCTTTGTCTCTCTAGGATGGAGACTCAGGATGTGCTGCATCTGTTGTTGTCTCGCTGAACGAAGACTCTGAAGTCTGAACGTAGATTATCTCTTTCCTCGCAGGCTGGAGGCTCAGAACATGGTCGTATCTGTTGCTGCCTCAAAGCTAAAGACTCAGGACTTGATATCTGTTATTGCCTCTTCCCTCACGGGCCAGAGGTTCAGAATGTTTTGATCTGTTAGTGTCCCCTGGACGTGTCGGAGACTCAGAACTTCTGTTTCTCTGTTAGTGTCTCTCCCTTTCGGGACTCAGACTCAGAACGGAGGTTGATCTACTATTGTCTCACCCTTGCAGGGCTCAGACTCAGAACAGGTTGTTTCTGTTGCTGCCTTCCCTGTAACAGGCCGGAGACTCAGAAACAGAGGTTGATCTGCTATCGTCTCACCCATGCAGGGCTCAGACTCAGAACAGGTTGTTTCTGTTGCTGCCTTCCCTGTAACAGGCCGGAGACTCAGAACGGTGTATCTGTTAACGTCTTTTCCATTGCAGTACTCAGACTCAGAACGGATGTGTCTGTTACTGTCCCTTCCCTTACGGGCCGGAGACTCAGAACAAGGAGTGTCTTTTGGGAAGGTACCTTTATCCCTTTCCGATGAGGAGGAGATTGCAATCTGGCGCTTCTCCATTTCTAGGCTGTGATTGGCTATTTCCATCAGAGTGGGGGGACATGGTGTGGCCCACCCTTCTTTCCTCCTGTGGAACTTATTTGCATAGTCCAAACACACATTTAGAAAAGTGTCACTAAAGTTTTACCAATGCATCATTCACTTACCAAACCACAACTAGAATACCTTTGGCAATGTTACGAACACATTAAGTCCAAACATGATGGAAGAAGATTGAACTGTCATGCATGCATTCATTTGTCCATTAACAGCTGAGTTTGTGAAAGATGTTGCACTACACGTCGCTGTCACCGAGAATACTTATTTCTCTGAATAAGTATGAGATGTGTGTGTTGTAGTGTGCATCAGTTTTAAGGTTTGAGAACATAGTTATGAATGGATTTGGATGGAAATTTGTGACTCTGTTTCACCCACTGCTGCTGCATCCAGTGGTCCTAAGGAATTTTTATGGCGGTCACAGGCCAAAACCTTAGAAACCAGTCTGTTGGTGGGTGAAGGGCAGAAACAGCATTTTGACCAATGAGAAGTCCTGTCCTTCCCGGGCTTTGTTCCTAAGGTCGTCTTCTTGCCCTCTCAGAGGTGTCTGGCCATTGTCCTGGCATCTTTATCTGATGGCGTTGGACAGTTTGCTTATGTTAGTCCACCAAGATCCAATCAAAATGTAGCAACCTTTGTCCACTATTGTGGTCAGAGAGGGGCCCTGCCATAAACTGGGCCCTGGAATGTGCTGTCCACTACAAGGGTAACACTTTATTTCGATAGTCCACTTTATACATTCTACTAACAGTAAGTAACTTTGCAACTACATGTCAACTAGCAGTCATTAGAATATTAGTAAACTGTCTGCTTAATATCTTCTAACACTTTATTTTAATGGGTCCACAACATACTGACTATGAGAAACTTTGCAAGTACATGTCAACTTATTCTACTAACCCTAAACCTAACCTCAGTCTACCCTGAGAGTTAGTAGACATGTAGTTGCAAATTAATGAGAATTAGTTGACATGTAGTTACAAAGTTACTTATAGTTAGTAGAATGTCTAAATGTCGATGTCTACGGACTATCAAAATAAAGTGTAACAAAGTCAAGAACTGCAAGATGTAATTCACAGTTCTGAGTTTATAACTCTAAATCCTAAATTTAAGTGAGTTCATATCTCACTCTTTTGAATTGTGAGACAGAATTGTGAGATATATAATCACAGAGTTGTCATAGTCACAGTTACTTATTTACTTTTTTTGTCCTTTGGTGGAAACAAGCTTCCATATAAATTCAAAATTACTACTTTTTTTTTTTTTTACTCTGAGATGGAAGATGACTTCCATTAAAAGCACTGTCCACATTACGCATAATATACCAATATAGTTTGAAGTTTTATTTGAGTGTGTGTGAGTTTGTGTATGTGTGGATGTTGCATGTTCCCAGGCTGCACTGTGGGAACTCCTGATGCTGATTCATTGTGAAGCACCACTGTTCTTTTCCGGAGAGAGAATGTCTCCAGCCGCACATACACATACACTTCACTGCTTGGAAATACAGCGAGCAGCCAATGTGGTAGCAGCTACAGCCTGTGATGCAAGTGTGTCAGTGAGGGGGTTATCATTTAGCAGAGGGTTGTAAACCCCCATTAGGTAATTGTTTCTCTTTTGGGCCCTGGATCATGCCATTTGGTGACAGTAACCCCTTCTGTTCGTAGTCGCTGACCCACAACTGATGAGTGTGTGTAGGCCGGGATCGAACAGCTGCAGATTTTGATGCCTGTTGTCACTGCTCCTCACCTTTGGTCCATTTAGCACTTGGGCACCCGGTGAGCTTTCAGTGTTCTAGCATAAGTATATTAACAGCAGAATCAAAACTGATTATGTTGAATTCTTTGTTTAAAAAAATATCTGTAAATAGAAGTGTACTATATTCTGTAGCGTAATCTACTCTTGCTAAACACAGTGTGCTTATGTCACATGTACACCCAGGGATAATTAAGGTCATTCAGAACTGAATGGTCATGGGAAATCTGTAAATACCAAGCAATTTTACATTGTGTTTTTTAAGTCATGGAAATGAATAGGCTATAAATTGTAGGGAAAATCATGGACATTTCTGAAAACCAATAGACAGTTCAAAAGTCTTTGCAAAAGTTTCTGTTACAAATAATCACTGTTCTTTTGAACTTTCTATTCATTCAAGAATCCTGAAAAGAATGTATTATGATTTCCACAACAGTAGATTTTTATTTTTTCCTGTAAATTTGTCAGTTTTATTAGAATGATTCATTAGCAAATCGAACTGAATCAAAAGTCCTTATATAGTTTTCACAAATGACTGAAAAAGTTGTGGAAAAGTCATGGAACTTAGGTACCGAACAGAATGTCACAAAAAAACAAAAACAAAAAACTAAAACAAACAAAAAAAAATTAAATTACACAAAATATTTTGAGGTGTTTTCTTCACACAGTGGAAGTCAATGATATGTTTAGTTACCAACATTCTTCAAAATATCTTCTTTAAAAAAAAAAATAATAATAATTTTGCTAAAATACATCAGTGACTCAAAGTTCATATAATACATAACAATAAAAGCTATTTAGCAAATGCAAGCCTATTGCATAACTGATATAGAAGTTCATACAGGTGCTTGCCTTCACAATGTTTATTTTTGAGGCTGTTGTTTTACGCACGATTTTCACTGTGTGGCATAGTGTGTGATATGAAGTGATTTGATCCCCTCAGAAATGATAGATGAGGCTCTCAGGGATTGTATCCTTCAAGGGTTGTCCCTAGCAACGAGAAAATATATCATCATGTGACAGTCATGCTATTTATATATTTGTGGATATATTTTCCTACTTGCAGTAGTGACATTGGTTCACATTTGTGCATGTTGTGTAAAGTGTATACTATAAATGTACCTAAGTGCTTTATTTTCTATTTATTGTTTGTAGGAGCAGAACTAGGGTGCATTATTGCATGATTCAGTTAGTGAGGTGAAGGTGAAAAACATACCACTGATACTGTCATTGAGTCATAACGTAAAGACGATGTGTAATGCTTCTTGAGCATCTAAAGCTATAAGTAAACCATTTGTTGGTTGTCTTCTTCAAAAATTAGATTCACATCTCTGTGTTGCTTTCAAAACATTTCTCTTTTGTTTGAGCAGGCCGAGTTGTCAACTTCTGGCTTGGAAGACAAGGGACTATATTGTAGTATTATAGTATTGTTTTTTCCAAGAAATATAGAGCAATTTGGCCAAAGTTGAGGGTATATATTAAGATATTTTGGAATTTTCAACATTAGACTTTTTAGATCAATGCCAGCATTAACATATACTGTACACTTCCATTCAAAGGTTTGCAGTCTGTATTTTTTAAAAATGTTTTTGAAGTCTCTTATATTCACCAAGGCTGCATTTATTTGATCAAAAATACAGTAAAATACAGTTTTCTGTTTTCTATAAATGTAATTTATTCCTGTGATGCAAAGCTGAATTTTCAGCATCATTACTCCAGTCTTCATTGTCACGTGATCCTCCAGAAATCATACTAATATGTTGATTTGCTGCTGAAGAAGCATTTCTTCATCTTAACAATGTTGAAAACGGTTGTGCTGCTTAATATTGTTCTAGAAATCATACATTTTTCAGGATTCTTTGATGAATATAAAGTTCAAAAGAAAAGCATTTATTTTGAAAAAATATTATGTAAAATTATATGTATTTACTGTCACTTTTGATAAATTTTAATACATCCTTGCTGAGTAAAAGTATATATTTTTTAAAACAATCTTACTGACCCCCAATTTTTTGAACAGTAGTGGATGTTTTCTGTTTTTAAGAAACCAAGAATTATCTCAGAATTGTTGTGCTCCTATAAAACACAAGCTTAACAAAAACACATTTCACAGATGTTTACATCCTAACAGCTAAAAAGACCTGAGTCCTACTAAAAGTGACACACAAGCTTTGCATCCATTTTGGGGCTTGTGTTGTACACTAGTCGCTATCGAGAGGGCCTGTAAACCAAAGAGAATATTACATTGTGAAGTTGTTGAGAAAACTGAGTTATCACATCTTTGATTTATCACCAGTGTCACTAAGATGGCTGCCAAAGACCATCTCCCATCGTGGGGTGCTATTTATATCAGCTATTCATCAGCTCCATCAAGTGATGGGGAGATACAGCACGCAGCGGGACGAGCGCGTGAAACATGCGGTGACTGCCAGGCCACCGTCTTAACCTTCAGCATCACAAATAGCTGCAGAAGACCCCAGTGTCCAAGTGCAAATAAATACGGTTGTGTTGATAAGACAGGATTAATGACTGCTGAGATATTGATTACGGGTACAACGCAAGGGGCAAATGCACTTCACATCTGTGCGAGTGTTGTGTGCGTGGATGATGTTTTGATCGATCATGGTGTCTAATAAACATGTTCTTGGGTTATCAGAGTCTATTTAAATAGAATGTGTGGAGAAAGAAAGGAAAAGAAGGAAATACATGAGGCCTTGTTTACTGGTATTAGGGTCACACTCTAATAGTAATTAGGTTGTTGTTTTTTTTGTACTCCCTATTTACCTATTTATTTAGGTATTTAGCTATTTACCATTTACCTATTTAAAAATATGTTGAATAAATCTATATACGATATATATATATATATATATATATATATATATATATATATATATATACACACACACATACATACATACACACACACACACACACACACACACACACACACACACACACACACATATATATATATATATATATATATATATATATATATATACTGCCGCTCAAAGGTTTGGGATCAGTAAGATTTTTAATGTTTTTTAAGGGAGTTTCTTCTGCTCATCGAGGCTGTATTTATTTGATCAAAAATACAGAAAAAACAGTAATATTGTGAAATCTTATTGCAATTTGTAATATTGGTTTCCTAATTTAATATACTTTAATTTAGAATTTATGTCTGTGAAGCAGCGTGAATTTTCAGCATCATTACTCCAGTCTTCAGTGTCACATGATCAACCATTATCAACCATTATGAAATCATTCTAATATGCTGATTTATTATGAGTGTTGGAACTGTTGTGCTGCTTCATATTGTTTTTTTGAACGTGATACTTTTTTCTTTGATTCTTTGATGAATACAAAGTTAGAAAGAGCAGCATTTGTTCAAAATAGTAAATACTTATATTGTTAGAAAAGATTTCTATGACTTTTTATTCATTTAACACATCCCTCTTGAATAAAAGTATTCATTTCTTTAAAAAAAAGCAAGAAAAAAATTTACTGACCCCAAACTTTTGAATAGCATTTTATATTGTAACAACATTTCTTTTTTAAATAAATGCTATTCTTTTTAACTTTTTATTAATCAGAGAATCCTAAAAAAAAAAATATCACAGGTACCCCAAAAATATGAAGCAGCACAACGGTTTCCAACATTGATTATAAATCAGCATATTAGAATGATTTCATAATGGTTGATAATGGTTGATCATGTGACACTGAAGACTGGAGTAATGATGCTGAAAATACAGATTTGATCACAGAAATAAATTATATTTTAAAGTATATTAAAATAGAAAACTGTTATTTTAAATTGCAATAATATTTCACAAAATAACATTTTTTTCTATATTTTTGATCAAATAGATACAGCCTTGATGAGCAGAAGAAACTTCTTTAAAAAACCTAAAAAAAAAAAAAAAAAAAAAAAATATATATATATATATATATATATATATATATATATATATATATATATATATATATATATATATATATATATATATATATATATATGTATGTATATATATATATATGTATATATATGTGTATATATATATATATATGTATATATATGTATATGTATGTATGTATGTATGTATGTATGTATGTGTGTGTGTATATGTGTATATATATGTATATTTAAGATGTGAATTCATGTATTCAAGGGTACGGAAAATGTTATTAGAATATTAAGAGTCATTAAATTGAATCATTTTTTGAAGTATAGTAGAAATCTTATACTTTTAAACCAAATGAAACCTACATGAATAAAAAAACTGTATATTTTGTATATCTTGGCACATGTTTCAAAGTTCCATTTATTATTTAAAACCGTTAAGTGCGTGGTTGATTGACAGGTCAGTAGATGGTCTTTTACTGTTGTATTTGAACCCGATTTACAGTCAGGTCCATAAATATTGGGACATCGACACAATTCTAACATTTTTGGCTCTATACACCACTACAATGGATTTCAAATGAAACGAACAAGATGTACTTTAACTGCAGACTGTCAGCTTTAATTTGAGGGTATTTACATCCAAATCAGGTGAACGGTGTAGGAATTACAACAGTTTGCATATGTGCCTCCCACTTATTAAGGGACCAAAAGTAATGGGACAGTTGGCTTCTCAGCTGTTCCATGGCCAGGTGTGTGTTATTCCCTCATTATCCCAATTACAATGAGCAGATAAAAGGTCCAGAGTTCATTTCAAGTGTGCTATTTGCATTTGGAATCTGTTGCTGTCAACTGTCAAGATGAGATCCAAAGAGCTATCACTATCAGTGAAGCAAGCCATCATTAGGCTGAAAAAACAAAACAAACCCATCAGAGAGATAGCAAAAACATTAGGCGTGGCCAAAACAACTGTTTGGAACATTCTTAAAAAGAAGGAACGCACCGTTGAGCTCAGCAACACCAAAAGACCCGGAAGACCACGGAAAACAACTGTGGTGGATGACCGAAGAATTCTTCCCCTGGTGAAGAAAACACCCTTCACAACAGTTGGCCAGATCAAGAACACTCTCCAGGAGGTAGGTGTATGTGTGTCAAAGTCAACAATCAAGAGAAGACTTCACCAGAGTGAATACAGAGGGTTCACCACAAGATGTAAACCATTGGTGAGGCTCAAAAACAGGAAGGCCAGATTAGAGTTTGCCAAACGACATCTAAAAAAGCCTTCACAGTTCTGGAACAACGTCCTATGGACAGATGAGACCAAGATCAACTTGTACCAGAGTGATGGGAAGAGAAGAGTATGGAGAAGGAAAGGAACTGCTCATGATCCTAAGCATACCACCTCATCAGTGAAGCATGGTGGTGGTAGTGTCATGGCGTGGGCATGTATGGCTGCCAGTGGAACTGGTTCTCTTGTATTTATTGATGATGTGACTGCTGACAAAAGCAGCAGGATGAATTCTGAAGTGTTTCGGGCAATATTATCTGCTCATATTCAGCCAAATGCTTCAGAACTCATTGGACGGCGCTTCACAGTGCAGATGGACAATGACCCAAAGCATACTGCAAAAGCAACCAAAGAGTTTTTGAAGGGAAAGAAGTGGACTGTTATGCAATGGCCAAGTCAATCACCTGACCTGAATCCGATTGAGCATGCATTTCACTTGCTGAAGACAAAACTGAAGGGAAAATGCCCCAAGAACAAGCGGGAACTGAAGACGGTTGCAGTAGAGGCCTGGCAGAGCATCACCAGGGATGAAACCCAGCGTCTGGTGATGTCTATGCGTTCCAGACTTCAGGCTGTAATTGACTGCAAAGGATTTGCAACCAAGTATTAAAAAGTGAAAGTTTGATTTATGATTATTATTCTGTCCCATTACTTTTGGTCCCTTAACAAGTGGGAGGCACATATGCAAACTGTTGTAATTCCTACACCGTTCACCTGATTTGGATGTAAATACCCTCAAATTAAAGCTGACAGTCTGCAGTTAAAGCACATCTTGTTCGTTTCATTTGAAATCCATTGTGGTGGTGTATAGAGCCAAAAATGTTAGAATTGTGTCGATGTCCCAATATTTATGGACCTGACTGTACACCTGTATTTAGGACTGACCATTTGTGATGGGATCGCCTGAGATGGATTTTATTACGAGGTCTAAACGGGGTGTAAGAGAATGTGATAGAGGAGGCAGAGCAGCCCTATGGACTCTTTGATCCCTAAAGCTGCTTTAATCTGATATGTACACTGAACAAAATTATAAAGGCAACACTTTTGTTTTTGCCCCCATTTTTCATGAGCTGAACTCAAAGATCTAAGACTTTTTCTATGTACACAAAAGGCCCATTTCTCTCAAATATTGTTCACAAATCTGTCTAAATCTGTGTTAGTGAGCACTTCTCCTTTGCTGAGATAATCCATCCACCTCACAGGTGTGGCATATCAAGATGCTGATTAGACAGCATGATTATTGCACAGGTGTGCCTTAGGCTGGCCACAATAAAAGGCCACTCTAAAATGTGCAGTTTTATCACACAGCACAATGCCACAGATGTCGCAAGTTTTGAGGGAGCGTGCAATTGGCACGCTGACTGCAGGAATGTCCACCAGAGTTGTTGCCCGTGAATTGAATGTTCATTTCTCTACCATAAGCCGTCTCCAAAGGCGTTTCAGAGAATTTGGCAGTACATTCAACCGGCCTCACAACCGCAGACCACGTGTAACAACACCAGCCCAGGACCTCCACATCCAGCATCTTCACCTCCAAGATCGTCTGAGACCAGCCACCCCGGACAACTGCTGCAACAATCAATCTCAGGGAAGCTCATCTGCATGCTCGTCGTCCTCATCAGGGTCTCGACCTGACTGCAGTTCATCGTCGTAACCGACTTGAGTGGGCAAATGCTCACATTCGATGGCTTCTGGCACTTTGGAGAGGTGTTCTCTTCACGGATGAATCCCGGTTTTCACTGTACAGGGCAGATGGCAGACAGCGTGTATGGCGTCGTGTGGGTGAGCGGTTTGCTGATGTCAACGTTGTGGATCGAGTGGCCCATGGTGGCGGTGGGGTTATGGTATGGGCAGGCGTATGTTATGGACAATGAACACAGGTGCATTTTATTGATGGCATTTTGAATGCACAGAGATACCGTGACGAGATCCTGAGGCCCATTGTTGTGCCATTCATCCACGACCATCCCCTCATGTTGCAGCATGATAATGCATGGCCCCATGTTGCAAGGATCTGTACACAATTCCTGGAAGCTGAAAACATCCCAGTTCTTGCATGGCCAGCATACTCACCGGAAATGTCTCCCAGTGAGCATGTTTGGGATGCTCTGGATCGGTGTATACGACAGCGTGTTCCAGTTCCTGCCAATATCCAGCAACTTCGCACAGCCATTGAAGAGGAGTGGACCAACATTCCACAGGCCACAATCAACAACCTGATCAACTCTATGCGAAGGAGATGTGTTGCACTGCGTGAGGCAAATGGTGGTCACACCAGATACTGACTGGTTTTCGGACCCCCCCGGACCCCACCAATACAGTAAAACTGCACATTTTAGAGGGGCCTTTTATTGTGGCCAGCCTAAGGCACACCTGTGCAATAATCATGCTGTCTAATCAGCATCTTGATATGCCACACCTGTGAGGTGGATGGATTATCTCGGCAAAGGAGAAGTGCTCGCTAACACAGATTTAGACACATTTGTGAACAATATTTGAGAGAAATAGGCCTTTTGTGTACATAGAAAAAGTCTTAGATCTTTGAGTTCAGCTCATGAAAAATGGGGGCAAAAACAAAAGTGTTGCGTTTATAATTTTGTTCAGTGTAGTTAGAGCAATACAGTGGGGGTTGGAGCCACACTTTGCTCTCCTATAATAACCAATTATCATCAAGGTGTTACAACATCTTCACTTTTAGCTGTGCAAAGCTCTCACGCTGATTTCACACCCAGCGTTTGGCTTCCAGGAGCCAGTAGACTGTAGCATGTGGTTGTTGTTGGCCCTGATGTAGGTGGTAATCATAGACATTGTGTATATGTGGTTTTAAGCATAAATTAGCAGTTTCATGTTGTCAGTATCTTATGGGATCTTTCTCCTTTTTTGCTGGTCACAGGTACAACCCGCCCCCCTCGTGACGGAGAGGTCCCAGGAGTAGATTATAATTTCTTGTCAGTGGATGAGTTTCTGAAACTTGAACAGAGTGGGACACTGTTGGAGATTGGATCTTACGAAGGTAAACTGCAATCTATAGAGTTTAAACACACATCCTTTTTGATTGGCCATTATATTTTACAATGTTACTTTTTTTTAATAATTGTCAGAATTAAAAAAAAAGTAAAATGTTTCTTTTTTTTTTTCTTTTTTTTTAATTAAACAGTGGTTTACTGAAGAAATAGCTATTTCTTTAAATAAATTCAATTATAATTACAATTTTCTTTAAAAATAATAATAAAAATCTACCTCAGCATATACTCTAAACTATAGGGAGCCCTTTTACATTACTATAAGGTTACAATTAACAACAGGGCCCAAACTTAAATTTAATTACACATTATTTATTTTTTAAATATACTAATTAACACTCAATGTAAACTGCACATAATGCAGTTTTTAAATTAACTTCTAAATTATACAATTTCTATTTGTTGTTGAAATATATTCATTTACACAGTGGCTGTCACTTGTTTCACAACAGATTTAATTAAACAAATAAAATAGCCTAATTAAGACATCACTATAGTGATGCTATAACAGGTAAAGTAAAATATAAAGAGTATATAACGAAATATTTAGCAAAATGCTCTTCTCTAGTCTGGCAAATAATGAGCTGTGGACACTAGTGACTTGCCTAAGGTAAATGAAATGCAACATGACATTTTGTTTACAAGCTGTTTTATGGACGTCTTTCCACTGCTGAAACACTGAGCAATTACTTGAGGCATGAGATGTTCATTCATGTTTATTCCATGTTAAAACTATTAGTAAAGAGGAAGGGATGATCATGCTCGCGCTCCACGCTGCAGTTTGAAATGATGCGTCTATATAGTGATGTCGCACCATATCAAAGAGCATCAAGATGCCATTTAATGTTTGAATTTCCTGATAAAATGGACATAATTTAAAAGATGGGATTTTGTTTCTTAACAAAAATAACAATATATAAAACTGGAAGTTTCCAATGAAGTGCAGTGGTTAAAATGCTGTATTTGGTTGGTACAAATGCGGTCAATCATAATTATTTATTTCAATATTTTTAGCAATGTCATAAATTTACTTATTTAATAAGTGACCTAACCTAGAAATAGTGCATAACCTTAATTCTTATATATATTCAATTGTAACATTTTATTTTACATTTTTTTTTAATTCTAAAACTTTCTTAGAACTAAACTTTTTATTAGTTAAACTTATTTATTTGCCGGTTTATTTATCATCTAATATTTTTATTATAATTCATTAAAAAAATTCACATTAAAAATGAGTGTTTAATCATTAGATGCATAACAAATGACACTTTTGTCAATAGTTAAAATCTTGACATCTTTATTTTTACTCCATCCTGCTGTTGTTTTTCGTCAAAATGAATCTCTTTATTAATATTAAGGTTTATCACTCGGCCTGGCGTGGCTGAACTCTAAATGTATTACTCTGATTTAATGATGGGAAGTGCTTTTCTTTCAGACAGCTCTGTCTGTTGTATGTGCTCATAACCGCCCGATCGTCCAACCAACACTGATACCGTTATCTCCCTCGCACAAACTTAACGAAGACAAGCAGTCATTTTCATAATAGAGCATTTTCAAAACCCCACATCATCATGTCTTGCATTTCCTTTAACCCTCCTGTTCTGAATGCTGGTAATATCCTCTTGTTGCCTAGGTAACTATTATGGAACACCCAAGCCGCCCAGCCAGCCCCCTAGTGGGAAAGTGATTACTGGCGATGCTCTGCAAGACAGCCTTCCTGGTTCCCAGCAGTCGACCCCACGCCGAACCAAGTCCTACAATGAGATGCAAAATGCTGGAATAGTGCCTACAGAGACTGAGGATGATGATGAGGTTCCTGAAATGAACAGTAGCTTCACAGGTCAGCAGCCGAGCCGATTTGTTTGCATTTCTGTCTAGCACATGGGAGAAGGGATGAGTGATGCCTCTTTGTTGCTTTCCTCTTCCTTCGCCATTACAATTCAGGGAGGAAGGGGGAAAAAGCGCCATCTGGCTGTGGTAGAGGGTTTTGTTTGTTTTCGAAAACACCAAGATGGACTCTTCTTGTCTTTATTGATTGATCTGACTGTTATGCTCTACCAACTTTCACACTCTGTATCAGAGTATTGGATGGGTTGCATTTTGTGGTGTTCTTAGAGGACATCTGTCTATGAAATAGACTGCCGTGTGCTGGTCGATGAGAGGTATTGACATCTTCTGAGATCTGATCGAAAGTGGACAGCACTAATTACAGGAGTCAACAGTTTCGTGATGCGATTCTATTACTCGAATCATATTCAGAGATAGCAAAAGATCAATGTTAATGTGCACATTGTGTACTGGATAACAGTGAAGTACACCGCCTGTTCACATGTCATTCAGTCCTTATGCTAAAACAAGGGACATTTTCCCCATTTGAGTAGGTACACATCTAAGGTTTAATTAATAAAGCTGCTCAACTCCAGTAACACTGAACATTCTAAATGTCATGTCTGCTGTGTGATTAGAAAGTAGGATTATATTTGGAAGCAGTGCTTTTTGTGCAGATGTTTTTTTTTTTTTAATATATATATACTTTTTTGTACTTTATGAAGTAACACACTGGCAGTGAATTATGTATGTACACTATGGTTCAAATTTTTAAAAAGTAGTGTTTAATGCTCACTATTTATTTGATCAAAAATACATTCAAATCAGTAATATTGTTAAATATGCTTACAGTTAAATTAACAATTTTTTTTTTATTATTTGAATATATTTTAAAATATAATTTATTCCTGTGATGGCAAAGCTGAATTTTCAGCATCATTACTTTAGAATGATATAAAATCATTCTAATATGCTGATTTGCTGCTCAAGAAACATATTAATATTTTTATCAATGTTGAAAACAGTTGCTGCTTAATATTTTTATGGATGTGAAACTAAATGTCTTAACTGTCACTTTTGATCAGTTTAATGCACCCTTACTGAATAAAAGTATGAATTTATAAAAAAAAAAAAAAATCTTACTGACCTCAAACGTTTAAACAGCAGAGACGCATTTGAGACGTGTCACTATTACTAGGTGTCAACAGCAGACAGTTTCTTCTGACAACTTATGTAAATAGGAGTAAATGCCTGCTCTTGATTACACAAGCTCATTTCTGTAAGCATTGATATTTCCTCATTCTATACTAAGGACTGTAATCGTGTATTTTACTTCAAGAGTATATTTGACTGTATTATAATTGTTTTTTTATATTGCGTGTTATTTTCAATATCCAAGTTAATTCTAGGGCCCTTGATTTATAAAAGGCAACAAGCTGTCCTATTCATACAGGCTCACGCCTTTCATTTGGCAGAGTGGTTTGATTTAAAGCCGCTAATTCAGTCAGGTGTGCCATGCAATGTAGTTGAGAGTCGATTTGTTTAGATTCCTCACCTCTTCAAGAAGGTTAAGCGTTAACTGTTTACACTCTTATTGAATTGAGGGGATGTTGGCGATTTCATTTTTTGGTGTGGGTGGGAAAGTGTCAGACAGCCAGGTGTCGGTATGCGTATTTGTGTATAGTAGAGTGTGAATGGTGTTTGATCACTCCAGAGTTTACAGGAAATGGGCCTGTTGCCACTTTCCAAACCATTAGCTGTAGCAAAAGTACATTGCCACAGTCATTTAGGATGCAATTCTTAACCAGAGCCTTATGTTGAACTGAGAGGGTCTGTATTTGTGTGCATGCAGGAGACTCGAGTGAACCGGACGACCACCCCTCCGTGCGGCCCTTCGCCCGCGACCACGTTCAACCCTACGGGCTCAACAACACCTCGGCGTCAACCACGGAGAGCTCTCAGAATACACACACACACCCCGGCTATCCCACGGAAGAGGACCCTCTGGGGCCTCTGCCCGAAAACTGGGAGATGGCCTACACTGAGAACGGAGAGGTCTACTTTATAGAGTAAGAACCAACTGCTGTCTTTATACTTTTATTAAATGAACATTTACTGTGACCACAAAAAGTTTTTGGACTCTGCAGACTTGAAAAATTCATAAATGTCTGCATAAATAATGCAAAATATCAAACCAAGCAGCAATTTAGTTTTTATATTTCATACTTATGAAAATATAATTTTATTTCATAATTAAATAAACGTGTAAAGTCAATTTTAAATAAATTAAGAACAAAAATGAATAAGGAAAAGGCAAAATTAAACTAATATGTATTTTTGAATTAAACTAATTCAATTTATTGTATTAAAGTAGTTGCAAATATGGTCAGATGTATGGAAACTGAAAATAGGGCAACAGATAATAACAATTAATAGAGAAGTTGATAATCAATTATAGGGCAACAGAGCAATAAAAAAATCAAAAAAGTTGAAAATGCATAAATCTGTCACTGCATTCTCACAAAGCTGTATTTTCATTTTTATCATAATTTCTATGTTAATAATTGGTCATAAAAATACAATATTGTTTTTATTTATCTTTTATTTGTTTATTGTTATTTAAGTTGTGAGTTCATTGTTTGTTTATTTTTAATATTTAATATCAGTGATATTTATTAATATTTAAACTTTAATATATTTGTTATGTTGTTTATGATTGCTTGTTGGTGTCAAACATGTTTGTTTATTTATTTATTCATTTATTTTTAATTTCTCAAATGGGTGTCTCATTTGGGACTCCATACAGAAGTGACATTAGATTTAAGAAAAGTTCTAAGATCATTTGTTTGAAGATGCAACTTGGTTTGATCTTTCAAATTTAAGGCAATGAAATGTATAGATTTTACACGATTGTCCAAAATTTCACTCATTCTTGGAAGCACTATCGCTATGTTTCTAAGATCATTTGTGACCCTGCACCACAAAACCAGTCTTAAGGGTCAATTTTTTGAAATTGAGATTTATACAATTTCAAAAAAATAATAATAAATAAGCTTTCTATTGATGTATGGTTTGTTAGGATAGGACAATATTTGGCCGAGATACAACTATTTGAACTATTTAAAGTTTTGATATTTATGGTATGAAACTTACAAAATATCTTCATGAGACATGATGTTTACTTAATATCCTAATGATTTTTGGCATAAAAGAAAAATCGATACTTTTGACCCATACAATGTATTGTTGGCTATTGCTACAAATATACCTGTGCGACTTATGACTGGTTTTGTGGTCTGGGGTCACATTTGTTTGAAGATGCAACTTGGTTTGCACTATCGCTATGTTGAGATATTTTTATGTACATACAGATTGCACTAAAAATACCTGAGGTTACAGTAGTTTTGTGTTTCTTATTTTAAGTTTGCGTATTGCTACTGGCAGTTTTTCAGATTTCAAGACAGGAAGTATCAAACATTGTGGTATCTTTAGTATACATTTTTTTTTTTCTGCCTACTGGGATGCAGAAAAATGCCACAGGATATTGTTCTGCAGGCATCTTTTAGAACAATGCCTCACTGTCTGTGTTCTGCATCTATTCTTAGCCACAACACAAAGACAACATCCTGGATAGATCCCCGATGCCTGGACAAACCTCAGAAACCCCTGGAGGAATGTGAAGATGATGGTATGGACATGTGGTTGAGTTTTTGTCCAGTTTGCTTGTGCAAATATCAGTTTCTTGGTGACATGCATTCATAACTCTTATTTGCGAGTGTTTTTGTGGTGTTGTGCATACATAAGCTTTTAGTGTTATAAATCTAAAATTTGAAATAATATCTGTCACCATAGCAAATACAGCTTCAGACCTGTAGATAAGCATTCATGCTCAAGCCCTCACATCATCCATTGTAATCTAATTAAAGCCTGTAGATGGCGCTCTTGAGCTATAATGTCATATGTCATAGCTACAACAGCCAATCTCATACCCTGTGACAAAATGACTAAGGCAGCCGCTATAATGCTATAAGGAGGATCTGGATTATATTGAATCTCCTCACACAAAAACAAATAGCTCCTTTGAACCTCCAATTTTCCTGTGCAGTGGAACCTGGAGTGATTTTCAGAGCAGTTTTATGATTATGCAGAATATGATTTTAGTTGCTCAAATCTCATGCAGTAATCCTGTATTAACTCAGCCACAATCCAGATCATTTTGCTATTAATAAATGCCACTAATTTTACATTTTATGATTTGCATTAAAAAAAACTTCCATTGTGTATATAATATGGTGGCATAATTATAAAGCTTTGAGGTGTAATTTTGCTTTTTTTTTTTATCAACTAACACTCTCTGCCTCTCTGACACCCTTCCTCTCTTTTTCTCGCCCCACTTTGTGCACACCTGCTCCCCTTTCATTCCCTCTCGAGAAGAAGGGGTACATACAGAGGAACTGGACAATGAGCTAGGTAAGCCACTATTCCACAGGGAAACAAACCCGTAGAGACACAACCTGCATGTTGTTGTTTTTTTTTTTTTTGGGTAAATCGATCTGTCTGTGCTGCTTTGGGACCAGATGTTTTCTCTCAAATCCTGAACATTATTATGAAAACCCACCTCACATTGATCCCAGATCAATGCAAAGGGTAACATCTGCCCACAGTGCACCTGCACTGCCTTGTTTAAGTCTAGTTTTTCGTTTTGGAATGACCGTAAAACACATTTCATTACTTTCAAACAAGGTTCATTTGTGTTGTCATTTGCACTGCATGATATAAAATATTCATTGTTTCTATTTCTATCACTGAAACGTTTGCAGTTTAACTCAGGATTCTTGCAGCTGGGAGTGGTTCCGTTTTCATTATGCATGCAAATAGCTCATGAGATCCGAAACTATTATGTCGAGCTAACGGTGACAGTCAAATCATTGAATAATTTGTTGCTTTAATCAGTTTTACCATCGTCAAAGCACACTGTATCAACACGCAGAGCTCTCTCTGCTGTTCAATGCGCCTTTGTAATTGAAGGGCTGATTCATCATTAGTAATGGTTTAGGTGATGCAGGCAGTGGCCTTGAGAAGTCCTGCGTTTGTGTCCGGGGCTGATTGGAAGAGCACAGTCAATAGCTATTGATTTGAGAAATCGGAGCCATTAAATAGATGCCGTGACTGCGGGATGTGGGCAGTAGGTACGAGAGTATCCAGTCGCATGGTAGAGACTTGATCTTGTAGAGAGGGAAGATGGGATGCAAACAGATTAATGGCCAATTTGTGAGTAGAGTCGAAGTAATGATGTGGGGGAAGGACAGGATGTACTGGCTAGCGGTTGCTTTTGGTAGGCGGTTACGCTCTCTTCTTCACACACAAAAAATGCTCTCTTCTTCACCAATCAAAATATAAATATATATATATATCTCAATGAATAATTTATAAATTATAATATATTGTTGGGTGAAATTTCATGATGTGAATTCTTTACATGAATTATTTAAAAAAAACTACAAAAAAGATAACATTAAGGTTCTATTTGTTGACATTAGTTAATGTGAACAGGTAACAATGAAAAATTGTTAATTTCAACACTAATACATTATTCAAATCAAATATTTAATGGAGCTGAGCTAACATGAACTAACAATGAACTGTTTTATGTTTATACGGCTGCCAAACAAAAAACATAAAATTACAGTAATATATATAAATATTGACATATAAATATGTGTGTGTGTGTGTGTGTCAATAATTTTTTCCTTGTTTGAATTAAGATATTTTAGTTTAATTTTATGGTTTTTGTTTGGCAGCTTCTGCTGCCAGTGATTTGACAATTTTTTAACGAGAATTTTTTTTACAACGTAATGTTAGTTAATGCATCAACTGTCATAAAGTAATGGAATCTTATTGTAATGTGTTAGCAAATAATCTAGTTGCGAAAATAATAATTGTTTAAACAGGTTTTCCCAAAAATTCCCCTTTGCTGCTATTGGTCAGACAAACACATAATCCCGCCCCCAAACTCATGCCATTGGTTGATCCTGTGTTGATATGTGATCTGTTGCTGACAGATCAATAGGTATGTCCTAATTCACATACTTTTCTAAGTATGCACTGTACTAAGCCATTTTGTAGTATGTGATTGTGATATTGAGTTGCTGAGTATTTCAAAAAGAAAAAGTGCACTTGAGATTTCCAGATAATTCCGACTCCAATGCTTGATGATAAATACATAGTGCATAATGTATACTGTATCTTCTGGGATGCCACTAATGTTTTGAAGGTTTTACAGAATTAGAGTGTTTACACTTTTGGGTAAATTAACCTACAAATGGCTTAGTTAGGCTATAGTGATTTTTAGGTGTTTATTTTTTTTCCCCAGCCTATTATTTTAACATCTAAAAAATTACACACTTAAACTTTATCAAGTACCGCAGTGATTTAGTGACAGATTGTCTATTACACATTTGCGCAAATCCTACGATGTGAATTTCACTCAATAAAAACACCCATTGATTAATTATGTTAAACTCAGGAAAGATCAGGAAGGGTGAAGATGTATGAGATAGAGGCTGCTGAGAGAATCGTTCAAGAGTAGATCGTTATTTGTTAGTAATTATTGTTGGTTGACATTTATAGATTCATTAGAGCAGTTCAGGAGTCGGACATATCTGCTATTGCTGCTTGGGAGAGATAATGAGTTCTTGCTTTCACAAAAAAAATTTGTAATGTGTGCTGCTTTCATTGGTCAATTAGAAACTGGCACTGGCAAGTTTTCTTTATGAGAGGTGTTGTGATGAATTTCCTGTGTGCTGCAGGCACTATGCTAATACAACAGCTCTGTGTCCCGGCCGCTACGAGATTTCAGGCATTGCCATGGTAAAGAAAGCAATATTTTCATATGCATGAAAGCACATTTCAATGTCAAACGCGGCTGAGCCTTTTCATGATTATTCTATTATTCTAGAGAAGACATGTTGTGTATCTTTTTGCCTTTACAGTGTTGCGATCAAATCTCTGAGTATCTTCTGTTGTTTTTGCACACTTGTCAACCTTTGCCTGAAATATTCGGTGCACTTCATATTTTTGTTGTTTGCCAGGTCAAGAGATTTGGAAATGCCGGGGAACATATCTGCTGTTTATGTAAATATCACAAGGAGCATTTGTCAGAGAGCTATGTCTTTGGAGACAAATGACAGACCTGTACACAAACTTTATACTATTATAGCATTTTCTGTATCTCTAGTCAGATGTCTCAATTAATATGGAATTCCTTGGATATTCCTTGAAGAGTTTACATTACATTTCATGAAACTCTGAGTTTTATTTATCAGTTATTCTACTTTATATGATGGTTACCTCGTGTACATGTGTTTATCTTGTTTTAATTTTTTAACGCTTCGTTGTGTAGAACTCTGATTCACCATCAAGCTGTCATTGCTAGTTCGAATGACATTGCTAGACACTTTAGCAGTAGGGGATGTTTTTTTTAAATTCTGTTCTTCATGCAAGGAAAAAAAATAGTGTTTTCTGTTTTTGTTTTCTTTTTTTCCCTGTGGTAGACTATACATCTCTTAGACATCATAGAAATAAGTCAGTGATTTAGTAAAGTGATAATGACAATAACAACACCTTAGAACATCTGGCAACCAATTAGAATCAAGCATTCTGCAGCGCAGTTATATAAATGTTTAAAAAAAAAGATAAATGATGCAGTTTGCATGATAATTATATAATCTGCTCAAAATGGTCATTATAGTTTTAAAACGTCTAGCTTGTTAGTTTGAAACCTCTTGAATTTTAATTGGTTGAAAAATCAAGACATCATGTTACAAAGGACTTGATAAAAGCCTCATTAAATTAGTTCTAATGAGCTGAAAATGTCTTCTGTTTTGCTTCTTTTCCAGAGCTGCCCACAGGCTGGGAGAAGATTGATGATCCAGTGTACGGGGTGTATTATGTTGAGTAAGTGACTCATCAATATTACCTTCAAATCATCTTTAATACATGACATCATCCTGAAACATGAAAGAAGCAAGCACCATCTTTTTGATCGGGTCTGTTCTGTTTCGGCTGTAGGCACGCTTTCTTACTGTTACCATTTTGAAATCTTGTTCTCTCTCTTTCCCTCCCCTTCTGAGGCACCCTTGGGTTTGTAGCGCATAAATATGAATGCATTCATATGTTTTGATGTTGTTTCAAAGCAATACCTCAGAGGCAGGAAGCCTTCCGGTTTTTGTCTTTGGAGATGTTTACGTACGTTTTGAGCAGTATTTGTTTAGTAAATTGTGCAGGCCGTTTGGAAAGTGGCCTGGATCGCAGCTGGGTGCGATCTGTAGTTTTTGGTAAATGTGGTGATGGAGTTTTATTTTTGGCTTTTGTTCAGTGCTTATTGAGCTTGTCTAGTCTGGTGGAGAGGTTTTGCTTTTAAGCGCATAAGATGAGAGAGAATAGCACACTTTTTCTCCCCTCAGTTTTAAAGGAATTTTAAATGAGTGCAGAGGCTTTCAGCCATAGTTTAAGCCTCCGTTATTGCCTTTTCTCTGAATTAATTCACTTTATTTCTTGTCCGCTTACCTGCTCTCCTTATGCTCAACCTTTACCTGCCCTCTCATTCTATTTCCTGTTTCTCCCTCTGGTTCTGTTATTGACTGTGTCCTCTGCTCACTCATCTTTATCACCTCTCTCTCTCTTTCTCACTCTCTCCCTTTTCTCCACCTCCCAGCCATATTAACAGGAAGACGCAGTATGAAAACCCAATTCTGGAGGCTAAAAGGAAGAAGCAACTGGAGCAGTCTCAGCCCGCTGAAGGTGAGCGGTATATCCAAGGTTCGTTTCAGGCCCAACATGCCGCCATTTCTTTCTTTTCTTATATGTTTCTGACCTTGTCCATGTTTGCCATTTAGAGTTTTGTTGCAGCTTTGGTTTTGGAATGTGGGATTACAGTTAATTTTTTCATGGCTTAAGTTTTTAATTTATTTAATTGTTATTTCACTGATTCATTACTGCTGAAAACAGCGCTTTAGGTTTTTTCATCAATGTTTAATTCTTGAAAGAAAACAAAAAGAGAAGTCTAACATCAAGTGGAGACAGGTGCTTTTTTAAAAAAAATTTCAGTACACTTGATGCATTTTAATGAATAAATGATAATGTTTTAGGCTAGTTTGTGTTTTTTGTTAAACCTGTTTTTTCATTTTATTTCTAGTTAATAACAAGGAGAATCCATTATTAATGTCAACATGAAATGCTTTTTGCAATCCGTTTTACTTCCTTAATGTTAATATTAAATATTAAAAAAGTAGTCTTTAAAGTCAAAATTAGCTCATCAACTTCATTTACTTTTTTGAAAAGAATAATTCACCCAATAATTCTGTCACCATTTCTGAAAAAAAAAAAAAAGTCACTCGTGTTGTTCCAGAAGAGAGAAAGAATCTCCTATGCCAAAACTATGCTAATAAACTGATTTTGATTCTGAAAGTCATAAAAGTTTGGAACTTTACCCTTAAGAAAATGAATTATGAGCTCATGTTAAAGGCTACTCATTCTGTAAATGCTCTAGAAAGTTCTACTGAAATGCAGGTTGCCATGTTGGGACATGTCCTTGATCTTGTTCTCAGCCAACTCAGCTGAATATTGCTTTCTTGATTACTTAATATCTTCTCCCTCAAGTTCAAAAGTATCTCATATTCTGCCACTGATTGTGATACAGTACTGACAATATGCAAGTTTTACACCTAGAGGAAGTTAGGACACCGTGGGGACTCTAAAGGTGTAAAGCTGGCAGCTGCACAGCCTCAGTATTAGTTTGAATAGACAGGAAATGCGAATGGCTTGAGAGACACACAAAAAAGGAAGTGCACCCTTCACTTTTTCAGAATGGATAGAGGAGCATTCGACAGGAGCACCGCTAGCGAGCTATGCTGCTAACCACCAAGAGACTTACAGAGAACCTGGCACCGCCCCTCCACTAGCATCCCAACTGGGGGCTAAACGTATGTGCTGCCTCCTTTATTTGTTTGTAACACAAACACATACACACCCGTGTGTGGCGTATTCCTCTGTGGACATTCACTATTCACTCACCCCTGTTCACTTTTTCCAAGTCTTCCTTCCTTCAGCTCTCTGTCTCTTCCGTCCCTGTATTGTTTGAACACTCAACGATAAGCTGCTTATTTAAAGATTTAGCAACCTTTTTTTTTTTTTTTTTTTTTAAGTAGAAAATAATGCATTGAACCTCACACCATGGTGGCTTTCTATAATTTTAGACACAAAAGATGCATTATGGTCAAAGTCAAGGATGTGTTGAATTAGTGAAGAGAAATGCTGTCGTTTCAAAAGATTGTATCAGTAATGAATTGACGCATGTAAATTCAGCCAAGGCTTATGCTTTAAAGAATATGAGTATGTTAGAAAAAAAAATGGACCTTGGACCACTCTATATATATATATATATACATATACATACACACACACACACACACACACACACACATTTAAGATTATATACAATGGGCATATAATAGGTCCATATAGAAAGTCTGGGATTAAAAATCAAATTTAAACCTTTAAAAATATTATGCATAATGTTCTTTTTTTTTTTTTTTACTTTTTTTTTCAAAGATAAATGCTGTTATTTGTACAGAGATTGTATTTTTTTACATTTTCAACGCCTCCCCAACCACCCCTGAACAAACTGCCTTAGATGATGATAATTAAACAGTTATAGTACAAACGATAGTGAAAATAAATAGTAATAATAATAGTAATAATAATAGTGATACAGTAAAGTTAAAATAATAATAAAAATGCAATAATTAAATGACAATGTTTTTATATATATATATATATATATATATATATATATATATATATATATATACAATGTGTGTGTATATATATATATATATATATATATATATATATATATATATATATATATATATATACAGTGGGTACGGAAAGTATTCAGACCCCCTTCACTTTTTTCAATTTTGTTATGTTGCAGCCTGATACTACAATTGTTTAAATTCATTTTTTTTCTCATTAATCTACACTCTGTACCTCATAATGATGAAGTGAAAACTGAATTTTAGAAATGTCTGTAAATTTATTAAAAAGAAAAAACTGAAATATCACATTTACATAAGTATTCAGACCCTTTGCAACAACACTTGAAATTTCTCTCAGGTGCCTCCCATGTCTCTTGATCATTGCAGAGATGTTTCTACACCTTGATTGGAGTCCGCCTGTGGTAAATTAAATTGATTGGACATGATTTGGAAAGGAACACACCTCTCTGTAAAAGGCCTCACAGCTGATAATGCATATCAGAGCGAAAACCAAGCCACGAGGTCAAAGGAACTGCCTGCAGAGCTCAGACACAGGATTATATTGAGGCACAGATCTGAGGAAGGCTACAAAAACAATTCTGCTGCACTGAAGGTTCCCAAGAGCACAGTGGCTTCCATAATTCTCAAATGGAAGAAGTTTGGCACAACCAGGACTCTTCCAAGAGCTGGTCCCCAGCCAAACTGAGCAATTGATGGAGAAGGGGCTTGTCTAGACTGGTGACCAAGAACCTGGTGGTCACTCTAGTTGAGCTCCATGATCATATATGCAGATGGGAGAAACCTACAGAAGGACAAACATCACTGCAACACTCCACCGATCTGGGCTTTATGGCAGTGTGGCCAAACTCAATCCTCTCTTCAGTGAAGACACATGAAAACACACTTGGAATTTGCAATAAAGCAACTAAAGGACCCTCAGACTCTGAGAAACAAGATTACCTGGTCTGATGAACCTCAATTCTAAGCATAATGTTTGAAGGAAACTGGCTCTTCTCATCACCTGCAGAGTACCATCCCAAAAGTAAAGTGTGGTGGTAGTAGTCTCATGCTGTTGGGCTGTTTTTCAGCAGCAGGGACTGAGGAACTCATCAGAGTAGAAGAAAAGCTCAATGCACCAAAATATTG
Source organism: Spinibarbus caldwelli (assembly GCA_039654775.1). Classification (NCBI taxonomy): domain Eukaryota; kingdom Metazoa; phylum Chordata; class Actinopteri; order Cypriniformes; family Cyprinidae; genus Spinibarbus; species Spinibarbus caldwelli. Next base: position 8,288,525 of record CM077254.1, read on the forward strand.
AGATAGCCTTAATGAAAACCCAGTCCAGGGCATTCAAAACCTCAGACTGGGCTGAAGGTTCACCTTCTAACATGAAAATGACCCTAAGCACACAGCCAAGGCAACACAGGAGTGGCTTAGGGACAACTCTGTGAATGTCCTAGAGTGACCCAGCCAGTGCCCTGACTTGAACCCTATCGAACATCTCTGGAGAGACCTGAAAAAGGCTGTCAACAGACGGTCCCCATCCAACCTGACCGAGCGTGAGAGGATTTGCAAAGAAGAATGGCAGAAATTCCCCCAATCCAGTTGTGCAAAGCTTGTTGCGTCATACCCAAAAAGACTCGAGGCTGTAATTGCTGCCAAAGGTGCTTCAACGAAGTACTGAGTAAAGGGTCTGAATACTTATGTAAATGTGATATTTCAGTTTTTTCTTTTTAATAAATTTACAAACATTTCTAAAATTCTGTTTTCACTTTGTCATTATAAAGGACAGAGTGTAGAGTAATGAGAAAAAAAAAAGAATTTAAACAATTGTAGTATCAGACTGCAACATAACAAAATTGAAAAAAGTGAAGGGAGTCTGAATACTTTCCGTACCCACTATATATATATATATATATATATATATATATATATATATAAAAACAAAAAAACAAATGGACACCACATTCAAAAGTGATGATGATACAACAATAAGCAACATAATCCCTGCATATTTACATATGTAAAGGTACCAAGCATCAAACACCATGAGACCACCATGTAAAGAGGTGTGTGAAAAATAAAAAGTTACAGTATCAATGTAAATCTCATTACTCCCCAGGAAGTACATTTATGGCTGAGAAATATGATAGTAAGGGTTGCCAGACATAAGAGAATTTATGAGAACCTCTAATTGAATATTTAATCTTTTCCAAGTGTAAGTATAACATCAAATCCTGAAGCCAATGCGATGCTTTAGGTGGGTTTACAGATTTCCAATGTAATAAAACCCGTCTGCGAGCCAACAAGGATGCAAAGGCAATAATGTTTAGTTGTCTTTGAGTCAGACTTTATTCATCACCTGGAGCACCAAAAATAGCAAATTCAGCACATGGCTTCAGTTGTACTTCACATACTTTAGAAAGTGTATCAAATATGGTTGACCAGTAAATAGTAAGTTTGGGGCACATCCAAAACACATGAGTCAGATCTGCATCCCCATTGTGACATCTTATACAGGTCTTGTCGAAAGTAGTATTAAAAAAAGCAATCCGTGTTGTGCTTAGGTGCACATGGTGCAGAGCCTTGAACTGTATTAAATTCAATCGGACACAGGAGGTACGACCATTCACTCTACGTAGGGCACTGCTCCTAAATTCCTCTGAAAATACTGTTCCAAGCTCTTTCTCCCAACTACTTTTAATCTTGTCTGTTCCTACACTTTTTAAGGACGTGAGAATTGTATATATTCTTGAAATAAAACCTTATAGATGGAGAGGAGCTTGAAACAAAGAGTCTGCAGGACACTTGAATGGAATGTATGGAAATGATGGGCTTTGGGCATTCACAAAATGACGTATTTGAAAATAACGAAAAAGGTCAGCCTTATTAAGATTGAATTTGAAACACAGATCGTTGAAACTAGCAAAAAGACCGTCAATATAAAGATCACTAAACTGAGCAATGCCCTTGTCTTGCCATTGTTTAAATGCAGAGTCTAGTTTGGCAGGGAGGAATTCGTGATTATTGCGTATTGGAGTCTGAGACAGGAGTGCTTGTCTTAATTGCAAGTTCTGGCGTAACTGAGTCCATATTTTAAGAGTAGAATGAACAACCAGATTCAATGTATATTGTGCTATTTTAATAGGTAAGCTAGATGTTACTAGGGCTTGTAATAAGGTCGCTGTGCAGGATTTAGATTCTGTTTCACACCAATTATTGGTGCCTGATGAGTGCATCCAATAGACAATTTTTTTGAACTTGAGCCGCCCAATAATAATATGAAAAATTAGGGAGAACTGACCCTCCATCACTCTTATTTTTCTGGAGAAACTCTTTCCGAATCCTAGGGGTTTTCCCATCCCAAATAAAACTGGAAATAGATTTGTCTAATCTGTTGAAAAAGGCTTTGGATAAAAAGATGGGAAGGCATTGAAATAGATATAAGAATCTCAGAAGGACTGTCATTTTTACGCAGTTCACCCTGCCAACCAGGGTTAGATGAAGGATTCTCCACTTTTGAAGATCAGATTTGAGTTGAATCAAAAGAGGAATAAAATTACTTTCATATAGTCCTTTAAAGGTATGTGCAATATCGAAACCCAGATATTTAAACCCAGATCTTGTCAAGCGAAAGGGGAACACAGTCGGGCATTTTCCTAGCAAGTGTGTTAACAGGCATGCATTCACAATTTGTAGCCCGAGAAAGTCCCAAAATTGTCCAAGATTTTGATAATATCATTGATACATGATAAAGGATCTGAAATGTAAAGAAGCAAGTCATCAGCATATAATGAAAGCTTATGTTCGACACCCCACCTGTTTATGCCATGAAATGAAGGTGTGGATTTTAATATCAGAGATAATGGTTCGATTGTGATTGTAAACAAAAGGGGGCTTAAAATTTTGGCTCGACATTTATTAGTAACCACTGAGGCAACTGGAGAAGTATACAAAAGACAAATCCACTCTATAAATCTGGGGCCAAATCCGAACCTTTCCATAGCACAAAAAGGTAGTCCCATTCCACCCGATCGAAAGCCTTTTCGGCATCTAATGATACTACAATTTGAGGGGTGTCCTGGGATGGAGGGGTGTAAAGAACATTTAAGAGGCAACGGATGTTAGAGAAAATGTGCCGACCTTTTATAAAACTGGTCTGATTAGCTGAAATGATATTGACTAAGGGAGACTCTAATCGAATAGCTAGTAATTTTGCTAAAATTTTGACATCTGCATTTAACAGAGAAATTGGTGGATATGAGCTACACTGTGTTGGATCTTTCTCAGGCTTCAATAACAGTGTAATCAGTGCTTCAGTAAGGGACTTTGGTAGAGTTCCTTGAGACAGAGAATGTTCAAACATATTGAGCAGGAGTGGAGATAATTTTGTAGAAAACTTCTTATAGAATTCGATCGGGAAGCCATCGGGTTCCGGGGCCTTGCCACTTTGCAAGGCTGCTATGGCCGCAGATATTTCTTGCAGCTGAAGGGGATGCTCTAAGTCTTTTTTACATTCTGATGAAATAGTTGGGACACTTATTTGATCAAAAAACTCTACCAATTTAGACTTATCCTTAGGGGTGTCTGATTTATAAAGGCTAGAATAAAAGTTCATAAAAATGTTATTAATTGTAAGGGGATCAATAGTTATGTCCCCAGCATTGTCTGCAATTTGGGAAATATGTTGTGCCGATGACCTGGATTTAAGTTGGTGGGCTAAGAGTCAACCAGCCTTATCTCCGTGTTCATAGAAAAAACTCTGTGACCGAAGAATAAGCTGTTCTGCTTGGCTTGATGAAATTAAATTAAATTGGGTCTGAAGATCAATCCTTTCTTTATAAAGTTCTGGTGTAGGAGAAGAAGAGTACTGATTGTCAATTTTGGATATTGTCTCAATTAGCTGCTGTGTTTTCCTTTCCCGATCTCTGTTAATAAAAGAAGTATAAGATATAATGTCCCCCCTGAGCACTACTTTCAAGGTCTCCCAAAGGATAGTGGAGGAGACTTGCTCTGTTGAGTTAAATTTTAAAAAATTGTCAATTGAAGAAGATACATGTTGGCAAAATGATTCGTTTGACAACAGCGATGGGTTTAACCGGCATATGTAGTTTGTGAAATTAGACGGAAAGGAGAGATCTAGCAGTAAGGGAGCATGATCAGATTCTTTACTGAAGGGAGGAGATTTTTGTCTATGAAGAATTAGTCAATTCTCGAATAGCAATGGTGTACGTGTGAAAAATAAGAAAAAACCTTATTATGGGGATTGTAGAACCGCCAGGGATCTACACAACCAGTCTGGTTCAAAAAGGTTGAAATTTCATTTGCCATTTTAGAAGAGACCTGTGGTTTCGGGTTGGAGCGGTCCAGATTTGGGTCCATTACACAGTTTAGATCACCACCTAAAATCAGGTAGTGTGAATTAAAGCTGGGTAGAGCCGCGATCATCTTATTTACAAAATTCTTAATGCATAATGTTCTAAGGCATTCTGAAATTAATATTTTTTTTCACTCAAATTTGGTATGGTCACAATGTAATCTGTAATGAAAAATTTATATTAAAATAGAAAATAGAAATATACACATTTCCACTAGTGGTCTCAGACTTTTGGACTCCATTGTATATTCTTTTTGTGTATATATGTGGATTTAGATTTTATTCTGTTACGGACAGCTCTGTTTCTCTGTCTGTCATGTTTTCCCTCTTGTATACATGTATATCATGTCCAATCATTTGCATTCAGTGTACAGTGCGTCTCTCTCCTTAGGGTATCTCTGCAGTTTTCTCTGATCCTTCTGTCATAACAGACCATGATGAACAGATCTTACACCATCTATCTAGCCAATCACATTCTTCTTCTGTGTTCGCTCCTCCATTCTCTCCTCTCATTCTAACTTGTATCTTGTACTAACAGCACTTTTGCTCTGATCTAGGACTGATTGCCAGCTGATGCATCTACTAACATTAATTTTGCCATTTTGCTGTACAACTATGATAATGCACAATACAGATATTTCACAAAATTCTCAGAAGTACACACTGGTAATTTCATTTCTGACAGTAATGCTAAGGAAGGTTCAACTTGGATGTTGACATGACATTAAAGTTATAGATTAAAGTTAGACAGACAGATAGATAGATAGATAGATAGATAGATAGATAGATAGATAGATAGATAGATAGATAGATAGATAGATAGATAGATTAGTTAGTAGTTAGACAGTTTACAGACAGTTAGTCAAATAGTTAGTAGTTATCAGATAGACATTTACAGACAGATAGACAGTCAGTTAGTTGGTATATGGGTAGACAGACAGACAGACAAGCAGACATAAACAAAATATGCTGCTTTTGTCAAGGTAATTTTACTACACTCTGGTCGGTAAAGTTAACTTTGTTGTACAGCTTTTGAAACTCAAAATGTTCTCAAGATTTGCTGTGTTGTAATACACAGAGGTATCCATAACCATCTCATATAGAGGGGCCAACAGATTTACTTTCACATATTCCCATAGCTCACAAATAGTGCAATGCTTTTCTTACTGCAGGAGGGAAGCCATTTTTCACAAGGAACCCTGCAGAACTGAAGGGGACATTCATTAACACCAAGCTGAAGAAGAGTAGGCGTGGGTTTGGCTTCACCGTGGTAGGAGGAGACGAACCAGACGAGTTCCTGCAGATTAAGAGTCTGGTGCTTGATGGACCAGCTGCTCTGGATGGAAAGATGGAAACAGGTGCGACTGAAAACTGTGGTCTCATCTTTGAGCTGTAGTCTTTGTTCTTGGGCCAACACCTGTTTTGTTTTGTTCCCAAAGGTGACGTTATCGTGAGTGTGAACGACACTTGCGTGTTGGGTTACACACATGCCCAGGTTGTGAAGATATTCCAGTCCATCCCTATCGGCTCTATGGTAGACCTTGAACTTTGCCGTGGCTACCCCTTACCCTTTGACCCTGATGACCCCAACACCAGCCTGGTGACTTCTGTGGCCATTCTAGACAAGGAACCCATCATTGTCAATGGAAAAGAAAGCTACGACTCGCCATCAAGCCACGGGAGTGAAACTACAGGTGGCGGCGGCAGTTTGAACGGCTCCAGCGACCCACCTCGCCCCCACAGCCCTTCAGCAGAGGTGGCTTCCAATGGCTCTCACGGTTATCCCAGCGACGTGGTGACGTTGGCGTCTTCGATCGCAACCCAGCCCGAGCTCATTACTGTCCACATGGAGAAGGGTGACAAAGGATTTGGCTTCACAATAGCAGACAGCCTGTCTGGGGGAGGCCAGCGAGTGAAGCAGATAGTGGATTACCCACGATGCAGAGGCCTGAGGGAGGGAGACATCATCATGGAGGTTAACAAGAGGAACGTGCAGAACCTGACGCACAATCAGGTGGTCGATCTGCTCAGCAAGTGCCCCAAAGGCAGTGAGGTGACCATGCTGGTGCAAAGAGGTGAGCTCACAAGGAAATTGATTTTAAATGTTATAAAAAAGCGAGAAAAGAATGCTTCCACAACAGCCTCTTGCAAGTGAAAAACTCTCTAAGCTCTGTTAGTCAAAGTTTACAGGGTTTATGGCATCATTAGACTGCACAGATATAAAAATTCTGACAGATGCCATTAAGCAATAATGATTTTTATATTATGGCTGATAACCGATAAGTAGTACTATTTTGTCTAAATAGATTGTGGGGTTGAGAAGATTTTAAAAAAATATTATTCTCTTATGTACACCAAGGATGCATGTAGTTGATAAAAAATACAGTAAAAAGAGTAATATTGTGAATAATATTACTGTTTAAAATAACTGTTTTCTCTTTTAATATATAAAAAAATTATAAAATTTAGTTTATTCCTGTGATGGCAATGCTGAATTTTCAGCAACCATTACTTCAGTCTTCAGTGTCACATGATCCATCAGAAATCATTCTAACATGCTGATTTGATGCTCAAGAAACGTTTCTCATTATTATCAGTTGAAAACCGATTCAGAAGAACAGCAATTTTTTTTAAAGAAATATTTTGTAACATCGTAAATGTCTTTACTGTCACGTTTGATCAATCTAATGCATCTTTGCTTATTAAAAGTATTAAATACTTAAAAAAAAAAAAAAAAAAAAAAATCTTACTAACCCAAACTTTTGAACATTATGCATCCCTATCAAACAAATCTCAAATCTCCCTATTTTATATTGTCCAAGTTCTAAACGTCACATAAAATAACAATCTCTGGTTGACCGCTCTTGTTTAAGTGGGAGATTTTTGTTTACATATTTCTGCTTTTTCAAATATAGTAAGCTTGCTTTCTCACTTTTTCTGACTCTGCTGTTGTTTTCTTGTGCATGGGAATGAGAACAGGGTCCTGCAATATGGACCTGACTTTATGCAGATTTTTAAAAGTCTTGCTACTCGAGTGTAGAGAAGGAAGTATACATAAAATACACCACAAACAAGGAAGAATGAGTTCCTGAATGAGAGCTCATGCACTGCAGATGAAGAGAGAATGACAGGAAAGTGTCCAGACAGAGACAGTCTCAGGTGAGAGGTCTGTGCCAATCATGAATATGAAGTCTCTGACTTCTTCTTTTCCCTAGAGGCTTGCCAGAATCAGCTGTCTGTTAACCCTCATCTGATACCTCCACACAGCTTTCTCTCTTTGTCTTGAATTTTGGGGGAGGAATCTGAGATGGAAATGTCATGGTTACCTGCTATTGGTGGAAATCCTCTGCCTTACGGCAAAAGAGAGTGAAAGAAACCGAGAGACAGACTAAGCAGAAAGGAGAGACGTGTGTATGTTTGTGTGTTTGTTTGTGTGTGTGTGTGTGTGTGTGTGTGTGTGTGTGTGTGTAAAATGAGACAAAACACTGAATACCAGCATCTGACTGTTAAAGAAATAAGTTACTTTTCATAGAAAGTTGAAGTTTGAGAGAATTACTCCAAGTTTTGTGCACACAAATCCCCAGGTCTTTCAGAACTTTAAAATCCTGTTTTCCCTGTTCTCAGAGCATTCAGTCAGAGCCTGGCACTCGGATTATTAATTTGATGAATTGAAAGCGCTTTTATCTGTCTTGTGTAAGTGCTTTTAACAGGGCCAGGAAATTGCCGCATGCCAATTGCAAGGCCAGAGCCTGTTGTATTAAAACATCCCCATTTGTCATTTGGGACAGTTACCAGCATGTAAACATAAGTGTGTGCAGTGCTTATATCTTTTATGGCTCATCAATAGAGCTGACGCCTTGCTATTTCGGTAAATCCAAATTGTCCTCCAGGATTTGACGGCCTACTGAACTGACGTCACAAAACTTGTAGTGTAATTAATGAATTACACAGAATAAGATAGCAGGACAGAAATGGTCTGTTTTATATCAATGTGGCTTACACTATTCCAATTCATTTTTAAAGTATAACTAGAGATATTTTTCTGCTGTATTTCAGATGTATAATTAAATATAGTAATAATAATAATAAAATATATATATATATATATATATATATATATATATACATACATGCATACATACATACATACATACATACATACATACATACATACATATATACATACAGTGGGTACGGAAAGTATTCAGACCCCCTTAAATTTTTCACTCTTTGTTATATTGCAGCCATTTGCTAAAATCATTTAAGTTCATTTTTTTTCCTCATTAATGTACACACAGCACCCCATATTGACAGAAAAACACAGAATTGTTGACATTTTTGCAGATTTATTAAAAAAGAAAAACTGAAATATCACATGGTCCTAAGTATTCAGACCCTTTGCTGTGACACTCATATATTTAACTCAGGTGCTGTCCATTTCTTCTGATCATCCTTGAGATGGTTCTACACCTTCATTTGAGTCCAGCTGTGTTTGATTATACTGATTGGACTTGATTAGGAAAGCCACACACCTGTCTATATAAGACCTTACAGCTCACAGTGCATGTCAGAGCAAATGAGAATCATGAGGTCAAAGGAACTGCCTGAAGAGCTCAGAGACAGAATTGTGACAAGGCACAGATCTGGCCAAGGTTACAAAAAAATTTCTGCTGCACTTAAGGTTCCTAAGAGCACAGTGGCCTCCATAATCCTTAAATGGAAGACGTTTGGGACGACCAGAACCCTTCCTAGAGCTGGCCGTCCGGCCAAACTGAGCTATCGGGGGAGAAGAGCCTTGGTGAGAGAGGTAAAGAAGAGCCCAAAGATCACTGTGGCTGAGCTCCAGAGATGCAGTCGGGAGATGGGAGAAAGTTGTAGAAAGTCAACCATCACTGCAGCCCTCCACCAGTCGGGGCTTTATGGCAGAGTGGCCCAACGGAAGCCTCTCCTCAGTGCAAGACACATGAAAGCCCGCATGGAGTTTGCTAAAAAACACCTGAAGGACTCCAAGATGGTGAGAAATAAGATTCTCTGGTCTGATGAGACCAAGATAGAACTTTTTGGCCTTAATTCTAAGTGGTATGTGTGGAGAAAACCAGGCACTGCTCATCACCTGTCCAATACAGTCCCAACAGTGAAGCATGGTGGTGGCAGCATCATGCTGTGGGGGTGTTTTTCAGCTGCAGGGACAGGACAACTGGTTGCAATCGAGGGAAAGATGAATGCGGCCAAGTACAGGGATATCCTGGACGAAAACCTTCTCCAGAGTGCTCAGGACCTCAGACTGGGCCGAAGGTTTACCTTCCAACAAGACAATGACCCTAAGCACACAGCTAAAATAACAAAGGAGTGGCTTCACAACAACTCCGTGACTGTTCTTGAATGGCCCAGCCAGAGCCCTGACTTAAACCCAATTGAGCATCTCTGGAGAGACCTAAAAATGGCTGTCCACCAACGTTTACCATCCAACCTGACAGAACTGGAGAGGATCTGCAAGGAGGAATGGCAGAGGATCCCCAAATCCAGGTGTGAAAAACTTGTTGCATCTTTCCCAAAAAGACTCATGGCTGTATTAGATCAAAAGGGTGCTTCTACTAAATACTGAGCAAAGGGTCTGAATACTTAGGACCATGTGATATTTCAGTTTTTCTTTTTTAATAAATCTGCAAAAATGTCAACAATTCTGTGTTTTTCTGTCAATATGGGGTGCTGTGTGTACATTAATGAGGAAAAAAAATGAACTTAAATGATTTTAGCAAATGGCTGCAATATAACAAAGAGTGAAAAATTTAAGGGGGTCTGAATACTTTCCGTACCCACTGTGTATATACAGTCATGGCCGTTAACTAATAAAAGGGTGCCGTTAATTGTGGCCAATGTGTATCAGAGAAAAACATTTATTTCATAATGATATTGCCCCCCATTTTAAATTCTTATTATCCAGTGAAAGGTTAAATTTTTGTGAATTTTTAAAATAAAAGATCAGAAGGATTAACAATGCAGATTAATTTTCACAGCCTTCTTTGATCATATTTACCAAGGGTGCCGATATTTTTGGCCATGACTGTATATATATATATATTTCCTTCAAATTATATTTTGCTAGCATTTGCAGAATGTTTATTTATAAATCTTAAAGCTGCAAAAACTCAGAGAGAGGGTGGGTAATGATAATTTAATACTAAACCATGACTGTTTTGGTGCAAAATACCTTTACTAACATTATATGTGGGCCTCAGGGTAAAAAGATAAAAACATGTTAAAACCTCTTTAATTGTCATTGAAGTAATCCAAGTTCACACCAGAGATGTTCTCTAATGTCTCTAAAATGTGTATGGGATGTTTTAAGTATTCTCTGTGCTCACATCTTCCCTTTAATTGCTGGCCTTGATGTCATGCCTCAAATCCCACCACGCACAAATAAGCACACACAGTCTGGCATTTGTGGTTTACGGGGACTCTCCATAGGCGTAATTGTTTTTATACTGTACAATCTGTATGTGCTATTGCCCTACACGAACCCTACCCCTTAGAGGAAGCTATTGGCAATTTTTGAATTTAATAAAACACAGTTTTGTATGTTTTTGTTTTTTTTAAGCCTTTTGGTTTACGGGGACACAGGAAGTGTCCTCATAAACCATGTTTATGTTGTATTACCCATGTAATTATACACATTTGTGTCCTCATAAACCATATATACCAGAACACACACACACACACACACACACATATACACATACACACACCATTCCTTTTCATCAACAGTCACCCATCGCTGGCCTACCAATTAGAGTAGAGTCCGAAGAAAACGCTAATGGGTAGAAACATGATTTATGTCTCTTCATTCCTTTAAACTCAAATATACACATATACACACAAATACTCACATGTTGAAACTGCAGCATGTTTAGCCTATTAAAACACATTTCTCATTGTAGGAAATGCACTTTGGCTCTGCTGGTTCTCTGGATAATTGACTCATATAGATCTAGATCCTATAGATGGTTTGGCTTCACTTGATCTTCATTTTAGCTTGTGTCCGTTTTTGTGCCTCTGGTCCAGCTGGTTTGGTTGGTGGTCTTAAAGCTTTATTACTGGTACATCATTGTTTGAACATTTTACTTGCACATTAAAACCAGACTGCTGCACTGTAACACTGTGGTTTTCCTTAAAGAACTATTTTGGGTTAAATGCAGATTAAACAGCCTTCACAGCATAATGTTGATTACCACAAAAGTAAGTGAATGTTTAAATAATTTTAATAATTAAAATAAATAAAAAAATAAATAATTTGATAATTTACCACAGAAATATGTATAAAGTTTTAAATATAAAAAAAATGACAATTAGGAGGTTATTTTGAGACTCTTGCAATGAAAGTGAATGGGGCTAATTTTTAAAGTATTTTAAAGCCTAAATGTGAAACTTGTGTAATTTTAAAAAAGCACTTACATTAATTCTTCTGTTAAAGATTTTGTATTATTTCAACTGTAAACTATTTAAATCATGATTTTTAGTCATTTTAGTACCCAGAAAACTAAACTGAACCAAGAAAATATTACTTCAGAAACCAAGCATTAATTATGATCTTATGTGATGCTTGACAGAGCATAAAACCAAACCTGTGGTTTCCAATGTTGGGCTGCCATCGTTGACTTTTTTTCTCCCATGAGGCTTGACCGCTGTCAGTTTTTTCCTCTAGACGTTTCTCAACTGTTCAGGTCTAAATGTCATGCTTGCAAATGCTCAGTATAAAGGAGATTTATGCATCTGTTATGCCCGGGGTAGTCAGTTCAACACAGTGTGTGTTTGCGAGCTGAATGCATCATGGCTTTGAGTCAGTGACCCTAAGGTCCATTCTGTCTCCCTGAAGTGTGTATGTTCATGTATTTTTGTCAGGGTGGAATCGCTAGTGCTGCAACACGTAGAAGGCCATTTCTAGCCTCATTGCAATTCTTCCTGCTGGTGTTTATCAGAATCTGCCGGTTTGAGAAAGAGTAAGGGATGCTCTGGCTATGGATCGTCTGATGAAATGAAAAGGTGCATACTACTATCTGATCCGCTCCCTTTATGAGTCATCAATCAGCAATGACAGCACACATCTCGATTTCCCCAGCAAATATGAAACCGGCTTCTACTCAGGCATTGGCTAGTCTGGTCTCATTAGCTGCTATTCCAAGCATCCGAATAAGTGTGTTAAGGCTTATTCCCACCAAGAGGGAAACGCAAAACAAATCGTAAACCGTTAAACTATTCGCTCCAAGAGCAAAACATACATTTGTCGGGCTGTTGTTCTCACTGACTGTCATTAAGATGAGGGGAATACTAACGAATAACTTGCAGATATTGTAGACTTTGGGAGAGATAGCTTTTGTCTTGTCCTTAGTTGTTAGTTGTCACTGGGCGAAGCAAATTTGAGGTTATGTCTCTGTACGAAGTGTATTTTTTGAAAGAAATAGGTTTACAAAAATTCAATTTTTCCATATAAAGTCTCTAAATTCAAAGATTTAAAGTCTGCAAATATTCCCAGTTAATATTAATACATTTTCAAGTTGTTTTCCTCTTAATAACTCAATTCATAGTAGAATTGTCAGAAAGCATTTCTTGTTTCTGTCGTTATCATAAAGTGAAGCTCATCAGAATAATGTTAACTTTATTGGCGTCCACACCAACGGATGACAATGTTCTGTTTATTAAATCCGCAGTCTGAGGTTATGTCGTCTACCACTTTAAATGCTTCATCTCATTAAAGACAGGAGAATTCTGATTAGCTGTCAATGTTTTTATGATTCATCAAAAAAAAAAAAAAAGGTTTGAAAGTGATTCCGACTATGTTGTTTCTTCATGTTATTATTGTTGTGTGTTGTGGACGTTCCTATTGTCAAAGAATTGTAAAGATTATCAAACATTAGTAGTATCATTACATTTATTGTACTTGGTGTGAACGGCCCTTAAAGTTCATCTAAGCTGGTCTTTTAAGGATGAAACAGCATTGCTGTCTAGTTTTTCATTTCTGGTTGGACAAATACAGCTAGGAGAAGATAAACAACCATGATTAGTGATGTGTACGAAAGTAACTTGATTTAATGTTTGGGAGGAAGCATTCCAGCGAGGTTTTTTGCACTTTTTGCATTAATTTTTGCTGAATTGTCCAGCAGCAAAAATGAATGGAGTTGCAGACAAATACTCAGTGGTCCAAAAGAAGTGGTGGCCTGGCTTTGTATTAAATCAAGAGGTTTTTGGTGAAAAATCTGTTTTTAGATAATGGTTGTGAGGAGCATCTTCTTCCTGACTGCTCACCCTTTGGCTTGCTGAAGGGGTGAAGCATAGAACCCACCAATCACATGATTTCACACCTTGTTTCCATGACGATGCTCTGCTGCACTTTGCGGTGGGGTTTCCTGTTAAAATGATAAAGCGGAGGGGTCTGTCTCTCACACAACATGCAGGCGCATCACATTCTGGAACAAATGCCAGCAGGCAGTGAGGACAGACAGAGACAGACAGGTGTTTTCAAGTCCACTCTGCATCTTATTCTTTCAATACGTGTTACCCTTGAATGATTTTGATTGATATGTTTGTGTGGACCTACTGAATCCACACAAGCAATGGAGGGGAAGTAGTACAATGTGTGTGTGTGTGTGTGCGTGTGAGAGAGAGAGAGAGAGTGTGTGAGTATGCACAGGGCCATTTTAACATCACCTCATGCCCTGCCACCTCCAATTGCAGGCCATGTCAGTTTAAGACTATTCTAATGTACACACAATAAGCTGTGTTATACCTAGTGAGCAGGGAGTTGTTTTCTAAGGCCATTTTGTAACTGTCAGGAGAACTATCTGCATTGCCAGACTTTGCCAGCAATTACACAAATAGCAGTTCGCACGGGAGACAACTGAATTCAAATTATTGTTTCGTACTGAGTGAGTTATATTAATAATCAGAATTTCTCTTTGTCAACCATCTTACTTTAAAATATTTTTACTGAAGCTTTACAGTATTGATTGAAGTGTATTTAGAATTTGCTTTTTGCTGCATTCATATGCCATTTTGGATTTATCACAAAACTTGTCAAAGTTCATTATTGGGTAAAATAATTAATTTTAATTAAGGGCCATTCACATCGAGGAATGATAGCTACCTATAAAATTTTAATAATCGTTCCAGTTCTGTAAGAATTGTTATGACATGGAGGAACGATTTTGTTGGAATAGGTTTCAGAACAATTTTTTTTCCCGCAACTGATGAATGATAAAATCATTGACAGCCAATCAAAATCCAAACAACTTCAAAGAGCTGGAGAATTTAAAGAAGTAGGTGACATTACTGCAATGCACATTTATAAGTAGAACATTATCACTAGTGGTGTGGATGTAATATAGTTATCGTTATAGTTAAGGTTATAGATAGCATTCTTGATGTGAACAGGACTTTACACTGAACAGTTGTTTGATTATTTTTCAGTTCTGAAGGAAGTGTATTTCAGCATCTCTTGCTCTTCGTCCACCGTCTTGGATTTATTATCAAAACTTGTCAAAATATATTATTGGGCTAAATAATACATTTTAATTATACTGCACTATGTTTTTTAACTCTTAAGTATTAAATGAAGTATGTTTATAATCAACATATCTCCTGCTTTGTCCACCAGGGTGGTTCATAGAGGTCATAGAAATGCATTTCCTTTTTCATGTGAAGTTGTCCTTTGGCTAAAGTTAGTTATCTCAGAAGACAGTTGCCTACCTGTTGTAAAAGGCTTCATTTAGGGAGTGTTTGCGATGCCCTAGAATGCTGCCTGCATAGGGATCTGACAAGTTTTTGGAACTGCACAATAGACTTGCATGAAAATGGTTTTGTGTCTGCTATCACACCAGAGGCTCACATGCTGTTGCGGCGGCTCCTGGGAGACTGTCTTTCATTCCTCTGCGTGTCAGACTGCATCACTGACAGATGGTCTTGACCGTCAGAATCTGTTCCCATCAGCCTGGCCGAGGAAGGGGGGGGTCCAGTACAAACCCTTCACTCTCTTCATGCCCTTATGCACATGCATGTGCACATGCAGTGCATCATAATCTTCTCCTGCTAAACCTTCTTATTAGTCTCCTCTGTGCCTGACATGGTTTACGCTGACCTGTCACCAGTGTTCCTGCTGAATTCCGATGGCATGTTCAACACGGTTATGGAGGGAGCTCTTAGTTTCTCACACCAACAATATTGATAATTTGAGTTCAGGCATGAGCTGAATCATTTAACTTAATTTTCAAAATATCTGAAAATTGTGCAGAACTGAAATATAACCAGTGTCAGTCGGCATTTCTTGGCTGTTCTGCTCAAGCCTCTGAATAAATAACGAACTGGTTGAGCTCCGATGTTATCAATTCTGCACTAAGGAAGGAGCAACGGAAATGGGAGGGGTCTGAAACTACCTCAAATTGCATCACTATAGAATTTGAAACAGGTCCAAGAGTTAAGAAGCAATCACAATAAGAGTCATCCACTTTTAATGCATTGGTCATTGGTCACTGCTTTTCATTCAGTAAGCAGCACTGCTTTATGGGATTCAGATAAAGCCATTATGTGCCCAGTAAAGTGAAATGGATTGATTGATTACCAGGTATTAGGCAGCATCTCTCCTCTATAAGCAACAACCTCCAGACACTCACTGGATTATAAAATCAGACCTGCACAGATCCACTCTTAAACTCACAGATTTTTTGTAATGCTTTCTTGTTGCTGCGCAACTGTGAAATTGTATTTCTGAGCAGGGACAATATTACTGAAATTACACTTGAGATTATAGAAATCTTCAGCGTTTAGTTGAATCAGTATTACAAATTGAAGTCGACTGATTTGAGAGGCTGTAGTGAACGTCTTTAATGATAGTTCAAAAAGTATGAATTATTCCTGGCCTACAAATAATCAGTGTTATTTTTAAAATTACAGTTTCATAAATTTCTCAAAGGCAGTTAAAGCAATAGTTCACCCAAACATGAAAATTTGCTGAAAATGTACTCACCCTCAGGCTCTACATCCAAGATGTAGATGAGTTGTAGTGAATGGGTGCCGTCAGAATGAGAGTCCAAACAGCTGATAAAAACATCACAGTAATCCACATCTATTACTTCAATATTATAAATAAATTATTTAAATTAGTTCTATTAGATATAACTTTGTAAAAAATTAATTCCAAAAGACCAGAGGTCAAATGATTGCAACGTTGAAAAACTGCACTGCCAAACAAAACTTTGTGGTGCGAGATTTGAAGTGAATACATAAAAAAGAGAAGAATGAAGAGAGTGTGTTTGTAAAAAGGGTGTGTAGAGATGCTGCAGAAACTTTTAACAATTAATGGACTGTAGTGGAGACGGCATAGAGAGGAAAGGGAGGGTCGGAGAGGAGGGAGGCGGCAGACTGCAGAGGATGAGCGTGTTTGTTTTGGGGGATAATGAGTCAGGTTGGAGGCAGGGCTTGATGGGGCAGGTCAATTTGCGACAGAAGGACGATGGAAGATTGAATACCTGGAGATGTATCAGAATAAAAAGCAGAAGCACTTTGCAAGAGAGAGCGATGTGTGCAGGACAGGCTGGATGCAATGCGCATGTGTGTTACCGTGGGCGCGTTCACACGCAGACGACTTGCTCTCAAGGGAACGGCCTCACAATAAGCATCCTTTTTTCCAGGCCAGACTGGAATCAGAGGGCCGATCGCACGCACGCACGCACGCACTTAGGATCTTACAGCACCATGCAGTGAAACGCACACACCCAGCTGTGAAATCACAGGCAGACTCGTGTTTGGCATGATCATGCTAATGAATCTTGCTGTAGTGGAAACCATGCTATATGTTATGCTATAAATGACGTGCATCTATTTATGCATGAATGCATAATTTATGCATGGCGTGTCAGATGCAACCTTTCTGACGGAGGCATGGGAGGGGGCGATGGTACATCGATGCATATAGAAGTGGGAGGGAAACAGTGTTTGGAGGAGGGAGAATGATGGTAAAGCGAGCATGAGAACGCTCGCGTCGGGGAGAGAGAAACAGAGAGAAGGAGCAAACACATGAGGACGGAGCGAGGGTGATGCACATCGAAACAAGGAGGGGGAGGGCAAAAAAGAAGGAGAGAGAGAGGGAGAGGGAGAGAAAAAAGAAGCTCAAAAGACAGGAGAATCAAGGACTGGCTCTAGATGCAGGATCCTTCGGCAACAACATCGCGAGGGGCAGGGACGCTGGAAGATGGTTTCAGTAAGAGGGGAACTGACCGTTGCCTATAATTTAATGTTCAGTATCTTGGACTCCTTCTCCATGGGTAATAGCTTAGCACCTGTCTGGGCATAAGCTCCTCTCTGTTTCTCTTCCTGTGTCTCGTTCGTTCGTTCTCTCTTTCTGTCTCTCTCCTTTTTTTTCTGTCTTCATCTCTCACGCAGTGTCTGGTAGGTTTAAAGGGATCGTTCTCACTGAAATTAGATCTCTGGCTTCATGTACTCAGCAAACCTTGTGTAGAATGTAAAAGGAAATATTTCGTACAATGTCCCAGCTGCTTTTTTCCTTATGGTGGAAGCGAATGGTGACCAAGCACAGTTGCTCATTCGATTTTTATTATATGGAAACGGGTAGCTAGGACATTCTGTTGAATATCTCCTTTTGTGTTTTACGTAAACGAGACAGCGTTTCGGTTTGGTTGAACTGTCCCTTTAAGTCTATAGGGTCTGCTTAGCATTTAATCAGGGTAATGGGGGTCGGTCTTCTGATGCGGATGGTCCGCGCTGCCCTCGGAGTAAAGGAACGAGAGAAGAAACGGAAAGAGAGAGGGGGCTGCCGCCACACCACGCGCCATGATTGGAGTCATCCATCTGTCTTGGGATTGCTTTCAGATTTGTGCCTGTGGGGAAGGTGAAATCTTTGTGCACACAATTAATATTTCTGTCTCTTTTGCTCACTGTAGGGGTGGCACCTGCGAAGAAGAGCCCCAAACTGGTGAGTACAGGTGTTTTATTCTCATTCTCCCCTCACTTTGTCTGGCTTTTTTGTTGTTACTCTTCTTCACGTTGTTTCCGAATCCTTTTGCTCTTTATCTGTGTCATTGGTCTAGTGTTCCAAAGAGGTTTTACAATGCCGCTGTTCTGGCAGAGAGAGTCTGATGTGCACTTCAATACAAACGTTCTGGAGGTGGACTCTGAAACCATGTGGTCAGGGTTGGGAGGGGGGTGTTCCCCCCTGGGAGGTGGGCTGGTTTCATTGGTCACATTGGCGTCCTGTAATAGTCCTCTAATGATTTACCAAAGACAACAAAACCAGCAGGATTCCATCCATTGAGCTTCATGGACAGTATAGCATTAAAGTGTTTTTATTTTATAATCTTTTGTGTTCCACCAGCCTGTTGATGATAGATGTGAGTCTGTGGATAGTAGAAACAATAATCAGCATTCTTCTGGTAAAATGGCAGCCTTGGGTTTTTCTACTTTGTTGAAATGGAGTCTATGCTTGTATGACTCCTCAATGCCAGACGAGCGTCTCTCAAATCTCAAATGGCCTCTGTTTTATTTGGATGGATTTATTAGCTACTTATTGAATTGTGGTTTCATTTTTATTGCTGGATTTCTTCTTTATTTCCTTTCTGGATGTCTGCTGTAATGCATTCGCAGGTTGTGCTGGGATGCAAAAGGATGTAAAAGGATGCAGAGGTGTGTACGTGGGTTTAAAAAGAACTTCAGATGACTTTGTAGAAGAGGGAACCTTATAAATGTCATAACCCGACCCAAATAGTGGCATTTTATAATTATATTATGATGTATTACTCATAATAAATATTAAAACATGAATTTAAATAAAAACAGGAGTGAAAAATGTGTCTTTTTTTTTTAGCATTTTTATATATATTTTTATTATTAAAGTGTAAATTGTACAAATTAAATTGTCAGAACAATTTTAGTTGTTATTTTATTATTATTATTTTTTAATTACAGCAGCATTCAAGCTGCAAGTTTGAGCAAAACCTTATTTTTTCCAGCTTTATTTGAGAATGAGCAGCTTGGAACATCTGACCCTTCATACAAAGGAGTCACATGATCAGTCACTCTAATTTACTTATTTGATTTGTGATATAGAAATAGTCAGAAATATTTCCTAATCATTTTAAGTTTTTTTTTTTTTTTTTTTTTTTTTTAAATGTAGGTTTTGAATTTCAGATTTTCAGACTATATATATATATATATATATATATATATATGCATATGTTATATTATGATGTCAGTACTAGTATTAATATATTGTATATAAGTTGAATTGCTTAGAGGGTATTGGTTGAGAGGGTGAGGCTGAATGTTGAGTCATAATATTAAAATAGCAGTTGAATGTGCCAATATAATTCCTGACTTGAATCAATCCTAACGGAGAGGTAAGGAGAGTTGTGCGTCATTCTGTCCTTCAACTCATTCATTCATGTTTCTTTTTTATCCCTTGGCTGCTTCACATTTATTCAATTTATGCAGTCCATCTTTAAGGCGCTTTGGAGGTTGTGGTGTTTTTTTTCTTTTCTATTCATGTTTCCTCTCTTTTTTCCCCACCACAGCAACAGTTGGAGCGCAAGGACAGTCAGGGCAGCTCCCAGCACAGCGTGTCCAGTCAGCGCAGCATCCACACTGACTCCCCTCTCCACACCTCCCAGGCCCTGCTCAACGAGTCAGCCGCCCCACCGCCCCCCTCCCAGCCCCTGCCAAGCCTGCCCCAGGACCCTCCAGTAGACGGAACTCTCCAGAAGAAACCAGATCCCTTTAAAATCTGGGCCCAGTCCAGGAGCATGTATGAAAGTAGGCGTAAGTAATATGGGATTCCGGTGGCGGGTGCATTGGCAGTGGGTCACTGGGTCTCTCCTTTATATTTGGTTGGTAATGGGACATCAGGGATGGTTGGTTGGGAACAGGCTGGATTCCTTGTATGATTATTCTGCTTTGCCATTTAGCTGAATATGAACATTTTGGGGTCTTAAAAATGTTTTTGTTGGAGAAAAAAAAATGATCTAACATTGGTGTAAAAAGATTATTGCCAATCACTAATTTTAAGGCAAGACTCTACAGGCAACTTTGAGATTTTGGACTGTTTGGCTTTTCATAACATGTTTTTTTCAGGTTAGTGGAAAGAAAAAAAAATGCTTAATACACTTTTAAGTGTTTATTTTATTGCACTTTATCTGTTCTTTATCTATTTGCATCTGTAGAGTTCAATTTCAATGCATGCTTTCAGAATTCTGCAATTTAGTAGCACTTACATACACCAAACTTTACAGTATCTCATTTTCTGAAGGTTTTTAAGTAGAGTTTGTTTCCTGCCTGTTGGCAGTAACATTTGACTAATATGTCAACCAAATGAAACAAGAATTTTGAACCTGGCTTTATCCAGATAATGCATCATTTGCATATTTAAGCAGAAAACTTAAAAAGGGAAAAAATGCAATTCTTAATGTAATCAATCAACTTGGGAAGTATGGTGAGTTAAATTTTTTTAGCCTATTCAACTTGGGGTCTTGCCTTAATAGTGAATCTATACATAAACAAAATTAACATTTTCAACCACTCATTGTTACTCAGTCCTCTATATTAAGTAGGAGACGTTGAGTAATTTATGTATTTCAAATTTGGTGACACCGCCAAGCAGTCCATTAACATCAAACGTCCTTTTGAGTATGGCTGTAGTCTTTCAGTATTCAAATAGCTGTCCAAAGCTAATGTAAACCATTAGCCGTCAGTTAGGATCTGCTATGTCTGTTGTGATCAGAGAGCTGTGTTCAGATGAGCCCGTCATCTGTACTTCTAAAGCTATTCATTAGCCTTTCCCATTCCTTCTTTCCTTCACTTTGCTTGCGCCTACTCGCTTACCGCCAGTGAGAATCCAACGTGAACGGCGAGGCACTTCTGACCAATTACACTCCTCCCTGCCATCAGTGCATTCACACGCTCCAGCGCGCTCTAGAACACATCTTTTGACAAATGTGCATATAATTGGTAGTGGTGGAAGACAGTGAATCCAATACTACTTTCATGTGTGCCAGAGCAGAGGGGCTAATTAACAGGAATATCCTTCAGCGGATGTTAAGAGGCTGTGGAATGGAGCGCTCCAATGTTTGGGTTGGAAAATTTTGCTAACTTGGAGTGTCTTCATTGTTTCTGCTTTTGTTAGTGTCTCTCATTAGCAAGTCCTTTAAGAAAGATAATGTTGCGACTTGGGATCGCAAATAATTTAACAGTTCCGCCTCTTAAATATTCCGCTCCTTTAAATGGTTCCATTAACAGTAAGTACTTTTGCTTTTTGGGAAAAAAAATTAAGTTCCAAAGATAATTTAATCAAAAAAAAAAAAAAAAAAAGGTCAAAAGATAATATAATTTCAATAATGAACAACAATAATGAAAACATGCGTTTACAAACGTTTTAATAATTCACTGAAAAGAACAGTCTCTTTAAAGGCATTTGTTCCGGAATTAGACTACACTGATTGTAATATATTTTTGATTCACTAAAAAAGGACAAACTTATTGAAGTAATTCATAATTCATTGTTAGACTGTATGTTTTTGATTCACTAAAAAGAACCAAATCTTCAGAGTCATTTGTTCGAAAACCAAACCTCACTGGTTATACTAAAGTATAAACTCTTTGGAGTAATTCGTTTGGGAATTGGACTACTCTGATTGTGCCATATTTTTTTGATTCACTAAACGAGAACCAAATCAGTAGAGTCATTTGTTTGAGATTTCCACTAGTTCTGGTGTATGTTTCTGAATCACTTAAAAGAACCTGCTCATGGTAGTCAGTTCCATAATCAGACTACACTGTTGCAGTCCTTGAACGGATTGAAAGGTAAATCGTTGTCATTTGATTTGCGTTTTTGGACCAGCTTGTGAACATTCAGTTCAATAAGTGTGAGCAGTGAGCAGCTGCATTGGGAGGCTTTAACACAAATGAATCTAAGTTGAAGTTCTGTCTTTGCCATAATGCACAATTTGCAGAGTCTGCCACAACCGTCCTTGCTGCTTAATGGAGATCGAACAGTATGGGAAAATTGCCCATGCAGCAGCCATTTTGTATGGCTCTGGAGCCATTCTACTTCCTGTCTCTGTTACGCTGTGCATCTGGTTAGACTGGAGACGGAGGTCCTTGTATCTGCCATCTGCTCCACACATCCAGCTGCATTACAATAGCTTTGCAGTAGATTCATGAATGCAGAGCATTTGTTGTTAGCCTATGCAAACCGAAGGCCATTCTTAAAAGTAAACTTGTTTAAAAAAAGATCTCTGGGAAATCTGCGTCAGAAATTTCCAGCCAGAGCCACGGTTTCCAGCTCTCTCTTACTTAACAGGCATAAATGTACCCTGACAGAACATCATGTGATGCATTGGAGAGCTACAGGGTCAATAATGTAAAACCTGACAGATTGCTGATGTCTGCAGGGTTTCAAGTCTAAAAGAGGGCAAAGCTCTGCTGTTGCTCTTCCTGACTGATTTGACGTGGAAGTGCTGTGGTGGAGACGGTGCTCAGGTGTAAAGCTCAAGGGCACAGCTGCTTCAAAAGACCTCTGCATTCTGTCTTTCGCTTCACTTGATCTGTAATCTAGATTTAAGCACGTGTGTCAGTGCTTATCATTTTCCCAGATGGGAATACCTGTTAATCAGATTGTGCTATGCAAATTCATTTGAGCAGAATAGTCATTATATTACACCTTCATTGGTGTGAACCAGTTAGAAAAAAATCCAGATGTGAGATATGCAATCATTATAGTGACATTGTTTGCTTTTCTACCTTGAACCAGCAGCCATTCTTGAAAGTGGGAGGTTTAGGTCATAAATCAAAGCTTGTGCGTCATTCTGCAGGTCAATTGATCATGGTCTCAAGCAATTTTTTTCCCTGCTTTTCAGTACCTGATTACCAGGAGCAGGATATTTTCCTGTGGAGAAAAGATACCGGCTTTGGATTCAGGATCCTTGGAGGCAATGAACCTGGCGAGCCGGTGAGTGCAGACCTCATTTGTGGAGTTCTACAAGTATTGTACTAGTCAGTTTGTTCATTTCTTTTGATATTTGTTATAGTTATTTATTTGTTTAATCAGTCTTGTGGTTAGGGGTAGTTGTAATTTAGACATAAAACTATTTGAACTATTTTAATTAAATTTAGCTAACTATTTTATAATTATTATGCATGCAGCTGTCATACGGTCTACATGGGATATATGGTAACACTTTGTTTTAGAGTCTCTTAACTAGTTGCTTATTAGCATGCATATTACTAAAATATTAGCCATTTATTAGTACTAATTAAGCACATATTATTGCCTTATTCAACATGACCTTATTCTACATCCCTAATCCTACCCAATACCTAAACTTAACAACTACCTTACTAACTATTAATAAGCAGCAAATTAGGAATTTATTGAGGGAAAAGTCATAGTTAATAGTGAATAAGTGTTCCCTATTCTAAAGTGTTACCGGATATATATATATTTGAAATAATACATTTGTCTCACCGCAGGACCATTAAAAATTAAATGAAGGCAGATAGTTTTGAAGTTGTAAAAAAGGTTAAGAAATTGTGACCAGTTACAGGACCTAAATATATATACATTTATATACTTTTATTTTATACATTTGTATACAGTCTATCCCAACATCTTAAACAAAAAATGATTGGTCTGTTTAATGTGAATAGCAGCTTTATTTTAGAATTATTGATGTTTTAATAAATATAGAATTTATTATTTTGAATAAGCTTTTATTTTTTATGAAAATAAAACATTATTTTCTTTTCCATTTTATAATTTTCTAATATTTCTATAATTTCTATTTTAGCTTTTTTTTTTTTTTTTTTCTGTTTTAGTCATTTTAGTTCTTAAATTTGTCAAGGTAGAAATTTTAAATTAAAGTTTTCAAGCTTAAGGTTTTCATCTAATATTTTTTATATGTCAGCTTTTTTTCCGATTAAAGAAAGCAATCTTTAGTAGTTTTTGTTTTAGTTAAGGATATCAACACTGGTTAACACATTGCTATGCATGTCAAGTAAATATTTGATAAAAAAATGTAACAACATTAATTATTAATTCATTTCTATTAATTAGTTATAATGCCAGACAGAAATACACTTGTGCTGTTTGACAGTTCCAAAGGCGCCCAACAAATATAGACCCTTTGAAGATTTTCCAAATGTAATAGTCCAAGCTTGGCTGAGTTCTGATTCAGTCTTCACAGCTTGTGCATGAGACCCATTTCTGTGTGAAATGTGCCCAGTGCATTACAAACACTCAGCTTTTGGCAAAACTTGTGCCCAGTGAAAGCATCTGCCCTGTGTGTGTAGGTTGACAAAAGCTTTGATCTGTGCAGTACAGCCTCGATCAGTCAGAAAATATATCTCAGACCACCAGTTCTTCCCTTTAATGAGGCCATGTTACATCTTTGAACTGATGAGACGGTTTTTCAGACTCTAGTCCTTGAAGAATGAAATACAGAGATGCCTGCAATACTGGGTAAAGGGATGTAAAAATTCCATAGTGGTTTTACTGTTTGGAGAACATTTCACAACAATGAGTCATAAAATAAGCAGAAATGTCGGTGTATCAGTGAAGTTAATCCCCTTGACATGACACTGACACCCTGAGTTTGAAAAGTGATGAACCTCGAGGAGTGATGTTCACTTTGGCCAAGACAGATTTATGAGTTGTGAGGATTTGTTTCTTGTTAACTGTCTTTCTGTGTCTGTCTCTCCTGGCTGTACAGATTTATATTGGCCACATTGTGAAATATGGAGCTGCTGATGAAGATGGGCGTCTGCGATCAGGAGATGAGCTTATTTGTGTGGATGGAACGGCTGTTGTGGGAAAATCTCATCAGCTAGTCGTTCAACTCATGCAACAAGCTGCAAAACAGGGTCACGTCAACCTGACCGTGAGGCGCAAGACTGGATATGGATGTAAGCAGGCTCCAAAATATGATTTTTGTTGAGAAAAATTACAGGCTATAAATATTTATTACTAGTCATGAAACTGTGTTTTACATTTTTATTGAAAAATGTATTTTATTCCTATGAAAACAGAATTATTTTAGCTATTTTTTTTGCATTGTTACAGACAGGTCAATGTGTTACCTGCAGAGATAATGATGAGATAATCCAAAGTCAATCACAAAAACGTCAAGCCACATTTTTTATTTTGTTTCTATTTCTATTTCAGTTGCTTAATGTATGTGTCATCACATGAAGTTCTGGAGGAAAATAAACAGGATTGATTTGGATCATGCATTTGAACTGTGTGTCACTTATATGAGCAAAGTTCAAAATAGCATTCTCTGGCATTTAACCTAATCATGCATTCCTTATAAAGTTATTCACTCACTATTTGTTCATTTATTTATTTTGTTTTATACACAACTGTTTAAAAGTTTGAGTCAATGTTTTTAAAAGAAGTCACCAATGCTTCATTTATTTGATCAAAAATACAGTAAAAACAGTAATTTTATGAAATAGTATTACAATTTGAAATAACTGTTTTCTATTTTAAAATATTTTTAAATGTAAAGTATTACTTTGATAGCAAAGCTGAATTTTCAGATGCCATTACTCTTCAGTGTCACATGATCCTTCAGATATCATTCTAATGTGCTGACTGGGTGCTCAAGAACCATTTCTTATTATTATTTTTTTGTAGAAACCATGATGTATTGTTTTCCGGATTCTTTAATGAATAGAAAGTTCAAAAGGTCAGCATTTATTTGAAATTCAGTGCATTTTTGCCAAATATTAATTTATTAAAAAAAAAAAAAAATCCAAACTTTTATCTTTTTGTCTATTTTTACTTTTTAATTAATTAATTAATTTTTTATTTTATTCGAATTTTTTTTTTTTTTACAATTTATTTATTTATTTTTTTTTTTATTATTATTTTTACATAATGAACACCCTCTGAGCACCAAGTACAAATAAATGCTGTCTTTTGTGCATATTAATTTTGGATCCTGGAATTGTTATGACTAGAAAGATCATTAGTACTCCAGCATGTCTTTGAGCAGTTGCAAAGCTTTTCTATCAGTGTCATATATCATTAGGTAGAGTTAATTCCAGAGAGAAGTGTCAATTGCAGCTTAAATGTGCACTTATTGCACTCCACAACCTGAATGCAATGACCAGCATGACTAGTGGAATTGTAAATTATGCAGGATTTTGCGGTCTGATTATCCATTCCTATCAGACAGATTTTATTTAAATGAGAGTTCATGGCACATGATAATGAGGTTACGCCTGCTGACTCTGGCTAATTAATCTGTACGGGCCTCTGAGGCCCATATGTCACGTCTCCAAGTATAAGTTACCCTTTTTCACTCTTCCAAGATCACCTATCTGAATACAAGTTCCAGTCTAACCATTGTAAGAGAGCAGGGCAAGATATTTCATACTTCCAGGGAAATGACGATTACTTAATTTTTAATGATCTGAGATCAGCTGGTTAATGTAATTAAATCTCCTGTTCAAGCAATTCAGAAGCATGTTTGGTGTGTAGATCATAAACGTGATTGAGCCCAAGCCTTTGCCTGTCGAGCTTGTTGATGAGGAGCTGGTTTCTCCTTGACTTGCAGAACATAAATCTCTCAGAGTGATCTTCCTAACCCTCCCCCAACCCTCTTCCTCCTCAGTGGCAAAGGTGGATGGTGAGATGCCTCCTTCCCCGGCCTCCTCTCACCACAGCAGCACACAGGCCCCGTCTCTGACCGAGGAGAAGCGCACGCCGCAGGGCAGCCAGAACTCCCTCAACACGGTCAGCTCCGGCTCGGGCTCCACCAGCGGCATCGGCAGCGGAGGCGGGGGCGGCAGCAACAACACAGTGGTCCCCAATGCCATCCAGCCCTACGATGTGGAGATCCAGCGCGGGGAGAACGAGGGATTTGGATTTGTCATTGTGTCATCAGTGTCTAGGCCTGAAGCGGGCACCACTTTCGGTAAGATTACTCGGATAGTTTTTTTTATTAAATAATTAATTAATACAATTTATTTAATGCATTACATTTAATTGTTACAAATTTATTTTATTCTTTAGTCTACATTTATATTAAATAAACAGAATGGACCCTTTTCACATTTTCGAGGTTCTCAGAAGCAGAAGTCGTCATATTTGGATAAATTTATTTAGTGGTAAATGGAAACTACCACAGATATATTTTTTTGTGTTCCCATTTGCCGCAACAGCGAAAGAAAAATCCATGACAGAGTTTCTATGACATTTTAAAAGGATGAAAAAATATTTAGAGTGATTACACTGATCAAAAGAAAGAAAGTGTCAAATTTGCTGTCGCTCTCTGAGCCTTTGTATGAGAAACACTCATGCGGCAACATTAACCAGTTTTCTGTAATTTAATACCAAGCCAATAAAACACAAAGTACTGTGTTGTAAATGAATATTACATTTTTTAAAAAGTAAAATATGAAAAACTTTGCTAGATGTTAATAACTGTGGAAACGTGTAATCACCATCTGTAAAAAGGGTCCATTCTGCAGGTTTTTTTTTTTTTTTTTTTTTTTCAAAATCAGCACATAAAATTGTGAGTCTGCAGATTTTGTTTGGCACTGCCTATCAATTTAGTAAAAAAACAAAAAGTGTTTTGTAGCTCAGTTGGTGGAACATGACACTAGCAATGCCTACGTTTTGAGTTTGGTCCCAGAAAACATTTAAAATTATGAAATGTATGATTTGAAAGCACTATAAATCACTCAGGATAAAATTGTCTGTCAAATGCATAAATGGGAAAAAAGAAAGTAATCCCGTATTTGCATATTCACATCTTTCATATTATAAAAAGAGAAAATGACTGAGAGATTCACATTTTTCTGGGAGCTTTTTGCCTCTGAATGGCACTTTGGTTGTGGTTTTCAATTTTTGGTGGGTGTGGGTTCTTCGTATTCTCCTTATGCCAATCTGCATGTCTTGCGATTTTCCTATTGCAAAAGGAAGTGTTTGCAATGTCTGCCTGAAGTAGGGGTCGATATCCACCCTTTCTGCGTGGGGCTCTATTTCTGTTCTACTTCTCAAAACCAGACCTGTCTCCATTACACAAGATGGCTGTCGAGTTAGTGAAACAGCATTTAAGTTGTCCATATCTCACCGCTTAGTCTTAGCAGTTGCCAGCAGCACTTGCCATCAGTATTTTTAAACAATTGTAATTGATGGAGAGATCAAGTTAGTAAAAAAGCAAATCAAGTATGACATCCCATGTTTACAGACTCAGATCTTTATTCGCCGTGTTCATCAGAACGCTTCCACTCTTTAAACTCACAATAGTGCCGTTGGCAGCCTTCACGTAAGTGAGAACTGGATCCAGCAGGCTCGGTGATTACTCCATGTGGGAGTTTTGTTCAGAGCATTGTGACGGAAGAGCAGAATGACAGATCCGTGTGTGAGAGGAATAACAGCGAGGAAGCAGTGCTTGGCACTAGTTTACTACAGTGATGAAATGCAGTGCTAGAGTCACGGTGAATGAGGACCTCAGAGCATAAACAGAGTTCAGTCATTCATATTACAATCAAACAACAAATCATCTTCATAGCGGTGTGACAAGTGGGACAGGTTGAATTAATATTTTATAGTTGTGCTAACATGCCATCACAGCATTTAGATTGATCAAACATATATATTTTGCAGGGTGTGACACCTAAAAATGGGTCAACAGAAAGGTCAAATATATTAAAAAAAAGACTTTTGAAAAGGATGCTGAGCCCTGATTCATCACAGTAACAAAGTTTTTTATTTGCTGTATTTACAATTTTTTTTCTTTCTGGCTATAAAACCACAGCACTCGTGTTGTTCAACTTTTAAAAAACACATCTCTAGACCTTGAATTTTTTTTCTGTTCAAATGGTCCTTAGTCTGTTTTTGTTGTCATATTTTTGTGATTGAATTCAGCAAAAATTAGCAAAACGGCTAACATCACCTGTCATGCTAAAGGGAACCACAAAGTGCAAACTTGAATAGTCCTAATGCTACCCAGTCGTTTTTCATAATTCATCACAATGCTGTGCTCTGAGGGAATTTCAAGAGTTTACACCTTTTTTTTCACGTAATGAATAATTCAAAATTGGTGGTGGTGATTATTCAAAGGATCCGAAGAGTGCTACAGAAATGATGTTCAGGGTGATCTACTGTAGCATGCAAATGCCTTTTAATAGCGCCAGATTTAGCAGATTCCCTATTCTTGCTATTGCCCTTCCCCCAAAACTTTGCTGTCTATTCAGTAACATGCTTTTGTCTGTCACAAGGTGTGTTTTGCTTGCAGGGCACATTCTGTGGGCATTCTATGAAAAATGTTGGCACTTTGGCTTGGTATATTAACCCCTACACATTCTCTCTTTCCTTTTTCTCTCTTTCTGTTTCCCTTTCTCCATCCCCACCAAAAAAACAAAAATAATCATCTTAATTAAAACTCATACATGCTCAATCACTGTTGGACAAAAGCTGGAAACGCATGTGTGGCAATGCCTCATAAAATAGGTCGCATCATTGAGGGAAGCCCAGCTGACCGCTGTGGGAAACTAAAAGTCGGAGACCGGATCCTGGCTGTAAACGGCTGCTCCATCACCAATAAGTCCCACTCGGATATCGTCAACCTGATCAAAGAGGCTGGAAACACGGTGACGCTGCGGATCATTCCAGGAGACGGTCAGTTCCTCTCTCTCTCTCATTCTCTTTCCTTTCGCTCGCTGAAGTGAGAGCATATTTTTTCATGTGGGTGTGTGCAATATGTGTAATAGCACAGCTTCTCAGCGTACTGCTCTCGCGAGCCTCACAGTAATAATGTAGATGATACATTCAGCATTATTAGAAGAAGAATAATGAACAGGAACCTGCAAGGAGATCAACACAATAAATATTCAACACGCTCTTAACCTTAGAGGCAGAACGCCTTCATATTGTGCTGCTGTAATAATGACAGATGGCGCATCAACAAGGTTGATCGGGGAACAGACACAGTCGTGCAGAAGCGTCATAGACATTTGAATGTTTCCCTGGAGATTTTAGTGGCAAGTGTTTTTTAAATGAAAGTTTTAGGGAAAATTGCAGCTTTGAAAATTAAGTCAGAACTGAAGAGTAATTGTTATTTATTTGTCCAAAAATCTGTTTATATATTTATAGAAAAATATATTTTTCTGTTTTTATAGATATCACCGTAATGCTTTACATTAAGTTTCATTAGTTAACTACATTAGTTAACATGAACTAAGAATGAACAATATTTCTACAACATTTGTTAGTTGATGTTAATTTCAGCATTTACTAATGCCTTATTAAAATCACAAGTTGTGTTCGTTAACATTGGATAATGCACCATGAATTAACATTGAACAATGAATGGCAGTATTTTTATTAACTTACAATAACTAAGATTAAAAAATAGTGTAATAAATGTGTTGTTCCTTGTTCGTTCATGTTAGTTAATACATTAACTAATGTTAGCAAATGACACATTGTAAAGTGTTACCGATATTAGGGTAGAGTGGGGTAAAACGCCCCCCTACTGTTTTTCCCAAAATAACCACAAGATAAAATCAAGATAATTTTTTATTATAACTATGGGCTACGTTGGCAAGAGTGATGTAGAAGTTGTCAGCATGAAGCTTACACTGGTGATGTACCGGTGAGAAAACGGATTTCACAGTAAATCATCTCATTTTCAACAGTAAAATAAAAAGTGTTTTAAAGCTTGTTGTTTTGCCCCATAGGTGGGCTAAAACGCCCCCTTTGGTACAAATTTAATTTTTGTTAAAAATCGAATAACTTGAAAACTCTGGCCATTTTTCATACTTGGTTTATAATTTATGCCACTGTCACTAAAACTATGATAACTTTTTTGGACACATTTAACTATTATTTCACCAAAAAAAAAAAAAAATTACATAATCCTTAAGGGGGGTGTTTTCCCCCACTCTACCTTACTATTCAGCCCCACTTATTGTTGTACTCTGTAAGTTGCATAGTTGTTGTTGATTAAAAAAGGTATTTATTTAAAGTGACAGAAACCACATATACACATGCTTAAATTTAATCACGCTTTCCAAAGGTGTATCAAGTTGCACTTCAAATCTGCAAATCATTTGCAGCTGTCATCATCTACCCATTCAAGCATTCAATTTGCTTCATACTCTCATTTCTTTTTTCGTTTGGACCAAAATGTCAGAGCTGCCTTTCTCCATACAACAAAAATGCGTGATGATAACTGGCTGACAAGTTCAATGTATTAAATTCAGTTTGGATTTTGAACCCAGGTCCCTTTTCACACTAAAAATAAACCTATATCAATTAGTAGTACTAAGCATTTTATTTTCTTTGATCAAGTCTCATTTTACCTACATGGTGAGCCAGAACTGACACTGAAACACATCTGAACATTAGTGTTGGCCTGTGGTATAACAGCACATGGTATATTGCATGTGCCAGTGTGTCTATGCACTACATTGAGTGTTTTCCTCAGAGGGAAGGCGGCATGCAATAATGAGAAAGCTGTTTCCAGTGAAGTCTCGGCTTTACTCTAATACGTGATGCCAAATACACTGGGGTCTGTCTGAGAGTTCTTCATACACTTTAATCAGAGAGGAGGAGAGTGCTGGCATACTATGGGAATTTCCAAAATTGACAGACTGTGGGTGTGTGTGTCTGGTTGTGTTTACAGGAAGGCGAAGATGGTTCGTTGTGGGGTTTTTTTTTTTTGGCTTCCCTGGATGTTACTTTACTGCAGTTACTAAACTAGCATTTTTTTCTGGTTTCTTTGCTTAATTTATGCATAATTTATAATTTATGCATTTCTTGTATTTTCTGAGTGGAGAAAAGAAGGAAAAAAATAAGATAAAACCATGAGATGAGGAAAGAGAGAACGGCAAGTCTTGTTCCCAACAGAGTGATGGGGAAGGGCTATTTTAAGACGGTGGGATTCACGGGCTGTGCACTCATCAAAGTTCCTCCTCTCTCCCACAGTGACTGCCCAGTGGGGCGGAATTAAAGCAGCTTTGAGCGCAAGCAACGGCAGCCCGCATTTCATTGGTGACAGCTGACTTAAGAGTTAGGCTGATGCGATCAAAGCAAATGATCCAAGATCAATTAAACTAAAAGTTCACACAAAAATGGACAAAAGGAGATGTTTTAATAGATGTTCAGGCTGCTCAGAAATCATTCTAATATGCTGGTTTGGTACTCAAGAAGCATTTCTTATTATCAGTGTTGAAAACCATTTTTGCTGCTTAATATTTTTGTGGAAACCGTGATGCACTACAATTCAAATGTTTGGGGATTAAAAAAAAAGAAATCAATACTTTTTCTTCAGCAAGAATGCACTAGATTGATCAAAAGACATTAAAGATGTCTATAATGTTATAAAAGATTTATTTTTAAATTAAATGTGGTTTAATGAACGTTCCATTCAACAAAGAATTTAAAAAAAAGTAACACGGATTGCACAAAAATATTAAGCAGCAAAAACTGTTTTTTAACATTGATAATAATAATTATAAATAATAACCATTATTAATAATTGAGCACCAAAATAATTGATAATAACTGAGCAGCAATTCAGCTGCTTAGAATGATTTCTGAAGGATCATGTGACACTGAAGCCTGGAGTAAAGGCTCCTGAAAATTCAGCTTTGCTATCACAGGAAAAAAGTTAAATTATAAAATATATTCAAACAGAAAACTGTTTTTTAAAATTGCTATAATATTTCAAGAATATTACCGTTTTACAGTATTTTTGATCAAATGAATGCAGGCTTGGTGAGCATTAGAGACTTCTTTAAAAAAAAAAAGAATTATATATATATATATATATATATATATATATATATATATATATATATATAATTATTCCAACCGTATAAAAAATTAAATCATTATTCACAATAAATCTGATCTTCTTTAGGTCTCAAATTGAATTCAATTGAATTTGCAAACTCTTAACTATTTTCAGTGCAGCATGAACTTTCTTTAGAATATCTTTATCAATGTTCCATCGAAAAAAAATGCAAATGTGAGAATGAATAAATGCTGGAGAATATTCATTTCTGGATGAATTGTCCCTTCAGCACAAGCTGTTGTAATTGCTAATGTGAGGGTAGATTGTGATATGTGATTACAGACAGACGAGGGGAATTGGATGTTGGGCTCTGCATGGTTTTCAGGCATTAGGCTATAATGTAATCTGTGAGACGAAAGCTACAGCCAGAATGATAAATGTGCAGTTGTTCCTGCTGCCCAGCTGGAGTGCGCTTACACAGTGCACTAGTGCTAATGTTTTGATGTATAGAAAATGGGCCTCTGATACTTGGTCCACAGGGTACACTTACACACTGCAGATGCATTATGGGTAATAATGTGGAGGCTTCTCTATCTTCCTTAACATGTGTGATGTTCCTCCCGCAGAGTCCTCCAATGCATCACTGCTGACCAACGCTGAGAAGATTGCAACCATAACTACCACACACACACCTCAACAGCAAACTGCACCTGAGCCAAGGTATGCACCACACACCTGAACTCAACAGCACCCATACCAAGTTATTTAATTCATGTCATATTTTTAATGGTTGCTCATTATTTATTCATGAAAGACAAATCATGTCAGACCATTCCATTAAAAATGTAAACTGGCTCCAAAATGTATTTTGTACATTGAAGTCACAGTTAAAAATTAATAAACTTCATTTCATAACAAAATATCAAACCAAGTGATATTATAGCATTTCTGAAAACTAACTTCGCTTTTATGAGCCATTTTTACTGGTTCTGAAATGATTTTTTTGATCATTTTTGAAAGAAATCAATAGTTTTGTTCAGCAAGGATGCAGTAAATTGATAAAAAAGAAAAAGTAAAGACATTTATAATCTTGCAAAATATTTAAATACTAAAAAATCCTGAAAAAAATAATCAGTGTAAATATAAAAAAAAAATATTAAGAAGCACAAATGTTTTCAACCTCGATAATAAGAAGAAATGTTATTTAAGCTGCAAATCAGCATATTAGGAGGATTTCTGAAGGATCATGTGACACTGAAGACTGGAATAATGATTCTGAAAATTCAGCTCTGCCATCATAGGAATAAATTACATTTAAAATGTAAATATTGAATATTTAAATATTTTTGTATCTACTGTACTGTACTGTTGTAACCGTGTTTTAACCAGTGTAGCCTTTGTGAGCACAAAAATCTTTTTTTGCCTACTTTATGTCAGTGTTCATAAGTTTACAAAAGTTTTGTCACTGTCTTTTACCCCAGAAACAACACCAAACCAAAACAGGAGTCTTTTGAGTTCAAAGCCCCACAAGCTCCACCTCCTCCAGCTCCAACACAACCTTCAAATCAGGTACATCACTCACTCCGTTCCTCACGCTGCCATCTCCTTTAGATGTGTGGTCCTCTGAGAGAGGGCATGCCAGTAGTTAGACAAACTGTCAAAAACAAAACAAGGCTAAATGTTTGAAACACCAAAGCAAATTTGTGAAACGCATGTTATGACTCATTTTACACTTGAGGTTCTCTGATTCTAAGGTGGTATTTTGAACTTTTATTGTGTTTGTTGGTACCTTGCAATGGCCCTGTCCAGCCCTTCCCTCCCTACCGAAAATATCATCAGAGTCAGATTAATTATTTAAGCTATTCCTTTTATGCATCTGCTGTCCAATACATGTGACTTTCCTGCAGGTGGCTTTCATTTCCTTTGCTGAAATGGGAGCCTAGATCCATCCACAATTATAAATTCATCACTGACCTTGGCTTGTATTTGTTGTGTTTTAGGATGCTGAGTTCTATTCTGTTGATCTGGAGAGGGACAATAAAGGCTTTGGTTTCAGCCTTAGAGGGGGTCGAGAGTACAACATGGACCTGTATGTGCTGAGACTAGCAGAGGACGGAGCAGCCGTGCGAAACGGAAAGATGAGGGTATGTGCAGCTGTGAATGAGGACACACATATTCAGATTTAATCATACTTGAATCTGAAACTGAGTGATCTGGATTTATTCATTATATCACCTAAAAGGAATAGCCCAAGGATTAGTTATGATAGGTAGCTGTTATTAATATGAGTGGTCTTAAACTCTTGTTAATTTAATTATTAATTAAGTATAACTAATATACTTAGTATTTTTTATATTTAAATGTATATTATATTATATTATATTATATATTATATTATATTATATTATATTATATTGGTGATAGATTAATATTATATTTTAAATTACAAAAAACAATTTAATAGGTAGAACATTATTTTTAAATAATACTACATTATTATATTATATTACGTTATATTATATTATGAATGTTTTAAGTGTTGGATGAATTTTGATAGATGAAAATTAATTATTTTATATAATATTAATTAAATTTAAATATATTTTAGTATTATATTTTTAAATGATGAATTAATTATATATATATATATATAAATATTATATTATATTATATTATCCCCAGTGATCTGGATATTATATTCATCTTATATTCATAATATCACGTAAATGGATGCCCCATAATTAGTTGTAATAATAAATAAGTGGGCATTATTTATCATGTTTTTAACTGCTTTCAGTTTAATTATTAGTTAAGTATGAAATCAATTAAAATTATTTTTAAATGTTGATCATTTAGTTTATATTTTGCTCTCCTAATTATGTATGGTTAGTTGCATCTCAATATTTGCAATTACCATTGTTTCCGCTGTCCTCAGTCAGAGCAACCCACAAAACAAATTCTATAATCAGAGCATCACATTTAGTTTCTATTGCCATAGTCATTTTGGAAGTGTTAGATTAGAGAATCTTGTAAGATTAGAGAAATTAGCTGTCTGTTAGCTCCAATGCTAACAAATGAAATGCAGAGCCGCTATGCTAAGCTCTGCAAGTTAGATGAGAGGATAGTAGCGCAGGGACTCTGTGAAGCGCAGCGAGTTGTCAGCCGAAGACCCATTTTTGTGGAAACGATATTCCCATGACGATAAGCTCTGACAGCTAACCAGAGGCAGAGAGGAAAATAACACAAAGGAAATTCTACCTTCCTCTTCATCTTTAGCTTTCTCTACGTATGCCGGTATTTACTGGATGTCACCGCTAAATATAGGTTCCATTGCCTTATTTTTATGCTCTCCACGTCCTCTCTCTCTCTTTATCTCTCTAGGTTGGAGATGAGATCCTGGAGATCAATGGGGAGAGTACCAAGGGCATGAAGCACGCCCGCGCCATTGAACTGATCAAAAACGGTGGCCGAAAAGTCCACCTGGTCCTAAGGAGGGGGGACGGCTCTGTGCCAGAATATGGTGGGTCAATCTACGAGAACATCCCCTTCTCCCCTGTCTTCACCCCTTGAGGAGTTCCCCCACGGGGGTCGGCAACACCACCACCTCTTCTTTTCTGCGCACTGGCCCTCTCCTCTGACCTCCTCCTGGGTGATGGGCTTTCCACTCGCTGCTGTTGCCCCCCCCTTGCCTCTGTGCACTGGGCTAGCCTAGGGGACTATGGGATATGTGGCTTTTGGGTGGTGGTTGTGGCACATGCTTTTCGTCATACTTCACAAGAATAAAACAAAAAAAAAAGACGCAAAGCGAGGAAGCAGAAATATTAACGTTTCTAAAACTGGATATACGTTTATTGTTTTTCAGAGGAAAAAAATATGATAAACTCCGTCATGCCCCCTGTTGGGGCGGCATGATGATGTCAGTGAGTTGTTACATATTTATGATATTTATTGAAGGTGAATGTAAGCTACTGAGAAGGATCTTTAAGGAGATTCCATGACTACAACGCATTCTGGTATCATTAGCCGTTTCGGTAAAAACTCACAATACTGTATTCCACATATTCACAGATCTTTTTGCACGTTGTACATGTCAACTGCTTCTTTGCGAACTTTGCAGAAGGTTCTTGAACTCCACATTCCATTATCGATTTTTTGTTTTGTTGTTGTTTCTAACGGTTTGTTATCGGACGTTACATCCTTTAATTTACAGACAGAAAGCAACTCACTTATTGAGCATAATGTCAGTGCCGCATGATGTCAGTGAATATCTAAATGTGTTTTTTTCCTTGTCAATTTCCATAATATTTATGGAAAATTCATGTACTAGTTTGCCAGTTATTTTTTATGCTTTTGTTTTTTTGGTTTTGACCATTTAAAGATGCTCATTCATATATTTTGTCAAGTTCAGAATGTGATATAATGTATCCTTTCCTGCACCAACATGATATCTCTGTGAGGTTGTATATTTTTATACCATTTTGTACTTGTTTTTCTCATTTTTTCTCTTCCATGTCTCACCACTTTTGTTTTCTTTCTGTTTGAAATGTAAACTGCTTCATATGGGGTGTGTGTGTGTGTGTGTGTGTGTGTGTGTGCACATAAGCTTGTTACAGCATCCACATCTCACTGTCTTTGGGTTGGTTTGCTGCTGGGTGAGGATGTGTGTGTGTTTTTGTGTGTGTGTGTGTGTGTGTGTGTGTGTGTGTGTGTGAGAGTGTGAGTGAGCGAGTGAGTGTGCGCATTTGGTTCCGGCTCTCTCTGTTACTGTTGATTTTTTTCACTCAAGGGTGGGGGCGTTTTATGGACAATCTCTATCTTTGAGTAATTGATAAAATAAACACTGTTTCCATTGCAAAAGAGCATAACTCTCTCACGACTGTTGTTTAAGGGATCTAAATACTCTGCTTCTCTCTCTTCTTTTTTTTATCTATTCTTTTCTGTTGTTCTGGGCTCTTCCTTCCACCCCTAGCGATGGTTGCTCCCCAAGTCGCTGCTTGTATGAGATCTGAAAAGACAGGAGAGCCTGCTTTCTACCAAAATCAGTCCACGGTTTGTAGATCCCGTGTTCCGTTTCATCACATATCTGGCAGTTTTCTGTGCTGTGGCTTCCACTCAACTGTACTGTCCCTTGCAAGTTCATTTACACAGAATGCATTGCCAGTGCTGTGGCCATTCCTGACATTGTGACCTGAATGAGTGGGTTCATTCTTGCATTTAAAGTTTGCCGACATCCCCACAGACGAGATGAAAACCTCATCAGTGAATGCAATTTTTTTTCTTATTAGTGGGTGTTGTTTTATTTTTTTGTCATGCGTTTTTTTTTTTTTTTCGTCGACGTATGCCACCCACCAAAGCCATTAAACGGTACAGGTAAATCTTTGACTCTTGGATCCCTGTCTGTCTTCAGCATGCTAGGTTTCTCTCTCACACAAAAAAAAATAAAAATAAAAATAATAGCTCAAAAGTGCTTCTACGTGTAGAATGTTAGTTTTGAACTTCAGAAAAGAGTCGTGGGAACAGAAAGGTTTGTCTGCAAGTTTTGGCTCAGGTTTGTTACATCCATTTTCTAATCATATAGACATGTCTATCACAAACCAGTCCATTATGTTTGGATATTAAACTTTTGAACAACATTTTAAAAGCATCAAATGCATGAGTTCATCATTTGCATCAGCACTAAAACTATTCTTAATTGTTGACTGAACACATTCAGTGTAGGAGCAGAATTAGTAAGTACGTTAACATGCACAGTTAAGGCAGATTTTTGCTTAGTTATCATTTCTCTGTCCAAGTATTCAATACATGGCAAATATTTGGAAAAAAAAAAAGGTCACACATCACCTCTGCCTTTCGAAGCACAGTGCTAAGGCCAATTGTAATTTGATTAACATATAAGTATTGGGCAATAGTTAGACTTCACAAAAGTGGGCTAGTGCTATTTCAGTTCGACATAAAAGAACAAAAAGCTGGAATACACTACACTGCAAAAAAATCTGAGTAGATTTTTGAAATGCTAGGCCTCATGCACTTGCGGACTTGCTGAAAATGGCTCCAAAAAAACCTGACCATCATGCACTGAGTGACTGATCATGCTACCAGACTTACACGTCATTCGGAACAGAACAAACCCACGTAGAAACATGCAGCTTGTTGCCAGGAGTTTCATGACAAATGAAAACAATATCTTTTAAAATTGACTCAAAACATTGAATGATGGATTTCCTCTGACTGGATAGAATTATAATCTGAAGCTAAAAAAATCTGAGTCTGTGCCAATTTTACATTATTCTGTTAAATCTGTCAAGTCCAACTGAAGTCGAATCCGCAGACTGGCTTTGGCGTTCCTCAACAAGCGTTGAGTCCTCCAGACTGCAAAAATCTGGGCGAAAGTCATGTAGTGGATTCCAGCCTTGACTGTTGTTATAGTGTTACTGAAATCAGCCTTTTAATGTGCAAGTAAACATACTTAATGGGGGCAAGATAGCCTAGTCATGGTAACAATTTAACCAGTAAGAGCTTCGAAAATATAGTAATAATAAAGACAAGACACATTCACAGTTCATCACAAACATGATACTTGTTCAGCCAGTATGTGACAACTGAGTTCACCCATAATTACTCATATCTTACAGACGGCATCAACGGTGGCAACGGCCTCGGCGCCGGTGCACAAACTGTTTCGGAAGTGAACGCAGCTCCTCTCGAAAGTCGGCCCCACCCACCATCGGAGTCCAGCTATCCACCAGACCTTCACAAATCATCACGAAATGACGATAGGAGGGTGCGGGAGTCGGGCCAACAGGAGCACGGCCACCGGTCAAACCACCGCCACAACAACCACAGACACCGCTCCCCTGAAAAGAAGAGCAGGAGCAAAGGGCGCAGCAAGGACAGTGGAACCTCAAAGCCTCACAAGAGGAAGGGCGACAAGAAGAGGTCCAGCAAAGATGACTCACACCATCACCACCATCACAGTCACAACCAGAACCACCATCACCACCGGAGGCACCGCTCCCCAGAGAGGCGCAGAGCTCGGAGCGCTGAGAACACCTTGGACAGTCGATACGACCGGAGACACGGCCGCTCACCGGATAGACGCCACCATCGCCACTCTTCTCCTCGCAGACATAGTTCACCTCAGCGCTCACCCCAACGATCCGGTTATCGCCGCAGCTCTCCTTACCGCCGTAGATCCCCCTACCGTTCCCCTCAAAGATCCAGATACCAGTCTCCCTCGAGACGTCCTGCGGCTTCCTCAGATAAACCCTACAATGGTGACTTCGACAGGGGGCTGGATATGACCTTAAAAGAGCCTCCTGTTCCGAAGCCTCCATCCCAATCCAAGAGCATTCCACATTTGACAGCGTCCCTGGACCGGCTCGATTTGGAAGACACCCTACCAAGAGATCTGCCCAGCTACCTTGACGACCCTTTCCCTATGGAGCGAGCCTATCGCGACTCGACCCTTCTCCGCGGGGCTTCTCGAGACGGCACCTTTCCTCGCGTTCGGACACCCGACTCGGATTCAGCCTTCCAGAACTACAACTCGTTGTTGAGGGGCCGCTCCCCTGTGAGAAGTGGGGGCAGACAGAACGGGTACCGTAGAGATGAGTTTCCGGTTTCAGATTCATACCGGACAAGGAGTCTAGGTCGAGACCTGTCTCCCATCAGAGGGTACCGCGATGAGGAGGAAGAGGAAGTCGAATCCCAGCTAAGTGATTATTACAGCACGCTCAGATCCAATTACAGCAGAGCTAACAACAGTGTACCTGAGCCAAGGAGGAATGCCTACAAAGAGAGCCCTAAAGACCTCAGCATCTGATGGGTCGGCAATGAAGGGCGCCATTCCCAGAACCCACTGTCCACACGAGCCTTCATCCAAGGACTGCGCAGACCCTGGATACTAAATTATTGATTTGAAATACAGTGTTTTCTCATGGTTGAACATCTTTACAACTCTCAACAGCAGAAGAATGATTTTGTTTCTTTCCATCAAAGTGTCATTTTGGTTTCTTTTATGACCCTTTTTATAAATCTGCTAGCAGTTCTACAGAGATTGACAACTATGTATAAAGAAAACGATTATGTGCCTAACAGTACCATTCTTGGTGTTTTCTTTTTTGATTTTCTTTCGTTTTGTTTTACAAAGGACAGCCTTTTGGACTACTGTCCGATTATGAAATATTCTGTTACAGAGAGCCCTCTCATGCACCGAGCAGCTCAGTCAATGTGGTGCTCAGACATATACTGTGCATGTCTTTACACTTTCAATGTCTTTTCTCTCTTTTATTTTCTCTCTCTTCCCCAGTGCCACTGTTTTTTAGACATTTGACCAGAGTATAGCACAAGCCTGCATTCGTTTGTATATTTTTGACAGTTTGCAGTATGTGTACATTCAGAGGTGATCATTTTAAAAGAATGAAGGGATAATGAAATAAAAACTATGATGATAATGTTCAAAAAATAAAACAGTATATATACACTTTTTGATGGCCTTTCTTATAATTCTCAAGTTTTGCACAAAAAGGAAATAGGCTAGTTAGCGGGTCAAGCGGAGGATAACTTGGCCTGCGAAATTTATTCAAGGTGGATGCGTGTAGGAGGTAGAGACTGTTTAACTGCACTAGGTTCTTCTCTAGCACTTTGCCAACATGTCTGGAAAATAAAGAGGAGGAGAGAACAAAGACTTTAGCTTCTTGGCAGTTCAAAAGGTGAAGGAAAAGAGATTCAATACACTACCCACGGAGTCGACAGCTTTTTAAAAATCCAGTGAGAACTCCTTCTCTTGGATTATCAGATGAGTAAGAGACTGAGCCTTCCTCTCTGGCTTAAAGAGAATGATGTGAATGCATAAAAAGAGAAATGCATCAGGTGTACTTTGTTCTCTGCAGCCCTAGTAGGGATAGAGTGGTTAGGGATCAGAGGGAATTAGTATGTCCTCACTTCAACAACATAACTTTACAGAATGAGAATAAACATTACTGGTCCAGAAAAGCATTTTAAAGACCTCTTTATGTATGTTTATTCAACTTTCAGGTCATTTAGGTTTGCACAACAAAAAAGTTAATGCTTGTACGATTTGGTCTACAGCAAAATATTGAAAAGGTAAAACTCATGATTTTCACTCAACACATGAAAAGGTGACTGTGCAGAAGAAGAACATCGACAGAAAGCTCTTTAATATCTGGCACAAGACAAAAGTAGTTGATTCATTCCTGGAATGACATAGTGTTAGTTGAGCTACCTGGTGTGAATGGCTGTTATTTTGACCTGATTTTAGTCCCACTGCTGCATCCGAGAATAGAAGGCCTACATTTTGGAGAATGAAAAAACAGGATTGGAGTGACGTAAGCTACAGACACTGTTGCTTTCCTTCCGTACAAAAGTATGCTGACTTCTCAACATCTAGATCTGAACAAAAAACAATGTGGCATGCACTACAGTGACTCTATCTATCTATCTATCTATCTATCTATCTATCTATCTATCTATCTATCTATCTATCTATCTATCTATCTAGGCTAGCATTCGTGCCCTTCTCTTCTGTTTATGCAGGTTTGAATTTGTATTCTGTTGTACATCAGGGGGAGGGTAAGAGGTTTCTGGGTTGCCATAGTTACCTCAAGGTCTTTTTTTTTTTTTTTTTTTTACAGTTTCATAGGCATTTGTTTCCAAAGAGCATGGCGCAAAAACCTTAAAATGCCAAAAATAAAGGAAACATTGATTGCACTTTAAATGTTTAATTTTCCTTGCTCACATAACAGACAATGCATTTGTTTGTAGTTGCATTTGGCAGTCAATATCATTGAGTTTGTCTTGACTCTTGATCATTGTAAGAAAAAGACATTTTGCAGTTTTGCAATGAACTCTTTGATTTTATAGTCTAGATATCAGTACATAAAGTAGGCCTACAGTAAATCAATTTAACATTGTGTAAAATCTACATTCTCCTTTACATTTAATAAAAAAAAGTGATTCTTTGAACACCTTTGTATTTATCTCAGTCCTATTTAGCACATTCTTTTGCAGCTGGTATAAGGTAACATTGTTGCAATGATCAATATTCAGCTATAGTCTTACTTATACATATTACTTCTATATACTGGCACTATGTAGCAGTGTTATTTGTTCTGCTCAAATTCATGAAACTAAATTCTAGAGTTTAATATTTTAAAATGTAATTTATTTGTGTGATGGAAAAGCTGAATGTTCAGCAGCCGTAATTCCACTGTTCATTGTTACATGATCCTTCAGAAATCATTCTATGATGCAGATTTGCTGCTCAAGAAACATTTTCATTATCGTCAATGTTAAAACAATTGTGCTGCTTAATTTTTTTCGTAGAAACCATGATATACAGTAGTCAACGTTTGAAGTGGATCAAAAAAGTTCAACAAAGTTGTATATATATATATGTATGTGTGTGTGTGTGTGTGTGTATGTATATATATATATATATATATATATATATATATATATATATATATATATATATATATAATACACACACACACATTTCAGGATTCTTTGATGAATATAAAAATTATATGAAATACATTATTTTGTAACAATGTAAAAACTGTCACTTTTGAGTAATTCAGTGCATCCTTGAAGAATTTTTTTTTTTTTTGGACAGTTAAAATTACTAGTAAAGTGCTGTTCTTGTCTAATACAAATAATTTTATGTTCCCATCCACAGTCTGAGCTGTACTGAAATGTCTGTCCACTGAAATATCAGTATACAACCTGACCTGGTAGAATTTTCCCATATGTCGTTACAGGAAAGTAACTGTCAGGTTGCAGACAGCTGAACTGTATATTTTGTAAATAGCCCAGAGTATGACCCTCAGGCAGAAGATTCAGAGCTGGAGA
This sequence comes from Spinibarbus caldwelli, assembly GCA_039654775.1. NCBI lineage: Eukaryota > Metazoa > Chordata > Actinopteri > Cypriniformes > Cyprinidae > Spinibarbus > Spinibarbus caldwelli. Next base: position 8,332,259 of record CM077254.1, read on the forward strand.
CAGATGAGGTCTCTGTCTTGGACTTTGAGGTGGAACTTCCTTCCTCCTCATCCTGGAAAGGATCTTTTCCACAGCACAGTATTAACATCATGGAGTGACGGAACTGCTTATTCATGAAGACGTAAATGAGTGGGTTATAGAGTGCCGAGCTCTTGGCGAAAAATGCTGGGATGGTCATAAAAATGGGGCTGAACTGACTTCCCTGGTGGGTGAAGATATACCAGGCGACGCTGGCGTAGGGGAGCCAACATATCAGGAAAGCGATGACCATGAGGATTACCAATCGAGTAACTTCTCGCTCGGCCCTCTGAGTAGTTTCCGATTCTTGCTGCTGGGCCGCTGCGACCTTGACGGTGCAAAGCAGACGGCCGTAGCAGAAAGAAATGATGATGAGAGGAATTGAGAAGTGCACAACGAACATGTAGATGACAAAAGACTCGTTCTCAGTCTCAGGATTCAACGTGTAATAGTCCACTCCACATGAACACTGCAGGCCCTCGGGGATGTAGCGGGACCATCCGAGGAGAGGCGGTAGAGCACACGAACAGGCCATTGTCCAAGTAATAGCGACACCAAAGGTGGCATGGAGTTGTGTGAATCGAAATTTGGAGAAGGGCTTGCAGACAACCACCCATCTCTCCACAGCCAAGACAACCAGAGACCAGAGTGCAATCTCACCGCCGAGAGTAGCAAAGAGACCCTCCAAGTTGCAGCCGGCACGTCCTAGGACGAAATATCCATGTAAGGAGGTGTAGAAGGTGGTCGTGAATCCACCAAACACCATAAAGAGGTCGGCCACGGCCAAGTTCAGAAGGATGTAGTTCAGGGGGGTTCGCAGCTTTTTGTTTTCAATGGTCACGTACAATGTGAGGCCGTTGACGGGAATGCAGGTCACGATGAGGAAGAACATGTATGCGGCGACACAGTAGAATGCCAACGGTGAAGCCAGGTAGTATTGTGGGTACTCATAAGGGCTCCGCACCACGCCGGTCACATTGGACATTGGAACGTAAAAGTCTGGTCCCTCCGTGCCATTCATGACGAACGGTTTGTTTGGTCTGGGAAATTGAGCACACTCCGCTCAGGTGCCTTTAAAGGGCAGATTATAGATTAGCATATTTGAGTGGTCAGCAGAATTGTGGTTCAGGCAATGCTTATCTTAATCTCTGCCCTACACTTACACGCTCACGGTGTGATCAGGTTATGTGGATTGAATCTGTCTACATCAATTGGGTTAAACAGATTAGTTGGTGCATAGAGCAATTTCTAAAACAATAACACATTACGTTGTCTCCCTTTTTAGTATTTTTCATCTTTAAAACCTCTATTTATAATTATCACAAAGACACAACTAAAGAGCGTAAGAATAGACAAATGAACATGAAAATGAACTGTACATGAAGTTTTTTTTTTTTTTTTAATAAAAGATAAAGATTATTTTTTAATGTTATGTATGTGGTCTTGCTTCACCAGTGTAAATCAGTTTATTTGATTTCTGTTTCATAGGTTTAATATTAACAATTAGAGTTTGACCCTAGCCTTGAACACATTTGAAACTCATGTGCCTTAATGTATTATCCACTTTAATTCACAACACAAATATAAAAACTGTTATAAGAACTTGTTGAACTTCGAACCTTGATATATAGTAAGAGAGGGAAAACTTTTTTCATCATCATATTTTATTTATTACAGATTTCTACTTTTCAAGATTGTCTAGTTGTTGACTAAAAATTAGGCTTTGTAGAGATGCTATTTAAGGAAACTGTTGGGACATTTCAAAATTATATTATTATAATTTAAATATAAGTATATACTATAGTTATATATTTTTTTAGCATATTGCTATAGCATATTTATTTATGGACCACATTTGGAGGAGTATGAATTTTTCAGACAGTAGACAACTAAGATGTAATGTCTGACAATTTATTTGCATTATTATTTGATTTCAATAAATAAAACGGTATTGGTCAGGTTTTACTTAGTGTACAACCCTGGAGACCTAGGAAGGCTATAATTCAATATCTTTCTCAAAAAGAAATTCAAAATATGCATGCATTTTTAAATGGTTTAATACCTTTTCCACGAAGAGACAGAGATAACATGATGCCACGTCAACAGAAATGAAGAGATGAGATTGAAAAAAAGGTTAAACGTCAGTAGACAGCATGAACCCTTTGTGCATTTCTTTTTCAATAGCTTCCCACGCGCCACCTTGTGGTGAATATCTGAAATGGTAGTTTCTCTACAACAGCAATCCCATTAATTTTATTTATTTAGTTAGTTATGAACATGATACACTCTTCGAAATCCAGCAACATATGTTGAAATAATCGTGTTAAACATTGATTATAATGACTTTTAATTGCCTATGGATATCTGTCTTGTTAATTTGTGCTACTTATGGCTACATCAATTTTACAGACTACAGCAATGTTAGATTTAGTGCAATGAATAGTTTAAATGGAAAACAATGTGGGCCTATAGAGGTCCTCCTTTGGCACAATGCAGACACGCTCTCTACTGCTGACACACAACCCTGCAAGAGTGTGAAGAAACCCTTCAACCCACCAGTCAGTAAATTTGTCATGAGCTCTATATGCAGTTTATTTAGAATTGTTACATTTATAAAACTGGTTTGATGCAGCACTTCAATTTACTATGAATTCAAAGAAGGATACACCAAGTCCACTTCACAGCTTTGTCTCATTGTAATAATACATTTTTGTTTTGTTTACTTAGATTTAATTCAGTATAATTTCACATGCATAAATCGATAAAATAGTAGGCTACTCCTATTTTACCGATTTCTGATTTCGTCGATTTCAGTTTCTATTTAGCTGAATTTGTACATACAATTTTATATAGAATTTTTGATTAGCATTTGTACATGCACTTACATTCCAAATGTAGGTACACTTTAATACTGAAGTGTGAACTGTTGCGCTTTCTTTTAAAGCTGTACATTTCTTTGAAATGAATGCAGTATTTTCTCAAACATCATTCCTTCACTCTCCAGGAGCTTATGTAGCGCTGGCTGCTTAATAGCGTCGGATTCTTGACTTTGTCGAGAGATCTGGCCTGGGAAGTTGAATTATTTTATTCCAGTAGTGTATTAAATTATCTGTGCCTGTGACACAGAAAGACCAAACAAAGGTCTTCTCACATCAGCAGAGCTTCCTGTGTGTCTTAAACAGCACTCTTATCTCTCTCTCTGGGTCCTTTAGCGCTTGTTCTCTGGTTAAAACTTACAGGACTCCATATTATTCTGTTTCTGATGCATCAGCTTTTAGTGTTGACTGGTGGTAACGGTCTGTTTCTTTGACGCGTGGATTGCCTCTAACCAAAGGCAGTATAGCATGTTTAGGCACCACGCAAATTGTTTTTTTTTTTTTTTTGTAAATTCTAAACATAAAGTTATGTCCCAGGCATTTCATCCTTTGGATACAGTGCATTTATGTGTGTACCATCCACCATCCATCATTTGTTCCAGGTAGTTAACAATTTACAATTGAACTTTTTAAAAATTATAAATCCATTTTTTCAGAATGAATAACATACAGTTTCTTTTTTGGTTCCCCTATACCATAGACTTTCAAATCTGGACTTCATAATGTGCTTGGGATTGCTGTCTTGCTGGAAATTAATCATTGCCATTAATACAGATCTTTTGTCGAATCAGATTCCTAGCTGTGTATGACACCATTCATGTTCCTTTTGATGGCAGACAGCTTTCCACTTCCTCCCGCTGAAATGTAATCCCAAAATACAATTCTGTCCCACTTGATGGCCATACTGCTACTTTAGCCTGTATTTGGTTTGTACCAGACATAACATATGGCTTTCAGGTCAGCTTGAGTGTTGTCAGACTACAGTATTTTCTTTTGAAGTGTTTTAGGTTCCATCTCCCAAAGAGCAGTGTGAAACTGCTGATGTCTGGATAGTCTCTCCAATTTTAGCAAGACAGTGTTGAAACTGTTTTGCAACTGGCCAGACAATTGCTCTTCTTGTACAGTTGCTCAATTTATCTGGGTTGTTTCTTTCTGTTTTGCCACAATAGACCTTTCCTTAGAAGTTTTTAAGGTTTTCCAGGTTTCTGCCTAATAAAATCTTAACATCTATTTCAACTCAGTGACTAATGACAGCATAATCAGTCTGCGTCAATGCTTGTTGGTATTTAAAAATCTGAACAAACACCCCATTTTATTATGCTTTAATTTGATATTTTATTTGTTATTTTAATGTTATTTATTTATATACTGTCATATATATATATATATATATATATATATATATATATATATATATATATATATATATATATATATATGAATGTATATATATGAATGTATATATAATTTTCATTTAATTTTTGTTTGTAGCTGCAATTTTTGCATTTTCATTTTTTATTACTTTTTATTTTTAAATTTAGTTTTCATTTATTTTTATTTCTGTTTTAGTTATAGTAATTGTATTGCTTTTGCTTTAACGTATTTTGTTTCAGGTACCATTTCTAATTTCTTTCAGCTTTTTTTATTTTATTAATAAATTATTACATTTTAGCTTTATTTCAATTAGCTAAAATGATTTTTAATAGTTTTTATTTTAAGTTAACAATAACAACACTATATTATAACAATAGAGGGTAAATACCGGTGCATCTCAATAAATTAGAATGTCGTGGAAAAGTTAATTTATTTCAGTAATTCAACTCAAATTGTGAAACTCGTGTATTAAATAAATTCAATGCACACATACTGAAGTAGTTTAAGTCTTTGGTTCTTTTAATTGTGATGATTTTGGCTCACATTTAACAAAACCCCACCAATTCACTATCTCAACAAATTAGAATACTTCATAAGACCAATTAAAAAAAAAAACATTTTTAGTGAATTGTTGGCCTTCTGGAAAGTATGTTCATTTACTGTATATGTACTCAATACTTGGTAGGGGCTCCTTTTGCTTTAATTACTGCCTCAATTCGGCGTGGCATGGAGGTGATCAGTTTGTGGCACTGCTGAGGTGGTATGGAAGCCCAGGTTTCTTTGACAGTGGCCTTCAGCTCATCTGCATTTTTTGGTCTCTTGTTTCTCATTTTCCTCTTGACAATACTCCATAGATTCTCTGTGGGGTTCAGGTCTGCTGAGTTTGCTGGCCAGTCAAGCACACCAACACCATGGTCATTTAACCAACTTTTGGTGCTTTTGGCAGTGTGGGCAGGTGTCAAATCCTGCTGGAAAATGAAATCAGCATCTTTAAAAAGCTGGTCAGCAGAAGGAAGCATGAAGTGCTCCAAAATTTCTTGTTAAACGGGTGCAGTGACTTTGGTTTTCAAAAAACACAATGGACCAACACCAGCAGATGACATTGCACCCCAAATCATCACAGACTGTGGAAACTTAACACTGGACTTCAAGCAACTTGGGCTATGAGCTTCTCCACCCTTCCTCCAGACTCTAGGACCTTGGTTTCCAAATGAAATACAAAACTTGCTCTCATCTGAAAAGAGGACTTTGGACCACTGGGCAACAGTCCAGTTCTTCTTCTCCTTAGCCCAGGTAAGACGCCTCTGACATTGTCTGTGGTTCAGGAGTGGCTTAACAAGAGGAGTACGACAACTGTAGCCAAATTCCTTGACACGTCTGTGTGTGGTGGCTCTTGATGCCTTGACCCCAGCCTCAGTCCATTCCTTGTGAATTTCACCCAAATTCTTGAATAGATTTTGCTTGACAATCCTCATAAGGCTGCGGTTCTCTCGGTTGGTTGTGCATCTTTTTCTTCCACACTTTTTCCTTCCACTCAACTTTCTGTTAACATGCTTGGATACAGCACTCTGTGAACAGCCAGCTTCTTTGGCAATGAATGTTTGTGGCTTACCCTCCTTGTGAAGGGTGTCATGATTGTCTTCTGGACAACTGTCAGATCAGCAGTCTTCCCCATGATTGTGTAGCCTAGTGAACCAAACTGAGAGACCATTTTGAAGGCTCAGGAAACCTTTGCAGGTGTTTTGAGTTGATTAGCTGATTGGCATGTCACCATACTCTAATTTGTTGAGATAGTGAATTGGTGGGTTTTTGTTAAATGTGAGCCAAAATCATCTCAATTAAAAGAACCAAAGATTTAAACTACTTCAGTCTGTGTGCATTGAATTTATTTAATACACGAGTTTTACAATTTGAGTTGAATTACTGAAATAAATGAACTTTTCCACGACATTCTAATTTATTGAGATGCACCTGTACATTCTAAAGTCATGTTATCAGAGAGATTATCATCATCATTATTATTAGTACATTTTTTATTTAATAAAAGTTTGCTTTCACTTTTATTTTTTATGTTTATGAAGTTTGACATGCCGAATACGAAAAGTACATAACTTTTTGTGCATCAACAGTGCTTGTGAAAGGCTAATCTGTTATTACTCATGCATAAAAATTACATGGTACATGCATAATACTGAGCAAACAACATTTTAAAATAAACAGTTGCCAAAAGTAAGTCATCAAAAATGTCAGAAATGTATGTTGGATTATTTTGTCTTTTATGACTATAGTCCCACAATATTCTAGAATGGTTCAGAAAGAATAATCACTAAACCAAATTTATAGTTACTGAAAGTTGGAAAGTAAAGGCTAACTAAAATCTATTCTATTTTTTTTTCTATATCTGTATCCACTCTGAAATTGCACAATGAAATGAGTGAAATGCTGAAATGAAATAGTGTGCATGTTGTGATTGCAACATGGCATTTGTAGTTACTGAGTTTGGGTCCAGAAAGCTGAAATAAAGCACCATGGGGCAATGCACATGAGCAACACCACTGAGACTCAAGCTGTCTTTTGCAAAGGAAAATACACAAATGAGACAGACACCTACTGCTGGAGGGCCCTCAGTTATATACAGTTGAGAAATACCAACATATTAGAAACAGATTTGCCCATTTTGAAACAGCAATCAAATCAAACCAAGACTTGAACCATCTGACATCCATTTCTGTCAGTATTGGTAAAGGTGATGAGAAGGCTTAGTTTGAATCTGCAGACTTATTGAGTTGTTTCTGTTCTGGTGGAGAAAATCTGCATAATGTATGCAAACATGGTGAAATCTGAGCTGATTACACTTGCAATTCCCATTCAAAAGTTTGGGGTATAGGTGATTTTTCTATTTTTTTCTATTTTAATATATTTTAAAATGTAATTTATTCCTGTGAATTTTCAGAAGCCACTACTCCAGTCTTCAGTGTCACATGATCCTTCAGAAATCATTCTGATATGCTGATTTATTAGGAGTAGTTAAATTAGACTAAGATGTTGTTATTAAAAATATAATAATTTAGAATATTTTTTTTTTTAGTCATGTAACTTTAATCCAAGCTATAACCTTGACTTAGTTGCAATCTATTTTTTATTTTTTTTATTATGCTTTATTGTCAACAAGTAGCATGTACAGTGCCATATCCCACTATATAACAAAAAACATTTCACATGCCACAACAATAAGGAACAAGGAAAGAAAAGAAAAAAAAAGTACGAAAAGAAGAGAGGGTACATAAGCATCAGTTTACAGACAAATATATATTATACATATATTTAACATTGCCATAGGATATTACAATACATTTTAAATACAGAAAATATACTTTGCAGGTCAGCACATTAATTTTATTTATTTTTTTATTATGTGAAAATGTTAAAGGAGGAGCATATATTAATCGTTTTAATTGCCTTACTATTATTAGATTTTTGACATCACATCTACATACATTTTAATCTCTTTTTCAAGCACCATAAAAAGAGGTTTGCCTTTTGTAAACTTGCATTTATGAATGTGAAATTTACATAAAAATAAAACAAAATTTATAATAAAACCAACATCCTTTAAAGAGCGATCCTTGATATAATAACCCAAAATCACATGTTTATAAGATAAGGAAAATGTTTTTAAAATATTATCAGCAATGAAAACCTCCACATTATTCCAAACATGCTGAGTATATTGGCAGGACCAAAACAAATGAGAAATTGTTTCAGTGGAGCATTCACAGAAAGAGCATTTTAAATCAATATCAATTTTAAATTTTGTAGGAATTCTTTTGTTGGATAAACTCTATTAATGAATTTATATGAGATTTCCTTAACCTTATTTGTAAGGAAGAATTTTTGAGGTAATGACCAAACTTGAGTCCAATTTACATTATTAAAGATATTGTTCCAGTAGAAAACAACATAAGGCTTAGAAATAATCTCTTTTAAAAACAAGGATCTAATTTTATAGTTGTTAGGCTTTAACCCAGAGAAACAGATAGAGCTGACAGAGGTATGTTCAGGTTTAGGAGGACAGACAGAAAGTGCGGATGATACACTGCTTTTGAACAGCATATGTACAGCTGTAGGTATGGCCCTAGTAAGCACCTTGAATTCTTTTAATGTAATAGATATTTTGTATCTTGAGAAAAAGTCTGCAAACATAAACAAAGTCCCTTCATTATTAAATAACTGACTCACTAATAACAACCCATTACTAAACCAGTTGTGAAAAAATAAAGACTTATTTCTATACAAAATATTGGTATTATTCCAAATAAAAAAACTTTGAGGGGAGAAGTTGTGTTTATAAATGAGACTCCAGGTAGCAAGTACTTGTTGGTAAAATTTAGAAAGTTTGATTGGAAGTTTTTCAATTTTATAATTACACATCAAAAGAAATTCTAAGCCCCCCAAATGAGAGAAAATAAACCGAGGAATTATATTCCAGATATATGAAGAATTTTGAAGATACTGTCTTATCCAATTCATTTTAAAGTTACTGTTTAGAGAGCTAAAATCAATAAAATTCAAACCGCCTTTATCATATGAGTTCAGTATTACTGATTTTTTAATATAATGAATTTTGTTTTTCCACAGGAATTTTGTCAACATGCCGTCAATTAGTTTACACGTGTGTTTGTCAACAGAGATCGATTGAGCAGCATATAATAATCGAGAGATGCTTTCTGCATTAGTAAGCAGAACTCTACCTTTGAGTGATAAATCTCTTTGCAACCAAATGTTCAACACCTTACGTTTCTTTTCAATAATCGGAAGAAAATTGGAAGGGCATCTAATTTTATCATCTTTGATTATTTTAACTCCCAAATAAGTAACACTCTCTCTTACAGGAATATTACAAATTAAGGATTCCAAACAATTACCAACTGGGAGTAACTCACATTTGTTAATGTTAAGGTGAAGACCTGAGGCTTTAGAAAATGGCTTAAGAGTCTCTAATGCTACAGCAACCTGAGAGGCATCCTTCAAAAACAAAACGGTGTCGTCAGCTAACTGACTTATTACCACTTCAGTGTCAACAACAGTTATTCCTTTTAAAGGGCTTTCTCTGATATGCAAATTTAGAAGTTCAGTAGCTATCAGAAACAGATATGGGGAGATTGGGCATCCCTGCCTGACTCCCCGATTGAGAGTAAATCTAGGAGAGGTACCAATGCTGAGTTTGATAGAACTATTGCAATTAGTATAAAGCATTTTAATAGATTTACAAAAGAAGTCACCAAATCCCATCTTGCGAAGAGTCTGTAACAAAAATTCATGCTCCATGGAATCAAAGGCTTTATAATAGTCTAAGAAGGGAATAAGATTATCATTAGAGAAAGAGTCAGACAAATCTAGAATGTCTAAAACCAGACGTATATTATTAAAAATGTGCCTTTTTTGTAAAAAGCCAGACTGACATTCATCAATTAAATTATTCAAAACACATTTTAATCTTTTTGATAAAACCAAAGCAATAATTTTATAATCGTTATTTAGCAATGTAACTGGCCGCCAACTATCAATTAACAAGGGATCTTTATTTGGTTTTGAAATTAAAGTTATAAGTCCTTCACACAAAGTCGGATGAAGCATGGTTCTTTCTATACTCTCTTTAAAAACTTCAAACAAAAAAGGAGATAAAACTTTGTTAAATGCTTTATAAAACTCAGCCGTTAACCCGTCTGTTCCCGGAGACTTATTATTTTTCAAAGAGTTAATTGCATCAGTAATTTCTTGTAAATTAAGAGGGACTTCACATATATTGAACTCTTCATTACTAATCTGCTTCATATTATGTAAGGACTCAAAAAACGCAGATGTAGATTGTTGACAGAAATTAGAAGCATACAAATTACTATAAAACTCAGAACAAAAATTTGCAATAATTTTAGGGTCCTCCACAATATTACCTTTAATCCTCATTTTTTCAATATGATTATTTTTAGCTTGTTGCCTCTCAAGTCTAAAAAAAATAAGCCATTTCCTTCGAGACCTTATACAGCTCCTTCAGCCTTTTGTTTGTAAATTTCCTCTAGTTTAAGTTTCTGTTCATTGAGTTCTGCTTTATCGAATTCTGATAATTCTTCTACTCTTTTAGATAATAAAGCAGATATTTTAAATAAAATTTTATCCTCTTCAGATTTCCTCTTTTTTGCAAACTCACTACAGTACTTCCTAAAAAAAATTCCTACTTCAAATTTGAGAAGTTCCCAATTGCTACAATATTTTTTTTAAATTTTTGCTTTATTCCAGTAAGTCAAAATTATTTTTTCTATGCCAGTGATTACTTCGTTATGTTGAAGTACTGAATTATTTAATTTCCAGTATCCAGACTTTTGAGTTAAATTTACAGAAGATCTAAAGGGAATACTTATTGAAATAGCCTTGTGATCCGAGAATGGGGATGGTATTATTTCAGTAACAATATTATCTAAATCCTTAGATGTAAGCCAATAATCAATCCTGGACTGACTAGATAAAGAATTATTACTCCAAGTAAAGCATTCTTGTGTTGGGTGAGATTTTCTCCATGTATCAATTAAAGAAAATTTCTCCATAAAAATAATTACATAATCAGGACTTAGATTTCCAGCCTGAGGTGGCCATCTATCTAACCTGTTGTCCAGGACGACATTGAAATCACCTCCAAAGATCAGAGAAGAGTTAGGATATATCGCTAACATACGAGTCACCCGATCACCTAATCTGTCAAAAAAGGCATTATTTTCTCTTTGTAAGTTGAAACCATAAACATTAATAACAATACAGGTTGAATTTAAAATTTCAAGGGCAAGTAAAATGTAATGTCCGGTCATATCACACTCAGAATGTAATATTTTCCCTTTAAATCGATTTTTCAAGATACAAACCCCAGCAGAATGAGTAGTGCCGTGAGATAACCATAAATCTAGTCCTCATTGCGACCTCCAAAAATTTACATCTTGAATATCAGAATGGCATTCTTGTAAAAAACAAAAATCTGTATTAAAGCGTTTCAAGTACAAAAAAATGGCTTTCTTCTTAACATTAGTTGCAATCTATTGACTAGAAGTGTTTGGTAGCCGCTGTGTTAGACGTCAAGTTGATTAAAAAGGAACGAGCCAGGACTCTGCTGGCTGTGAGGAGTGCTGTGAATCCTTACATGTGAACAGTCTCACTCCTCCACTAGATTCATCAGACAGACTGTTCTCACTGTACAGTTCATTTGTAACACTGGCCTGACTCTATAGGGGTCATTTGAACTGGTCTCCCTAATGTTGATTAATCAGTCGCAGTGAAACAGTGACAGACTGTTTGGACTAGGAACAAGTGATAAGCTAGCAAAATGTGAGCAGAACAGACCAAAATGTCTTGGCAGTGAAGAACAAAAATTATATCTGGAGACTGTCATTAGATAAGTTTGATAAGATGTCCACAGGAGATATTGGTCATAGCTGTTAACTGAATTCTCACTTCCAGAGTCATTGTCCTTGTCATTTACTAACAACTTATCAATAATAAATGAATTTCACTGTGCAGTGAGGCGGTGTGTGAAAGATATTGTTCAGATTTGTTACAGTTCCCTTCAGCAGCCTTGGTTCCAGGAGTATTTTTCCATTCAATTTTTCCTTTAAGATTCATAAACTATGAACTAAAACAACCAGCTACAAAGTGAATAACAAAACATTAATATATACTAATACATGACCCTGGACCACAAAACCAGTTATAAGGGTCAATTTTTTGAAATACATCTAAAAATTTGAACAAATAAGTTTTCCATTGATGTATGGATTGTTAGGTTAGGACAATATTTGGCTGAGATACAACTATTTGAAAATCTGAGGGTGCAAAAAAATCTAAATATTGCAAAAAAATTCTTTTAAAGTTGTCCAAATGAAGTTCTAGCAATGCATATTACTAGTCCAAAATTAAGTTTTGACATATTTACAGTAGGAAATTTACAAAATATCTTCATGGAACATGATCTTTACTTAATATAATGATTTTTGGCATAAAAGAAAAACTGATCATTTTGACCCATGCAATGTATTGTTGGCTATTGCTTCAAATACACTCTTAAAAATAAATGTTCTTTATTGGCATCAATGGTTCCACAAAGAACCTTTACCATCCATGGAACCTTTTCATTCCACAAAAGGGTATTTGCAGTGGAAAAAGGTCATTTAGATTATTAAAATGTTCTTCACACTAAGAATTATTATTATTATTATTATTTTTTTTTATTTTTTTTTTTTAAAGAACTGTTCACTGAAAGGTTCTTTGGGGAACCAAAACTGGTTCTTCTATGGCATCGCTGTGAAAACCCCCTTTTGGAACCTTTATTTTTAAGAGTGTATACCTGTGCTACTTATGACTGGTTTTGTGGTCCAGGGTCACATATTTAAGTATTTTGAGAGCATAGGGAGACTGACTCGATTATGTCATTTGCTATGCTTCATGGCTGTTAAAAAAGATTTCCATCCACTGTAGAAAAATGAGGCCAGAATGGCCAAGGTGGAACCGCGGTATCAAGATCCTGTTCATACTTCGACAGACTTTATCGCAAGCACTCAATCATGATGCCACACTCCATTTTATATAGCATCAAATAACTAACTAAAAACAAAGTTATTGGAAAAAAAGTCCTAAAATGACAGAAACCTACCAAAATTTATTTGAAATTTTTTTTTTTTTTTTTTTTTAGTTTGGCTTACATCCCATATGTTTACATGGAGAGGGCGGGGTTTATGACCTAGTTATCGAATACCAAATATTTCAGCAGTTATTTCTTAATATTTTCCATCATCATCGGCAACACTGTATATCAAACTTCTCATCTGAGTACCTGAAACCAGCACTGCTTTCATGTCTTTTATATTACAATGCAAACTCACTCTCTCATTTTATACAAATGTAACTGGCATCATCTAGCATCAACAGTAGTGAAAAATAACCTTAGAAGATTTCAGTATATTCTTTTGTACATCATAATTGACTAGTGTACAATTATCAACTCATACCCATATTTTTTTGTCAACATATTTATTTATTTTGTGAGTGGCATGTAAAAAGAGCAATAGTGCACAGATGTATTATTTTGCACTACCTTAGCTACATCTTAATTTCCAGGCTTAATTGTAAAAAAAAAGAAAAAAAAAAATCCTAGATTTTCAGTATAGTCTCATAAAGTTGGATCTCACTGTAAATGTTCTTTAACACGTGTCTATCTTTGTGGATCTGCAACAGTGGGCGTTTGAATGTCAAATATCAAAGGGATGTTATCAACCAGCTTGGTAAGTTTTTTCAAAGAGGTAGATGTCTTCATACAAGCTTTAAGGATAACATTTTTGGAAAGGAAATATCTTCCAGAAGACGCAGCATTTATGTGCTACATCCCTTGATCTAATCATCCACTTTCTTCTTCAACACTATCAAACCTGGTCATCTTCTCTCCTTTCCTGCTTCGGGACATTTGGCAAGGCTGCTTGTCTCTCCTTTTTGGACCTTTCTCTTCTCTGCCTGGACTTCCTTCCACAAATTCATCTCAAAGCTCGTCTACATGTTTCGGTTAATGAATCTGGTTTATGTTTCAGCTATTACAGTAAGGAGTACTAGTAGGGAGGAGGTCGCATCCTCCCAGGATGATTACATCTCCGATATGACAATGCTAGACTGCTGGGAGAGGCGTGAGGAAAGGCCTGCACAATGAAACTGAGGTGGGGTCCCTTACGCTAAGATGGCACTGTCACATCCCATTCATGGCCTTTAGACAAGTTGTTAAACCATCTAAGAGGTAGGAAGTGATGCTAGATATGGAGGTGTTCACAGGATGTCCTGAACAATAATAGGTTGGGTTGACAGGAGGAAGTGACTGGGCTACATGCTTCTGACATTGCATACGAGGGGAGGGAGCTGGTGTGAATGTTATGAGTGCAGAAGCGGCCCAGTTCTGTGGGAAAAACCAAGTGAGCATGCTCAACTGCCTTGTACAACAAAGGCCACTGGTTATGCCTCTCGGGACAAGCAGCAGATCTCATTCAGCACGCCTGCTGTGAGAGCAAAAAATAGAACGATTACACACTTGCTAATACACACAAACCTTAGCCAAAATACACAGAGCATTTCTGAGTAGACCAGCTATGATTTCAGGAGTAAAGCCAAAAATTGAGAACTACAGTAATATAGGGAAGGCCAGGGATTGTTTAAATATGTGTTCAATATTTATTTCAAACTTTGATATAATGTTCCCATTTTTATCTGGTAAAAATTAAAGTTGCTTTTGAAATCGATAAACTGGGTAAATATTCAAGTAGGCTACAAAGAGTTGTTACAAGGTGAGTTGTAATACTAGAAAAAAACTGATGGTTTATATTTTGTACAGCATTTATTTTATTTATATTTGTTTTTTATGTATTTATACTTGTTCAAGATTACAAATTCATAAATAAGTGTAAAATAAAAAACAAAAAAGGAGGAAAGGTTTTATTCTACAACTGCAGACAAGTTGGTAAAATAATACATAAATATTCCCCCCCCCCGTATGCTAAAATATGATATTTAAAATATTTATATTTAAAAATAGTTTTTATTGTTTATCCTGTAAATCAATATTAAATATAATGTAGTAAACCTTTACGTGTATATAATTAAATGCGTAATATAATACAATTATATTCAAATTTAAAGTAAAAATAAAGTAAGTCGTTACTGCCACTTTCTCATCTTATTCATTTTTTGCTAGAAAAAAATATTAATCTTGTTAAAAAAATAAATAAATAAAAAATAAATAAAAATCTTACTGACCCCAAACATTTGAAAATAGTGTCATTTCCAAGCAGTTAACCTGGCAGTGTTACAACTCACCAAATTAGGTGATACACAATTTTAGTTGATACACTCAATTTACATAGAAAATAGATTTCGTGGTGTTTCTTTTCAACATTTTTTATTATAATTATTTTTGCTTTAATTTTGCTATTATGTGCTGTTTTGCTTTTACTTTGTGCAGCGGGTTAAGTGTTATTGTTACCTCACTAACATAACACTGCACAGAAGTACATAGCTACTATAAAACACATCTCTACTGAACAAATGTTGCTTTAAGATGACATTACGCAGATTATTGTAAAATCCAAGTCGTTCCCTCAGTTATAGCTATTCCTTGTTGGAACACTCAAGCAATGTCGTTTCCCAGATGCTGAAGAGCCTGATGACGTTGTCCTCTCATATCTCTGTGCATGCGTATGAACACAGTGACGTCTGCAGCTACCGAGTGTGTTTGGAACTGACCAGCGAGTAGAGAAGAGGAAGATGGCAAAGGAAAGGGATGTGAAAGGAGGAGTTCTGGGAAGACATCATGAAGGGCTTTAGAGGTTGCACTACTCACTTTTCCAAATCCTTTTCCAAGAGTCTAGGAGAATTACCGTAATATTAGCTTTGTATGTAATGTTGTGCTAAACGTTTCAGTCCAAGTTTGATATGTACAAGAAGTAAACCGTTTGTAGGTTGGATTCCATGAAAAGCATCACTCTGACTCTGTGGTGTTATCATCAAAACATTGCTCTATCTGTTGTTTGAGCATCATGACCAGCCTGACAACAGCAACATCAGCTCAACCAATGATTTAAATCTGAGGTGGGACTATCTGTTTGTTTGACCAATGACAGACAAGGGAGTGTTAAACTGTTACTCTGCAAAATGCTTCCATGAGTTCTCAGTCTGATTAAGAACAGGCACAACTCGATACAATATTTTTGTCCCAAACTGAGTCCGACATGAGGCATTTTTTAAAATCTGCATCGCACCCAAAGGAATTATTATGATTTCATAGAAAGATTACTGTAGAGTGCCAACTGGGACAAAAACGCACCAGAACATATGCTGTACAAAAACAGCAACAGACATGATCGTTTCAATGTGTTTGAGGAAAAATAAAAAATTAATAAACTTAGCGCGGGAGGTCTGTGCTGTTCATATGCACAAGTGCTTAGTCTCTTGAACACACTTGGCCTTTATAGTGTAGACAAAGTCTATTCAAATTCAGCCAAGGGTGCTTCTATGTTTGTCTCCTTTAAACACACTAACCTAACAATTTCTTACAGCTCACAATAAGCACTAGTGAACCATTTTTATTAGTTTTGCTGTTGCATTTAAGATGTGAGACAGTGGCTTTTGCAGATAATTTGCTGGAATGTCTGTTTTGAGTTGTGGTCTGTGTGTGAGCTTGTGTTTGAGGTTTTGTAAGAGGGTAGGTGTCAGGATGAGCGTCTCAAAGTGATCTAAAACTGTGTGCATACCCTGAAGGATTGCCTTCCAGACTGTTGTAGTACACCACAAACCACTTTAAACATTACCAACGATTATAAGATAACCGCTCATAAAGCTTTGAATAGGCTTGTTTCTCTTCTCCTTTTCACATTCTCCTCATCGTCAGCCAAATTCTGAAGACGTTGGTGGGTAATATAAGACTTTTACTACCTGAGACAGACAAACGATCCAGTTCATGAACAGATTATAGCATTCAAAATTGCCTATTTAATTTTTCAATGATAATCGTTCTGTGTATTCCTCCAAACACCTGCATCTTCTGCTTCATCTTCCACAGCTATCCCCTTTAGTTTCAGAGCTGTCAAGGGAGGGAGACTGAGAAGAAAAGAATGTTAGAAACGAGAGGACATTTGGAGAAAGAGAAACAGAGACATTGCTGTTCTTGTTTTGCCATAAGGTAAGTGGGAGACTGTTGTTGTAAAAGCACATTCCTTAGATGTTAATACTATCAGTCTGTACGATGGAGTGAATAGCACAGACGTATGACTGTTTGTGTGTGTGAGCATAGAGCTGAGAGGAGACAGATATGCCAGCCCAGCTGGAAAGGGCCGTCTCAAAGAGGCAGAAGATAGATTATGTTACAGAGAATACTCTGACATTACAGGTGGTGAACAGTAATATGGTGAAATATGGTAATGCTGTTCTTCAAATGTAGTACTATACTATGTCAAGTGGAAACTATCACTCTGTTCCAAAGTATGCTGTGCTGTTGGTTTCCAGTAGCTATTCTTTCTATATCAGGTGCGCTGTATCAGATCACTATATGCATTTGCATTGATGGTCACCACGTCATATTACTAAGTACATACATAAAGTTGAGCTTCGTTCAACTTTGTTTGTCACTTAAATAACCGTAAACTGCTTGAAAGCGCCTCATTAAGCAGCACTGCATGTATCTTTCACAGAGATGGCAGTCCCAGAATGCATTGTGACAAAGACTGTATACATACCAAGATGGTTCTCTCATTACTGTGAATAGCAGAAAGTGCCATGCCAATATAACAGAATAAATCCTGCCATATTGCAACCTAGGTGCACTGGAAAAACATGCCTCTATACCTATACATACAATTCACTGCAGTATCCAGCTGAAATGGCAGTAAAATGGCAACAGCTTTTATTCAGTTTCACATAAATTACGATTACAGGTTACAAATTATCAAATTAGACTAATTTTGTACAGTTCCTCGCACAGTACTATTTAATGACCTCAAAACGTAATTTACCGTAATGTATGACTTGTAAACTAATATATTTGACATCTGCATCACATAACTAGCTCCGCATGTAAGGCTTTTTGATTTAGTAAACTTGCTCAGAACGCTCAGGTATGAGTCCCGTAAAACGTGTCACGATAAAACAGACCAAAGAGTTGGAGAAGCAAGCTAAAATGTTATAGTTGCTTCAGCGAATGCTTTTTATCTCGCATTTATTCTTGTTAACACAATCGGTTAGATTTAGTATACTAGGTGCTCCATTATTTTCAAATGCAAGCATTAATTTTAGCAGCACTCACTGGAAATTTAATTTCTGTCAGGATATATACAACAACCAACGCAATAAATTCTGCAAGAGCTTTGGATAAAACAGAATGTGCTTTTAGTGCCATTCAATTTAAAAGTGTTGCAAAGCGTGCAAGAAGAAACATAATATCATTTTGAAGAACTGACACCAAAGGCACATTTGTCCAGTGAGCCTGGTTGTCTTAATTAGTTCAGTAATTGAATACTTGAAAGTATAGTTTAAAAATAGTTCAGTGTTTTACTCAGAATTTTTTATGTTTGTGGTGCATTTGCTTACTCGAGTATCAAAACATCAAACTTTGCTGGAAACAACTGTCAATTGAGTTTTCTGTGTGGGGTTCTATTTGTGCAACATGCTATGTAGACCACGTCAAATCACTTTTGAGTGATGACTATGAGCTTCTGTTTCAGTTAGAATTCTACTTTAGAAGGCAGCTGCATATGCAGCTAGTAGGTATTGGTGCAGCTTACTAGATTTTGGAACAGAATTACTATGTTGAAATTCCCTGTGGCGCATCTGGCTACTCTTATCAGTTTCATTTGCTTCTTTCAACCCCCTCACTCTCCTTCTTTCTCTCTCCATCTGTCTGTTTTTTTCCTTCAAAGATTTTTGGAAATAATCTTCTACTTACCACACAGATGCACCCACAGAGACAGACTGTTATTGGGACACACACACGCGCAGCTATTATACTGATATTACTATGGCACTGGTGCAGTTTCATTTCTTATTATTTATGTTAAATGACTATGGAATCAACAATCTTTACAGATACACTCTCTAGTGTATGAGTGGAGCTGACAAGATTTTTCTAGAATATGCCTCTATGAATCATTTGTGACTCTGTGGGTTGTTTATTGTGTCAGCAGAGAGTTTGTATGTCAGGACGTCATGGAATAATGAGATATTCCATGTTAATTTTCAGTATGTGACTAAAAGTTGAGGTAAACATCTGTTTGTAGGATTTACTAGAGACGTTGTCATGTACTGACAGATGCCAGTGACATATTCCAAAAGCTTGCCACCTCAGCGGTACCAGCTGTTGGAGGCCCATATTGCATCTCTCTCTCACACACACACACACACACACACACACACACATACATACATACAAACTCTACTTGAAGCTCTTAGACACCTCATTCTCATCATTCTTAACAAAGAACATCATTTAGAGGTGTTGAATGACATTCAACAGCCCCAAAAAAGCCTTGAGAAAATTGAAGCAGGCATTTTGCAAGCCAGTTTTTCCACTTCTCTGTGATTTTAGATGCAAGAGAGAATGAGAGTGGGCTTGAATGTAAGCTAATCTACTCATTTCAGTTCTCCATTGGTAATTTTTACACAAGTGTATATTTTCCCCATTTGAAATGCATGCACATCTGGCATCGTGCTTTCTATTGGTTTGTATCTGTGTGATCCATGTAAAACGTGTGATTTATTTTCTCAGTCAGTTAAATGCAAACCCAGATTTCATTGGTCATCATAATCAGGCAAGCACCTTTTAAAGGGGTCATCGGATGCCCATTTTCCACAAGCTGATATGATTCTTTAGGGTCTTAATGAAAAGTATATAACATACTTTGGTTAAAACTTCTCAATGGTAGTGTAAAAAACACCTTTTTTACCCTGTCAAAATCAGCTCTTTTTTCATCAAGCTGTTTTTTAGTCCATGTTGCTTTAAATGCTAATGAGCTCTGTTGACCCCGCCCCTCTCTTCCGTGGGGTGACGAGAGACTGTAAACTTCAGCAGCAAAACTGGCTAACTAGCACATTATTAGGAAAGGCGATTTGCAAAGATTCATAAAAAAAAAAAAACCTTATACTCACTTCTTCTGTAGATGAAGCTGGATCACGAATAATTTGCGTGAACATAGACACATTTAGGCAGATCGGGGATCGGCGCATTCGTTAATCCTCTGCGTCTTCTGCGGTTCAGATGTCGGGAGTAAATGACGACTGCTATATTCATTATTACATCCAACAACAAAACACCTCAATCGCTTAATCTGAGACTTTCTTGTCTTCCCCTACACCAGAGTCAACACAATGGCGGACAGCTCACAGCTCACTCAGGGCGGGTCTAAGGTAAGACGGCCTTGTCAATCAACTATCGTGGGAGTGGTCTGTGCAGAACTACGTCATTCTGACAGGAATCTCAGAACAGCCTGATTAGAGAAAGGGGGTTTTAAAATAGGGATTTAAAAAAAAAAAAAAAACACTGGGTGGATTTTTATCATTACAGGATGGATGTGTACACACACTTCTAACACACATTTATGTTCAAACAACTTGTAAAGTGAATTTTGTATCCGATGACCCCTTTAAGAAAAGTTCAGGATTCAGAAAAATCTTGGATGGATCTTATCACAAACAGGCTACGTTCACACTGCTCAATTCTGATTTATTTCTCAGATCCATTTTTTTTTTTTTTTTCCTTTTTGGCTGTTTTTTGTGGTCAATATCAGATTTGAGAGTGAACTGATCACAGTCCTGACCAATGAAATCTTTAGAACTGGCTCATGTTGCTCCAAAACTATATGACTTTCTTATTTTTGTGGAAATAATTGGTGTGGGGAAAAATCTTGCATACTAAACAGTTCATGACACTGAATGTTGACTCTTTCTTTATTTAATGCTTCATTCTTCCATTCTGTCTTCTCTTCATCCATAAATCTGAACCATTATCTCTAACATTTGCCCCAGGGACTTTGCAAATAATCTGGCCTCAAGTTGGACATTTAGTCAGTGTGTGCAAGTGCGACTGTCTTTTCAGCGGTTTTGTTTGTGGTTTGTCTCCCACTCTGCTGAATGTAGTACACTTGTGTATGTGTGTCACTTCTTTTGATTTACCAATTCTTGACATGAAATGTGTCTGCGTTCTAACATCACCCTTCTGAGCAGGAACACGCACATTCTGTTAACCATCTTTTACCAATTTTGCATGCAGAATAATTGCTCTTACCTCAAACATGTTGTTATTCCTTGCCTCTTCTCCTACAATGTAGTCAATGAGTTCTGCAGTTTCTCACTATAAACACGCTCGAGTATGATGAGGTGTTATTGTCTGCTAAATGAAGCTGAACAACTGCTAAGACCAAAAACTACCACCTCTAAACCATCTTATGGTGACACAAAATCATTTATCAAAACCTTTTTTTTTTTTTTCATTTATCAAAACCTAGCTAAGCGTAAAAGCATGCAAAGTGTGCCTTAGAAGTGACTGTTAAAGCATTTTCTTGATTTTGATTGTGTATTCAAAGTGGATTGACATTTTCCCACTTAGTCAACCCTTTTAAGAAAAGACCTGACCTCTTGAGACAACTCTGGTATTCCTGCGGCCTTCCAAAAAGAACCAAAAGTATTCAGCGAATTCTCAAGAAATCTGCTGTGTGCCTTCTTATCACTTAGGAACTAGTGCTTTGCAATCTTTTAAGATGCCATGGGAACTCAACATGCCCAATACAGTGACAGGAAATACACCTGAAGAAGTTAAAAAACCCCAAAAAACTTACTTTTTAGAAAGTCAGCAAGTCCAAGAACCCACAGCAAAGGCTTTTTGAACCTTCTGCATGTCAGCTCTTTTAAAGTGGTTAACCAACACTCAAAATGACCCAGGCAGCCTGCTTTGAACCTGAGCCAGTGCTGTTGAATGCTCACTGCAACACCACCTTAATGCACTCCCGTGGGCTGAGCCCTGTTCATCAGGAGAACTTTCACACAATGCAAGCAGAGAACGGGAAATGGCAGGAAGGAAGAATTTATAATGCATCCGCATCAAGAACACATAGCGAGGAACAAATCAGTATGCAAACACATCCGTTTAGTCAAATTTCCCTACTTTATTCATCAGGCTGTGTCAGTTCACACTGCTTTCTCATTCTCTAAAGCAGTTCCTGAATGTTTATTCACCACGACCCACTAAAATAGACTGTAATGGTTTTAACATGACTGGTTATCTGATATTACCCAAAGGTTCTTGTCTTGAGACCGCTTTGGGTGTTGCAGGCTGATTATCTGTTGTACTGAGTGAGGAGCTGATGATTCCTTCATACTGCAGAATTCCTGGTCTGTTTGGTTGTCTGAGTGTTTGAGGGTTGTGGTCACACACTGTAAAATTAAGGATTAAGGGTAGCTTCTAATTAAAACTCTTAATTACAAAACAAGATGTGAAGAATATGTAAAATGGCTCTGTGGTGGTTTTCAAGCCATGAAATTCACTCCTCCACACTCATTGTGGAACATTTTGCTCATATAAAGACATTCTCAAGAGTGATTTCAGTTGAATGAGTGTGTAAAACTGCATGCTACATGACATGTTTGAGAAAAAAGGCATTCCAACACATAATTCTGTAAATTTTAAGTTATATTATTTATTTATTTAACAGCTCCTTTCCTTTCTTGACAACTGAATATATACAATTATTATATTATTTACAGACATTTAAAAAGCTCCATATTTGAATGGAGCTACAGGAGGGATGCATTAGGGAGACAAAATATCTGTGCTTCAATACATTATTTTTGTTTGAAGTGCCTGTATCTGATCTGAAGTTCAAAATGATGTGCTGTTGCGCTGAGCTTTGTGTGCGGTCTGCTGGGTATCTGGTGAGGGCTAGGCTATCAAGGTGAAGATAGCATCTGAAAATGTTTTGGTTTTGATTTTCTTTGTTCCTCCTTATCCCCTCTCTCTGATATTGAGAATGAAATACATAACATCTGCATTTAATTAATGCTGGAAAGCATTAATCATTCAGTAACACATTATAGACTACATTTTTGTTAACCCACATCACTGTGCTGCATAATTGACATTTTTTTAAATGGCTTTTGATGACTCCTTAAATCATGATCCTACCAGATTTACCCTAAATAATAACTGATTAGTATTTAAAAGGGTACTTCTGCATTGTGACCAGAAATCTGGGAGTAACGTAAAAAAAAAAAAAAAAAAAAAAAAACTGAGGCGATGCACCGAAATGTTAAGATAACTCCATCCCAGGAGGCCATAGAACTTCCGCACATCCTTTGGTGTGAGAGAGCAGACGAGCAGCATGGGTGTACTCTATGGGTGTACTCTATACAGGGCAGAGGAATAAGTAACTATCACTAATTGTTTCTTGTCATTGAAATAATAGTTCCTGGGAAAATGAACAAGGCAGCTGACTGAAGTTCATGTCCTGTAGGGTCATAGCAGCACACAGGGAAAATAAAGCATTGATTGGTTAAAAAAATAAATAAATAAAATTATAAATAAATATATAGTTTTATAAATAAAACTTTAATGCAGAACAGTTTCACATTTTCTAATGTTAATATGCATGTGCATACAGTTCCTTGCCATGTGTGTGCATGCATTTTTTATTCCTTATTTGGCCTACAGTATATGTTCAGTAATTTGTTGACTTGAATATAACAAGAGGCTATTTTGATTAAAATAATGAATCTCTAAAATAGTTTTAACGTCTCTGCTAACTGCAAGACTGTCACTGACTCCTTAAACCAAAATATCCTCTTTAACTAAGCTGTGAGGGATCAGTCATACTCAGACATCTCATATGCAACGTCCAAAAAAGTTGTCCAAGCAACAGTTTTTTGCAGAATCTGAGGAATTAATTTTCAATATATACTTCCTGATTAACTGTAGTGATCATAATTAGCAAAAACATATGGTTTTAAACACATTTCAACATTCAGCAGACTTTTTAAATGCACAGTGTATCACGTTGCTTGTTGTGTCATGTGTTTTTACTGTGACGTGTCTAGACTGCATGTGAACGCAGTATATCAGCTCTAAAGCTGATCTCATAATCAAGTGTAGTAATGGATAAGCCTGTAAAAGGGCTCACAATGACTGTGGCATCATTCAAAGAGCTGTTATGAAAATAGCTCTCAAAGAAATTCACATGGTCTAATCTGGTACCTCCGTTCATGGTGTATTAAATAATATTTTGGAGCGATGCCTTCTTATATTGGTTTTGCTGATTCTCTTCAACATGATGATAATTCAAGCACTTGGTCCAAGGCCAACATTACGCACCGTTTTGGGAGATTGTGAACTAAGAACTTATCTTTTTTCTTCTCTTCTGTAAAGGTTACAGTCAGGTTGGCTTTCCATAGGTTTTCAGAAATGTGCTCAGCCAAATGCTTTTGATTGTTCTGTTTGAAAAATAAGAAACAGTGTGTTTAAAAGAGGTTAAATGGGTCAAATTCCACTAAATGCAGTAATTCCTTTTTTTTTTTTTTTATTTATGATGCACTTTGCTTTTCTCTATAACTATTACCCAGCTCACATTTTATGAGGCACAAAGCCATGCTTGGACCAAACTGCTAAATAGCTTCTAGCAGCATCGTTTTACTGAAATTGCATGAATGGTAGTGATCATATACATTATATTTAATAAACTCTTGGAAAACAGCTCTCATAAAAACTGTATTGCTGTCTTGGCAATTAAATTTTGCCTGTGGCCTGTTTTCAACATTTAGACAGCAAAAGACTTTAGGTATGTCTCAAACACTGCATGCTTTAGTATATTTGTTTAAACAAACCACAAAGATCGACATTTCAGACCATTGGGATGATATTTATATACACTTAAAAATGTTGAGGGATGAGATGAGAAAAAAAATAAAATAATCGTAAACATCTAAAGCTACTTCCTCGAGAGCTGAGCTGCACATCTGGAAGCCCCTCAAGATTAAACATGCACTTTATGACCTACTGAAAACCACTCACTGTAGCACCAAAGCTGCACTGCCAAAAAGAAATGAATGAAAATAGCTTCATAGGTAAAGTTCAGAAATTGGTCTTGGTTGAAGAGTTGAATTTAAACGTTTGCAGAGTTAGATGTAATCTCCCATTGGACTCTCATTCATTCGGCAGGATGGGAGGGTGGTAGTCACAGTCCCGTTAGGAATTCACATCCCACTCATTTGCTACACCAATCTGTTCTATAAACATCAATGATAATGATGATTCTGATTGTGAATGATAAATATTGAGCGCTTTTTCATATATTCTGCAATTGTAGATATATATTATATATTAAGTCAGATGTATTAATATTTTATTATATATACACTTTCATTTAAAAGCTTGGGGTTATTGGGTCAAAATACAGTAAAAGGTGCTGTTAAATATTAATGTTATCATTTAAAATAACTGTTTTCTATTTTAATATATTTTAAAATGTAATTTATTACGGGTTTGGCAACACATCACTCCAGTCTTCAGTGTCACATGATTCTTCAGAAATCATTTTAATATGCTCGTGTTCAAGAAATATTTCTTATTATCAGTGTTGAAACAGCTGTGCTGCTTAAATTTATTTCTGGATTATTTGATAAATAGAAAGTTAAAAAGAACAGTATTTTTATATTTGGAATTGATTTATTGTTTTAATTCAATAAAGCACTTTTGAATCTTATTATTTCCAGAAATTCCAGGCAGAAATATATGGGAAGGAAAGTTACATTATAGGCTATTTTCTTCACAACTGGGATTATTTTGCTGTGGCTTTCAAATAAATTCTCAATTTAGACTAAGAATAATAAAATTATGGGGTATGTAATTCAGAAACAAAACCGAAGCATTTTACATGCAGTGATCTTGATGCGGAAATGGTGATTCAGAGTTCAAAAGCTGACATTTACCATTATTATTGTCTCTTTCACAGCATGCATAAACAGCAAGGCCGGTAAAATCTATTTAATTGCTCTGACCATGTGCAGCTAGTTAATATACTGATTCAACATCAAAATGACCAGGATCCTGCATAATTGCTTTGACATAACTAAAGACTACATTGCTCTGATCTTCCATTGAATGCAATTCATTTACTTCGGAATAAGATGATGTCCCTCTGTGTGCGTCAAAATAAAAGTATGTAAAAACTCCATTCTTATTAATGGATTTGGCTTTGCAGCTACACTCATTACTAACGTGCATAAAACCAAGCATACAACCAAACAATCCGACAAACATTTGATTTAAATGGGGCCTTTTGTGTAGTTTACTGGGACTGATCTGGAAGACCTTGACTGGCCTGCTCAAAGCCCACACTTGAACCCAACTCTACACTTTCAGGGTGAACTTACATGCTGAATGCAAGACAGATCACCCAACATCAGTGCCAGACCTCACTGAATTGGACAGAATTCCTTGTATCCAACATCTAGTGGAAAGACTTATAGAAGCAAGGGAGGTCCAAATATGCTTCGGTTTTGATGTTATGTTTCATAGATGGCATCTTTTAATTTTTCTTTTCCAGGTCATGTTGCTGGAACTGAAGTAGTCGAAAAGCCAACAAGAAAGACTACTCTTGGTGATCATGAGATCCTATAACTTTCTCTGTGCAGCTTTGATAGCACCGAGTAATAAAACAGAACATTTCCTTTTTCATGTTTTTATCAGTTACAGTATAGCTTCCGTTGAGCTCACGGCTCCTCTCATTTTCTGTCCCCTCCTTCTAACAGAGATAAGTAGGTCATTAGGGTAGTTGGGATTTTCTTATGCAACGTTTTACCTCTCTGAATGACATTTTTCTGTGACTTCAAAAAGAGTAAAACGTGACTGCATGAGATAAGATACTATGCTCAAAGGATGATGTGCAGCCCAATCAAGTAAAACATTCCATAGGAGATAAAATGTATTGTTGGAGCTCAAATTTACATCAGTTCATCTGTGCTTTCCTTTTGAGTCCATTGCAGAGCTTGTACAGATGGATAGTTGCAGGAAACCGCAAGCCCAGAAGGGATTTGGCATAGCATTTAGTGTGCAAACTACAAAGGGGGGACACCAGTATATCCTTGTAAAAGAGTTCAAATAAAGCTTAAATGAATTTGAAGGCTTATGGGATGTCTCATAGACTGACTATATGTGGTGTGCTGCAAGAGAGAATCTGCCTTTAATTTAGGATTTTAAGCTGTTTTTTTTTTTTTTTTTAGGATTTGCATCATGGTACATATGCAGCAAACCTTTAGGACTGAATTTATTAAGGAACTATTTTTGAACTAGGAGGGTCATCTAAATTATGGGGTAAGCAACTATTTGCTCTTTGATTTCCTGCCAAGTTTCAAAGCCTCATTAGTACAGCATTATTTGTGGAATTTCTCCTTCGCCTGATCGTTGATAATTACCTGTCCTAAACAATTTCTTCAGGCCAGATGCAGAGTCTAATAATGAATAGGTACATGGCCACATGAATGCATCATGCCAAAACTGTGCTCTTTGTTGGGCAATGACTGTAACATCAAATTAAGATGGAAAAATCCCTCTTGAAACAAAAGCATTCTTGCTATATTGGGTTATAGCAGTCTTAATGGATGCACTTCCTCAGTTACTGGAATCATGGCGGAATATCCGGTGATGTCCACTTCACAGGGCTTACGGTCGAATAGAACAAACATCACATGTGATAAGAGATACATATGAAATGTGTGGGGGGTGGGGGGTGGGAGGGGACTGGAATTGGGAACCGGTGATGTAGCCTATTGTAGTAATGTTGTCTCTGGTATTCTGGTCTGTGAGTGTATATGCATTCGGGGGCGTGGCTCTGGACGGTGATCGCAGGGAGGACGGGACGTTAATTTTCAGTGCTATCAGGCTAAAGTTAGCATTTTCCAAGATCTCCTACTGCACCTTTAAGAGTGGGATACTGGTTTTATACAACAGTTCAATTAAGTAAATAATAAGTGACTTACATTTTAGGCACAGTATTTCCAAGTTTATTTGACAAAGTAAAAGCAAAGTTCACCGTTGAGCATATATATTCATGTTTTGTTCCTGAATGAATCAGTGATGTTAAACGAATCATTTGAATGAATGATTCAATAACTCACATATAAAGAGTCATTTGTTTCATTCCTCAATGAATTGGTGTGTTTGAATGAATCGGTTGAATGAATAATTCAATGACTCACTCATGGAGAATGCCATGTACTGGCGTAACAATGTAACCTGTAGAAAGAGTTTCTGAAAATCCCCATTACTAATATACAGGCTAGTCTGGAACATGCAAAAAGAGACAAGCGTAGTGATACAAACAGTGAAAGGTCTCAGTGCTGTTGGACTGTTAAAACCTGTGAACAGGACATAACGAAACTGGAAGGAGGTTGCTGAAAATGTGAGAGACAGACTTGTAAGTATTCTTGCCTTATAGAATTCTGTCTAGGACGAAACAGTAGATATTATTGTAGCTGATGTAACAACAGTGTTAGTAACTTTAAACCTCTGGCCTCTGCTGACTCTCACAGCACATTGACCTTTGACATATGAACTTCACGGACTATTCTTTCTGAAATTCAGCATTCTCAAAAAAAAAAAAAAAAGCACACTCAAATTGCTGCATCTTGCACTCGTTCTCAAGACTTTGTGGCAATCTGAAAAACGTTTTAATCTGTAGGTGCTCTTTGTTTCCTGGTGAGACTCTGAAGGGTGTATGATTGATGGTAGTTTATTATACTACTAGTAATTTTTTGAGGGCACAACATCCTCCCTCTTTTAATCAGAGCAACATTCCTTTTATACCTGACAAAGCTTACACTATAAAAACAGGCTATTTAGAGCTTCATATAAAGTTTTTGGCCTCAAAGAAGGATTTGCTGTTTAATAAAGTGCTGTGCTCCTCTTGATGTTTCCTGAGGAATGAGTGTTTCAGGGTATACAAGTATAGGAATTTCATCCTGTTGTCATACGATATTTCCTGTACTTCTCCAGCCATCTAGTTCACAACTGAAACATACACAAAAGACAATCTGTGGCCAGAATGTCATTGCTTCTGGGAAAGAGAGAGAGAGAAGATCCATGGTGATTTTCTGCTTCTGTATTTTGGGAAATGTCAGATGTCTTGTCTGAAATATTTTGGTTGAGGTTAGTTTTACAAGGAGCTATATTTCAAATAAATACATTTTTATTTACTTATTTAGTCTTGTTATTCAAAAATAGGATAAGCTTTAAGGTAATAGCAGTTGTTTCTGTTGTAGCTGCAAATAAATTTGCACTGAGGTATAGGCTAATCAGGCAAGTTTACTC
The DNA here is from genome assembly GCA_039654775.1 of Spinibarbus caldwelli. Lineage (NCBI taxonomy): Eukaryota > Metazoa > Chordata > Actinopteri > Cypriniformes > Cyprinidae > Spinibarbus > Spinibarbus caldwelli. The sequence goes on from CM077254.1 coordinate 8,361,437, forward strand.
AGATAGTGCCAGGAGCTCTTCTGGATTGCAAATATAAATGACATTTCCCTCTAGTTTGTCAGACTTCCATTTATGAAATTTATGAATGTTGGATCATCTGACATGCAACAACAGCTTCTGATGTTTTGGACTGAAAAGCTGTCAATCACAGTGATTAGAAGCACTGCCTCTGCACGATTTCACAAAAGAAGAATAATCTGCTCATGTTTCTGACAGCCAAGTTACAATTTATGCTGTCTGTAAAGAATGAAGAGTGAAGGCTCATGATCATTATCATTGATGTCTTGAATCTTAGCCAGGTTGTTCATTTGACTGTATTCTTAAAGTATGCTTTTGGAAATTTGCAGGTTTTGTAATAAATCTAGTGGATTTCTCTCAGCATGTCTCTTTCAGACCCTCAAGATCCACCCCTCCCTTCGTCTTTTTTCAATGAATGGCCACGTTCAAACAGGAGTGCAGAGGTAATTTGGGCTCCCGTTTTTTTCCAGCGGGGGCCCCAGTGCCGCACCGCTGCGATCCTGTCAGACGCTGAGGGGCTGAAGTCACAGTGAGTCCCGGGTCTCCAAGCTCCTGCCAGCGGGACTCTGGCCTGGCCATTCTCATCCCAGTGACAACCAGAGAATGGAGTTTGTGACCCAGAATTCTAAGCTATATATGATATGACAAAAGGCCAGACCACTGCATCTGGAGAGGGCAAGCATATTTCCCCATGGTTCCTCTTCCTACAGGCACATGGCTTTGATGTAAAGATGTACAGTGTGGACAAAGAGTTTTCCTGTGTGTAAGAAATGGGAAGGCATAATCTGATTGGTTTTTCAGAAACTATGATTATAGGAATATGCAATACAAGTTTAAGCTTAACTGACAGCACTTGTGGCGAAATGCTGATTACCACAAAAAAAATTTCACTTGACTCTTTTCTTTTTACATTGAGGCACTTACATTGAAAGTAAATGAGACCAATATGTAAATGTTAAAACGCTCACTGTTTTAACAGTTTAACCACAAAAATGTAAACTCTATGTGTGTTAACATGATTTTACAGTGATAAAATTGCTATTTATTTATTTATTTTATTTTATTTATTTTTTTTACATGACACTGTACGTCTGAAAGCCTAAACCAACCATAAAATGATGAGAACACCTCTATGGCTCAATGTAAGTGTTTTTTTGTTGTTGTTGTTGTTGTTTTTTTTTAAATAAGATTACAAGATTCCCCATTAACTTTCTATTGTAAGTGCCTCATTGAGGCATATGAGGTATGAGGTACAAGTCGGGAAGAATTTTTGTGGCAATTGATGTGAAGTTATTAATGTAATTTCAGGAGGAGTATGCCCATCTAATCTTACAATTAATATCCGAGTATAAAAATAGCCTCTTACCACTTCCATTATTAGTTCTTTCGGCATCCCTCCACCTCCCCATCTCCTTCTTTATGCATATTTATTTCATTTATTTATAGGGGGGCTATCGGAGCTCGAGTAGAATAATCTCTCTGAGCCCTCCATTGCAGACATCAAGCCAAATCCGTTTACCACTAACGCTAAGATTATATGGGCACACAAACTCGTGAAATTATGTTGTCAGTTAAGCTAACAGAAAATTATACATAATTAGATGCAACTAACCCTAAACCGAACCCTATCCTTATACTGAGTATATACATGATGTTAATTAATATTACACAGTACTTCAGGGACACGATATCTCCCTAAGAAGTGGTTTGTTTAATTGCATGAATGCTAATAATAAGAAATGAAACGGCCAGAAGGAAATGAGGAATGAACTGTAGTGACAGAACATTATATTCAGTATGTTATAATAACACACAATGAAGACTAGTCATGTGTAATCATAAGCATTATGTCATTATGTAGCCCCTTATCAAACATTTAGTATTATCATGTAGGATGGCAAATGTTTGTCATCCTTCATGATGATACTAAATGTTTGGTGTCACACAAGGTGTAGCTAAAGAAAATAGTTCTCTTGACATGACAAGTGGGTCCTTATTCATTTGCTTCCCTCCCTTCTCCCTCTTTTTGTCCAGCTGCTTCATATCAGCGTGTAGGCTTAAGCAGTTTGGGCATTGAGTTATCTTTTTCAATTTCTCTCACAGCTGAGAGTGATTAGGTCACCATGTTGTCCTTATGTTTGACACGAGAAGATATGTGAGGAGATGGGTCAGGCAGCCGTAATGGAATGCCATGAAGGCTCAGATCAACAATATAACTACTTTTCTTAAACCATCTGTCACATTTTATATTAATCAAAGTTTGTCTAAATCCATCTGGATGCCCAATCCCACACGTTTTTCCAAGTACTCGCCATAGTCAGTGTTACAGCAGTGATGCCATATGTAAAATACTCTCTCATTCATTACACGATGAGAATGTTTCAGGGCAGCCATTCTTGGTCAAAAGCACATCTAAACAAACAACATTTTTAAAGAGCAGAGAAGTTTTATGAACACAGATGGGCTTTGTTACAAAGTGGCCTGGAAAAGGTCTTTCCAACCTTAACAAGTTTCATCAGTCTATCTCTCCTGTCTAATCTCTGTTTGTGAATCTTGATGGATCCCTGCTTTACTTAATTAGTAGTGTTCTCATTCCATGGAGCAGTACAAGATTTGTAAAGTGCTTGGATTTGGAAAAGACCCCAAGCAGCTGCTGTAGATCTTGGAAAGTGTCTATGTTCAGTTTAGCACTGTCAGCACTCTGACCCGGCTTTGCATTTGATATTAAAAAGTTTATTACGGCAAAACACACATATTTTCCCCAGGGTAATGCAAGATTCAGCAATTTAAGCACTAGATGGAAATCTAGTGCTAATATAGGCATATTTCTACACCTAGAAATCAGCCCCTTTTCTATTTTGAGATAGTTCCCAAGAAAGCTTTTTGAAATGCAAGATTGTGGGAATTTATTCTAAAGAACTTTAAAAAAAAAAAAAAAAAAAAAAAAAAAAAGAAGGAAGAAGAAGAAGAAGAAGGATAAAAAAAAAAACACTGTGGCAGAAGGGTATGGCCTAAAAATATTTTTGTCTGAGATCAACATAAAAAAACATGATATTGAGTGTATGTAATGCATTACATTGCTATGGAAGCTGCCTCAGAGTACAAAAAATAATAATTGTGATAAAACATCTCCTTATAAATAACAAAAGATAAATGTTTATATCTCAGAACCGCCTTAAGTTCAAGATTGTGGGATAGTTACAACGTGAGATAAAAAGTTGCAATTATGAAAATTGCTTCATACAGTTACGACTTTCTTGCAATTTATTTCTCACAACGTGACTTTGATTCTCATAATCACCACTTTGATTCTTGTAAGTGCGACTTTATCTCACAATGTGTCTTTATATCTTGCAATTTCAAATTTGTTTCTTGTAATTGTACTTTAAATCGCACAATGTGACTTTTTTTGTAACTGCCACTGTTTCTTGTAAGTGCGACTTTATATCTGACAATTGCGAATTTGTTTCTTGTAAATGCAACTTTATATCCCACAAATTGGACTTTATATCACACAATTTGATGTTTCTCATGATTGCCATTTTGTTTCTTGTAAGTATGACTTTATTTTTCAAAATGTGACTTTGTCTCACAATTGCAAATTTGTTTCTCATCATTGCAACTTTATATTCCACAACTGGGGCTTTATATCTCACAGTGTGACACTGTTTCCTGTGATTACCACTTTTTCATTATCTTTGTCACAAGTACTTTTTATTATTTTTTACAGAAATAGGCTTCCATACATTTCTGAATGACTTTTTGTTGAATTTATCCAGCATTCTAGAAATGCAATTGTGTATGCAGTGTGTCTGCAATCTATTAGCAAACTGTATTTAATTGGATCATAACTGCAAATACTTCTTTAAACCCCATTTTTTTTTCCTCATGAGAATGCACAAGACTTTGCCTCAGTGAACCTAATCAAATTATGTGAAGCTCGGCGATAGATATTGCACCATTAAAAAAAATCAAGCTTGAAAGAAAAAGAAATCTAGCCGTATGTCTGATTATCGGATGATTGTGAAATAAAGTTTAGCATAGTGGTGCAGGGATATTCAGCGACTCATCTTGACCCTTGTTTGAACACTGGAGCCAACTTTCTGCATCCATTCAAGCTTTCTAGTTCTTATCATCTCATCAAAGCCAAGAGGAAGTGAAGTTTACACTGACTTGAGGTCACCCTTGTTACACGATTGCAAGTCCGACACACTACAGTCAGCCTCTCTCTCACTCATTCATACTTTCCTTTAAGGAGCCTTACAGCTGGTGCATATAGTGAAATCCATATTCACTCCAGGAAATCTTACAGTGTAGATAGAATCTCCCACTCTTTTCATCTAAACCTAATGGAAAACTGTTTGCAATTGGCTCTGTTCAAATCTATATCCCAAATGAACCCCTTGAAGCGGCAGGTTTATAGTAACTTCAGAGAAGATACTGTGACTGTAAATAGAGAATACCTTCTGGAAGATTTTGTGGCTGTAAGGAACAATGTGTATTGAGCCAAGATGTTTTTACTGCTCATGCAGTGATTTAAAAGCGATTCTTGCATAATTAGCCATCCGAGTGCAAAGTAACATTTGTTATTAAAGTATATTTTAGTGAATCTTGCATAAAATGTTTAATTTCAGCATACAAGGATAGCTTTATAATAGTCTACATCACAAATATCAGCATTATATATTGGTATTCATCCACCCTGCTGCCTAATAACTGGTATCAGCATTGGCCACTGAAAAACACTTATCAGTCATATAAATGCACATTGCTGGGACACAGGTGTTGGGACAGACACAAATGCTTAAAAACATACCAAGAAGTGGGAAACTACCATATACAAGAGAAACCTCAGTGGACTTTATCAGTGTATCATGTCATATTCTATTCAAGATTATGTTGAAGGTCTCAGGCGGTCAAATTTACAGCTCTCCTTGCTCTTTAAATGAAGAACTTTACAGCATATTTATTGACTTAAAGCTGTTTGCATTAATGTAAACGTCAATTAGACTAAGAGGTAACGGAACTGAATGTAGCCGTATAACTGCACAGTCTGAGGTAGGAACAAGAACAAAATGCACGTGTGCATGATCGTTATGAGTAACATATTCTGTGATTTTAAAATGAAGTTTAGTCTGCACGCTGCATTAGCGACACATATGGCAGGAGTGGCTTTCTGAGAGAGGGGTGTCTCTTAGAGTACGCCCAAGTCTCGGCTAAAGTAATCAGCAAACTGGAGACCACCACAGTTGCATCGACCCCCTTTCTAGTATTATGCATGCAAACCAAGAGCTCCGACCGAGCGCTTGTTAACGACATGGAAGTCACTTCTGTAAAGTAGAGGAGAAACGTTTTGGATGTGGCAACCGTACGGCAGAAATCCCGGCTGAGAGCGGCTTCAAGGGACAGCGGAATACTGAATTCGGGCTTGCTTGCATTAATTTTTTTTAAAAGTGGACAATCATGTTTTTGTTCTTCTGGGGACTAAGTTTTTTAGTATTACTCTCTGGTTTTATGAATGCACTAGCTTCAGCAGGGACACCGCGAGGTTCAGAGAAAGGTACGAGCTCTTTTCGTGATCTTTTACTCTCTCATTCAACTCAGAACCTGAGGCGCGGAGAATGAATGACTTTTCCTTGCTTGCTTCAGAGCTCATAGCGCGCTGTATGAAGAGTCTTCGAGTAACAGTAACTGACTGACACCTGATTTATCTCGTGGAGTCTTAGGGGGGAAAAACACTGTTAGCTACTATTTTGATGGAGATTTTTCAATATATATATTTTTTGAAAGTAGTGTAGGCTGACAATTAATTATTTAAAGAAAACTTAAAGTTGTGTTCATAGGTTATGCATCAACCCTGTTACTCTTATATTTCCCTATTTGAGAATAATTCTCTCTCTCTCTCTCTCTCTCTCTCTCTCTCTAATCTATTCAAGGACAGGTTTAAGTGTTCTCTTTTTCATCACTTTATGTTTTATGTTTATCAGTAGGAAACGATCGTACACTGTCAACTCTGTTACCATGATTATTGATTACTAAAAATCAGGTATTTCAAGAAATATCGACATTAAATGGTCTTTCTAGCAAGTGTAGTTGTAATGGCAAATTACAATTTAAAACTGTCAACCCTGTTACCTGTTTGATACACAGACGCGCAGTGCAATACTCGACCATTTAGACAGTTTGTATGAAAAAAAAATGTTTTAATGTCACAAAAATGTTTAAATGTCACAAAAATAAACTTTAAAAATCATGAATGTCTCACTTGTTGTTACTTAATTTTACTATTCAATCTCTGTTTTCTACCACAGCGAAATTATCGCAGTTTGGCGCGTATGAGATTGTAACTCCGGCCAGAGTGAGTGAAGCCGGTGACAAACTGCCAACGGGCGTGCACTTCAAGAGGAGAAAGCGGAGTACCGACCCCGTAACCGGCAACATCTCCCATCATTGGACCTCTCCGAACGTCTATTACCAAATATCTGCCTTTGGGCAGGACTATTACCTTAATCTTACGCTCGAGTCGGGATTTATTGCGCCAGTTTACACTGTCACGATCCTCGGAGCATCCAGTGAAGGTTATAATTCAGAAGAGGGGGAGGACACGGAGTATCAGCACTGCTTTTATAAAGGACATGTGAACGCTGGGCAGGAGCATACCGCAGTAATAAGCCTCTGCTCCGGTTTGGTGAGTTTAACAAACGTTTATTAATAATAGTAATTATCTTAATCATAATTTATGCGATACAGGTCGCAGTATGCATTCGGAAACTTTGCAAATGTTCATATGCACTCCAGATCCTTCCTATGTGGTTACATAATTACTTGCACGCTTACAAAGAAGTTTGGTGCAAGTTAGTCGGATACACGCGCAACAATTTTGAGACTTAGAAAGTATTTTCCCAACATATTAAATCATGTATCACAAAATTACGCACTGTAAATGAGCTGGGTGACGCACACTTATCAGTGGCATAATCAGCAGTAGTGTGCTGACGTCAACGGCAGTCCATATATGGGACTCAGATGTCATCTATTGATGTGAACGTGAGTTCGAGTTCGATCCGTTTCTCACAGATCAAATTCAATGATCTGGGCATCAATTTCAATGTTAGAATATTTGTTTACTTTTGAATGTCTGTCAATGGAGATTGTTAGAAAGCATTAGATGTATTTTTCAATATGCTATGAGAGCTGTAGGCTTTCATTGAAAGCGGAGGGATCTGTGTCCCTAATTAGCCGCCTTTTCAATTAATCTGATGTTTGCATTTGAGTTTGCTCTTGATTGTCCTCAAGCACCATAACCACTGAACATGTTGATTTAACTTTCAAATAGCCTATTCAAAACATAAAAAAAAAACTTTTTAAAACAGAAAATGTAATGTTAACCTTTTATTCCATTTTAAAATATTGAAGAAAATCTGACACAACACGATCCATTTATCCCTCCTTCAGGGTTTGAACCTATGAAGTTTGGATTACCTGCCTATAGATAACACTACACAACTACCCCCATTAGTAGGCTATAGAGTGCCTGTAGATTATATGGTTATATGGTATTTTAATAAATTATTGCACATGTATTCTTATGCAGAATCTCAGGCAATTTTTAGTAAATTTGTCAGGCTTGTTTGGGATGGCCAGTTTGTATCCCTTAATATATAGGTGTATATAAACAATTTGTCTAAAATGTATTATCTGTAATACAATAACCGGCCTCAAACCTGTTCAATATGTTTCTTCTTGAAGATAAGGAGAGCATTTACCAATGTGCTTCTCGCTGGCTTTTAGGAAATTCACATTTCAAAACTTTATGCTTCGTAAGTGTAGCAGAATGTTCTGATAGTTATCAACAAGATTCTGCATTCATTACCCCCCTGAGGCCACTACACTGATATGCATGCAATGTATGTTTACTTTATCACTCCATCAGCCACTTAGGATTTGTATGTAAATCAAATCTTAGGGGGAAGTTGTAAGGGCAATTTACAGTCACACACAAAATGTGTCTATAGACTTCACTGGCTGTGGACCAATTTAAACTTTGTTGTTTGTTTTAGCTTGGCACTTTCAGGTCACCAGAAGGGGAGTTTTTTGTGGAGCCCCTTCATAGCTACAATGGTGAACATTATGAAGAAGAACACATCAAACCTCATGTCGTGTACAGAAAAGATGCTTCAAAAAAGACTGTAGATGACTCAACTACATGTGAAACTTCAGGTAAGCAGGAAGACACGCAAGTCTTATCGTTTGAGTAGAAAAATTTTGAGAGGTAAAACATCTGATTTTAAACTTTAAAGTAAACCAGTGTCGGTAATATTTATAATAACAAAACTGTATTGGATCTTGCATCACTGCAGTGAATTCAGTGACTCCCAGTGCATTGTACTGACTCATATTCAAGATAAGAAGCATTCATTTACCATATTGTTTCTATGTAGTTTTGCAAATGTTATGTTAACGCATAATTAAATTAACCAGTTATAATTCCGTTTTCTGTAAATCTAAATACGATTATGAATATAAGCACGGCACAACGCTTCTAGGCACGGAAACGGATATGCTATCATTGGCATTCAAATACTCATAGTGCTATTCATGGTTACTTTCACATCCTTTGCTTTTCTATTTTGAAATGTCATTGAATAGAAGTCAGTGGAACAGGAAAAATCATTTTGGAAGTTCTTGGTATCATTCCAATCTTAGTTTACCACCACAAAATCCTGTTGACTCTTGCACTTCCTGTGGCCTGAAGATAAGGAAACTCAAGAGGCCCAATACCATGAAAGCCGCGTGGTGAGATGCATTCTAGTAAAGCAATGCTAATTTTAAGTGTTTGTAAATTTGGACTGGGCTAATGCACGCTGCTGCGTATCAATAGCACTCAACAGTAGCTTTGTTTTTTGAATTACCCCTTTGGTATTCTTTGGTATTGTGTTATGTAAAGGAAACGTTTAGCCCCCAGAAGTGCTGGGAGAAGAGCTTATTTTAGTTTGCAAGAGTTTTATTGAAAGCTCCATTGTGGCTTTCTTTTTGTCTAGTGGAATAGGATTAATTTTGATTCCCAGTACACTTTTTTGTGAAATATTATTTTTCATATTTTAAAATGGAATTTATTCCTGTGATGGCAAAGTTGAATTTTTAGCCAGTCTTCAGTGTCAAATGATCCTTCGGAAATCATTCTAATAGACTGATTGGCACTCAAGAAACATTCTTCAGTTCAAACTAACTTTTACTGACCCTAAGCGGTGGCATGCATTCACTTTTATGGAAGCTCACCTGTCTACAATCCATATTATCATCTAATACAGATAATGATTAACCCTCCTTGGATGCATAATCACTTCACATTATTTCTTAACATGTATTGTTTTCCTCCTTCAATGCAGGACATAAAGAGCCACCCCGCAGACACAGGAACAGATTGAAGAGAAAGTCGCCCTCAAGCATGTTGTCCGACCTGGAGACTCTTAATTCCAGACTCTTCTCTGCCCCCTTCCCCTCCTCAGAAAACAAGCACAACTCCGCTAATGAAAGCAGTGACTCCAAGCCACACCGGAGATCAAAGCGTTTCCTCTCCTACCCCCGTTTTGTTGAAGTCATGGTTGTGGCAGACAGCAAGATGGTGGAACATCATGGAAGCAACCTCCAGCACTACATTCTTACACTGATGTCCATTGTAAGTTCTGCCCAGTTAACAATAGTCTCCTGGTTTGATGGGTTTGTGTCTGGGTTTGCTTTAGGTCTGGAGCTCTTGCTCTTACTATGCTCTTACGGCACAGATTATTAGCATGGGGTGAATATGTCTGACAGGCTTGATGAATGTTGAATATAAAACAAATAAAATCAGGTATGTTGCATGGACTGCATTCTTTAGATGCTTTTTCGTTGGAACTCACAGGGAGGTTAGATGACCTATATTTTGATCTTGGCAAAGGCTGAATTCTCAGCAGGATCTGGCAGCACAAGCTAGTTCTCAGTGGCCAAGAAACATTTTTTTTTCAACAGCTGAGGTTAACATCACGTGTTCAAAGAGGTCTTTGTGTATTGAAATTCAGAAATCAAAAAATCAAGACAGTAAATGTAAAAACCACCCTACAAAGTACTTTCAAATTTTGAGTGATGATATTTTGATTTAAATATTTTGTCAGTGGTGTCCTTAGTTACATCGAGATGATTACAAAAGATCACTTTCTTATAAACCAGGGGTCTCAAACTGAAACTACAGGATCCCACAGTTTAGATTATGTTCTCCAATTTTTATATGTATTACCATTCAAAAACATTTTAAAAGGTTTTTGAAAGAAGTCTCTTATGCTCACCAAGGCTGCATATTTGATCAAATTACAGTAAAATTAGTGTGAATTAAAAAACAAACAACTGTTTTTTTCTATGTTAATATATTTAAAAAAAAAAAAAAGTAACTTATTTCTCTGATGGCAAAACTGAATTTTGAGCAGCTATTACTCCAGTCTTCAGTGTCGCATGATATTTCAGAAATCATTCTAATACATTGGTTTTGTGCTCAAAAAGATATTTCTTATTCTTATCAATGGTGAAAAGAGTTATATCATATTTTTGTAAAATTGTAAATATCTTTACTCTCACTTTTGATCAATTTAATGCATTCTTGCAGAATAAAAGTATAATTTCTTACAATCTTACTGACCCCAAACAGTTCTGAAGAGTAGTGTATAATATAATAGCTGAAACTCTCACAGGGCTGTAGTTTGAGACCCCTGCTGTAAAGTAATTAGAAGCTCTGACAATGAATTCCAATTGTCTGTGTTCTCTCACTTAGGTTTCCTCCATCTATAAGGATCCCAGCATTGGAAACCTGATTAACATTGTTATTGTGAAGTTGGTCATCATAAAGAATGAGCTGGTAAGTGTTATTTGTGTGGATGTGTGCGCTTTTAAAATGTACTTAAGCAGTTTATTACAGATAAACCTTAATCTTATTCAAATGTTATCACCTGTCTTTGTTCTTCTATAGGATGGTCCCACTATCTCTTTCAATGCACAAGCCAGTTTGAAAAACTTCTGCATATGGCAGCAGAGTCAGAACCACCCAGATGACAGTCATCACTTGCATCACGACACCGCCATCCTAATCACAAGGTAAGAGTGATTTTTATGGAATGGTTTCGATTTTTTTTCTTTACCTATTCCTATTGCTCACAGGTAAGTTGCTCATGCAGTAAGTCTAGTTGTGTGATGTTTTGTGTCCTCTCTCCACAGTATGATTTCAGTTCCATTCATCTGGCAACACAAAAACTTTATACTTGTTGTGAACATTGAGCAAAACAGTACAGAAATGATTTGAGTAACAAAGTAATTATTTATGGTGCTACAGCTACTTAGGTTATACTTTTCAAGGCCATGAGTGCATGCATAAATAAGAAAGGACAGCACAGACACAAATGCAAGATTAAAGGATATACAAACTTGTGAAGCCTTGTCCTTTTTTTTGTTTTTAGGCAGGACATCTGTCGAGCACGGGACAAGTGTGACACTTTAGGTAAATCATCTTTGTGTGAAAATGGTGATTATGATCATATTAAAGTTGACAGTTTAACTACGGTGTTCTCTCATGCACTTTCAGGTCTTGCTGAGCTGGGTACAGTTTGTGATCCCTACAGAAGTTGCAGTATTAATGAGGATAATGGACTCAGTACTGCTTTCACCATCGCTCATGAGCTTGGCCATGTGTGAGTACCATTTTTGTGAAATATTTCACTTTGTAAATGTATGCGTACCTTCCCTCTTCAAAATAAATGCCACTTGAGTTCATTTTTGGCTATATAGCACAATGACAGTTATGCATTTTTAAGTTTTAAGTGTGGGTTAAGTGTCCAAATAATTGTCTTTAAATCATTTATTTTTAAGTTTTGAGTGTGGCTTAAGTGTCCAAATACTTTTTGAACATCTCCTGCATTATAAATGCTGTTTGTCGCATTGACTTTGCTTGAGAAGAGCTCTTATTATACCTAGAACTAAATTGTCTTTAAATCATTTATCTTCTATTGTGTTCTACTTTTTTTAAAGTACTGCTTTTAAAACACTCCACTTCTTCAAGGTCCACCAGTCTGCAAGTTTCTCAGGGCTCTTCACTGCCTTTTTTCCTATTTTTTAGTTGTGAGTCTTTTATTTTGGTATGTTTTGGGGAGATGTCATTGCCATTTGTACAGCTCGATAAAAGTGTGTGCAACTTCTCAAGGACTGTTCATCACTGCTGAAATGATTCAGTTATGCTCTGGGTTTTTTAGATTAATAGAGTCTTGGAGGTAAATTATCTAAATAAATGAGGTCATGGCACATACAGCGTTCTCATGATGGCCAAGTACAGTAAAACAAACATTCTATCGGTATCTGTTCCTATTTCAGTTTTCAGCTTGCCAAAAATCTTCATTAAAAGGCGAATATTTATGCCACGATATTGGCAAATGCATCTACACCTAAGTTTGCATGTACAGTCATATGGAAATGACCTCTAAAAGGCCTTTAAACGAACTCTCTTTTTGAATTCCATTCTTATCCAGTGGCAGGTGGTGACATCAGTGCCATGTGCTTGAGTGAGGATTTAGTCTTGGTGCTGTACAGTGCTATGCAGCGCGTACCACCTCTTTTCCCTATGGTTATCCCAGAATTTGATATGTTCTGCTGCTCATGGGATTATTACTTTGCTTACTGGTGGCCAACTGATATAGGTTTTTTAATACTGGCAATATTGCTAGCAATATCTAGAGAGCAGGGTGGCAAAAGGTCTATTTAATGCTGATATAAATAATACAGGTTATTGACGACAAATGAAAAAAAAAAAAAACTGAACTAAAATGAACACTTATTTTATGCTGTATTGACTAAATATTAACTGAAATATCCTTTTGACTGTTCCCATCTGGTGGAATGACCTGCCCAACTCAATCCGAGCAGCTGAATCCTTAGCCATCTTCAAGAAACGGCTAAAAACCCATCTCTTCCATCTTTATTTGACCCTCTAACTCTAGTATTCTCTTTTCTAATTTTATTTTTATCTATCTCCTCTCTTTTTATTTAAAAAAAAAAAACACACACACACACACACACTTGACCCTCTATCAATTGCATATTTATTCTGTAACTGCTAGCTTTTCTTAAAAAACTAAAACACTAGCTTTCTTTTCTATATTCTACTTGTTTAAAAAAAAAAAAAAACCTTGCTACATGTACTGTGTTAGGCTAACCGAGACTTGTCATAGCGCTTGCATGTTGTTGCTCTTTTGTTGGTTTTGATTGCTTCTATTGTCCTCATTTGTAAGTCGCATTGAATAAAAGCGTCTGCTAAATGACTAAATGTAAATGTAAATGTTATCATTTCCCCTATTTTCTATTTTTACATTTAGGTTACCTTTGCTATCATATTATATATATATATATATATATATATATATATATATATATATATTTTTTTTTTTTTTTTTTTTTTTTTAAATGTACTCCAATAATCTTTGTTTTATTTCCAAATTAACCCCCCCACCCCAAAAAATTTATTTACAAAAAAAAAAAAAACATTATTTACATAGTAGGATTGTGGTACAAATGTGAAAATACCTGGTTTTGGTCAGTCTTACAGATAGTGTGTAGATCAGAGTACATGTGTCCTGAACCTGCTCACCATCTTGTCCTGTTTGTGTGTGTGTGTGTGCATGTGTGTTTTCAATCATGCCCTTAGGTTCAACATGCCTCACGATGACAGTAACAAATGCAAGGAGGATGGAGTCAAGAACCAGCAACATGTGATGGCCCCTACGCTCAACTATTACACCAATCCTTGGATGTGGTCCAAATGTAGTCGGAAATTCATCACAGAGTTCCTTGAGTATGTAAACCCCATTTTACACTCCACACAGTCACAGGGTGTTGTTGAACCTGTGATATTGGTTTGAACTCTCGATGTTGAGCCCCACATGTCCAACGTCAACTTGCATTTGTTTTCTTCTAAACATTCTCAGCTGAGATGGAAACAACGTCATCTGTAGCAAACGGAACAGATTAATTTTTTTGTCTTCTGTCACTTACTGAGATCATTTGTGTTGTTTGTGTCTTGTTTGTCTTGTTTTTCTTCAGCTCATTTGTTGAACATTTATCATTAGCACAGGGTATGGTGAGTGTTTGCTCGATGAGCCAGTTTCTAGGCCATACAGTTTGTCCCAGCAGCTGCCTGGACAGATATACAGCGTCAATAAACAATGTGAGCTGATATTTGGGCCTGGGACACAGGTGTGCCCATATATGGTGAGAAGATCCCTCAGGGAATTGCATAACATACTGACATGGACGTTTTCTACTGTGTATCATCTGCTGTCTAATATTATTTATGGAGAAGTTTTTAATAAAAAACCATAAAGAGAATCCATAGGACAGCTTATTACTAATATCAAAGTGACATTCAAAGCATGTTACGTGTGCAGAAAAAATAAGTGTCAGTACAAATTTTGTGAGTAAGAGTGCGTGTTTAAGAGTTGTTTAAGCTAACAGTAAGTGTTTGGATGTTGTGCAGACACAGTGCCGAAGGTTGTGGTGCACCAGTCCAGAAGGAGTCCAGCGTGGTTGCCGGACCCAACACATGCCATGGGCCGACGGGACAGAGTGTTCTCCTGGAAAGGTAAGCACTCAGTAAATCAAATGTGAACATATTTAGACATTAAGCTCCAGTGTTGTTTAGATCCCAACAATATCTTCTTTTGTGTTAAATGACATGAGGGTGAATAAATGATGATAGAACTGTCATTTTTGGGTGAACTGTCCTTTTAAAGATAAGATTTGTGTAGCGTTTTCTATTGTGAAGCAATAATACATTTGGCTGGTTGCTTGTGGAGAGTATGTGATTAGTTTTGTGTATGTCTTTTGCAGATGAAAAGCAGATTCTTCAGTGTAACTTCAAACACATATTTCTTCCAAATAGCAACCAAATCACTTCCACAATGACACTCATCCTCACTGATATACTGCTTTGCCCCTGTCTCTGTTTTACAATGTTTCCCATATTGTGAACCCAAGTCAGACTTGCGTAGTGGTAGTGATTGTGAACGGCAATGCATTTCTCCTGACCTCCATATGAAAAGCGTTGCAGATAGCATCACAGAAGGGCAATTTTACATAGTTGCTAGGTATCTCAACATTGAATTGCTGCCATACATTGTTTTTCTCTGCATGTCATATGCTTTCGGTCTGGTATCATGCGGCTTGATGTATCTAGATATGCACAGGACCGGTCTCTTGCAGCTTGTTTTGATTTTCACACTGGGACCACCCATAATATGTGGATTGTCTGGTAATCATTGGGTGAAACTGTTTTAAATCTGAGCACTGCATCACAAGGCTTGACCCACGTGCAGTTTGATGGCAGAATAATGCTGTAGCTTGGCGTTTTGCTCCATAAAGTTTATTGCCATTAAAATAAGTTGACATGAATCATATGAAAGGGATCTTCAGAGAAGATTTCTGCATCAAAAAAGGTGGAGTCCCAGAACCTATTACGTAATCACCATGGATTGAAATTAAGATAGATGAGATTGATAATTGATAACTTAGATGCTTGACAAGAGTGAAACAAAACACACTTTGAATTGTCATATTGTGTGTGTATCAGCATCATTCCTTGTAATTCTAGTTGGTGGACTTTATAGCAGGCTGCACTGACTGGTTCTGCAATGATCTCATCTTTTCTGTGTTTGCTCCTTGCTTGCAGCATTGTAAACATGGCCTGTGCATCCATAAAGAGCATGAATCTGTTCCAGTAGAGGGGGCCTGGGGTGTCTGGAGTCCCTTTGGCACATGCTCAAGGACCTGCGGAGGGGGAATCAAGATCGCTGTGCGCGAGTGCAACCGACCCGTGTAAGCTGCCGCTCTTTGTAGTCTTGCATTCTCACTGGACTGTGAACTGGCACCAGGTTTCTCAATGTTCCTTGACAAATGACAGCAGCACAGCCACCCTGAAGAAGAATATTCTTCAAAAGAGATTGCTTACTTAATGCACAAGGGTAGACAGAAGGGTTTGCTCAATTTAAATTGCAGTCAGACACAAACGTCATCAAGAAAGCAAAAAGGGACTTTCTATGAAAGAAAGTTTTATTTATACTGTAGTTACATTTTCTCAATGTGAAGATGTGCTGTGTTTATGTGTTTTCATGACTTTTAGGCCCAGAAATGGGGGGAAGTATTGTGTTGGACGCAGAATGAAATTCCGTTCCTGTAACTCTGAGCCATGCACCAAGCAAAAGAAAGACTTCAGGGAGGAACAGTGTGCCAGTTTTGATGGGCGGCACTTCAACATCAATGGTCTACCTCCAAATGTCCGCTGGGTGCCAAAGTATAGCGGAAGTAAGGGATTTAGTTCTATGGTTGCAGCTGGCACAATAAAAAATTCAAGAGATAGTTCACTCAGAAATGAATATTTAAACATTAATATTAAAATATCACCATCATGTCATTCCAAACCTTTACATTTTTGAAAAATATTAATGCAGGTCTGTTTCAAAAATGAAAGATCATATAGTGACCATGTCTGTTCTGAAAAGTGACTCAAAAACTGATGTGAACAAATGATTTAGTCTGATATTTAAACTGAATCAATTAAAAGAACCCTCTCGAAAGAATGATGATCCAATTTCAACTCACTGATTCAATGATCCAATAACAGCAGTTCTTGATTTAACAGCTCACTAGAGAAGAAGATTTTTACTGAATATTGACATGGGCTGCATTTCCCAAAAGCATCGTAAGCCACCAGTGGTCTCTACAATCAACTTAGCTTACGATGCTTTTGAGAATCATGGTCTGTTCCTCACACAAAGCTTAAATGTACACCAGTTTTGGCTACATTTATGGTGCTTTGCTCTGTTGTGATTGGGAGCTTAAAAGACCTCACTACAAATTCTTCAACAAACCTTCTTTTTGCGTTCCACTGAAATAACTTAATAAACTGTAATAATAATAAACAATAACAAATATAAATATTTTTTAAAAGCATTAAAAAATCAAACTAAAATTAAAAATATAAGATAAGCAAAATATTAATAAATACTGTTATACTAAATAAACAATACTGAAATATATTTTTCCCTTGATGTTTGCCAGTAGCTCATATGCCCTCAGTATTTGTTGAAGATATCCCAATAGAATAAGTTTCTTAATTGTTTCAGTTCAAACATATTGTTCGACCAATATATAATTGCTTTCAGTATGTATAACCCACATTAAACAATTCCCCAGATTTTCCTCGTGATTTGAGACAAATCAAATGGCCAAACACAATTAGATTTTAAGTTTAAGTTTATTTTGTTAATTATTGTGTGGTACAAAGATGAATAGCTGTGATGAGAAACATTATCAATGTCCTAAATACGGTAAGTCAGACTGTATTAACTCTTTCTCATGGCTGTGTGTGCTGTAGTTCTAATGAAGGATCGCTGTAAGCTATTCTGTCGTGTGGCGGGCAGTACAGCTTACTACCAACTCAGGGACAGAGTTATTGATGGCACGCAGTGTGGGCCTGATACCAACGACATCTGTGTGCAGGGCCTGTGCAGGGTGGGTGCATTTGTGTGTCTATGTGGTGTGAAAATGCACCTTAAATCAGTGAACATCCTGCATAATCCAAAGCATTAGTCCTGTATAGTCCTGTTCAAGTGTCTTTTGAATTAATTCCACATTCTGTTTCTGCAGCAAGCAGGATGTGACCACGTGTTAAACTCCAAGGCCAGGAGAGATAAGTGTGGAGTGTGTGGTGGGGATAACTCATCTTGCAAGACTGTGGCAGGAACGTTCAACATAGTGCATTATGGTAGGTGACACAGGCTTTTATTTTAGTGCAGTTCTTTCCATGTTGGTCAAAGTAACCCAAAGCAGTTTAATTCAAATTTAGCTTGATTCGCTTTAGTTCCACACAGTTCAGCTCAATTACAGACTAAAAGAACAATAATATTTACTCTATAATAATATTTTTTGAAGAGTATTTTATTGATTTCTGCTTTTTTACAGGTTACAATGTTGTGGTGCGTATTCCCAGTGGTGCTACAAACATAGATGTGAGACAACACAGCTACTCAGGGAAACCAGAGGACGATAACTACCTCGGTAAGACAAGAAATTACATTAGACATTAAATACAATAACATAACCTTTTTTCAGTTGTAGTTCAATGGTTCAGAGGATTTAAATCAAACTTGGAAAAGTAATAATAAAAATTAGACATGCACTGATAATTGTGGCCAATATGGATGCTGATAATTATTTTCATATTATATTAATATTATGTTAAAATGATATACTGTTTTGTAATTAAAAATAAAACCCTATATATTCTTTAATATAATACTAAAATCTGTAAAATACTAAATGCTACACAGTATTAAATTTAAAAAAAATGTTATTTAATTATTTAAAGATTAACTTTAAATGAAGATTATATGTTGGCAAATGTAATGACAAATGAGCATACGATTAAATATCCAGATAACAATATGGCACTAAAATATCATGCATCCCTTGTAAAAATGTAATATTTATGTCAAGAGTCTATAGAGCATGCTATAATTCAGTTAGTGCTGATGCTTTACGCATCATTACAAGACAGTTGTCAAATGGAAAATTTATTTGCATATTCATCATGATCAATCCTAATTTCAAATGAATCCTATGGCTTTGATGTGCCATAGGTGAAATGATGTCAAGATTTACTGCAAGCTAACTTACAAAAGGCTTTTGCAATTGTTTTCATAAACATATTTGTGTTAATGCTTCTGAACTCTATAAACCTAAGGAAATATATGCTGTTTTCAGCAGATTACTAAGCTGTGCTTGTGTGTTTATTGATATCTTTGCATGCCTAAGTATAGGTGTAATTTGGTGCATTTATGTGTGTTTATGTATGAGGAGCAGGGGTTGGCCACTCTGTGTGAAGTAGTGAGGAAAGTAACTCAGGAAATTAGCTACATAATCACATTAGTGTGCAGTTTTGAAGCACACTGACTTCAGTAGAGCAAGACGTGGCCTCTTCACGGAATGCTGGATTTCTTTACCCACGATAAGCCTAATCTGCCCTGACTGTTGCTAAATCTGACTGTAAATGAAAATGTTTTATTCCGTAGGTCATGCAGGTCTTGTAGTGAGACATATTTGAGTTTAAACAAATAGACACCATTTAATTATTTATCCTGTGGCATGGCTGAATATATATTTGTTTTTTTGTGCTTGAACATAAAGAAAATAAAGCATGCATGTTGTTTCATTTTTGTTTTGCAGCCTTGTCCAACAGCCGTGGAGAATATTTACTCAATGGGGATTTTGTGGTCAGTATGTTTAAAAGGGAAGTCAGAGTAGGGAATGCTGTTATTGAATACAGCGGCTCTGACCATGTTGTTGAGAGAATCAACTGCACTGACCGCATAGAAGAGGAGATTATTATCCAGGTAATATGGCATCAATGAATTCAATTTGAACTTTTATGTTGTCTTACATTGTGAAACCTCACATTTTAACAACGTGTGAATAATGTTTAAACTCTTTGTAACACCATACTTTTGGCCTATATGTGATTTTTTTCAACTAGGTGCTATCCGTAGGTAACCTCTATAACCCTGACGTCAGGTATTCCTACAACATTCCCATAGAGGACAAACCTCAGCAGTTTTTCTGGGATGCGTACGGCCCATGGCAGGATTGCAGTCTTTTGTGCCAAGGTGGGTGTGAGAGAAGCAACAAATATTTTTTGTGAAACTTTTGCCAGAAAAGTCAGTTTAGAATTCAGTAAATTTGAACCAGACGTTTAATGCTGGCGGGGTCATCCAGTTCAGTGTTTCTTGGAAATTTGGAGAATGCAATGAGGAACTTTCTTTTTTCTTTCTTTGTCTAGATCACAAACATGTGTTTGAACTTGTGTATGTCTTGTGCTGTATGTTATGTGCATCAGGAGAGCGCAAGAGGAAGATCTTGTGCAGTCGTGAGTCGGATCGAGTGGTTGTGTCTGATCAGCGGTGCCATGGCTCTCCCAAACCAGCTGTGAACTCTGAGCCATGCAACACAGACTGTGAACTCAGGTACATGTCCACATTCACTAGTTTTATAAACCTGTAAGACCTTTGTTCATCTTCGGAAACACACAAAAAAGATATTTTTGATGAAATCCAAGAGTTTTCTGATCCTGTAAAACATGCTGCTTTCCGTAGAACATGCATGCGCATATCATTAATGTTCTTAATGATATTTAAGTGTAACAACATTATTCAAGATAAAAGGAGTCTGATTCAATGAGGACTATTAGAAAGCCAAGTCCTGACGGTGGCAAGAGGAGTTGGGGATGGAGGAGGGTAATTTGCTCCTGAGCAAGTGAAAAAGCTGCTGAATAATACTGAATAGACCTTATATAGGAATGCCGTTATAGGCGATGTATTCCTATAAGTAGATATGGATCAGCTGAGAGTCAGCCGATGCAAGCTTGAGTCACGTGACTGACCAGAACTAACGCTATACACTTGATTTTTGGGTAAACTATCCCTTTAATATTTTTATTCAGCAAGGATACAATAAATTGATACAAAAGTTAAAGGCATTTATAATGTTATAAATGATAAAAGATTAAGCAGCACAACATAATAATAAGAAATGTTACTTGAGCACAAAATCAGCATTTTAGAGTGATTTCTGAATGATCATGTGACACTGAAGACTAGTAATGATGCTGAAATTTGAGTTTTACCATCACGGGAATGATTGACACATTAAAATATATTAAAATAGAAAACAGATATTTTAAATAGTAATAATATTTTGCAATGTAACAGTTTTTTCTGTATTTTTGATCAAATAAATGCAGCCTTGGTGAACATAAGAGGCTTTTTTCAAAAACATTAAACAAACTTACTTACCCGACAATCTTAACTTTTGAATGAGTCTATTTATTTAGTTTGTTTTTGTAATGAAACCAGAAATAAGGCTGCATGGGGTTTAACTTTGTTACATTTATTCAATTTACAGGTGGCAGGTTGTTCGCAAAAGCGAATGTACAGCCACTTGTGGTCTGGGCTTCAGGACTTTGTACATTTACTGCATCAAACAGAGCAGGTTGGATGGGAAAACCCAGAAGGTTGACGACCGATATTGCAGCAACCAGCGCAAGCCTGAAGACAAGGAGGTGTGCCATGGAGACTGCAACCCTGGTGGATGGGCGTACTCTTCCTGGTCTGAGGTGCGAAAAACCTCATTGGTCTCAAATCAGCTCTTGTTAAATATATTCATGTACTTGAATGAATGTGGACTGTATTATATTTGACATGTGACTTACTATGAGGATTTTTTTCTTGGTTTTCTAGTGCTCCAGGAGCTGTGGAGGAGGAACACGTCGTAGGAGTGCAGTATGTGGAAAGTCAGCAGAAACTGATGACGAAACCAAGTGCAACCCACAAGAAAAGCTCACAGTCCAACCTTGTAATGAGTTCCTGTGTCCTCAGTGGAAAACTGGAGACTGGTCTGAGGTAAACACCGACCAGTGCATCCCATGAAAACATGGGCAGCTTCAAATGTAATCTGGATTTATGCAGACTATGCTTAAACCATCAAAGTAAAAATTTAGTCTTTCACCATGACTTATTCTAATGCTACTTTGAAATTCATTTTATAGTGTTTAGTGACATGTGGCAAGGGCTATAAGCACCGCCAGACTTGGTGTCAGTTTGGAGAGGAGCGTTTGGATGACCACTTCTGTGATTCCTCCAAACCAGAGTCAGTACAGGCCTGCCAACAGCAAGAATGTGCCTCCTGGCAGGTGGGACCCTGGGGACAGGTGAGAAACAAACAAACAAACAAACAAACAAAAAACAGTATTTAGGTGCATGACATGTTTAGGTATGTCAGGTATTACATGAAGTATATTTGATGCTTATGCCTGTGAAATGAAAATTCAAGTGTATTGTGATAACGCAATGTAATTTCCAGGAGTCAGTGCAGTCATAGCTGGCAGATATAAAATCAGATTATGTAAACAGATTATCACAGCTGCTGTGTGGGTGGAAAGTGACCACAAAAATTGAACGAGGTTAGGGACCAGACAAAGAACAACATTTGGTACTTTTGCGTCGATGTGGAACACATCTGAAACAGACATAACTATGCTGTTTATAAGGTCTGTGGATCCCTGAAAGTATTAAAACGTGTTTCATTTGCTTTTTAAAATAAGTTTTAAATGTTGTTCACAGAAGTCCCACATTAGTTCATTGAAAAACTTGCTTCTCAATAGGCAGCCGATTTACGATGCTTTGCTGCATGTACTTAAATAAAATGTCATCAGAGCAAGTTTAAAGTTTTCATCTTGTTTTTTTTTTTTGTTTGTTTTGTTGTCAGCTGTACATGGAAATCAATAATCAACATTCAATAGTACAAAACACTGTGCTGCTTTAAAACAGTGTGAATGTGCCATTTTTTGAGTTTGTACCGCAGGATATTTGATATTATTGCAAAGGTGATAATAGACTTTTTTCATTCTGATTTATATGATAACCACAGTTGAATACCAAAAAAGTAATATAAACACTATCATTCAAAAGTTTAGAGTTGGCAAGATTTTTTTTTTTTTGAAAGAAAGTGCATTTATTTGATCAAAACTACAGTAAAAACAGTAATATTATGAAATTTTATTACAATTTAAAATATCTGGTTTTTTTATTTTTTATATATTTAAAAATTTGTTCCATAATAGCAGCTCTGAATTTTCAGCAGCTATGCCACATGATTCTTCATATATCATTCTGATATGCTGATTTTGTGCTTAAAAAAGATTTGATCATTATTATTAATGTTGAAAACAGATACTTTTTTTTTTGGAAACTGTGGTAGTCTTTTTCAGGAGTCTTAGATGAATAATCAGTTCAAAAGAATTTACTTAAATCAAGTAATTTAAGAGTATTGAATATAATAAAGTTTTTTAGCCAATTGCCAATCATACAGTTGAGCAGAATGTGGTGCTAAAATCTTTTTTTAAGCTTTTTGTTACAAAATCCATCTTAAATACTTTTTAAAACTTACAGACACCATGTGAATATCATCTATTCATGGATAATCTGTTTTCTATCCACTTGAGCAGTTTATGACTGTCTTCAGAAAAGCAAATAGATTTTTTCCAGAGATCACTCAGAGGGGAATCATATAATTTGTAGCATTTGTGTGGGCAAACTATCTTTAAGTCCTAAAGTATGATAGAGATTAGACATCATTCTTGCATAGATTAAGCAATCATGATAAATGCATGTTTGAGGTGCTTTATTGAAGCATATGCGATCTTGCTGCAAATGCTGCCACACGAGCTTGACCTTGTTGCAGTCAAGTCAGCGATGAGGAAAAGAGATAAAGAAAAGGAGAAAGGTGGACAAATTACTGGCCCATGTCCCAGGTTGCCCATGTGGGTGCTTATCACATCAGTGCTGGATTGATGCCAGCAGTCCAATAGTGGCAGCCTTAAACTGCTTATTCTCCTGGGTAATTCATAGGCATTACAATGTAACATTAAATAATATACTGTCCCTAACTGACCTCCCTCTTTATTTGTGTGTGTAGTGTACCACCACATGTGGCCCAGGGTATCAGATGAGAGCTGTGAAGTGTGTGGTTGGCTCGTACGGCTCTGTCATGGATGACTCTGAATGTAATGCAGCAACACGTCCAACAGACACTCAGGTAAGAGCATTGATCTCTAACATTCACACTGACTCTCATTCATTTCTCTCTTTCTCATTATTGATTGCGAACTAAGAATTGTGTTAGTTTTTCATAATATAACTACTGAAAACCAGAAAGGGGTGAACCAGTCTTCCTGGTTCAATTTGCTGTATGCTTGCTGAAATGAAAGAGCAAAGAAGCCAGGGAGTGGGTTAAAAGTTGCTTTTAATAGCTGAACCACAGCACAATTAAGAAACCTTGGAGATCATGCATTACCGTTATTGCAAACACTGTTTTGCTTTGAAATGGACGTGATGTGTGGCACTGATACATTAGAGGGATAGTTCATCCAAAAATGAAAATTCGGTCATCATTTACAAGTTGAGTTTTTTTTTGTTTTTTTTTTTTGAATGTAAAAGAAACCATTTTAAAGAATGTTGACAACCAAACAGTTGACGGTAACCATTGATTCCATAGTATTTCTTTAATTCTCAGTAACTACTAGCAACTGTTACAGGTTTAGAACAACATTTTTGGTGAACTATCCTGATTCGTTTGCGTTTTATGCATTGTTATTCACTTAGTTTTTTAGTTACCAGTCATTTTTTTTAGGTACTATATTAATGACTGTGCAGTAATTTGAAGAAAGGTGTTGTCTCTTAAGTATGTACAAGTATTATTTCACACCATCCTAGTAGTTTTACATCATCCTGGAATGAGAAACTGGAAGAGAAAAAAAAGTGCATGCAGGTACAGCCTGAAAGGCAGAAATGAAGTTTTCCACCCAGCATATTTATCATCTGCACTCAATAGGGCCTTGTCTGAAGGAAAAGCATGGGTCTACACACAAACACACGCTGCATCAGGCCATTAATAGGAAATTAACCTTAAAAGTGTTCCCATGGTTTTGAAATATCTGGAAATATTAGGGAATTTAAAATGTATGTTTTTTAGGGCTGTAAAAGACGTCAATTGATATAATCTTGAAAATGATATTTTAAGATTATTATTACTTTTTACTAGATTATTACTTTTAGTGAAGTAATGTGAGTGAATCAGTGTTTTGAATCAGTTTATTTCAGTGAATTGGCCAAATAGGTACACAAAATCAATTTATTAATGATTCATTCATCTGAATCTGAATTTTATTATTAAAATTATTATAAACACCTGGAAAGAATAAAGAAATACATTGGTCAAATAGTGTGGGAACCCTGTATGTAACTTGTGTGTTTGCATGTGTAGTTTTTCCATTATGAACTGTTGGGATTATAACTTCCATGTCTATATAGTTCCACTGCAGATTTATAGTCATAGATAAATAGTCATTTAAGTTCATTTGCAGTCATCTGGATCTTGATTTTATCTACTTAACAATCTGCACATACCTGCAAAATTACATTTACCCCGTTCCTCCTCAGCCAGTATAATTGTGCTGCAGAGCTGGAGTGGCTGAATGCTGCTGAGTATTTTATGAACTTTCTTGAGGCATTGGTTTTATAGAGCTTCACAAGGCTTTTAGGAGATGAAAGAAAGAGCCCTTTTTTTCCCACCATCAAGCCAACCAGGTTGATAAAAGTCTGAGAACATGTATACATAAGACATATACTGTATTATACACTATAAGAGACAGAGAGAGAAAAAGAATTTAATAAATAAGGGATATTGTACAGTCAGCCAGATTATCGCAAAATAAACCCAGGCAGGATGATCAGGACTCGGACGCGAAAGTGAAAGGATCTTGTATCACCCTAAAGGAGTTTATTTTACGATAATACCAGGATGACTGTACATAATCCCACATATTACACAGCTACTTACCAAAGTAAAATTTTGATTTGAGTTTATATTATAAAGTTACATAAAACATAAACAGAAAGAACAAGCATAGCTCTGCAGTAAATCGATTGCTGTGTAGGAAAACGGTCAATTATACTATACAGTCTTTATATTCAATTATCTGAATGCAGAACGCTGTGATTGACCAATCAGGGTCAGGTATTTCAGAGAGACATGTAAAATGATTGGCGAAGGCAGAAACCAAGGGGGAATAAGTGGAGGTAGGTGGGAGTGTGAGAGAGTCAGGAACCGAAAGGAGGGATACAGCAGACAGAACGAGAAAGCAGGAGGCCCCCTGGTTTTAAATCCTCTATTTGCTGTAAGGCGCAGTGACCCAGAACAAGTGATTCCAGCCAGTCAAGCATAAATCAAGCACACTGGCTCCAGGCTTGAAGCCCTACCGGCCTCACCCCTAGAGTCACGGATCTTCATTACCGAAAACTGATTGTCCTTCCCCACTTCCTCCCTTCCATAGGACTGTGAACTCTCGCAGTGTCCTGTTACTCATCCTGTTGCCCCGGAGACCAAAGTGATGTCACATCCTGGTCATAAAACACAGTGGCGCTTTGGATCTTGGACACAGGTACGTTCTTGAATAATGTCATGTTTATGAATTACTGTTAGTAGTTATTGTGCTAGACAATATGGTAGGTTCTGTAGATATTGTAAAATGGTTGTTTCTTACAATAGTGCAGTGCCACCTGTGGAAAGGGCACCCGGATGCGCTATGTAAGTTGCCGTGACCAGCAGGGTGGAGTAGCAGAGGAATCAGCCTGCTCCCATCTTCCAAAACCTCCTGCTAGTGAGGTTTGCTCCATAGTGGCGTGCGGACAGTGGAAGGTCCTGGAATGGACACCGGTAAAGAAAATATACCTTTTTTATCTCATAGTAATTTAATTGAATTTAAAATTGAATTTAAAATTGAATTTAAAATTGAATTTAAAATTGAATTTAATTTAATTTAATTTAATTTAATTTAATTTAATTTAATTTAATTTAATTTAATTTAATTTAATTTAATTTAATTTAATTTTAGCACAACTATTTTGTGAAAAGTTGAAAAATGAACCTGATGATTTTAAGCATAATTTAAAATTGTTTTTGTATTTCAATGGAACAAGGAAAATGATTTGCAGAGAGTTCACATGGTCAGGATCACAAATTTACTTATTTCATCTGTGACCTAGAAATAGTGCATACTTTTTTTTTCTTTTCTTTTTTTTTTTTTTTTTTTTTACATTTTTTAAAATCCTTAAATATTTTTATTTTTATTTTCAAGTTTAAATTACATTTTGTGGTCTCAGACATTTAGATCCCACTGTATTTATTCAGTATATTTGTCCAATATTTACATACCACTGTGTTAGCCAGCATTGTTTCAATACTGGAAGTATTTGTATTTTCATTCACAGCTGTTCTACAACTTAATATCATAGACCATTGACCTTGATCATTCTGCTCTCATTCTGGTGTTCAGAGCTCAGTTGTAATTGGAAACTGATGAGAGTTCATTTTGTGTTACTCTTGTGTGCAGATGGGGTTCGGTGTGCATACTGTTCACATTTATACAGGAAGACAAGAATTAGTGTGGTGTGATTGCTTTAGCCAATGTCCTCCTGCTTTTTAGTTTTTAAATCAAGACATTCAGATATCTGAAAAAGTCAAACACACTAAACTAAGGGGACTATTTTTCTTCCATTTTTAATATAAGTAATAGGTCATTCAAAAATACAAATCCTGCCAGTTTCAAGGTTAAACTTAAGTGTGGTGGGTTATCATCTTAATATATGGTGTTATTGTTCAGTATAATGTGTTTTCTGTGCAATCATGTGTGTGCGTGTCTGTCTGTATTTACAGTGCTCCGTATCCTGTGGTCAGGGTAAGACTACACGGCAAGTAGTGTGCATGAACATCAGCGATCAAGTTGTGGAAATGAGTGAGTGTGACCCAGATGATCAACCAGCAACAGAGCAGGAGTGTGCCATGCCCCAGTGTCCGTCTCGCTCCAGCAACCACGGGGGCTTTTCACCTAACACTGATTCTCGGAAAAAAACTGCTCCCGCCGGACGAACTGACCGTAACAGAGCTGGCAGACCCCACTCACATCAATGGCGGACTGGACCATGGGGGGCGGTAAGTACCTCTGAAAATGATTATGTCTCTGCATGTCTCTGATATTTGATATATTCCACATACTAGTCCTGTTAGAGAGCTTTTTGCAAACCCAGGAACAGAATAACATCTTAAGGTGTTGAGCTCACCAGTACATGAACTCTAAGAAGTCATCCAAGCAGCAGCATTTCCTCTGATAAATGCTGCTGTTTCCTTCATGATATCATTGCTTTAAATAGTCTTTAGAGTTCAAAGAACAGCTAAATATTGTGCAGTA
The DNA here is from genome assembly GCA_039654775.1 of Spinibarbus caldwelli. Taxonomy (NCBI): domain Eukaryota; kingdom Metazoa; phylum Chordata; class Actinopteri; order Cypriniformes; family Cyprinidae; genus Spinibarbus; species Spinibarbus caldwelli. The sequence continues at coordinate 8,389,374 of CM077254.1, forward strand.
TTTGGGAAGCTCTTCCTTTTTGTCTTGTAGGTATTTGTAGACCTTTCAAAAAGTGCTTCCTTTATAGCTATATATAATTTGCATCCTTCCAAGTGATGGTAATCATGTGCAATTGAATGATTCTGATTCCACTTATTAAGGATATAAATCATGATATTTTGAATATTACTGTCTATCAGTCACATTACATCTGTATGTATATATATATATATATATATATATATATATATATATATATACACACAGTGGGGGGAAAAAAATCATTTGATCCCCTGCTGATTTTGTATATTTGCCCACTGACAAAGAAATGATCAGTCTATAATTTTAATGGTAGGTTTATTTTAACAGTGAGAGACAGAATAACAACAAAAAAATCCTGAAAAACGCATTTCAAAAAAAGTTATAAATTGATTTGCATTTTAATGAGTCAAATAATTATTTGACCCCTTTGCAAAACATGACTTAGTACTTGGTGGCAATCACAGAGGCCAGACGTTTCTTGTAGTTGGTCACCAGGTTTGCACACATCTCAGGAGGGATTTTGTCCCACTCCTCTTTGGAGATCCTCTCCAAGTCATTAAGGTTCCGAGGCTGACGTTTGGTAACTCAAACCTTCAGCTCCCTCCACAGATTTTCTATGGGATTAAGGTCTGGAGACTGGCTAGGCCACTCCAGGATCTTAATGTGCTTCTTCTTGAGCCATTCCTTTGATGCCTTGGCCGTGTGTTTTGGGTCATTGTCATGCTGGAATACCCATCCACGACCCATTTTCAATGCCCTGGCTGGCTTCAATGCCCTGGCCCTGACGGTACATGGCCCTGTCCATCGTCCCTTTAATGCGGTGCAGTTGTCCTGTCCCCTTAGCAGAAAAACACCCCCAAAGCATAATGTTTCCACCTCCATGTTTGACGCTGGGGATGGTGTTCTTGCGGTCATAGGCAGCATTCCTCCTTCTCCAAACACGGCGAGTTGAGTTGATGCCAAAGAGCTCGATTTTGGTCTCATCTGACCACAACACTTTCACCCAGTTCTCCTCTGAATCATTCAGATGTTCATTGGCAAACTTCAGACGGGCCTGTACATGTGCTTTCTTGAGCAGGGGGACCTTGCGGGCGCTGCAGGATTTCAGTCCTTCACGGCGTAGTGTGTTACCAATTGTTTTCTTGGTGACTATGGTCCCAGCTGCCTTGAGATCATTGACAAGGTCCTCCCGTGTAGTTCTGGGCTGATTCCTCACCGTTCTCATGATCACTGAAACTCCACGAGGTGAGATCTTGCATGGAGCCCCAGACCAAGGGAGACTGACAGTTATTTTGTGTTTCTTCCGTTTGCAAATAATCGCACCAACTGTTGTCACCTTCTCACCAAGCTGCTTGGCGATGGTTTTGTAGCCCATTCCAGCCTTGTGTAGGTCTACAATCTTGTCCCTGACATCCTTGGACAGCTCTTTGGTCTTGGCCATGGTGGAGAGTTTGGAATCTGATGGATTGATTGCTTCTGTGGACAGGTTGTTTTTTATACAGGTAATAAACTGAGATTAAGAGCACTCCCTTTAAGAGAGTGCACCTAATCTCAGCTCCTTACCTGTATAAAAGACACCTGGGAGCCAGAAATCTTTCTGATTGATAGGGGATCAAATACTTATTTGACTCATTAAAATGAGTCATTTTAGTATATATGGTAATAAATTCAATGTATTGCTTTTAATTACTGTTTTTGTATTGTTTCTGTCATTCTCTATTTCTCTTATCACATTTAATTCTGCTTATTCAGAACTTAGCTAAAACATAATTTATGTTAGTATTGCCATACCATCAAGAGTCAAGCATTAATAAAACGGAATGTCAATCAGTTCCAGCATTTTCTAAAAAAAAAAAAGAAAAAAAAAAGAAGGAAATAGTCATAATCTATTCCAGTCATAATTGTTCTCATCAAAGGAGTCAGGGTTGGTCAGTGTTTATGTATTGAAGTATATTTTCCGTCAACGCTAATGGAATGTGAAATTGGTCTATTGAGAATGTGCTTGCTTGTGATTGTGTGGAAGGCATGTGTGTGTGTGTGTGGCCCTTCTCTCATTATGTAGCTTCTGTTTCTCTTTCACACCTCTCAGTGTTCAAGTACCTGTGCCGGAGGATTCCAGAGGCGTGTGGTGGTGTGTCAGGATGAGAACGGCTACCCTGCCAACAGCTGTGATGAAAGCACTCAACCCATAGAGCAACGCTCCTGTGAGTCCGGCCCCTGCCCTCAGTGGTTCTATGGCAGCTGGGGTGAGGTAAGATACTCTCAATTCAATTGAATTGGTTTTATTTAATCAAATGTATTCTACTGTTGAAAGGTTTGAGCTCAGTAACATTTGTTTCAAGAAATTTATATTTTAATATTTTATTTAGAAAGGACACAGTAAAATGTTCAAAAGTGACAGTAAAGACATTCGTAATGTTAAAAAAAACATTTATATTATACAAATGTGTTCTTTTGAACTTTCTATTCAACAAAAAATCCTGAAAAAATGTTTCCACAAAAATATTAAGCGGCACAGCTGTTTTCAACATTGATAATAATAAGAAATGTCTGTTGAGCATAAAATCAGAATGATTATGAAGGATCATATGGCACTGAAGACTGGAGTAATTTAACACAGAAATCAATTACATTTTAAAATGTATATACTGTATAAAATAAATCAACTCCAAACGTTTGAATTGGTGTATGCATGTACGTATATGCTATCCATTAGCTAAGTAAGACAGGTTTTGGTCACATTACACGATTTCCATTTTAATCATGCATTAACATTTTTAATCACATTTACAACTGGTTTGTAAAATCATTTTTTTGCATTATGGTTCAATATAGGATTTGTTTGCTATTCAGACAAAATATAAAAAAGGATATTTGAGTAGGATAGGCCGACATGTCTTATTTTGTCTATTTGAACGAAGCTTTAGAAGTGTGCCCACTTAAGAGAAAATCGTGAGATTATGATATTTTGACATTATATATGTGGTCCAAGCCGTCTTTTGAAAATGTTCTCTCATAAAAATTCTATCTGTTAATAAAACCAGACTTTCACTCTTTCTTTTCTCTCACCCATACTCTGTTTCTGCCTCCCTAGTGTTCAAAATCCTGCGGAGGAGGGATAAAGACCCGGTTGGTCGCTTGTCAGCGGCCCAACGGGGAGCGCTTTAACGATCTGAGCTGTGAAATTCTTGACAAACCACCCGACCGAGAACAGTGCAATACTCAGTCCTGCTCTATTAACCCTCACTGGAGCACAGACCAATGGAGCTCGGTACGCTCGTAACTATTTTAACTTTTTCCCTTCATAAGTTCTCATTCTCACAACATGCCGATGTTTCTTTACGCTCAAGACATGAAGAAAACAAACTGAAACTCAAATGGTTTGATCTTTGAGGAAGCAAATAGCTGGTTTTAACGTTTGCTGCTTTTTAGCGAGTTTCGGTTGCACTTAAAGATCTACCAAACATGCAGTTAAATATTGTTTTAGAGGTTTGTTTCCTGACTGAAAAAGTGAGCATCTCTTTGGTCGATGTGTTGAAGTTTGAATGCTGTTTTGTTTGCTTTTGTCCCCATTTAATTTTCTGTTAGGTTTCTTTTGCCCAGTGCAGCTGTACTTTGGATAAATACAAATCATTGTGACGCCCTTTGCTATGGCTTGTGTTCAAAACACAGTACAGTTGTATATAGTATTTAGAATACATGGGCAGCAACGCTTGTATTGCTTCACTTCAGAGCTAAAACATCTGGCCACAGGCAGTTTACTTTATTATATTGAAACAGTCTTTCTGTGGTTTTTCTATCGATCTTCATAATTCATTTCTCTTGAATTTTTTTTTCAACCATACCTCACATGAACTCAGCTAGCCATTGACCATTTTTAAATTTATGATGGTGCTTTTTCAGTACAAGGGAGACATTATGTGAAAATCTGTCTATAGTTGCTATATTTTTGTATATTTAAGGTAACTTACAGAAGTACATTTTAAGCAAATACAAAAAGTTGTGACCTAATCTGAAATCAAATGTAGTTTTATGTCATTTTGTCTGTTGATTTGTTCTGCAATTGTAATATTTTTCTAGGTTATTTACAAAATCAGTAATATTTCATTTTTTGTGTGTATTAAGCAACAAAAAACATGTTTAGTCTAGTGTGTAAAATTCCTCATTGCATTTCCCTCAGACCCAGGGAAGGCCAGTTTTTTTTTCCTTTCTTTTTTTTAATATGCTTGTTGGCCAGTTGCTTGTGTCTACCTCAGTCTTAATGAAGAGCCCCACATACATCTTCCATCCACTTTATATTTGTGGATAGTGATAACAAATGCTAAGCTATCCTATAACATCCATAACCAACCATTCATTGCTTAATTTGATCTAGTCTCTCATGGATATAATAGTATATATTTAAAGAAACATACAGTGATGAAAAAAAGAAATGGCACAAATCATTATAAATGATGTATGATTTATTAAATTATAATTTATTTTATCTATTAACACTGATGGAATGTCAATCCAATATCTTTTCTAAATACGACACTTTTCATAGGGTGTACTTACTTTTTCACAGCACTGTATTTATACAAATTTTTTTTTTTTTCCAAAGATGTAATGGTGCTATTCCCTTTCATGACATGGTCTGTTAATGTAGCCAGACTGAAAATTAAGTGGTTTAAATCGAATGGCAGTAATGATGAAGGTGTGCATAAACATTTCTGTATATTAATGTATGTTTTTGTATTTATTTCTGCTGCCATATGTTTGTCCATATTTGTTTGAACCTGTTGACGATGATGGTCAAATTAAACAACAAGCTTTTCTTTTTTCTTTTTTATTATTATTCATGTGGTTTGGAAAAGTAGGCAATTTTTTGTAATGAATTAATAATACTAGTTGATTTGTGAATTAATCATCTAGAAAAGAAAATGACTTTGAATGTTTAATGTCTTGTATTATTTTGAAGGTGTTAGTTTTTTAAAAAAGATAGCTTTTTTTTTTTTTTGCCAATTAAGCATATGTTTTCAAATCAAAGAAGGTACAAAATCACTGAGCTTAATAGCTGTTGTTTCGTGTGTCAAACTTCCAATTCTGTATGACTTTTTTGTGTTATCCTGCTGCTTTTATTTCATTTCTCATCTGAGTATTCAACATCTTTTACCTGTTTTACTGATCCTTAAATGGGGGTCTTTTTTTTGGTGCTCATTCACCTCAATACCTACAGAAGAAGTCTATTACCGCTGTCTATTTCCTTTTGGACGACAAAGGATATTAACTAGCCCTGATGGTGGTGACATGGTCACAGTCAACCGAGTGAGCATACATCAAAATAACAAGGGCATGGGGGGCCAAGGATGGCCTTTGATCTGTGGCCTTTACCGGCCTTCCTTTACCGGCTCATCTAATCAGAATGGACGCACTTCTCAGAAAGAGTTTTATTCTTATTGGAAGAATGAACGGCAGAAGCGATGGCCCCACATAGCATGGATATCTGTGTGCAGTTTGATACTTGGAAGTCCTCACGTTGGAATGTAGTGAGGCACGTGGCCAAGTACATTGCCATTCCTGGACTGATCATTTGTGGCAACAATTTAAAGGAAAAACAATGTAATTTTGCATGGTCTAAAAAGCCATGATCAGTTAACTGAAGGGTGGCATTACAATTAAACTTATATGTTTTGATTGCATTCAGAAGTCATGAATTAGAATATTTGTTTTGAACGTTTTATTAGCATAACAAATATACATGTATTGTTCATTTTTGACAAAAAAAAAAAAAATCACATATACACTTGTTTTTCATTTGTATTTTATTTTTCTATTGTCAATTCGATGACTTTTGGTTAAACAGTTTTGCTCTGGGAAGCAAACTCAAGCTTGTGCATTTCAGGATTGTGGGTGGTTTTTAGATAAAGGGAATTTTTAAGTAAATTTCCCCTGCATTGGAATCCTTTTGAGTGTAAAACTTGGTAATTTGTGCTCATTAAATCAGTGGTGCATTCATTTAACAACAGTATGGCAGCTTTCCACACCTTAACCGCGACTGAAGTAAAGGCCTTGTCATATGAAAACAAATTAAATGATATATTTTATGATAAACTAAATGATATGGCCCCTAAATATTCAGACACATTATTGCTGTATGTAAAAACCATTTCAGATGTCAATAAGTAAACTACCAGCCATTTTAAGTGTTTTAGAGCTGATTACAGAAATCAGCACCAAGATTGTGAAGCAATTTATTAAATGTATGCTTATTGATGTTTAATATCAACTAAAGAGACCTTCACACACTCACACAAAACTAAGTATGCAACTTGTAATAGAATCCCTAAAAGAACATATATATTACACATTCTCACACATAAACACACTGTAACATTCTGAGGCAGAGTAAGCAAGTGTATGATTTATTATGAATCAATTTTTAGGGCTTTGGATGAATTAGTAAAGTGGATCATTATAGCAATGGTACATGGAGGTCTTGCTTTAAAGATAAAAGTGTATTTTTATATCATTTTATGTAGTTTTTTGTTTTTTGTTGTTATTTTGCTGCAACTGTCCATGTTGTCGCTACTGAATTTTGTACAATATGTAATCAATTGAACCAATTGTATATATTTTGGTACTGTAAATATTTGTAAAAGCAACTATATATATATATATATATATATATATATATATATATATATATATATATATATATATATATATATAATATGAATGTTAATCCGTTTGCCCAAGACCTATTTTGTTCAAAATGAATTCCATCACCTTCAATACAACTATGACACACTGACTTGCTAGACTTGCTTCCCTTGCTATCCCCAGGAACACATTATCCAATTGGGGAGTTTCTGTTCTCTTAGTTCCTGTATTTCGTGAATGCATGCTGGGAATGGACTCGTTCAACTTCAGACTTGTCGCATCATATCCATCCTCCCTCTACGGGGCCCTTTGATTATCCGTTCCTCTCCCATCCTGGGGTCCAGGGAAGCCTCTCTCTCTTTTCCCTTTATCCGCTGGTGCCAGAAAATATGTCACTGTTTCTTCAGCTCGGCAAGCAGATGAAGCGACTGCCATTCATTATGATTCAGAGACATTTTCTTTCCTCTTTTAATACTGTAAATAGTATTTGAGGTAAAAACAAATGATTTGTTTATGCTGCTCCCGTTGTATATCATGTATTATGTTATTGGTATCTTATAATGTAAATGTCCATGTACTAATTCTCCACATAGCATGATGTGCTGTCAAAACGGTAATAAATTTGAAAGTAATTACAATGATTACCACAGGACTGATCTATTCTTTTGTTTACTTTGACTTACCCATAAATTCACATATGTAGACATAATCAGCTTCATAATCAAACATAATCACCTCAAATGACACACTAATTAGGCTTGTGTTTATCAAGCAGTTGGATTTCACTGTAGCTTTTTTCCCCTTCTTGCAGTGCTCTGTGTCCTGTGGGAGAGGATACAAGTACTGTAATGTGACTTGTGTCAGTAACTCGGGCCAATCCCAGAAGAGAACTGCCTACACCTGCCCCTCCCACAAAAGCAAAGGCGTTGCAGAGATGGGAGGTGCCCCAAGTGGAAGACGGGAAGCTGGGGAGAGGTAAAACTCACTTTATTATGTATCACACTGTGTGCGTGCATATATGGACTACCATTAAAAATATTTGGGGTCCATAAGGTTTAATTGTGTTTTAATATATTTTAAAATGTAATTTATTCTTGTGATGACAAAGTTGAATTTTCAACAGCCATTACTCCAGTCTTCAGTGTCACATGATCCTTTACAAATCATGCTATGCTGATTTGGTGCTCAAAGAAACATATATTATTAATAATAACACTGATAAAATATTGAAAATAGCATTAATATGAATATAAAAATACATCTATGAGTATACTATTATATATTAATGTTGATAATAATAATACTTAATATTAATATATTAAGGCTCAAGACTGTTGTGGTGCTTAACATTTTTATGTAAACCATCAGAGATTTTTTTTTCAGGATTCTTTAATAAAAAATAAAAAAAATCATAAGAACATTTTTTGTTTGTTTGTTTGTTTTAATTGAAATAGAGATATTTTGTAAGAATGTAAAAGTCTTACCTGTCACTTCTGATCAATATACTGCACCCTTGCTGAATAAAAGTATTCATTTCTTAAAAAAATAAAAAATAAAATTCTGAAACCAAACTTTTGAACTGTAATGTAAATATATATTTTAGGTCATCAGCAGCATCAAGGTTTAGAGATTTACAGAAGCAGTCTATGTAGTAAATAACTGAAGAGAAGGATATGCAGAAAGATATATGTATTTGTATGGCACAGCATGTCCCAATTTCACAGTTAGAAATCTGTTAAAGCCCTCATTTAATCTTCACTTACTCATACATTTATGCATACTTTTTTTGCTAAATCATTTGAATACTGCCCCACCAAAACCAATGTAATATATTTAACAAGTCATTTAAAATGTAAATGTATAATGTAAGATGTGTTCAGAGATCGCTCACTGTTTTAATATATTTCCCAATAGGATACAGTAGCACTCAAAATCTTTCTTTTCTATGAAAATTACTCCCATACACAGAATATCTCTGCCTGTTATATCAAAATATTCTTGATAAAAAAGCAATCCAACAACTTTTCCTATCACCAACCAAACACGCATTATCAAATGACTCATGATCTACACACAATGACCAATATTTAAACTCATGCAAATGAATGGAGAGCCCAATTCCATCTTATTTCATTTCATCCTGTTTCATTGATATTTTAGCTAAATGTCAAACTTCATCTTCTGTGTACACCACAAGCAGGCTTGATGATACAGTAAAATGAGAGTTAAAGTAAACTGGCAAAATTTGTTTGGCAAAAATTCTTTAATGGTTATTTTTTATGGAAGAGTTGAATTTCTTTTCTTCTCCGTTTTACTTTTGCCAGCATTTGGATGGCATTCATGCAATGAAAAACCCACCTAGGCTCATCACATTTACAAAACTGTAAAAGACAATAGAATATGCATGATAAAGACATTAGTTCAACTTTTACCTTATCCTTGGTTTTTCAGTGGCCCAAGCTTAAAAAAAAAAAAAAGCTTGTTGCTGTTGAAAGTCGTCCACATACATTCAGGTACAGCAGCACTTTTCTGAGCTTTAACAGAGCAGGATTGTGCAAACCTCTCAACAGACTCTTCATTGTAATCCTGTCATCACATTTTGATTTATGACTTTCAAAGGAAATAATTACTGTCTGAACAAACTAGAGGACAGCTGTGATTTGTTTAGGCTTACAGTATGTAAACAGATCACAGAAATGTAGAATTGATGAGTTCCATTAACCCACCTGTGTCGTTCTCCATAATGTTCATCATCTTGTGGAAATGGACTTCAGCATCGTGAGGTTTCTTGTGTCAGTGGTGATGAGCGCAGGACGCTGGAGTCTAAATGTTCCCGTCTCCTTTGCCCGCCCTCTACGCAGCCTTGCCGGGTTACCGATTGTGTCTCACACTACAGCTGGGGCAAAGGAGACTGGCAAGAGGTGAATATGTGACAAAGTGTGAGAATGAAATAAATGTGAATGAGCAGCAGCATGTGTGTGTATGAGCATACGAATGCACCTCAAACCATTCTCTCTCAGATGATATGGGCAAAATTCAATCAAGCACAACAGTGACCGCCTACTTTTTTTTTTTTTATCATCCTCAGTTCTGGAAGTATTTTTTTTTTCCTTTAAAGGGATAGTTCACCAAAAAAATCTTTCATAATTTAATTATTATACTCATTTTGCTCCAAACCTATATGTTTTTCATAAAAGAAATTGCTGTCCATACAATGGAAGTCAGTGGTAACCGAAACTGTTTGGTTACCAACATTCTTCAAGTCACACATGTTTGAAACAATATGACAGAATTTTTGGGCAAACTATTCCTTTTTGGACAAACTATGCCTTTAATTTTTTTTCCACAATAATTAAAAAAAAAAAAAACAGAAAAATAGCAAGGAGAATGCCACATTGCGAAACACTTCCCTGTTAGTTCTGTTGGTGCAGTTTTGTTAAATCTGGCTCGTAATTAAGACACTTTTTTAGATATCTACTTAAATTTACCTTTATGTTTTTGTATATTCCATATCCATTACATATATAATTTAACTTAAAAAAATCAAGAACTCATATAATATTTAACTCTATAAGAACTCACAAAATGAATTATAATTAAAGGGATAGTTCACCCAAAAATGAAACTTCTGTCATTAATTACTCACCCTCATGTTGTTCTAAACCTGTAAGACCTTCGTTCATCTTCAGAACACAAATTAAGATATTTTTGATGAAATCTGAGAGCTCTCTGACCCTGCATAGACAGCAACACGACTGAAATGTTCCCAGACCCAGAAACGTAATAAGGGCACAGATAAAACAGTCCATGTGACATCAGTGGTTCAACTTAAATTTTTGTGGACAAAGAAAACAAAAATAAAAATTTATTCAACAATTCTTCTCCCTGAGTTAACGGCTTCTGCCATTTTGGAGAGTACCACAACTCATGCGTGCGCATTCTCCTGAACGTAAACAACGCTGAATTTTCATTTTTGGGTGAACTCATCCTTTAATTTCCCTATACCCCAGTTTCTGCTAATAATATATTACACCGTATTTCTGCTAATATTATATTATACGGAGGCCTTGAAATATTGTTAGACCATTGGGGGGTCTTTGAGTCAAAAAGGATGAGAAGCACTGGTCTACAGGAAAAACTTTTAGACAACAAAAACTGTTCCGTAAGACTCGAATCTGGGTCATCTAGCAGCATGAAATCACAGCACTTAAAAGAAGTGTAATTAGTTGAGTGCACTGCTCTAGAGAACACCTCCACTTCTCCCCCTCCACAGCAGACACAGGCAGCTGGAGCCTATTAGACTAGCTCACTTTGCCTGTCGGATGCTTGAGGGGCCAAGTTGCCTCGCACAAAGCTGCTCACTGTCAACACTTTACAGTGTATGACAGAATTCCCAGAATCAGATACCTTTCTTCCCACTTCTTTTACTTTCTCTACATTGCAGTTAACCCCATAGTAAAGACTCCAGTCCAGGTTAGCATTCGTCATACATTATACTAATAGCTAAAACTGAACTTTACTTTTAAGCCCACCAAAATCTCAAATTATGTAGTTTTTAAACAGAAAACTTCACACGTACAAGATTGTGATGTAATTTCCTCACTCCTTATCTTGTCTGATCAAATTAGTGCCAGTATTATCCTGCTTGCTGGAATTTGATGATCACTTTTCTGGATATCCCTTGCTTCAGTGCAGCAAAATGTGGTTCTGGGTACAAGGTTTGAGCAGTGGTGTGTTTGGATAAGGATGAAGATGTGGTGCATGAACTAAAGAAAACCAGCTGATAAGGAACCTTGTAATTTACAACACTGTGAGTTCATCTGGATTACAGGAGAATGGTCTGAGGTGAGAGGCAGGAAATAATACAGTTATTTTGAAAATTTTATTTTTTGAAATAATTTGACAGTTTAAGTTCTATGCCAATAGATGTTTTGAATCCTGAATAACTACTTATATTGAATGAATAAATTGATGTAATTAATAAAGTGCACATTTATGATTCACCAATGGACAATTTACAGTAAAGTTTTATACACTGTAGATTTCGTTTCGTTTCTATCAAGGCTGTTTTCCATTTTAGTGCTCAGTCATGTGTGGTCTGGGATATCAGAGGAGGCTGGTGTCCTGCAGTGAGGTTCATGCTGGGATTGAAAATTATGAGTATAGTCTTAACTCTTCATTAGACTGCCCCAGCACCCCTCCTGAGGACATCTTGCCCTGCTTTCGGCTGCTTTGTCCTGCCCCACACACTTGGAGAGTGGGTATATGGGGACCTGTGAGTTTATTAAAGTAATTATTCATGATTTGAATTTTTAAGGAATGACATTCAATCGAAAAATGTCATTTTGTACAAGAAAAATAAAAACCTTTTTAAAAGTTAAAAGAAAAATTGATATGTAGTTTTACTGAATTTAAGACAGATCTGGATTGATAACAATATATACCTAATTGAATAATTATACAAGATATAAAATTATACTAAATTACTAAATGTCATTACTAAACCCATAATGTCTGTTTAAAAACCTCTTTTTTGTATATTAGTGTTCTGCAACCTGTGGAAGTGGTTGGACAGAGAGACAAGTCCAGTGTATATAGGTTTCTGAAAGATATCTCTCCTCCTCCAAACCTGAGGAACGGAAATCCTGCATCAGTCCTTCTTGTGAGTAACACTGCATTAGTAGTAGCAGCAGGACAGTGAATTACAATGAATGTCCTTATAGTTTATTTATGCCCATATAGTTGTAGAAATGAAAGGTTTGCCACCAAGTGGCAAAAAATCTCAGGTTGCTGTAAAGTTATATTATGGACAATATAGTTCTACTGAATTCACCAGTGTTACTATTACTATTATTATATGTTACTATTGTTACTGTTATTATTAAACTCGGTTCTGTTTTTTTAATTACCAGTACTAAACTTTATTTAAATTAAATAACAACAGAGAGTTTAAGAGTAACAGTTATTTTTATTTTAATAAATATTAAAATGTTTTACAAGTCTATAAGCACTACACTATGGAAACACCTGATAACAACCCTGCTCTTCCCCTGGAGGTTTTTTTCAATGAACTGCAGGGGGTTCATGAGTTCACCAAAGCTGATAATTAATCCTCTGGTATTGTTCATTTGGGGGTCACACTTGTGTTGTACATGGTCAGAAGTGACCAAACACCTGAAATGTAACTTTGTTTTTAATTTCAGTAAAATCAATGTAGTATATTTTTATTCAATAATATTTTTCTTTTGTATTTTGAGAGAAATTCATTGTAATAATTAATATTTGTGCAGTAAGTATGATAAATTTTTTCCCATTAAAAGTATTTTTTCCCTAATATTTTATATTGCTTTTAAATTAAAGGTGCACTAAGCAATTTTTGCCAAACAATGTTGATATTTGAAAGCACCAAAACAAACACGCCCATACCCCAACAGGACCTCGCCCCTCCTCCGCCCCACACATACAGTTGCGCTCAAAATTATTTATACCCTTGGTAAATATGATCAAAGAAGGCTGTGAAAATAAGTCTGCATTGTTTATCCATTTGATCTTTCATTTAATTTTTTTTAAAAAGTCTAACCTTTAATTGAAGTAAAAAAAAAAAAGTGAAAGTGGAGGAAAATCACATTAAGAAATAATATTTTTCTCTAGTACACAATGGCCACAATTATTGGTACCTCCAGAAATTCTTATGATTATAATATCTAATATGAAGTATATTCCCGTTCATATTTGTATTTTTTATCACACCACGGTGACTAGGAACATGAAGTTGTCCACCCTTGGCTTCCTGTTTCACAGGATTATAAATAACACAAAGGCCAAAATCCCTTAATCATTGATCACAAGGAGTAAAACCAAAGAATACATTTCTGATGTGCATCAAAAGATTGTTGAACTTCACAAAGTTAGAAAGTGGCTGTAAGAAAAGAGCTAAAGCATTAAAAATTCACAATTCTCCTCACTCATCCAAAAACAAACTCCAGCATATTCAGTTGTCAGACACGACTGGAACTTCAAATGGGACTGGCTTCTATGGTCAGATGAAACAAAAAAAAAAAGAGCTTTTTAGCAGCAAACACTCAAGATGGGTTTGGTGCACACGGGGATAAAAAAGTACCCCATGTGTACAATGAAATATACCACTGTCTCTTTAATGTTATGGGCCTATTTTTCTGCAGCAGGTCCTGGACATCTTGTTTAGACACATGGCATCATGGATTCAATTAAATACCAATCTGACTGTCCATGCTAGAAATCTTATAATGGGCCGTGGTTGGATCTTCCAACAGGACAATGATCCACAAACAAACATCAAAACCAAAACAAAAATGGGTCACTGAGAACAAAACCAAACTTCTGCCATGGCCGTCCCAGTCCTCTGACCTGAACCCTATAGAAAATGAGTGGGGTGAACTGAAGAGAAGAAGCACCAACATGGAGCTGTGAATCTGAAGGGTCTGGAGTGATTCTGGATGAAGGAATGGTCTCTGATCTCTTGTCAGATGTTCTCCAAACTTATCAGGCATTATAGGTGAAGATTCAGAGCTGTTATCTTGGCAAAAGGAGGTTGCAAAAAGTATTGAATAAAAGGGTATGATTAATTGTGGCCAATGTATATTAGAGAAAAACATTTATTTCATAATGAGATTTCTCTCCCATTTTAAATTCTTATTCTCAAATGAAAGGTTAGATTTTTGTAAAATTTTAAAGTAAAAGATCAAAAGGATTAATGATACAGATTTATTTTCACAGCCGCCTTTGATCATATTTACCATGGGTGTGAATAATTTTGAGCACTACTGTACGTACACAACCCTGGCATAACGACGATTGAGGAAACAAGCGAAGATGACACACTAACATATTCAAACAAAAGCCAGCACAGATAAGTTGTGTGAAATCAACCTTGCTCACCTATCAAACAGAAACAACGCACCCTCGGTGTCCGATTCCAGGCCTTCCTGCTTCTTGAGTTCTCTCCACCAATGGAAAGCTGCTCCGATATTTACGCAGGTCCTACCTCTTGCCTGATCATAACTCTTCTTTTTAAAGTTTTTTTACAACTATATTTTCCTCTTTTTATCTTCCATTTCTCCATGTCTAATATCTATAGTCGATCTGCTAATATCTGTCCTGTGCACTCAAATGGAGCGATCTCTTTTCCCTATCATTACTAATCACGCCCCTTACTGCTGATTGGCTACAAGTGTGTTTTGGGACACGGTCCGACACTGTGGTCAAAAGCGTTTTTCAAAAATTGGTTAGTGCACCTTTAAGGCAGTATTTCTTGTTAAACTAGAGATGCCTTCAAAATCCAATTTTTGGAGGCAGATTAGTGCCATCTGGTGGGAGTAAAAAACATCTGCAATTCCATGGTTTGGCCACTAGATTCCTATATAGCTCATATAAAAAGGCTTATAATTCTCTAGTTGTTTTAGACAAATACTTATTTTTATTAAGTTGTGGATTTGGATATTTAGACATTCCCAAAATTCAACTTTTTGTAAAGGTTTGGATTTATTGTTTAAAATGTCAGTTTTTGCATTCATTTGACTACAGTCAAACCTGAACACAGAGGAAAACTTTTTGTCATACAGACCATCAAAATTCAACAAAAATGTAACAAAATGAACAGGAACGCTTTATCAGAGGTTAATCAATCTGATTTCATCCTCTTATTTGAGCCTTCTGGCTCAGTTTTGCCATATTGTTACAGCCCACACTAGTTCATTTGTGTATAATAATAGTGTGTCTGTGAGTGTTTGTTTGAGTGGGTGTGTCTGATTTGTTCTCTTGATGTTTTAGTGTAACCCCTTCCTTCCCTGGTGAAAAAAACAGCAAAAACCAGCCTAAGCTGGTTGGCTGGTCTTCGCTGGTTTTAGCTGGTCTCCCAGCCTGGTTAGGCTGGTCTTCACTGGTTTTAGCTGGTTGTTCCAACTGGTCTCCCAGCCTAACCAGCTAAGGAAGTAGCCAAAACCCCTCTAAAACCAGCCTGCTGACCAGCTAAGACCAGGCTGGATGACCAGCTAAAACCAGCCAACCAGCTTAGGCTGTTTTTTTACAGCAGGGCTGGTGTCTGTGTTTTTAGTTTTTTTCTGCATCGTAATAATTTGTAGATTCACAAAAATTCTCTGTATCTTTGTATTTTTGCATATTTCTCATTCTTTTCCAAAGACAGTCATTTTTGACCTTGAACAACACAATTATGACTTTTTTTTTATGACCATTTAGCTTTTTTGAATCAATTCAATGATTTATTTTTGTGGTCACATAAAAGTCATCGAGTTTCGTACCATTCAAGTAGTGATTTTTAAAAATTAAAATCATTTTTCTAAAATGACCGAACAATACCAGAGGGTTAAGTGAATAATATTAAAATCTAGAACTGAAATAACCTTAAAATAAAAACATTAAATAAAATGTCATGAATCATGGCGAAAACAAGTTTTTGAATTGCCATGCTCTTTAACTCTTCAGGAAATAGGCAAACATTTTCTAGCTGAAAATGACAAGTTGACAATGTTGTTGTTGTTGTTGTTAATGTTGAATCTTTGCTTTTCACCTGCCAACTGTTTCTGCGAAAAAACATCATCCGCTTCTGTGTTAACATTAAACGACTTGCTCTGACGTGAAGCTTGGCGAAACAAGAGCACCCCTAGAACAAATAGTATTGTTATGATAGTACATAATAGTAACATTATGATTTGATGGGTAACACTTTACAGTAAGGTTCATTAGTTAACTGTATTATTAACATGAACTAAGCATGAACAATGCTTCTACAGCATTTATTGATCTTAGTTAATGTTAATTTCAACATTTACTAATACATTATTAAAATCAAAAGTTGTATTTGTTAACATTAGTTAATGCACTGTGAACTAACATGAACAAATAATGAATAACTGTATTTTCATTAACTAATATTAACAAAAATTAATAAATAGGGTAACAAATGTTTTATTCATTGTTAGTTCATGTTAGTTAATACATTAACTAATGTTAAATGACACCTTATTGTAAAGTGTTACCATTTCATGTGTATTTGTCAATTCGGCTGTTTATGTACGTGAACCCTAGAAAAGCACTTGATTACTCAATCATTACGGATATCGATCGCTGCTTGTGATGTTGTTTGCATTTGCTGAGGTAAAGTTCTGATCTGACGTGATCTGTACCGTAACTCTTTTCCTCTCTCATTTTCAGGCCCCTTCCCCACTAACTGTGGAGATGTACGGCTCCAGAAAGGTGTCATCTCTGATGGTGAACAGACTTTGAACATTGATGGAAAAATGTTAAAAGTAAGATTAATTTTTAGGTCTCCTTTGAATTTCTGTTAACATGACATTCAGCTCTTCTATGAAACATTTTTCAGAGAGAAGTTAGCTTTGTTATTTGGCACAAAGAATGAATTCCTGATTTTAAAGAATTTCTTAGTTTAGACGTTATAAAACTCCACTTACCTCCTCTGTTCCTCAGATCTACTGTTCAGAGATGAACACTGACAGTCCTAAGGAGTATATCACGCTGATCACCGGAGAAGAGGAGAACTTCTCTGAGGTCTTCGGATACAGGTTACACCATTTGACTTCCATTGTGAGTGTATAAATATGCATTATTGCATTATTTTCTGTGCTTTTACAAAATACGTTTGTATTATATATTTATATTATTCATGTTTTCCATTAAAGAAACAACATTTATTTATGTTCTTTGTGTTGTTGTCCAGGCTGATGGACCCCACACAGTGCCCATCCAATCTAAAGCCGGGCTCACACACACTGCAGGAGTTTTAAAATCCTAACCGATTATGAAATCTGGTTGCAGCACACACACAAGGAGAATCTTTGCAGATTATCTTCCCTCAAATCTTAAAGGGTTACTCCACCCCAAAATGAAAATTTTGTCATTAATCACTTACCTCCATGTCGTTCCAAACCCTTAAAAGCTTAGTTCGTCTTTGAAACACAGTTGAAGATATTTTAGATGAAAACCGGGAGGCAGGATAGTCCATCTGCCATCAGTGGTTCAATCTGAATTTTATGAAGCGACGAGAATACTTTTTGTACGCAAAGAAAATAAAAATAAGTTTTTTTCCAACAATTTGTCTCCTCTCTGTCTCTCCGCGTCACCGTAGCGCCATTTTAGAGATTATCCACTGAACGCAAACTGCGTACGCTATTC
Organism: Spinibarbus caldwelli; assembly: GCA_039654775.1. Lineage (NCBI taxonomy): Eukaryota > Metazoa > Chordata > Actinopteri > Cypriniformes > Cyprinidae > Spinibarbus > Spinibarbus caldwelli. The sequence continues at coordinate 8,407,224 of CM077254.1, forward strand.
TTTATCAGCCGCAACACAAGGATACGTATTCTACATGTATTTACGCTTTTATTTGAACGAAAATAGTGCATCCTTGTGTCTAAAGTCTGTTGCTTAGCATCTAGCCATAACATTCTAACACTGCATCGTTTAACAGTGCATAAATGGTTCTAACCCCAAGTAACATACAATGCTACTTATGCTAAAGTATATTTGTGAAACATTCCTCTATCCAGGGTTAAAAGCAGGATTAAGTGCAGTGTGAAAAGCTTATTTTATCATATTTTTACTCTTTCTATATAAATAAATATATGAATGACATGTTTGTCTTTGATTAGTTTACTCATCCAGATTTTAGTGTACAGATAGTATGAGGTTAAAATCCCTACTACTGCTACCTGTTGCTAGGAGGTGAAATGTTGTGACTGCTCAAACAATGTGCTCTTTTTTTCAGGGCCAGTTCAGGGTCAACCTCTCAGGAACAGGATTTAAGGTGACAGAAGGCACTAGGTGGATTTCCCAAGGGAACTAGACCTATGCCACAGCTGACATTCACAGGTCTCGGGTAATTCCACCGCCATGCACTGACTTAAAGAAAACTAACTCACACATTGAAATCATAAAATCATGCATTTATACAGTTCTTTGTACATTTTTATACAAAATTTATACAATTTCTATTTAGCCCATTAGGATGTTGTAATTCCACATGTTAATTTCTTTTAAGATAAAATAGTTATTTGTAGTATGAAAACACAGCATTTTTAAGAACCTTATAAAACAAAAGATACTCTAACTAATGTGTGCAAGTTCACCAGACCGTGTGTTGTTCCTGGAATCTGCAACTCTGAATGAATAGTAAATTAAGTATATTGTCCATTTTTGGCTTAGAATTTGTAGTACCTCATCCATCTTATTTGGTACAAGTGTCCTTTTGATGGAACACAACTGAGCAGCTGCTGTGTAGATCCAGTCCTTCTTGAAATCAGCAGAGGGACAATTTTTGGCAGAGATTAAACAGAATCCATTCAAAATGATTCATTGTTCTAAGTCAAGAGCTGTGGAGGACATGCAGAGAGAGAAGTCAGTTGAGGTGTGTTTTCATGCCCTTGGGGTTTAAATTTCTCTAAATTATTTTTTTTTAGCGTGTTTTAGCTATGTTATAAAACGTTTAAGCAAAGTTTACATGTACTTCTTCTTGTATCCACAGGATGGCAGTAGAGTTTCTGGGATATGTGGTGGTTATTGTGGAAAATGCACTCCCTCCTCCAGCCCTGAACTTCTTGTTGAAGTTTCATGATGCAGGTGTACTGGTCAGGTCTGCAGACAAACCAGCATGAAAGTGTATGACCTGTTTCTAAATACTTATTTCTACCGTCAGACTTAATTTCTTTTAAAGGGAAAAGTGTATGATTCCTCAAGTGCCAAGTTCTTTGGCATCTATTTTACTGGATGTATTTATACACTACTGTTCAAAAGCTTATTGTTCGTAAGGTTTTTCTCTTATAGTCACCAAAGCTGCATTTATTTGATCAAAAATACAGTGAAAGTAATACTGTGAAAAATACTGAAATGTATAATGTTTTCTATTTTGTTATATATTAAAATGTAATTTATTCCTGTGATGGCAAAGCTGAATTTTCACAACCTTTACTCCTGTCCTCAGTGTCGCATTAACCTCAGAGATCATTAGATGGTTTACGAAATGAGAATTCAAAACTGTCACTGGATGGTATCTTTCAAAAGGTACTAATATGAACAGTTTAGGTACTTGTATGGACCTTTAAGGTAGTAACATCTAGGGGTAAACCAGGTAAAAATAGGTTTTGTACCTCAGAATAACCATCCTAGTGACAACTTTGTGGTTTGTACATTATTATTTTGAGAGTGTGAAGCTGGTCATCTTGTTCATTGCCCAAGCAGTAAATTTTGAGACAAAGTGTTTAACCTAAAGAAAATTGAGATGGTTTAAGATGTTTGTATCAAATGTTGTGAATGAATTTAGATGTTCCAAATATCAAACACAACCAAATATCAGAACAAGTCTGTAGCCAGCAGCAATCTGGAAGAGCTGGCATGCATCAAAATTATGTCTCAAGTTCGCTGGGTGAAGTGCAGTGTGATGTAATGTTTTGTTTTTTTGCATAATTTTTTAATTCTACCTCAGCCGTGCCTGTTGTAATCTTTTATCTGTTTCATAACTTATTGAATAATTATTGTCATAGCAACATGTTTCACTAATAACTGCACTGCCATTATGTGTATAGTTTATTACTGTGTATTTATTGGGGTGATAATTCTTTGGTACATTAAAATCTACTGGCGCAATAATTGATGCCAATAGGAATATTGAAATATTATTATTCATTACATAGACCATTGCAATAGCAAAAGACAAACATGCTAAAAAGACGGGTCAAAAGACGAAGAAGCCAATTTGTAGCACTGAAACACATTTTATAACATTGAAGTACTAAAAAACATTCCCAAATTGGTCTTTACTAGATGGTGCTGTTTTTTTTTTTTTTTCAAGTATGGTTATACAATTATCAGATTAATTTATTTGTGTTGTCTTGTAACATGTACCTTTAAATGCATATTGATAAAAATCTAATAATTTTTGAAAACAACAAAGCCATTATCTAGATAATAGAGCAATATTTCCTTAAATATGGCACAAAACTGATGTCATTTTGAGTAATTCTGAATGCCTGAAGTCATTATTTTAAATGAATGTATATCAAATCATATACCAGTTAATTTTGCAAGAATATAATTTGTAAAAATGTCTTAAACTGTTTCAATCCATCTTTTGATAAACTAGTATTATTCTTGTCTTTTTCATTCCTTTACAGAATACAGAGAGAACACACATTTTACAGTATTTTGTATTTATTGTTAATGGTTGTAAATACATTTTAAATAATTGTATTTGAATTTTTCCCATTTACATATGTTTTCTTTTAATTTTCCATCAGACAACATTTTCACATAATAATTATGTTACTGTAACATATTACATTTCAGTTGAGCTGCTTGGTGCAGGTTGTGATATGAGTTATGTGTAAAATTATGTATTAGAATGATTTAATGCAATGAATTTGTCTTGATAAAGTCTATAATAGTCTTTAATGTCAAAATTAATATAATGTGTATGCCTCACAAATAAATTCCCTTTGATATGATGTTGTGATGTTATGATGTCTCTTTGATTAAACTAATGCAGCCAGATAGACAAAAAATATTTGCCAGTGACGTGCTTTCTTTAAGCAAAATAAATTTCTTTTTCAATAAATTATAATTTCGATTGATTTTGGGGTAAAATATCACTGGGCCGTGTTTTATGAGATTCACCCATCTTTGTAGTCACATGGTTATTTAGGTTCCTTTGCTCAGTGACATGTCCAACGCAGTCTTTTATAGTTATTTAGTCTCTTTTGTGTGGCCATGTTAGTTTAAGGCTGTGGAATATTATGTTTTACAGGTGAAGCACCCAGAAATCTGTTAAGACAGGTAATGTTAACTGTCACCAGGACAACACACAGGCTTAATACACAACTTCCACTAAACACCTACAGGAGTCACGGCAGAAACTCTGCAGGATTCAGTGCCACTGAACCTCCTCAGCGGTGAGCATCTTTAACAAAGTCTGTCTTTGATTAAACCTATGTGCTAGTTAATATACCTGAATTGTCCTCAGAAAAGAAGAGTTAAGTACATATTTGATAAATATTTAATAAGGTACAAGTTATCTTATTTCTTCAGACTCTGTCTAGTGAAACAGACTGCATTAAGATTGGCCAGAGAGGATTCTGGGACTTTCATTATTTACATTAGGTTAAAGGTTGACTACATCAAAAGTCATATAAACTTCATAATGAATTGGACTGAGGTATATTTACAGCTCTTTTTAGTCTTTTCTGTCAGTTTTGTTGGCATTCACTTCACATACTCCTACACAGAAATACTGAGCTTGCTCTTTGAGCCTCACTGAATACTGAAAATCAAGACCTCACATAGTGATCAAGGAAATGTCTCTGTAAGGGTCCTTATCATACTGCTTTGTTGATCTCCTTTTCCTAAGTGCATCTCACTGAATAACAAGAACAAAAAATGTGATGAAGCATTTCGGCGCTTAGCAAAAAGAATAGACTTTTAAAAGGCTTTTTATCAGTTCATGCATTCCTTGGGAATAAAACCATGTTGCTAGTTCTATGCTATAACTTAAACATAAGATAACCATTTTAAGGTTAAGCATGCATTTATTATGGCAATCAAACATATTCAAAATAATGGAATTTACCATTAACAAATGTGCAAACAAATAGCCTATACACTCTCACCATTGCAAGTGAAACGCTTATCACAAACAATTCACAAGCATATTGATTTTTGTCGATATTTTTACACCGAAACTCAAAACTTTTCTTTGAAACAATTACGCCGTCGGAATCTGTGGTTTATATAACTTCAATTAAAGAAAAGCTCTCGCACATTTACATAGAAATGTACCTGACATTTACTGGGTTAGTTAAAAAAAAAAAAAACCGCTGGCGTGTCCGGAAATGCAGTAATTTCATTCACAAGCTCGCATGGGACGGACTGAGAGAGCGCGGAGATGAACAATGCTCTCATTCTCATATTGACTCGGTGAGCCGTTTCACTGCGCTTTGAGATTCAATTCCTCACGCTGTCATGTTTACTCGAAGCCTAAAGAAGAGACACTCCAGCCGGTCGGTGAGTAAAGTGGTACGGGGTGTTTACATTTTAACGACTTGTATTTGTACGCACGGTGCATCAGTAAGACATTTAAGTATGGGGCTCTTTGTTGTGAGTTATTTGGATGGAAATGAAAAGTCTGGATGTGATGAACGTGCGGACTGCTGGAGCTGCTCTGTGATGTGAGAAGTTATGAGCAACAAACACTCAGTGCTACATCACACAGGTTTGATACCTCAGCCTGAAACGCCCGTTATCAGCTTGGCGTTTGATGTTGCAAAAAAATTGGATGTTTTTGTTTAGCATTTTATTGTTAGATTAACAAATTAATTTTTCTTAAGTGTGACATCATGTTATGATATGACAACATTTGAGCAGATATGTTTCTGTGTGAATTGTATTGGGTGAGCAGATTTACTAAGTTTTACTTTTTGGACAGCCAAACTGCATGGCTTTTCTGAAAAAAAGAAAGTTAGTTAAGAAAGTTGGAAACAATAAAATAACAATGTAAAATTTTATGTGAGGCAGTTATTTGGAAATAAAACTATACCTGTTATAATTTAACTCTATGCTTTAAAATGTACAATTTTATAATTCCAGTCAAAATGAAGCAATGAACCACTGACTGAGATCATGATTTAAATTAGTGCAATCAGTAATTGCAATAATGATAAACCCTGTAACTATTATGTGTATCAAATATGGTAGTTTTATCTGTATTATTACTCACTTAACATGTTTCTTTTAATGGCGCTTTGACCTAGTCACCATCTTTCAGAAGGATGAACTGAAAATAAACGGCTCTAGTCAAGGGACTCTTTACACCTGCCGTGAAAAATGTTATCGGACAATATCAAGATTCTTTTCAAACCCTTACAATGCAAATGTGCATTTTAGTCACCAGTGGAATTAAATGTGTGCAGCCTAAGAATGATTTGGAGAAGTATTACAGAAAGAGAATGTGAGTTCACACTATGTAGGTACACACTTTTATGCACACAGAGTATACATTCTACATTTGGATGTTCTTAATGCCATATACATGCATTTATGTAGCCTAGTAATACCTTTTCCACAAAGTGCTGCATAACTTAAGTTTCGATGAAAAATAACTCTTGGCTTTCTATTCAACCTCTGTAGCCCACTGTGCTTGATGAGTTAGAAAGAGGACAACCTTGTACCGCATGTGGAGAACAGTGTCCTGGCTTCGTTCTGCATAAGTGGAGGTGAGACCCGAACTTGCTAGATCTAAGCATGCTTTTTCTTATTTAACTACATGTTCAGGCATTTGGAGGAGAATAAGCTGTTATTTGACTTCATCCTGCTATAGTCAGCTTTTGGTGCAGGAGAATCCTCACCATGCTTTTCAAAATTAGGGTTGGCGTTTTGGTGCAGTATGCGGTCAATATTGAATGGCATCAGCATTTCCAAGCTCTTGGAATGTTCAGTGGAAATTTAGAGGTTCTTTGCCTTTAGATAGAGTCACCATAGGAGGATTCAGTAGAATCTGAATAGAGCTGACAGTGCGTGTCTGAGCCAGCTGGTAATTTGCAGGACCTGTATGTGCAAAGATAACAGTGTACACTAAGCTAGCTATTCATGCTTTCCAGGACATTCAGGCTTCATTTTTGCTTGGGTGAAACCAAAAGCCAACATTTCGTTTCTGGCTCAGAAGTGCGATGAACTCACTTTTCATTCACCCCAAAATGAAAATTCTTGCACCATTTCTAACATTCATGTTTGCTTTATAAAGAAGCCATTGGAGTTTTAAGGGTATCAACAGAGAGAGGAGTTGCTGAGATGGAGGGTAAGAAGAACTCCTCATCTGCCTGCTCTCCATTGCTGTAAACTATTACGGGGCAACAGTCAGCCTCTGGAATGTGCCCTTAATTGCAGTGCTATAATAAAACTACATGGTCTTCTAGACAAACTTAAAGCAGACATTCGTAACATAGTACTTTGTATCCGTCTTTGTGTGTGAGCGGGAGACCTATGGAACAACATGTGGTCTCTTACACAACAGTAGCTCCTAAAATTTTTTTATGAAGACTGTGAAGGGACATATTTGAATGCAGATTGCTATCTGTATGGCTATTTAGCTGTGTGTGTGTAAAGAGAGAAAGAGAAATAGAGAGAGTTTAAGTAAAATTTGACCATGATCTGACCATAGACAGAGCAAGTAGGTGTCCATGCTTACAAAATTTTAAGCATGCATTCATGTCACGCACACTGAAGTTCATTGTGCACTGGCTGGATCATTCAGGGATTTTCCAACTGGATTGCTAGGAGTCTGTGGGGATAATATATAGATGCACCATTTGTTGGATAATGAATAGTATTGTAATTGTAAGATATGAAATGGATGGTGGCAGTAGGAATGACAAGATTTTGGTCTTTTTGTGTTCTAGCTGATAGAACCTCTACTTGTATGCCTACCTAAAAATAGCTGTCCTGTGAATCACCAAGATGGTCTTCAAAATGAACTGATGTGCCATATAGGGACTTTGCTTTAAAGCAGTGGGGTAGAGCACGGGTCTTATGAATTGGTGAAAAAGAAAAGGCCATGCATCAACTCACATTCCAACACTTTTAACATCTGTAATGCCTAAAATGTCCTTAAATATTCATAAATCTCTAAATATTAATGAAACGGTTGGAATATCTGCTGGAGCTGGAGTCTATTTTCCCTGCTTCTCCACCACTGTATAAAACCAAAAGGGGTCTCCTGGTGTATGAACACTACTGTCTATTCAAGGATTGAATTAGTAATTCAGACAGTTTTGGGCTAGAATAAACTGCATTGTGGACCAGACATTATTCCTATAGTCAGAAGTCTGTTTATGTGAAACTTGTATAACTCAAAAAAAAAAAAAAAAAAAAAATTATATATATATATATATGCAGTCCATCAGGTTGTATTGGGCATGCTATGTTGAAGGAACGAACCAAGATGGTAGCATGTGTAACACGATGAGTTGAATAATATATGAGAGGCATTGGCTTGATTGATTTCTTTGTGGTAATGAGTCTCATTACTGCCCCTTTTAGCATCAGTGCTTTGAGTATTTGCTATCTGATCAGCCAGCTTATATGACCCATTAACTCAGGTTGGCATGTAGCTGTAGGTTGTAGATGCTCAGTCGTGATGATTAAAGACCTATTTTAGTTGTCAGAGGTTTTTGTTCTTACACCAGCTGCTCAATATACAGAATAGCCTTATGTTATCCCACTTATTTATTTTATTCTGTATTTATTTTGCTTTTTTTTCCTGCATGTTTTGTTTTTTTGCAAATGGTAAAATATAAGGATGGTCAGTCCACAGTTAATCTTTTTTTTTTCATGTGTGTTTTTAAAAGAAGTGTTTGAAATACAAAGCACTTAAAAGTCTGTTCATCATGAATTTTTATTTTTTATTTTTTGATCAACAGTCAGATCAACAGTGTGTAACTGTTGTTGTTAGAGAGCCAGCAAAACTGATTACTGGTTAGTCCTTCATGGTGACTTCTGTGACACACAGCATGACACCCACTTAATGGTGTTTGGATGCTAATGACAATTTACTGGGTAGATGGTCCACTATTTTTGGCGTTCTGACACATTATAGTGTTAGCATTTGGTAAAATTATCTTATTTTAATCATATTTAAATATGGAAACCAGGACAAAATACTGATTTAAAAATGATGCGGTGTAAAAAATAAAATCAATTGTAGCTGCAGGGAGAGCTGCTGGACTCTGTCCTCCAAGTAACCTCCTCCAATCTGCATAACAGTGTGTTTCAGTGTGTTAAGAAGCGGCCCAGCCAAACCAATCTGTCAGGGCAGTCTGGCACATTGAATGGGCCTTTAAAGTGTCCTTTAAAGTCTCCTTTTCAGCCAGTCAGGAGGAGGAGAAAAAGAGAGGAAAACCTTGCTCCTCAGACATATACAAAGAGGGCAAGAAAGCATAACAACTGGGCCTTTTCTAGATTAGCATGGTCCTATAGAGCTGCTAAAACACGTTCACCTCTAATGGAATGAAATCACTATATCCATTCCCAATGTGCTTTGAAGTTATAACCAGATGAGTTTATGTTGCCTGCTAACGCTTAGTCCACTCATCAAGTAAATGAGTTGGGTTGTTGCTTATGTGGCCATTTGAGGTTATTTTGACCAAAGATTGTTATTTTGGGGCCTGTGTAAATAGATGGGCTACACTATAGCCAGGCAGATGATTCACAGGTTGACCATTCAGATTCAGACAGTGCTTTTACTGGGGGGTTGGGACGACCGTGTGTGTATGTGGTTGTCTTTGATTGGGTGTAATGATAGGGTCATTTATTTGCCATTGTGGTCAAGGAAACGGTGAGGTGGGTCACATACATGCAGACTGAATACACAGGCCCACTGGATACACAAATCACAGCTCGGTGCTGGTGAAAGTAACAGCGGGTATCCAAAACCAAGATGCATTCAGGTTAATCTCTAACTCGAAGCTTAACTGTTTTATATGGGTTTGGAAAAAATAATGTTTGAGCTCCAAATCAGCATTAGAAGGATTTTTGAAGGATCATGTGACTTTGAAGAGTAGAGTAATGGCTAATGAAAATTTTGCTTTGCCATCACAGGAATAAATTACATTACAAAATATGTTCTTTCTTTCTTTCTTTCTTTCTTTCTTTCTTTCTTTCTTTCTTTTACAGTGTTACTGTTTTACTGTGTTTTTGACCAAATAAATGCATCCCTGGTGAGCATAAAGAATTCTTTCAAAGATTACAAAATCTTACTGGCAACAAACTTTTTAAAAGTAGTATATAGTCCTTATCTAGTTCTATCTTTACACATACACTTCGAATTGAAGAGTTTATTTGCAAAAACAGATAACACCATTTTTTTTTTTAATTTTCAAAAATCATGTTTTTTTATTATGTTATCATGTTTTTATTGTGTTTTATTGTGTTAGTTAGCTGTATTTTTAAATATTTTTTTAACCTAATCAAAATAACCCAACTGCAGTTTGACTAAGTTTAATTGGAATGCACAATGAAAAATCATGATTTTTGAAAATCGTTAAAAACGAGAGTTATCTGTTTTTGCAAATGAACTCTTCAATTGTAAATCTCACATCTATCTGTATTTGTATATATATATTTTTGTCTCTATTATAAATTATAAATATTATACAACAACTTGTGAAAGAGCTTGACCTGATTCCATCACTGATTTTTTTTAATACCTTATTAACCTTATAATGATTATTCAATAAACTTCAAAATTGACCTTATACTGTAAAGCATAACCAGATCACCAATTCAACATAAAAAACAAAACAAAAAAAAAAAAACTACCCTTGAGTGCAACAAATTTATCTATTCACTATGACCAAAGCACACATACCACTTTATGCCAGTATCTGCTGCTTTGATATTGCACAGTTGCCTATCAAAATTAGACTTTGGCTAGACAAGATTGACATAAGAGGCCATTTCTTAACATCAGTGATAGTGATAGCTTTTTATGTTTTATGGAGAGCTTCTCTGCCATGAGGAGTTTTCATATCGAGAGGTTTCCTTTTGTAAAGATGCATTTGTGTCACAGGAAGAAAAGAACATCTCTAGGGTTTTGTTTTATTGCACCTTCATATTTTACACTTAGCAGATGCTCAGTAGGGCTGGAGTGGGTGTAATTGGAGAATGTTTTTATCCCTTTGTCTCTGAAGCTGTAGAGCTAATGATTACAGAAGAGTGTGTATGTGTGCCAGCTTTTGGGTACTCCATCTTTACAATAGTGAGCTTGGTTTTCACTACTCCATTATAATGTGTGAAAGAAAGAGATCACATGATGACAGGATGGGACCTGTTACTGGTGTCGCATTGCCCTCGAGTCACTCTTTCTGACAAATCAGCATGCTTTATTGTAGTTATGTCATCATGTGGACTTTTGTTAAGAAAATAATATTTTTGAATAATCTTATACTATCATACAAAGCATTACATTGAGCCTGCTGATGTAATACCAGTGCTGGTAAATAACAATCTGAGACTTGTTTTGATGCAGTTTTTTTACGTCATTCACAACACAAATAATTGCAAAATTACTCAAAATCAAATGTCAGTCAGCAGACCCTTGGCAACAAAATGAGGCGTACTTTCTTGTTATGCATGTATATTCAAATGCCATTGAGCTTGAAGACAGTGATTACTCATTATTAAGCTTTTTTTTTTTTTGTAATCAGAGAAAGATTTGAAGTTCATCCAAATGAAAATACACAGTATTGATGAGATAAAGCAACACATTGTCTTTCAGTCTATACTTCATGCATCAATCAGACGTCATCTCTCAGCACTAGTGGCTCAGTGATGTCTCGTTTGCTTTCATCAGTGAAGGTCATATTTCAGTCTTTGCTCAACATCATGCTCTAATAGAGAACGGTTTGGAGAGATGATGGATGATAAATAGATGGATGGACAGAAATGGACAAACAGATAAATAGATGGATAGATACATAGACAGAAGGCTGTTGTGATGAAGAGATGTGAAATGGGATGATCAATGTGGCATGAAATGAAATGGATGAAATGAGTTATTCTACTGCAAAGACTAGTGATGTGTGCAAACAGAGGGCAGCAGTGCAGTTGGTAGAAGAGATCAGAGATTGTAGTTGGCAGTGAGCTGTCTTTCTGTGTATGAGAAGAGAAATAACGCCTTATTCTCTCTTTGTCCCTGAGCTCAGGGTCAGTTGTCTGATTGGTCTGTCCAGACCAGCTGCAGCTGCTAAACACAGAGATCATGTCTTCATCACCTCTAATTTACTTGCACAAGAGCCACAAAGTGCCACTGGAATCCACACCCAGTTAAGTGATAGAATAAATGCATGGAATGTATGCGTATCAAATGCTACATTAAAAATGCATTTAGTCCATATATTTGGCCTTTTGTATTCCATCTCCTGCAGCTGGCACTAAAGGCCCTGTTCTGAAAGCTAAACTTTTTATATATCATTGGATCACAACTGGATGCCAGCAAACAAACTACCAGCTGCCATAAATTAACTTATTTTTATAGTAGTTCCAGAAGGGTAATGTCCATTTAAACTGGATGTTTTTTTTTAAAGCATCTTTCCAAGAAAAAAAAAAAAGAGTATATTTTTATAGATCATGCCTACACATGTATAAATTTCATCATGTATCAAAGCTGCTCTATTTCATAAAGAAAAAAAAAATGATGAAATACATTATATGTATGTGTACACTTCCGGTCAAAAATTTGGAATAGTTAAGGTTTTTTTAATGGTTTTGAAAGATGTCTATTATGTTTACCAACATTTTTTGATTGCATTGTTTTGAAATGTAATTTATTCCTGTAATGACAAAGCTGAATTTTCAGCAGTTATACACTTCAGTCTTCGGTATCACATGATCCATCAGAAATCATTGTTTATGCTCTATTATTATAATTTTCTTCTTAAGTTTTAATAATAGTTATTTTTTCATGTAAATCTTTTGTAACATTATAAATGTCTTTGTCAATTTTGATCAGTTTAATGCATCCTTTGACTGGTAGTGTGTATATATATATTTAATGAATTTGGATTTAACCTTGGTACAGCTTGCATGCTAAACAAAAAAATATGTTGTTAAATAAGTTTTAGCTTGGATGTTTTATCTTGCCTAGGGCAATATATAAGTGCATGGCGCCCGAGTAGGGCTATTAAGATTTCTTGAGACATTAGTACTGTGACTGAGGTATCATCAGTTTTTGGCTCCATAGTAATTCTTCATTGTAGGCTGTTCTCTGTATAGTGATCCATCTCAAGATGGAGAGAATAAATGACTGTAGGCGCTGAGGCTCTGCGACACTGCTGATCCGTAACCCTACCAGAGAGCTGTAGGAATGAAAGGCTCTTTGAATGCGCTCAGGATTGGGTAGACGTTAGCCTTGTGTCTCCAGCTCAACAGCAATGGACAGCAATTGTGAAGTGTGCATGCAGCATGGCTATGTCCACTGTAGTATGTTGTTGATTCATGGGCACAGACACGCATGCACCCACAAACACTCAAACAGCTTGGGAACCGCAGATATCTGAACAGCTCCCTGCAGCACTTCAAACTGTCCTTTGATTCAGGTTTTCCTCTTTCGCTCTATCACTTTGTCATTTGTCTCTCACTTACATGGGGAACTTTTACACCACCTCTACAGCAGTGTGAGTTGTTCTGAGACTGCAAATTAAAACTTTTATTGATATCAACATGTTCTGTCTCTTCTCTTCTTGAGACCATCAAATAAATGAGCTTTAAATGGATGCATGTGACTAACACTGCTGCTGGAATCCCGCGGGAAAACATGATTTTATCATGGCTGTGAGGTCAGGGCCAATTGCAGCAATATTTGTGAAGTAAAAACTCTATGACTGAATTGAAAGGTTTGTTTCATTTGTTTTGAAATTTCATTTGTTTTAAAATTAATTGCATTAAAATGTCTAGTTGTAAACTGTGCTTGACTTTTAACAGCTATATAGTACGGATGATTTAACAAATTACAGTATATAATGTATATATTAAAATCAAAGATTATTTTATATATTTAACATTTGCGTACTATCAAAAAATGTCAAAAGATGTCAAGTAGTTTATTAGTAGTCTGTGAGTTATGAAAATGCAAAACGTTTGTGATAAAATGTTATGATACACTTTAAAATATATGACCAGATGGTTGTCCTTGAAATATTTGGTTGCTGTAACTTTATTTTGTCAACAGAGGGCACCAGTGTATTTGCTTAGTACATGAGATGCTATTCTCCATTAGAAGAACACATTTCAACTTGACAAACTAGTGTTGGGGCCAAATTCAGCTTTTGTTTCAGATCACTTTTGTTTTAATGCAGATGAACTGACAGTTTACCTAGTTATACACATCTGCAGTTACCGTTTTAGTTTGTCTATGTGAACATAAATGTGAGTTCCAAGGAAATGAAGGGTGAATGCTCAGGTATATCTGAATAGAAACGTGTCTCTCTGTGACAGAATAAATCTCAGCCTACGAAAGTGAAGAGCGCATTAATATGTAAATTGCATCTCACCCTCTGCCTTACTGTACAGAAATATTGCAGAAACATGGTGTAAATTAATGATGTATGTCCCTGTATGCATGCATTTTAGCATGTGTATGCGTATGTACATGGATTGCTCAGCATTCCACAGATGACAGGAAAGCAGTCATGGCCTTTCTGCCGCTGCCTATCATTCCATCTAACAGGAAAGCACAGGAAATTGCTCCTAATAGAAGAGCTGAAGCAGTTCCAATTTCCTCTGATCACAAGCGCTCTCATGTGAGTCTAATTCACTCGTACACACACTCAAGTGCACTTTTTGCCTTTTATCGGAACTGAACAGTGGTAATCCTGTATATTGATAACCCAGTGTTCTAATACGTGAAAAACTGTAAGTACACATTACTGACCTCAGAGATTTACATCTGTAAAGGCATTTTCATTAACTGAACTGATTATACCCAAACTTTTGTGAAATTAGCATATTTAGCCAGGTGTAGCTAAATATAAGGAACATTTTCACAAATGGAAGAAACTTGTATGTGAATCTAAGAAGCGACTCTCATTCAAAATGCTGTCTTTTTCTCAGTGAGTCATATAAAGAGAAGTGTTTCTAGGTGCTGGTTTCCAGGGTGATGGTACTATTCACACTCCTTTGGTGCTGTGACAACCACACTAGAACGCAGACGAGTGAAGGTGAGAGTGGTCAGAAATCAAACATGACAACCCTGAGATGTGAACAAACAATCTGAGGAGGATCCAGCCTCCTTCAATTTCATTCCTCCATGTTTTTGACAGCTGTTTTGTAGATAAATTGTGGAAAATCTCATACCGTTCTTAACTTCCATGACAGTCCTGTTTGTTTGAAGTCCAGAATGATTATTTCTACATTAAGACAATGGGCCAATAAAAAGTTAAGCGGAACAATCCGCCTTCCCTTATTTGTACTTTGAGTCTCTAGCTGTTGAGCTCTGACATCCCCACCCAAACATACAACAGCCACAGGGAGTGTAAAATCAAAACCAGACGTGGCTCCTTTCCATGAATTTTATGATAGATTATTGGTAATGTAAACAAACTTGTGTGAGGATAATTTCAAAAGAATCCCAGGCTCAAGAGAATGCAGATAGCCTTCACTTAGTGACCCAAGGTGAGTCTTAGATTTGGCAGTTTTGCGAGCACATGCTTCAGAAATACGAAACGTGCACAAGGTCGTGCATTTTTCAAAGGCTGAAAGCTATTCATCTCTTGATATGATATCCTTGTAGCTCCAGTTAAGTGCAAAAGTCACTGATTTTGAACTTGAAAGCATTCAGATTTGTTTTGACTGGTCATGTGATATTTGACACTGTCCTGTCGATGACATCACAGGCAACAAGTCGCGACAGGCCGAAAATTACAATGATTTTATCACTGTTGAGAATGCGAAGCCAAGCAAGACTACTTGTGCAAGGAAAGGGTTAATTATCCAAGGGAAAGCCAACTGTGTGCTTCAGATCAGCAATGGGTGTAACTGTGTGCTTTATCTATCCAGCTGCAAAAACTGCATTTGATACAGAAGATTTGAGATCCACGTTTTTCCAGTCATTTGTTGCTTTGAAAAGCATACTCACATATAAAGACAGAGCTATGTATTGTGCAATATTATGCCTCAAAATAAGCATTTTAGATTCTAAATTACATAATTTTTGGCTATAATAAAATTGCATTTCAGACAGTTTTAAAGTTCTGCTTTTGTGTTCTATGGAACAATAAGAATGTACAAATTTTGGAGCGTCATGAGGGTGAGTAAATGATGATAGACCTTTCATTTTTGGATGAACTTTTCCTTAAAGTCTTTGAAGTGTTTCTGTGAAACAGCCTTACTAATGTGACGCAGAGCCCCGCATTATTGAAGCATTCCTGTCTTCTATACTCCGAGGAAGCAAAGCCTGATGATTCACGGCTACCCTCAGCTGTTTAGGAAGAAAGACTAATCCAGTTTAGATAGTCAAGAAAGAGAAAAGAAAAACAGACTGAAATGGGAAAAAGACAAGGATACGATGACATCATCATGGCTAGCCTGTGTAGTTTTTTATCACTTCATTCTTTTTATGGACAGATTAAACCAACGATTATTCCATCAGTGCATCTGTGTCTAATCAGGACAGAGAGCTGTTTGCTTCTCTAATAATATGTTTAAAAAGTCCAGCCCTGACTGTGTGTGTTGTATGTGGAGTACTTCTACTTTGGGGACATAATTGTCCCCAGAAGTTAGCTTAATCTGAAAAAGACTCCCTTTGGGGATACATACGAATGGGTATACAATATCAAAATACAACAAGGTCGACAGACTGTTTTTTTTGTTTGTTTTTTTTGAGAAAACTTTTTAAAAGTTTAACATTAATAACATTTTGAGCAGAAATAATTAATGAAGTATTTATTTATTTATTTATTTATTTATTTTAAATGCAAAACTATTTCTTTGGGGAAAACCTCTAGAACTTCTAAGTATTAAATGCAGTTTGGACTCAGAACAATTTTAGGGTCAGATTAGGTTTTGAATTAGGATTAGTATTTGCTTTATTTAAAAATGAAGCAAGTTTATGGCTTCATTAGGCAGCTAATTATCAGATATTATTCATTAGACAGCTAATCATATCTATACTTAGCTACACTTTGGGCACAAATTTGTCCCTTGAAGTTAGCTAAGCATAACAAAACTTCTCTTTTGGGACATTTGGGGCCATCCTTATTTGCGATTCATAAATAAAACAAAAATGTTTCTTATGGATTTAAGGGTTTAGTTTACTTTTTAGTAATTATAATTATCTTTAATATAACAATAATCAAAGTCTATTCTGGACTACAAATGTAAAATGCAGTAACTACACAACCCTGAAATTGGGAAAAAAAAAAAGAAGACTTTTTTTAAAATAAAATTTTAAAGGGATAGTTCACCCAAAAATGAAAATTCTGTCATACCCTAATGTTGTTCCAGAACCGTAACGGTGCGTTTCCACTGGCATGTAGTGAGCTGAGTGGAGCGAGCATTTTCAATTCATTCCTATGGAAGTTGAGCTTTAACGCTCGCGCGGTACATTATGGAATTGAAAGCGGTGCGGAGAAAGCGTTGAGAGTGAGCGAGAGCGTCAAAAAGGTTGGGCATTCCTCGACTTTATGCAAATATCGATCGAAAAACACAGGGCGACAACCAATCACTGTGAAAAGAAGAAGATGAAACGCAAACAGGGTGTAAACATTGTTTTCAGTGGCGTTGTAGCATTGCCAGCGGCACTGAGAGCAGATTTGACGCTGTAGTGGAAACGCACCATAAGACCTTTGTTCATCTTCAAAACACAAATTAAGATATTTTTGATGAAATCTGAGAGCTTTCTGACCATGCATATAGACATCAACGCAACTACCACGTTCAAGGCCCAGAAACGGAGTAAGGACATTGTTAAAATAGTCCATGTAACATCAGTGGTTCAACCATAACGTTTTGAAGCTACGATAATACTTTTTGTGTGCAAAAATAACAAAAATAATGATTTTAATCAACAATTTCTTCTGTTTCATGTCGGTCTTCAATGCACGTTCATGAGAGTACCACGAAAATATCTTGATTTGTGTTCTGAAGATGAATGAAGGTCTTACATGTTTGGAACGACATGAGGGTGAGTAATTAATGACAGAATTTTCATTTTAGGGTGCACTATTTTTTTAGTACTATTTTGAAAAGTATTTTTCTGAATTTGGACATACAGGTGCATCTCAGTAAATTAGAATGTTGTGGAAAAGTTCATTTATTTCAGTAATTCAACTCAAATTATGAAACTTGTGTATTAAATAAATTCAATGCACACAGACTGAAGTAGTTTAAGTCTTTGGTTCTTTTAATTGTGATGATTTTGGCTTACATTTAACAAAAACCCACCAATTCAATGTCTCAACAAATTAGAATATGGTGACATGCCAGTCAGCTAATCAACTCAAAACACCTGCAAAGGTTTCCTGAGCCTTCAAAATGGTCTCTCAGTTTGGTTCACTAGGCTACACAATCATGGGGAAGACTGCTGATCTGACAGTTGTCCAGAAGACAATCATTGACACCCTTCAAAAGGAGGGTAAGCCACAAACATTCATTGCCAAAGAAGTTGGCTGTTCACAGAGTGCTGTATCCAAGCATGTTAACAGAAAGTTGAGTGGAAGGAAAAAGTGCGGAAGAAAAAGATGCACAACCAACCGAGAGAACCGCAGCCTTATGAGGATTGTCAAGCAAAATCGATTCAAGAATTTGGGTGAACTTCACAAGGAATGGACTGAGGCTGGGGTCAAGGCATCAAGAGCCACCACACACAGACGTGTCAAGGAATTTGGCTACAGTTGTCGTATTCTTCTTGTTAAGCCACTCCTGAACCACAGACAACGTCAGGGGTGTCTTACCTGGGCTAAGGAGAAGAAGAACTGAACTGTTGCCCAGTGGTCCAAAGTCCTCTTTTCAGATGAGAGCAAGTTTTGTATTTCATTTGGAAACCAAGGTCCTAGAGTCTGGAGGAAGGGTGGAGAAGCTCATAGCCCAAGTTGCTTGAAGTCCAGTGTTAAGTTTCCACAGTCTGTGATGATTTGGGGTGCAATGTCATCTGCTGGTGTTGGTCCATTGTGTTTTTTGAAAACCAAAGTCACTGCACCCGTTTACCAAGAAATTTTGGAGCACTTCATGCTTCCTTCTGCTGACCAACTTTTTAAAGATGCTGATTTCATTTTCCAGCAGGATTTGGAACCTGCCCACACTGCCAAAAGCACCAAAAGTTGGTTAAATAACCATGGTGTTGGTGTGCTTGACTGGCCAGCAAACTCATCAGACCTGAACCCCATAGAGAATCTATGGGGTATTGTCAAGAGGAAAATGAGAAACAAGAGACCAAAAAATGCAGATGAGCTGAAGGCCACTGTCAAAGAAACCTGGGCTTCCATACCACCTCAGCAGTGCCACAAACTGATCACCTCCATGCCACGCCGAATTGAGGCAGTAATTAAAGCAAAAGGAGCCCCTACCAAGTATTGAGTACATATACAGTAAATGAACATACTTTCCAGAAGGCCAACAATTCACTAAAAATGTTTATTGGTCTTATGAAGTATTTTTTATTGGTCTTATGAAGTATTCTAATTTGTTGAGATAGTGAATTGGTGGGTTTTGTTAAATGTGAGCCAAAATCATCACAATTAAAAGAACCAAAGACTTAAACTACTTCAGTCTGTGTGCACTGAATTTATTTAATACACGAGTTTCACAATTTGAGTTGAATTACTGAAATAAATGAACTTTTCCACGACATTCTAATTTATTGAGATGCACCTGTATGCTTCGTAGTCTAAGAGACCCAGTTTCACTCATTATGTGATGCACTGATATCAAAATATTGTCCAGTAATTAGACAATAACCAATAGGGTACTGATAATTTGCATCCTGAGCTTTTACAAAGCAGTATGGTTTGTTCTCAATTACAGATAACATCCTCCATTATTAAACATGAGTGTGTGTGAGTTGTTTTTGCATACCAGCAAGTCCATCATCTTCTTACAATGATCAACCCATTTGGCTAAAGGAGAGCCTGCTCATGCTCAAACATGTTGAGTGAACCTCTCAACTGCCTCTCTCCTGTTTTGGAGAGGTACTTTTATTTTCTTGGCTCTTGTAGGAGATCTATGCCACTTAATCCTCTATTTCCACTGTGTGCTTTTGTCTTTCTTCTAGTCTTACACAGCAAGTTGAATTATGGTTCCATGGGGAGTGAGACAGGCATGGGATAAGGATGAGCTCTTGTTTCTCCATCAGATGTCATTTGCACTCTCTTCTCCAGTGCTGGTTATTGTATGTGGATTGGTAGACACAGCGGATGCCGGGTGATCATGCTTTCCTGCCCTGAGGAGAACGCTTACCATGTGCACCATGTGTTTGTACTTGTGTGTACGGGTGTAACTATGCTGGTGGAATTGGGTTTGGTCTCCATGTGCACTGGGGGGCTCCTGTGCATTGACTAGAAGTGTGAAAGTGTGACATTGGTGCCAAACGTGTGTAAAGCAGAACTTCTGTCATGCCAATTATCTAGTCATATGTTACACAGTCTGCTGGCTGGGGTGTCTGGTAACAATCTGGTTCAGTATGAGTGAATGGGTTGTAAGGCTATGGACTATAAGCATATAAAATTACACACACACACACACACACACACACAAAGAAATATATATATATATACATATACATACATACACACACACACACACACACACACACACACACACACACACACACACACACACATATATATGTGTGTGTGTGTGTATATGTATGTTTTATACATATGTAATTATTATAGGGTAGAAATCATTTTTGAGAATGCATTGAATTGATTAATGCATTAATTTGTTCTTAAAAATGTCTTTAAAATAAAAATGTCTTACCTACCCCAAACATTTGAATGGAAAAGTATGTATAAAATTAATTTCTACAATTATTTTTATATTATATCTAATTATATCTAGTGGACAAAAAAATTGGTTGTGGGAATTAGATGTGACTTAGAGGACACCCTGTTTCATATGTTTTTAATTAAGTATGACACCAAATTATGCTTTTGTCTTTTTTTCTTTTGCATTTGCTTTTATGATCTTTTATCCATTTTATTTATCACTCTCTCTTTCTCTTTTTATTTCTTTCTGTGTGCCTCTTACTGTTAGGATGCCATAGACTGCAACTTCACCTTGACAACAGTCCCTCCCAATACCTTGTTTGAATTGTAAATGCTAGCACACTTGCAAGCTGTGCACCTTTACTATGAATAATGAATATACACAGCAAGTAGAATATTTGATGTTGTTTGCATGCACTGAAATTTAACACTTCAATAGCTTACTATACAGTTTCATCTTGACAAAAAAAGACGTGTTGTGGATCAGTATAATTCAAGATGAATCCTTGGAGTATATCTCATATACTGGCCTCATAATACTTAAAAATCTTCATAATCTTTAAAATAGAGACAAATAATTTAGAAGCATTAGAACCCATAAATAACATGTAAAGAGAAAACATGCTGAAGATATTTTACCTAGTATTTTTTCTCAATTATAGATATTTTCTTCCAAAGTAAGTGCCTAAGGAGTGCTCTTTAAAGTTATTTTTAGCTGCTCACTTGAAGTGGTAAGAGATCGTACCTAATGAGGCAAAATGCTGACTTAGACAAAGTTAAATCAAAGACCTTTCTGCAGTCTTACATTACCATAGTATGTTCAGTTTACGGTTAAAATCAAGAGTTAAATTACACATGAATCAAAGAGGAAATTTTTACTCTCAGAGTTTTTGTGGATTCTCCTGTAACTCCAGGTAATTGTATTGCGGTGACTGTGTTAGCCACTGGGATGTAGTGCATGTATTAGTGGACTGTCTGACTTGATTAATGACAGCAAACAGTTGACTGTAGAGCTGACAGACCTTGCTGCGCAAAATCAATAGGCCTGCCATGAGGACACACACACACACTCGGAGAGGCCTGGATCCGCCGGGGTTAGTCTTTATAGAGCACTTGTGATCCAGTACGGGACATTCCATATGGTAAAACTATCTTTGGGGAGATTTTATGAAATAAATTAATATTGCTCCTTTTGTAAAGAGGAAATAGGCTGTTATAATGTATTTTCCAGTGCCTGTTACTAGTGAAGTGAGAGCTGAGACCTCCGGCTTTGTCTTCTGTCCAGTGTGTCATCAAAAACCATCCATAATTCTCCCTAGCGTGCACCAGGAAGACGCTTATAGTCATGAAGTATCAACAAGAGATGCTGCTGCAGTTCTGATGATGTTCTAATGATGCTATTTCCACGAAAAGGAAGGTCTGTCAACTCTACATCTTCCAGGGCACGTCTCAAAAACAGAGGTGATCGTGCTTTTTCTGTTGTTGGCCCCAAGTTGTAGAATGGTCTCCCATTTCATATCAGAACTGCTTCAACATTATCTGTTTTTAAGTCTACTCTTAAAACTTATCTTTTTTCCTTGGCATTTAATATTTCTTGACTTGCTGTGGAATGATTTTTTTTTTTATTATTTTTTTGTGAATCATCCATTTTTATGGTTTGTGTTTTATAATTTTGTTTTATTGCTTATAAACTTATAAACTTGTCGACTTGTTTTTGTTTTGCATACTCTGTGCAGCACTTTGGTCGACTTTGGTTGTTTTAAATGTGCTATATAAATAAACGTTGTATTGTATTGTATTGTAAAAGTGAATGACACATTTGTAATGATACTTATAATTCTCAGTTTGTCTCGACTGGATGTTTGCAAATGTGAAAAAACGCTATGATTATCTTTTGAAATAACCTCCAATTGTCAGAGTGAGATCGCGTCTTCTGTTCTTCACTGATCAAAGCTGAGTGTATGCGTCAGTGTTTTTGCAACCTTAAGGAGGCTTCAACGTCAGGCTTTGATGGGTCTAGAGTTTGAAATCTTTTAGATCATACTCGGTCTCTGACAGCAAAATGTTCAGCTATTTTTGGAAACTGAAACGCTGCCATCCTCAAACATCTTCAAAGACCTGCTCATTACTGATGTCACACAAATCTCCATATAGAGTTTCTAGTTAAAATAGTAGCCATGATCCATGTGTAATCTGCATTAAGAGACTGAATTAATCAATTATTAAGCATATAATGTGGATTCACGCTTCTGTTTAACAAATTAGTAAAATCTGTGTTTCTGTTAGTGTGTATTTTAGAAAGAAGAAGTGTATGTATGAGTCAGTAGAACATACACTACCGTTCCAAAGTTTGGGGTCAAAATTAATAGATTTATTTAGCAAGGACATACAGTGCCACTTGAAAGTTTGTGAACTCCTTGCAGAATCTGTGAAAATGGGAGTAATTTTAACAAAATAAGAGAGATCATACAAAATGCATGTTATTTTTTAATTAGTACTGTCCTAAGTAAGATATTTTACATAAAAGATGTTTATATTTAGTCCACAAGACAAAACAAAAATAGCTGAAATTATTAAAATAACCTCATGCAAAAGTTTGTGAACCGTTGGTTCTTAATGCTGTGTGTGGTTACCTGGATGATCCACGACTGTTTTTTGTTTTGTGATGGTTGTTCATGAGTCCCTCGTTTGCTCTGAGCAGTTAAGCTGAGCACTGTTCTTCAGAGAAATCCTCCATGTCCTGCAGATTCTTCAGTTTTCCAGCATCTTTTGCATATTTGAACCCTTTCCAGCAGTGACTTTATGATTTTGAGATCCATCTTTTCACACTGAGGACAATTGAGGGACTCAACTATTAAAAAAGGTTCAGACATTAACTGATGCCTCAGAAGGAAACACGATGCATTAAGAGCCAGGGGGTGAAAAATTTTGAACAGGATGAAGATGTCCAAATTTTTCTTATTTTGTAGAAATATATATTTTTTCCATTTAGTACTGCCCTTCGGAAGCAACAGAAGATACTTGCATGTTTCCCGGAAAACAAATGAAATACAATTTACCTTGATCTTCAAATTCAAAAAGTTTTCACCCCCCGGCTCTTAATGCTTCATATTTCCTTCAGGACCATCAGTGAATGTTTGAACCTTTTTTAATAGTTGTGTTTGAGTCCCTCAATTGTCCTCAGTGTGGAAAGATGGATCTCAAAATCATACAGTCACTGCTGGAAAGGGTTGAAATATGCAAAAGATGCTGGAAAACTGAATAATCTGCAGGACATGGAGGACTTTTCTGAAGAACAGTGCTCAGTTTAACTGTTCAAGGGACTCATGAACAACCATCACAAAACAAAAAACAGTCGTGGATCATCCAGGTAACCACACACAGTATTAAGAACCAGCGGTTCACAAACTTTTGGATGGGGTTATTTTAATAATTTCAGCTATTTTTTTGACTTGTGGACTAAATGTAAACAACTTTTATGTAAAATATCTTACTCAGGACAGTACTAAATAAAAAATAACATACATTTTGTATGATCTCTCTTATTTTGTTAAAATTACTCACATTTTCACAGATTCTGCAAGGGGTTCACAAACTTTTAAGTGGCACTGTATTAGAAAGATCAAAAATTACAATAAAGACATTAAAAGACTTCTATGTTTTTATTTATTTGAACTTTCTATTCATCAAAGAATCCTGAAAAAATGTACCACGGTTTCCCCCAAAAACATTAAGCAGTGCAACTTTTTCCAACACTGATATTAAAAATAAATGATTTTTGAGCAGCAAATCAGCCTAATAGAATGATTTCTGAAGGATCATGTGACACTGAAGACTGGATTAATGGCTGCTGAAGATTTAGTTGCATCACAGGAATAAATTACATTTTAACATATTCAATAAATAATTAAATAATAATAGTTCGATAATTATTCAATAATAATAATGTTGTAATATTTAACAATATTTCAGTTTTTACTGCATTTTGATCAAATAAATGCAGCCTTAATGAGAATGAGAGACTTCTTTCTAAAAAAGAAAAATCTTCAAACTTTTGAACAGTAGTGCAGATGAACTCAAAGCTAACAGACATGGACTAAAATCAACAAAAGTTGGATTGGGCAGCGGGTTAAAGTTGATAGTTCATTTTAAGGTTATGCAATAGAAAATATCATTAACTCTGTATAAAGTGATAGAAGTCAATGGAAAGTCTCCACCATGGCACGTTTGTGAGCTACTGAGTGTTATGAGCTCTCTGCTAGGGCTTTGCTTGACTGCTTGACTCAACATTTACATAGTTCAGTTTAATCCTTAACGACCATCTGTTGTTTGACCTACTCCTGTGCGGTGAGGAGACTAATAGCAACGCACATATATTAGCAGCACTGTTTCATTTGGCATGTGCAGGGCATTGTGTCATTAGCAGATCCCAGCTAAGTGTCATGTTTCAGGTTAAGAAGGTTAGAGACTTTGGAACACTTCAATAGTTGATGTCCATGAGTCTAGCAATTAATTCCATTCTGTATTTATGTCCTGGGATCAATACATTTCCATTCTTTTTCATTAATTAACTCATCCAAGTGTTTAATTTATTTAATTTTTTTTTTTTTTTTTTTTGCTTTGCTAGCTACATTAGAAGTAGATTTATCTGAAGATTCATCAGAGGCTATAAAAGTGGGTTTTATGCAACTGGTTTATTTTAGGAGAAAAAAAAAAACATGAAATTTTACCTGCTTGCTCGTGTTTCCATGACAGTGGATCCAAACTAACAGCAAAGGTCGAGCCGAACATGAATTATGCTGACAGCCTCCTGACAGACCTGCCATAAGCACTGCTGATTGCTGTGCCTATTCATTGCAATCAGTTTCCCTCTGATGACTTGATTTGCTTTATTCAGTCAGATCCCTCTGCTCTCTCTTCAAGCACATGATTTGAGTCATGTCTGACATGAACAGTTCTTATATCTGCAGGAGAGAAGGTAAAATTTCTGTCTGATTTATAAGATAAAGAAAAACATGAATTACATAATAAAATGTACACTACTACCATTGAAATATTTTGGGTCAGTAAGATTTTTTTTTTGAAAGAAGTCTCTTATACTCACCAAAGCTGCATTTATCTGATGTATTTGAAAAACAGAAATATTGTTAAATATTACCACAACTAAAATAATGCTTTTCCTTTTGAATATATTTTAAAATGTAATGTATTCCTCTGATGCAAAGTAGAATTTTCAGCATCATTTCTCCAGTCTTCAGTGTCACATGATCCTTCAGAAATCATTTAAATATGCTGGTTTGTTGCTCAAGAAACTGCTTAATATTATTTTTTAGAAAGTAAACCACAATACTTTTTTCAGGATTCTTTGTTGAATAGAAAGGTCCTTCGTGAACACGATGCAGGAGTCTGGAAGCCAAGCTGAGTTTTTCTTGGCTGTCTTCCCCAATACCTATTGCCCAATGTTCAAATTTGCATAGAAATGATTATAAATTTGAAAACCAGTCCAGCTAATGTTTCAGATCAAATTAGGTCATTGAGTGCTGTCCCACCAGGCTGGGAAGTCTCCTTTCTTAATTATGAGCATAGCTCGAATCCCTGAAACGAGAAGTAACCGAGAGCTTGGCAGTGGATACTGAAACACTTTGTGATTTGTGCTGGACTTGACACATCTCCCATATGTTACGGTAGAACATGCCAGACAATGTGCTCCTGTGAGAGGTACTTATATTCTTCACCTTCAGCATTATTGTGGAGAACTACCAATGAAAACTGTTTTTGCTGGGAATGACATGCATACATGCTGTTGATGTAATGCTTCTTAGATAAATGATTATTGCGTGTTCCCTCCTTCTGCTACCAGTTGCCTCTCATTGGTTCCCTGTCCTGTTTGCTCCCTCTGTAGACTTGTTCTACATTTAAGACATTCTGTTTAAGCCTGTTATCCAGGGGAGTGATGTAAATGTTTGGTCTGTGGGTTGTAAGCAGATGGTATTAGTCCCGGGCTCTGAGTTCATGCCAAGCAGATTGTTTTTGCTTTATTAAAAGTCACATCTTATTAGTCCACCTTACTACTTCTATTGCTCTTCTGAGGATCTCTTTGAAGTTGAGCAAACTTGCCCACCCATTCGAGAGCACAAGTGGTGTGTATATCATGCTGAATCATTTTTAAAAGTTGGTGGTCTGTACATTTCTCCACTTTAGCTTTAGTTTGATACCTCAGAGTATAAGGAAATCAAAAAAGTTTGTGGCCTGCATGTGCATAAACTATTTTTTAATCATTAAAGGGGGCATAACACACACAGTTTCACCCAATCTCATGTTAATCTTCAGTACCTATAGAGTAGTACTGCATCCTTCATATCTCCAAAGAGTCTTTAGTTTTATCATATTTATAAAAGAAAGAGACAGCTTTACGATTCTCTCCGAAAAAAGCCGAGCTCCTGGAGGCGCGCTGTGGGCGGAGCTAAAGAGTGACAAGCACTTGAGCGCCGATTGCCAACAAAACACAGACATTTGATGCCGGTTCACTTACCATCTGCAGTTCTGAATCATGACCGGGATCTTTTATAGCTGGGACCGCTCCATCTTTAAGTATCAAACGATGTGCAAATCCAGCGTCGAACTGAGCCTTGTTTATAAAACGTTCGTCAACAAACACACTTGCAAAACTCTGTTGCTGCCCCAGAAAAACAAACTGCATCCACTGTTTACGTAACGCTGGGTTCTTTGGGAAGCTGAACAAGGTTATCTTTCCCTTCTTTAGAGACATTCTTCCCGAGCGTGTCCCGTGCAGCGCTGCCGAATGATGCGCGTTGAGGGGTATGCTCATGCTCTCACTCTGTTCGATGTGCGCACCGGCACGTTCTTCTGGGAGAAATGCCCATACAAGGAGTTCCACCCTTCATGACGTCATGAAGAGCCATGATTGAAAAAAAAAACTTTCCGAAACTTGTAAGAAACCCAGAAGTGTGTATTTGGCACAGAAATACTCTGTTATACGTCCAAATCATTTTTTGAAACTTTGGCCATGTTTAGCATGAGAATCCAAATCTTTAACAGTGTAAATAACTCAACATGCATGAAACAGCATTGGACCCCCCCTTTAAAGGTTGGTAGCCTGTATATTACACAGCTTAAATCTGTAGTTTGTTACTGTGAAGTATAACGATAAGAAAAAGATGTGTGTAATAACAATTTTATGACTGATATGGCATTCTTTGAGTGAGTCTGGGGGCACTTGTAATTACTTTGCAAACAAGCAAGAAAGATAGCACTTAGGGCCAGATTTACTAAACAGGGCAAATTAGCACAATTAGTGCAATTCCAAAACAGCGCCGATGGGATGGGGAAATTCTGCGGATGATTTACTAAAAATGCGCACATTGAAGAACACAGACGCAGCCAGATCATTTCCACAATGACCAGTGCAATCTACTAAGAGCAGCGCAAATTACCGTCTGCTTTAAGACATGCTTTTTTGGGCATTGAAAAATGGCGCAAATACCAGTAATTTGACGAGCGCAAATATTAGTAAACTGCGTTGCATGATTCATTTTAATACTGTCCTCTCATAAATTTTGCTTCTGAAAGGTCAGGCGCAAAAATAACTGTCCATGCCTTTTCAGCACTAATTCTTCACTGCACATCTTTAATAAATCCTGACAGTACTATTTTAATGCCAAAAGACTGTTTGTGCTGGCGCAAGCTGTTAGTAAATCTTGCCCTTATAGTTCAGTAAAGTGAAAGATTGTTTTTTAATATTTTTTTAATAGTTTTATTGTATTTGTAAATTATAGTTTTTCAACTTTTTTTTTTTTTTTTTTTTTTTAAATATTCTTGTTATTTTATATTTATTGTAATACTGGCTGGTAGGTACTATATAGAATTTCATCATGACTTTGAAATTGGGAGTTATTATAAAGCTGGATGTAGAAATAATAATTAAATTAATTTTATAGATTAAATCTATAAAAAATGTAATGAACATCATTTTAATTATAGTGTCTAGTCTGTTTTTTTTTTACATACCAGGTGATTATATTTTACTAAAGACAATTTAACACATTTTAAATTGTAGTAGTAATAGTGGTAGTAATAATAATAATAATAATAATACTTTTTTATTTTTTAATCTTTTTATAATTTTACACAGTTTATTATTTTATAATGTTAATGTTGGCACCACTTTTACTGTAAAACCACTATTATTCCTTACAACTGATGTTTTTTTGTTTTTTTTACTATTCTGTATTATATTAAGTATTATTAACAAGTACATAAATTTACATTTTTGGTAATCATTATTAATGTATTATTATTATTATTATTATTATTATTATTCATACTTTGAGGTGTGCTTCTTTTTGGCATACTGTGGGTTAATATCATGCCACCAGGGGTGACTGTAACAATAAGGCTTTTTGTATTAAATTCAATATTATGATCAAATTAAACATTTGAAAGCTTTTATTATTATGCCTGTACGTATTGACACACATATAAGTTTCTTGCACCCAAGAAAGGTTGTTAAATTGCTAACTACTTGTAAGTTATGAAGGAAAATGTAAAATATATTTCAGTTGTCTCCCCTACTTTGCGTGTGTGTGTGTTCCAGTCCTTGTTCCAAGTGGTGTAAATTAGCAGTGTAATTGCTGGCAATGAGGCCAAGAGCCAGGGGAGAGGATTTTGGGATAACCTGTTGCTTAAGCACCAGAGGGAATGATTATCCAGACACAAACACACACGCATACATACATGCAGACTTACTTTGAAGTAACTTCTCTCTTTTTATCTTGCTCTTGCATTTATTTGCATCCACATGATTTGAGCCTTTGTAGTGCAAAACCAAATCGAGTTTTACCTTACTTTAATGAGCTCCGATCCAGTGCAGTGAATATTTGTGTGACGCAAACCAGCCAGAAGCGTTTTAGATGGATGGATAGTGACATCAGATGCACAAAGAGTGTGTGCTAGTGTAATTTATGTCATACACAAACACCAGTTAACATTCACCCTCACTGCATTTATAATCACAGATGTTCCCATTGAGTTAACTTTGATATGGCTCTCTGACCTCTACAAAGTTCAAATTAGCTGTGTATTCATAAATATCACTCTGACAGCTCACGCCTCCAAACCTTCTTGTGCTGCTTGGAAATGAGCAAGCTCACACACTCAGCTGATAATGATTAAACAGACTGAAATGTCTCCCGCAGTCTTTGCGTGCACATCTGTTTCACACATTTTAATGCTGTGAGTGATTCAGGACAAATTCATGTTAAGTGTTTATTTTCTCTGCTTTCAAATTATCTTGTCTCTTTGAGAGAGAACAAATGGGAAAGTCCCGTAATCTCTCTGTATCTTCTATCTTTTACTTGACTGGTCTTATTACGACTACATTGCATCTGGTTTGATTAAGCATTTAGGTTACAATAAAAGACTGAATCTTTGAACTAGAGTACAGTCTATTTCTCCCAGATTTGTAAAAAAAAAAGTTGATAATCTGGTAATAATTTAAGGTTTGACCTTCAAGTGGCCTGAACATTGACTGTGGTTGATTGATTGTAATGAGAATTTTCTTTCTTATTTTAAGCTGTCACTTGCAGCCACTGGGGAATCAGTGGCTCATCTTTGAAAAAACTGAGAGCTAGAGAAGTGTTAATGTAAAGATAAGGGGGCTGTAGAGAGGGAATTGAGGAAATGAATTATCACATTGTCACTCTAACTCTCATTGTCTATTTACATAGGCATATAAATGCATCCCACGTTCAGCTGTACAGATATTCATCACAGATAGAATGGGTTGAAGAGGAGGAGAGAAGGGGTAGAGGAGAGTAAAGAAGGGGATACACATTAATCCACGTTCAATAAAACAAAGCTTCAAAATATCACGTCCTACATGAAAAAAATCAAAAAATGCCAAGATTCTCTGATTGGTATACATTTGGTTATTGCCCCCGAACAGAATGAACATGAACATTTTCAGTAACACTGAAGTAAATATTTGATTAATATCTGCCTAGTAGGTTTGTGTAATGATGGTCCACTGAATGGCAAGTTGTAAATGAATCCAAGTGCAGATTTATTATACAGAGTGAAATCCAAAAATCCAAACAAAACACAAAGACTTGACTTGATATGAAACAACTCACCAAACAGAGGTTAATAAGTTCAGTACACGACAAGAGACAAAGGCTACGTGAGGGCTATATATGTCCAAACAATCTGGGTCACATGAGACAATTCAACCAATGAGGAACAAGACATATGACTGGGATAACCAATCAGAACATGGCACAATGAACAAAGGAACCAGTAGCAGGAATACAAGAGGGCAAAGGAACCACATGACTAGATAGGAATCATGACTAAACTCCAAAATAAAAGACTTGAAAACATGAACATGAAACAAACCCCAAAACCAGGCGTGACAGTTTGGTTTAAAAGTTATTAGTTATAGGCCGATATTAAAGAGGTTTTAATTTTTTGGTATCCACTGATGTTTTAAAAAAAACACTAGTAATTTAAAGGGGTCATATGACATTGCTAAAAAGAACATTATTTTATGTATTTGGTGTAATGCTATGTGTTTGTATGATTTAAGGTTCAAAAAACACATTATTTTCCACATACTGTACATTATTGTTGCTCCTCTATGCCCTGCCTTTCCGAAATGCGCCGATTTTTACAAAGCTCATCGCTCTGAGAAGCGAGGCGTGCTCTGATTAGAGGCTATCCAGTGCGTTGTGATTGGCTGAATACCTCGAGCGTGAGACGTAAATGTTACGCCCCTTACCATATTGTGATGCCGTGTCTGTTATATGCGGAGGCTGAGTCGTGGATCTAAGTGCAGGTGGTTCAATAAAAAGACTAAGTGAACAAAGAACAGGAAACAGAGAACCAAAACACGGGCAGACAACGGCATATTAACGTTCAACAGCTAGCAAAGCACAAGTGAAACGCAAGGGCTATTTATACACAGGAGAACAAGCTAACAAGATAACAAGGGGACGTGGTAAATGGGAAACACCTGGGGAAACTGATCACAGGGAACCAATATGCAAACAGACTACAAACAAGGCACAGGAAACACTTCAACTTAAAAGTCCAGACAGAGCACAGAGAACATGTAACATAGCCCCCCACCTAAGGAGCGGATTCCAGACGCTCCAAAAACACAAGACAGAACATGCGCAACAAAAGTCCAGGAGGATGGCGGAGTGGAGGCGGAACAGGGGGAGGGATGGTGGGCCAGGCCCATGGAGTGGAGAAGGGCGTGGAGACTGAGGTGGAGTGCATGACCAGGGCGGAGCAGGCAGAGCAGAGGGCCAGGGCGAAGTAGGCTGTTCAGGAGCCCAGGGCGGAGCCGGCAGAACCGAAGGACAGGGCGGAACAGAATACCACCAGGGTGGAGCAGGCGGCACTGACGAGCACCAGGGCAGAGCAGATGACCACCACAGCAGAGTAGATGGGAGCAGAGATCACCATGGTGGAGCAGATGACCACCATAGCAGACCGGATAATAACGGCCTTTTTGGCAGTAACGGGACAGTCAGAGGGCTCACCGGCAGCCTCCTTGGCCGTGGCTGAACCGGCAGAGAGTTCATAGACAGCCTTCTTGCCCGAGACATGGCAGACAGAGAGTTCAGAAACAGTGTCAGCAGTCATAATGGGAGATTCAATGGACACCAAAAGTTCAGAAACTGCGTTCGCCGCCATAACAGTGGCATCATGGTACACAGAGAATTCAGAAACAGTATCAACAGTAATATTGGGGGATTCAATAGACACAAAAAGTTCAGAAACTGCGTTCGCGGCCATAACAGTGGCATCAGGGGACACAGAGAGTTCAGAAACAGTATTGACCGTCATATTGGGGGATTCAATAGACACAAAAAGTTCAGAAACGGCATTCACGGCCGTATCAGTGGACTTAGGGAAAACAGAGAGTTCAGAAACAGATTCCAAATTCGTAACAGTGGCCACAGGGAACACAGAGAGCTCGGAGGAGGAAGCTGACACTGTCTCGGGAGAAACTGGCGAGGTGTGCACAGCCCAAACACACAAAATGGCCATAGCCATCGCAGGGAGCAAAGAAAACAAAACGTCTACCTTCGAGACTAGGCGGGCTAGGGAGGAAAGCGGCCGGCGAGCTAGAGTGCGTAGCGGCCGGCGGGCTTGAGAGCGTAGCGGCCGGCGGGCTAGAGTGCGTGGTGGGCTAGAGTGCGTAGCAGCTGGTGTAGGCCTCGGAATGCCGGCTGCTCGTGCAGTTGTCAGCAGCAGATCCGCCACACTGGACGACAATCCTCTCCGCCGTGAAACGGATCCAGTGGCCGAGCTGATACAAGTTGTCGGTGCATCCTGCGGTGGGCCGAGCTCCGCGGCCAATGGCGCCTCGGCCAAATAGCTCCCTCCAAAAAATGTTTAGGCGGCAGATCCTCCTCTACTTCCCCCACAGTGAAGGAAGATCCACCGAGTTGAAGGGCTAGCTCCACATACTCACAAAATGTCCCTTGAGGACCAGCACGGGAAAGTCGCGATTTGAGTGGTTCATTAAGTCCAGTGTGAAAAAATGTCATGAGCGAACTGTCTGGAAATTTTGTATGGTACGCCAAGTCCAAAAACTCACAGGTGTGGTCCTCGAGGGTACACTCGCCCTGGCGCAGGAGAAGGAGCTTCATACCTGCTAGATCCATAGCTGTTGGTCAGTTGTACTGTTATATGCGGAGGCTGAAGGAAACAGGCTGAGTCGTGGATCTAAGTGCAGGTGGTTTAATAAAAAGACTAAGAGAACAAAGAACAGGAAACACTGGGAAACAGAGAACCAAAACACGGGCAGACAACGGCATAATAACGTTCAACAACTGACAAAGCACAAGTGAAATGCAAGGGCTATTTATACACAGGAGAACAAGCTAACAAGATAACAAGGGGGCGTGGTAAATGGGAAACACCTGGGGAACCTAATCACGGGGAACCAATACGCAAACAAACTACAAACAAGGCACAGGAAACACTTCAACGTAAAAGTCCAGACAAAGCACAGAGAACATGTAACAGTGTCCCGGCGCGACACAAAAACAGTAAAACCCATTACAAACGAGGCATTTGTTGTATCCAGTGGGGACATAATCACTGATTATAATGACTTATACTGTCTTTTTATGCATCGCGTTGCATCGCACCGTGTAAACATTACCATGTCTGCATTTGTGATTTGGAGAAACGACAAACAACAAGCACTACTCTATACTGCTCAAAACTCGCTTTTGAATAGTCAGTGGCAAATTCTTTAAATATGAAAACATACTTACAGGCTGTGAGTCAGATGCGCCAGACTGTCCTTGCAAAGTTGGAATTGCCCCACTTTATAGCTGGCAGGCTACTCCCAGGTTCAGGAAATAGTCCTCTGTAAAATGCGATGCACGCACTCAAATATTTGGGTTGAACCATTCTGGAACAGTGTTGTAAATACAACTTAACCACTGATTTCTAGTTGTGTCCTCTTTTGAAAGCCCAAAGAAAGTAGTTTCGCTTTCACAACGAAACACAGCATCTCCAGGACATGGCGCCAGAGGCAGCAACAATACTACAGCGAAAATAATAGTTCCGCCGCCTTTCGTTGCGTATACATTTGGGCGGTGTTTTGCAAATCTTCCCACACTGTGACGTAGACATGTGGGGGTGTGTTTAAATGAGCCGTTTTAGGGGGGCGTGGTCGAGTCTTAACTTTTATAAAGAATATCTCTTTGGTTTTGAGACTTTAGTCTTTGCAACTTCAGGGATCTTATCTAAGCACAAACAGCTTGTAACACTCCAAAGAGAAAGGAAAACTTGAAATCGCATCATATGACACCTTTAATAGCACAAATCTATAGAATTTTAAATTTAAAAAAAATATAATAAATTAAACTAAAATGAGAGAAAAATAAATATCAATGTTTCATACTGTACATTGTAATGTAAAATTTAAAACATTTAAACTGATTGAGTTTAGATTCAGTGTTCTGTTTTTAATTTATTTTGAAAAATTATTTTAATATATGTCATATTGGCTATAACATAATTATCGGTTTATTGAATTTTATTACAACTGTCTCCTTAATTTTTTGCACATACAGCAAATGGACTTCTTGGAGCCCTAACATAAAGAATACAGTCAATTTACAAAAAAAAAAAAAAGAAAGAGAGAGAGAGAGAGTATATTGTCGATTTTGGTGCTTTGGGAACCTAAAATATACAGACAATTTATTGCAGTTATGTTGCCAAAATGTTCACGCCACTGTCAGTGCCCGAATGCAGCTCATTAGCTGAACTTGTATGTCAACCCCCCTACCAGAAACTTCCATAGAGGGAAAACCTGGAAAGTTTTATTCTTCGATTGTTTCAAATAATAACACGTTTCGCTTTGAAATCAGCACGAGTGCCTTGTTTGAAGCCAATAATAGCACTGTGTTTGACAGGCTGGCATTGTGCGCCCATTTCTATAAATTGCTCAGAAGTGAAGGAGCCCGTTTTAATAGCCTTTCAATGCTGAAATGATTGTATTCATGGCAAATTGCCTTCTCCATTGTTTCTCATCAGTACAGGGAGGGAGAGAGAGAGAGAGAGAGAGAGAGGGAGGGGCCGGGGGTCGGTCATTGTTTGAGGAGAGACGTCTGAGAGGGGTCCCGTTTCAGCGCTACTCCGTCTCTCTGGCTCTTCTTGCTGCCTCCTTATGATTAAATAATTCCCAAGCTTTCTGACACACAAACACGCATGCACACCCAACACATGCAGCTCGAGGGAACTCGGGATGGAATCCACACTTCATAAACTAGAAGAAAACAAAAGAGGAAGAGTCTGTCTGTCTTGCAGACCAGGCCGCAGATGACTCTTTGTTCTCAGGGCAGACGGAAGACCAGTTGGCTCTTATTGCAAACTTCTTCGGCTCTTTAATTCCCTCCTGTCCCTCTGTTTCTCTCTCTCTCTCTCTCTCTCTCTCACTCACTCACTCACTCTCTCTGATATATGACATCTGTTTATGTGAAATTGGATTTCAGTCGGTCCCGTGTGGCAGCCGGTCATACGTCTCTTGTATTTTATACAGAGTTGTGCAAAACTGAATTTAACAACTGATTCTCTTTCAATTCATGAGTTGTAATTTAGTTAGCCACATACTCCACAGGATGTTAAATTGGAATTTGAATTGGAATGACAGCTAGAGGAATTGCAATTGTTCATAAGAAAGAAATAAAAATGGATATATATATATATATATATATATATATATATATATTTAAACTTTTTTTTTTTTTTTTTTTTTAAATCAGTTTTGAATCTTCAATACATACTGTTTGCTATTCAGTTCAAATTGAGGAGCTGAGCTGGATTTAACTCCCAGTTCAGTTCTGAATGGCACGCAGCTGTGATTTGATCATTTCCTTGTTCCCCTTATAGGAGAAAGTGAACTAGAAAACAAGAGTGCTAAAGCTAGGGAAAGAGAGATGTGAGAAAAGTGAAAGAATGAAAGCGAGAGATAACAAGACAAAGAAAGACTGAACGGGCTCAAAGAAAGGTTGTCTCTATGGTCTCGTCTCAGATAAAACTCTCTGATGCGTGACTGGCAGATGGGCCGACACAAGCGCTGTGAACTTTACACTTCACTGTCAGTAAGTGGATTGCTTATTTTCACATGGCAGTTGGACTCCATAGTAGTCACTCTCCCTCTCACTTTTCTGAGTGCCGTTAATATCTCTTTTTTCCTGTATCCTCTGGAGTTTTACCCCACTTTTACTGTCACAGTAGCTCTGTTCTGAGAGGAATGACAGAAAGATCAGAGCCATAACCATTACATGCAGGTGCATCTCAATAAATTAGAATGTCGTGGAAAAGTTAATTTATTTCAGTAATTCAACACAAAAAAATAAATTCAGTGCACACAGACTGAAGTAGTTTAAGTCTTTGGTTCTTTTAATTGTGATGATTTTGGCTCACATTTAACAAAAACCCACCAATTCACTATCACAACAAATTAGAATACTTCATAAGACCAATAAAAAAACATTTTTAGTGAATTGTTGGCCTTCTGGAAAGTATGTTCATTTACTGTATATGTACTTAATACTTGGTAGGGGCTCCTTTTGCTTTAATTACTGCCTCAATTCGGCGTGGCATGGAGGTGATCAGTTTGTGGCACTGCTGAGGTGGTATGGAAGCCCAGGTTTCTTTGACAGTGGCCTTCAGCTCATCTGCATTTTTTGGTCTCTTGTTTCTCATTTTCCTCTTGACAATACCCCATAGATTCTCTATGGGGTTCAGGTCTGGTGAGTTTGGTGGCCAGTCAAGCACACCAACACCATGGTTATTTAACCAACTTTTGGTGCTTTTGGCAGTGTGGGCAGGTGCCAAATCCTGCTGGAAAATGAAATCAGCATCTTTAAAAAGCTGGTCAGCAGAAGGAAGCATGAAGTGCTCCAAAATTTCTTGGTAAACGGGTGCAGTGACTTTGGTTTTCAAAAAACACAATGGACCAACACCAGCAGATGACATTGCACCCCAAATCAGTCCAAAATTGGACTCCAAGCAACTTGGGCTATGAGCTTCTCCACCCTTCCTCCAGACTCTAGGACCTTGGTTTCCAAATGAAATACAAAACTTGCTCTCATCTGAAAAGAGGACTTTGGACCACTGGGCAACAGTCCAGTTCTTCTTCTCCTTAGCCCAGGTAAGACGCCTCTGACGTTGTCTGTGGTTCAGGAGTGGCTTAACAAGAGGAATACGACAACTGTAGCCAAATTCCTTGACACGTCTGTGTGTGGTGGCTCTTGATGCCTTGACCCCAGCCTCAGTCCATTCCTTGTGAAGTTCACCCAAATTCTTGAATCGATTTTGCTTGGCAATCCTCATAAGGCTGCGGTTCTCTCGGTTGGTTGTGCATCTTTTTCTTCCACACTTTTTCCTTCCACTCAACTTTCTGTTAACATACTTGGATACAGCACTCTGTGAACAGCCAGCTTCTTTGGCAATGAATGTTTGTGGCTTACCCTCCTTTTGAAGGGTGTCAATGATTGTCTTCTGGACAACTGTCAGATCAGCAGTCTTCCCCATGATTGTG
The DNA here is from genome assembly GCA_039654775.1 of Spinibarbus caldwelli. Lineage (NCBI taxonomy): Eukaryota > Metazoa > Chordata > Actinopteri > Cypriniformes > Cyprinidae > Spinibarbus > Spinibarbus caldwelli. The sequence continues at coordinate 8,444,502 of CM077254.1, forward strand.
TAGCTTAGTGAACCAAACTGAGAGACCATTTTGAAGGCTCAGGAAACCTTTGCAGGTGTTTTGAGTTGATTAGCTGATTGGCATGTCACCATATTCTAATTTGTTGAGATAGCGAATTGGTGGGTTTTTGTTAAATGTGAGCCAAAATCATCACAATTAAAAGAACCAAAGACTTAAACTACTTCAGTCTGTGTGCATTGAATTTATTTAATACATGAGTTTCACAATTTGAGTTGAATTACTGAAATAAATGAACTTTTCCATGACATTCTAATTTATTGCGATGCAACTGTATATACTTAAAGGGATAGTCCACCCAAAAGTAATTTAAGGTCTAATTCTCGCTACTAACAAACCATTAACTACACCTTTTGCCTCAATAAACTCCTAATTTTCTGCTTATTAATAGTCAGGGGTGCACATAAGTTTTTCAGCCTGGTTCTCATAAGAGAACCTGGAGATTTGGTTTGGTCCTCACACTGCACGTAGTGTGACATAGTGTGATCCATTAAATATAACTATAAAAAAATAAATTAATAAAAGTTATAATATTATTGCACTTTGAGTTAGTTTTTTAATATAATAATAATAATAATAATAATATGATACTATTATATTTTAAAATAAAAAGGGAGTATTAAATACAAATACAATTATTTTATAGTAAACTTAAAAATAAAATGCTAATATTTACTTTTTTTTTTTCTTATTTTTACGAATTTTCGTAAATTCATCATTTTCAACCTTAAAATCAGCAGGCTTTTATTGTGGCGGGTTGCCAGCAAGTAAAGTCTGGAATACACTACACAATTTTTGCCTCGATTTTCACCCGATTTTTACAGTCTGAACAAGTTGACGCTAGTTGAGAAAAGTCATAGCCAGTCTGCAGATTACAGCTGACAGATTCCACAGAAAATCGCATAGTGTATGATGGTCACAAACTCTGATTTTTTTAGCTTCAGACTTTGATTCCATCCAGTTGGAAAATATCAAACATGTTTGATATTTTCAGCTGATTTTAGAACACTTATTGTTTTAATTTGTCATGCGTCTCCTAGCAACAAGGCGCACGTTTCTGCTTGAGTTTGCCTTGATCGGAACAACTTTAAAGTCTGGTAGTGTATGATCCTCGGTCGTGTAGTGTATGATGCCCAGTTTTCTTTTGTCACTATTTACAAAGTCGGTAAGTGTATGATGCCTGGTGTTTTAAAAATCTGTTCAGATTTTAAAAGTCATGTAGTGTATTCCAGCCTTAAGTATATGCGCTTCCGGGTTTAGCGCTGCTGATTGTAGAGCGTTAGTGAATGAAATGTCACAGTTTTGCATTGTGCTTTGAAAACAGCAGCGGGTATTCTAGATTTATGCTTTCGATTTGAGTAGAAATCTTATACAGTACAGTTTGTCGTTCTAAAATGGTAATTGTGCATTAACAGCTGTCATCAATGTCGGTACGTAAATGCACTGTCAGAACTTATTTATACAGTGCATTTTTTATTTTGGTCGCACATGCGGACCTGCGGACCACTTATGTGCACCCCTGTTAATAGTAAGGTAGTTGTTAAAGTTAGGTATTGGATAGGATTAGGGATGTAAAATATGGTCATGCAGAATATGTGCTTTATTAGGCTTGTACAAATAAACAGTCAATATGTTAATAATAAGCATGCTAATAAGCAACTTCTTAATAGTGAGAATTGGTCCCTAAACTAAAGTGTTACCTTTAGTAAAAAATTAAGTTGTTATTCACTGAAAATATTGCATTCACTTTCATTGTATTCATCCTTTGAATTTCACAGCCAAAGGAACATCATACAGATTTCAAAATGCAGGAAGTTGATTAAATGATGACAGAGTTTCAATGAACTCTTCTTTGGTGACTAAAAAGTGCACATCCTGAGACTCATCATAAATTCATTCATTCCACCCATAATAGATTAGATCAGGTTATTTCCCAAATAGCCTTTTCCCCTTTTATGTTACGGTTTAATGCAAATGATGCAATATCACCAAAATGAAATATTCATCAAGCCAGCCCATGTCTTCCCAGAGGGGGAATAGGCTGTTTTTGGTCGGTAAAGATCAATGATATGTGTGTGTCCCTGCGTGTGCACGGTAATGTGTCGACCAACAGACCATGGCCTCTTCTGTCACTTGTCAATATAAGTAATATTTGCTGATTGATTTTGTCACTGCATCACAGGATAAGGTATCCCTGATTGGATACTTTTTTATTTGTGTGAGAGTGTGTGAGCATCATATGTCACATTCAAGAGGTCCGTAACAGGGAACCCTGCCAGCCACAATAGATTGTGAAAGGAATTTACCACACCTACTCAATTCTGTGGTCAGGATTACTCGACTGGTCTATTGTCTGGGTCGCTTTTAAGGCAATAGGTCTTTAATTACAGCAGGAAACCTGTTTTGTATCATTGGAGATGGTTTAATAGACTATTGTTTGGCTGCTCTACAAATGGCAGTGCTGATAAGATAAACAAGCTTTTTGTGTTTACACCTACTAAGCAAAGAATGCTTTTAAAACCGAGTAGAAAAACTCAAGAAAGCTTGTGTGGCACAGTTTCCATCCATCAACCATCAATTATCCTTGGTTCTATATTTAGATCTTCCTTTCAAACATTTGGTGGGTCTGATGTGGTTTTGGTTTATTTGTTAGTTAATAGCCTCTCTAAACCTACATCATGCAAATAAGTAATCGTTTTAGGAGGTTTCTGTACTTATGCTGTATTCCTAGCAAAGTTATAATGCCATTAGTACCAAAAAGAGTTAAAGATGAGAAGCAGCAATTCCCAGAATGCATTACAAAATCAAAAGGGTCCAAAAATGGTCATGTCTTTTGGGATATAAACATCTGAGATTTGTCTTTTTCGTCTGCTATGTATTGCACAAAAAGTCTGTTATCATTCAAGACATTCCTCCATGCTGAACACTGTCAGTTCCCTCAATATGCTGATGCTGTGCTTTCCGGGAGAGGTCTTGAGTCACATCTCTGCTGACCTTTGTACGATATCTCTCCTGGTGGTTTTAAGCAGAGCGTGCTCTTGGAAACCTAATTTTGTATGTGCAGTCTTGTGTGAGAGAACCAAAGACAATAAAAGGGAGAGAGAAACATTGTGAGAACAGGAGAAACTGTCAATCTCTCAGTTTTAGAGACTGGAAATATAAAGGTCACGACCTCTAACTGTTTCTCATCGTCTCCTCCTGTCTAATCAAAACCATAAGTCTGCTCCATCTTATTCAGTACGGCTGTCGCCCCGGGCTGACTGGTGACACTAACACAGACATTGTTTCTTCATTGGTTAAATGTTCTGCTTAGTTCATTTGATTGGCAGTTGAAGTAGATACACAAATAGACCCTGTCAGTGTTTGTGTCTTCTGATGTGCCTTTTGGGACCTTCTGTGATGGGCGAGTTAAACACGCAGTAATGCTATCCTGGCATTTGCTCCTCTATTTGGAATGCTTGAAGGTTAAAATTATGTCATGGAGGAAGCTATAGAATGTCAAATGTAATGCAAATAAAACAATGAATGGCATTGAAAGCTAAAAGTATAGAAACCTGTTTCCGCCACTGAATAAATATAAAAAAGGTAATTGTGACTTTTTATCTCACAATTCTCATTTTGTTTCCCTCACATTTCTGACTTCCTATGAGATATAAACTGCAATTGTGAGTTATAAAGTCCAATTCTGATGAAAAACTAAAAAACTATTTTCTTACAATTGAGAGTTTATATCTCACAGTTCCGACTTGAAATTTTGAGTTTATATCTTGCAGTTCTCAGGGAAAAGACAGAGTTGCAAGTTTACATTATGCAGTTCTGAGAAGAAGAGTCAGAATTGCAAGATGTAAACTCGCAATTGCTAGAAAAAAGTCGCAATTACCTTGTGGAAACAGGCTTTCATATTAAAGTTAGTGTTGAGCTTATTTAGTTAATTTTTTTTTTTTTTAAATGAAATTACTTTTAGCATGGATTAATTTAATGGCCTGTCTAATCTGAAATAAACTGCTTTTCTTGTTTTCAGACAAGAATTCTATCCCCATTCCTCAATGCTTGATTAAAACCAAATGTCAAATGTTATTGTAATATCTTGTAATATGTCTTGTTATAGCAGATTTACATATTGTATTACATAAAAATATATTTTCATGATTAAGAATAAACACACTGCAAAGTGATTTTTCTCTTCAAGGGGGGTAGGTCTCTGTAGGGGGATAGAATCTTGCATGACACTGGCTCAATAATTCATTTCTAATGAAAAATTAAATAAGAAATCCTTCCTGGTGTACATTTCAAGTAGTACTTTCAGTACAAAAACATGCAGTGCATACTTCTAATCCACTGTAATATGCTGCAGTACAACTGCAGTTCAGTGTAGTGTCACCGTATTATAATTACAGTTTACTGCACTATGAATATGCAAATACACTGTAGAATGTTACAAGTAAACTTCAGTGCAATTTAAGTTAAGCTCGATGCAAGCCAATCCATAGTGACAACAATTTTATGAAACTACTGCACTACAAAATGAACAAAATAAGAAAGATTTCATATTGCACTGAACTGCAATTTTAAAGCAAAAGAAACAAGAGAATTCACATTGGAGAATACATTTGTTTTTTGTTGTTGTTTTCCTGAGTAAAAGAGCTGGAAGATACTCAAATGTATATCACTCATTGGTTGTTCGATGTGAAGCAGCAGTCTGTGAACTGTATCCATCCCTCTTTTACATAAAGTGCTATTGTGCTAGTGCTTTTATGCACAATTGCAGGATGTTAATGTATTTAATTGAAGTTTACAAAGGGCACATTATAATAAAATTGATGTGCAAAGATGAATCATTTGATACATTTCCATTAATAAGTTCCATTAGTTTATTCTGCAGCAGTAAATAATTGCAGTGGGTTACTTTGTTTTTTTTTTTTTAATTTAAATAAAATGAAAACTAAAAGACTTTCAATCACATGAGCCAATATTTTATTCACAATAGAACATAGAGAACATAACAAATGTTTAAACTGAGAAATGTCACACTTTTATCCACTAAATGAGCTCATTTCAAATTTGATGCCTGCTACAGGTCTCAAAAAAGTTGGCACGGGGGCAACAAAGGGCTGAAAAAGCAAGAAATTTTGAAAAGATTCATCTGGGAGAACATCTAGCAATTAATTAAGTTAATTGACATCAGGTCTGTAACATGATTAGCTATAAAAGGGGTGTCTTAGAGAGGCAGAGTCTCTCAGAAGTAAAGATGGGCAGAGTCTCTCCAATCTGTGAAAGAGTGCATAAAAAGATTGTGGAATACTTTAAAAACAATGTTCCTCAACGTCAAATTGCAAAGGCTTTGCAAATCTCATCATCTACAGTGCATAACATCATCAAAAGATTCAGAGAAACTGGAGAAATCTCTGTGCGTAAGGGACAAGGCCGAAGATCTTTATTGGACGCCCGTGGTCTTCGGGCCCTCAGACGACACTGCATCACTCATCGGCATGATTCTGTCATTGACATTACTAAATGGGCCCAGGAATACTTCCAGAAACCACTGTCGGTAAACACAATCTGCTGTGCCATCTACAGATGCCAAATAAAGCTCTTTCATGCAAAAAGGAAGCCATATGTGAACATGGTCTAGAAGCGCCGTCGTGTCCTGTGGGCCAAGGCTTATTTAAAATGGACTGTTTCAAAGTGGAAAAGTGTTCTATGGTCAGACGAGTCCAAATTTAAAATTCTTGTTGGAAATCACGGACGCCGTGTCCTCCGGGCTAAAGAGGAGGGAGACCTTCCAGCGTGTTATCAGTGTTCAGTTCAAAAGCCATTATCTCTGATGGTATGGGGGTGCATAAGTGCATACGGTATGGGCAGCTTGCATGTTTTGGAAGGCACTATGAATGCTGAAAGGTATATAAAGGTTTTAGAGCAACATATGCTCCCCTCCAAATGACGTCTATTTCAGGGAAGGCCTTGTGTATTTCAGCAGGACAATGCAAAACCACATACTGCAGCTATTACAACAGCATGGCTTCGTAGTAGAAGAGTCCGGTGTTGAATTGGCCTGCCTGCAGTCCAGATCTTTCACCTATACATTTTGTGCATCATTAAACGAAAAATACATCAAAGATGACCACAGACTCTTCAGCAGCTGGAAACCTATATCAGGCAAGAATGGGACCAAATTCCAAGACCAAAACTCCAGAAACTCATAACCTCGATGCCCAGACATCTTCAAACTGTTTTGAAAAGAAGAGGAGATGATATACCATGGTAAACATGTCCTCGTCCCAACTATTTTGAGACCTGTAGCAGGCATCAAATTTTAAATGAGCTCATTTTGTGCATAAAATTGTAAAATTTCTCAGTTTAAACATTTATCTATGTTCTGTCGTGAATAAAATATTGGCTCATATGATTTGAAATTCTTTTAGTTTTCGTTTAATTCAAATTTAAAAAACTTCCCAGCATTTCTGGAATTCGGGTTGTAGTATAATCTCAAAATGGAGACCATGCAGAATTTATTGTATTAGAGTGGCATTTATTGTGTTAGAGTTGATAGATTGGTAGATTTTGAGTGGAGTTTTGTAAAAGGCACAGTGGATTTGATGAATTGAGGTTGAAATGGATTACAGTGATTATTTTTTGATACGCTGATGGAGGCAGCTGTATAAAGCAGGATGAGGGCTGCAGAACACTGCATGTGTGATTTAGTAGGGAGGGTGCTGGTTTTAGCTTTTATAATGAGGAGATATTAGAAAACAAGTCATTGTATCTCAGTTGCATTTTTATCAACATCATAACCATTATAGATTCCATTGTCACTATCATAATCATCTTCATAACAAACTGTTATGAAACTGTTTATCATTGAATTTGTGTTTGTGTCCATTTCTTCATTTTCTTTCTCTTTTCTTTTCTCTTCTGTAATGAGACCAAACCCAGCACTGAAAGATCTCCCTCCCACACCAGCCTGTGCTTAGACCAGCTATTGCTCATCACTTCTCAAGAGATGTATGGAGAAGTATAGAGTGAAAGAAAGATAGATAGAAGCAAATAAAAAACCCTGGTATTCTTTCTTACAAAAACAAATCCTAGTCAAGTTAGCCTAGCTTACACTAGTCAAACTGGCATTTAACTGGTTTGACTGATTGACTAGCTGGTCTCACAGCTTCTTAACCCCTCTGAAAACCTTTTAAAAAACCAAGTATGATTAAAAAAAAAAACAAAAAAACATCTGGTTTAAGATTTTTGCAAATTAATAAATTGCCTTTTTTTCTAGGCCCATTATTACTATAATGACTTTGTACATGTTATTTTAGTATTATTAATATATAATAGCTTTTGTTCATTTTTTTAACTACATTTTGTTTTGATATTTTCTGTTTTCATTTTAACTTTAAAGTTTTAGTAATTGCATGTTTTTATAATTCTTGTTTTTTAACAATATGCCCTGAAGAAAATGGGTGTATAAACAAATTTCACTCAGAAATTGCTAGTAAATTTCACAAATAATTCCAAAAAACTGGCAAGTAACATTACACTGAATGTGAAATTTTGAGAGAGAAAGACTGAAATATTATTTTCTTGTAAAAGGTATACTGCAATAACCTTTATTTACAACTCCGAAAAATATTTTTGTACAGCATGCAGTAGTTTGTTTTAATTTGAGTATTTCATACTTTAGTTATTTCAATTAATTATTTCAATTAATCTAAACAAAGATGAGAAGCTTAAACAAAAAAATTTGAGTTTATGTATTTTATTTTATTTTATTTCTGTTAGTTTTTATTTTTGTAAGTAATCTTTTTTTATGGTTTTAGTTAACAACCTTGCTTTATACTCATCAAACTGGATGATTTGTAGAAGACAAGCATTCATGTGTTCCTTCATGATGAGTTTGTATTATATGCATATGGTGTTGGAGTCCATTCACACAAAACCTCAGCAAAAAAGAAATGACTTTAACATATGATGGAGTCATTTTTGTATCATATTCTGTTTCCTTCCCCCATTTTTCTCCTGTTCTGTCCTAAATGAGAGTTAGTGTATTAATTTAAGAGGAAGACTGATTTTACATGAGTGTCTAATTATCCTGTACCCCTCAACAGTCCAAAAAGATCCTGTCGTTGATGGCTTTTCCTTCCCGCTCTCAGATTTCATTATGCATTTCTTAATGCCTTTTTATGCATGCTCCTCTCTCATTCTCTCTCTTTGCCCTCTTCAGAGTATTTTGAGGTTTTCCACACCCTGTGCTTAGTCAAAGATGTCTATGTGGGTCACAAATTATTTTCCCACTTAAACAAGAATAGAGTGCATTTTTTAACTGGCGGGTCAAGCTGTTTCATTCATTAAGTGTAGAAACAGCTCTCTCTCTGTTTTTCTCTCAAATCCCCAAATCCTTCTCTCTTGGGACATTCTTATTGATTGATAACTTCAATTAGTGATGATGTGAGATGGAACATGTTACGTGTTCATGGGAACATGCAGAGAAAGTCTTTCTCCCTTCCTCTCCGTCTCCTTTTCCCTTTGCTTCACTATTTTAATAAAACAGTCACGATTTTCTCTCAACAGATTTCTTTACAGGTGTCATTACATACTCCTTAAGTGGTTGAAATACAAACACATACAATATAAAAATGTCATATTTTGAGCCAAAAAAACACCCAGTAATAAGCGGAATGCAAATTCGTGCAAATCCATGAGTCAGAAGACAACAGCCGAATATTTAGGTGCTCTATCTCACATCATATGACCAACCACACTTAAATTGCACATAAAAAGCTTCCATTCATGAAGGCATTCAGAGCAGGTTGCCTGGTGCCGAGCTAACATATAATTACATTAAAGAGTCGTGCAAGCAGCCATGGAATTTTTACTGCTCCAAGTCTTGGCATAGTCTCCAGCTTCAACATTTAGAGATAATGCCAGACTTGCATGCTGCTTATAGGGTCATGTTATGCACCTATAACTTGTGGAAAGAGCAAGCATGATGGGGCGCAAAAAATTGGGTTTATGGGAATGTTTCTTCCAAGAATGTCAGTTGTGAACCACTGATCATTTTAATGTTACTTAAATTCTATATATATATAAAATATACTACTGTTCAAAAGACTGGGGTCAGTATGTATTTTTTTTTTTATTTTTTTTTTTAAAGAAATCTCTCATGCTTGCCAAGGCTGCATTTATTTGATCAAATATACAGTAAAAACAATGATAATATGATATACGTTTAAGTTTTTATTTTGTTTTTATTGATTTATTTTTTTCCAGTTAACCCTTCTTTGATTTCAAGTAACACAATTTGTATGGTTTTGAATTTACTTATAGTTTTAGTTAACTATAATAACCCTTAAAAATTAGATTTTAGTTTTAATTAGATAGATAGATAGATAGATAGATAGATAGATAGATAGATAGATAGATAGATAGATAGATAGATATTGCTAGTGACATTTGCTTGATTCTGATACAGGAAAGTGTTCAAAATTGTAGGATGTTAATAAATGTATGACACTTAGTCTTGATCAGTTTTTTTTACCTTGTTTTCAGCTGAGAGGTTATTTTAATCAGGTGGACTGTTGAGCTGTGATTGGCAGAGAGATTGATGACTCATGATTGGGGGACGGTGGGAGAGAGTTTAGTGGGTGGAGGGTGCTGGGAGGCAATTTTAGTCTGAGGAAGCAGACTTACCACCTCTCAGCACTGCATGTATTCGCTGTAGCCTCTTTCTCTCTGTCTTTCTTCATTGCTTATTCCTCCATTCCATCAGCTCTTGTTTTTAATGGCTCTGCCACAGATTGCAGAGTGAATGAGTGAAATGGTTCTCTGGCACAACCATTAGCTCCAAGCGTTTGTCTTTCACTTGCTCATCCCATTTCGCCTACTCTCTGCACTCAAATGTGCACATTTTCCAGTTAAGGAAGGACCGAGAGGTTTTACTGAGGCCTGTTATTCAGAAGCAATTATTCCATGAAGGTGTAACGACTTTTAAACTCTCCTCAGAAACCTAGTGCCAAAAGGAAGTGGTAAGTACATTTTACACACTCTTAGACTTGTGGTTTTGTGTGTTTCATGCGCTTTACTGACACCTTGGTTTGTCAGACTTCTTGTACTTGTGCTGAATTTTAAAGATGTGTCATTTTTGTGTTGCTTTTCATCTTGCTTTGGTGAGAATGTCTTTGTTTTATGGCTGTATCGCAAGCAAATGTGTCTCGAATGCAACCCATATGATTAACAGACCAGGAAAAGTGCAAGAGCTACAGAAATCCACAACCGCTTGTCATCTCAGCTGTTGAGATTTAAGCAGACTGACAGCACACAAATCTTAAAGTATCTCACAGCTGTGCGACATGCCTCTTGCTTTATTTTTAACCTCTGCTGTTGTTTTATTAGTCTACAGTACTGGTGGGGCAGGCCAGCATATAGTCTAGAGCTTCAGTATAGGAATTTATGCTGCATACATATTTATGAACTTTGCCTTTGTTTTCAAGATCCTCAAAGTTCAGGGTCACTATCCTTGTTGCTTGTAATTCTGCATTCTGAGACAAGAAATTGGCAGTATATTTTGTTATTGTGTAGTGTTGAGACAGTTTATCTCTGTTGTGTCATCTGGATAGGACTGTAAATCATGACGATGCATTCTGCAAGTACTTGCTGTTGACTTTGTTCATGGCGCTCATGTGTAAAGGCTCGTGGCACCGGCATGCATTGGGGACAGATTTAATGTGCTACCCCGTGATCTCCTGCACACGCCCAGAAGGGGTTTTCCTGTCACATGTGCACTGTAGTCACCTGGCACTTGAACTTATAAGTGCATGATAAAGAAAAACAAAATAATAAAAATTTACTTTGAAAAGCAACCAAGTTCTTAGAAATAGGGTTTTTATGTACATGTTCGTTTCAAATGGTTTTGAAAAGCTTTTATTCAATTTTCAAGTTTTAATTGAATGATATCTTAAAAATATCATGTGGTGTCATTGTCAAGTACAAAATTATACATGTATATCTTAAATAATTATTGGGGTGGGGGGGGATGGCGGCGCCGTAGAGCAGACACGCATTTTGGCAAGCTCCCGTGACATTAGTTCAGATATTCGTTTAAGATATATTTTGACTCAGTGAAATCATTCTACTTGGTTGGAGGGTTACTGTGCCATGCCTTTAGATTAATATTTTTTAAAAGGATCTTACAGAATGCCCAAAGCTAAGAAGATTGCTCCAAAAAGTTCTACTATCAGCGGCGTCGAGCAGGATGTTATGGACGACGTGAGCGTGAATAGTCGTGAGGAGGAAAGCTCCAGCTCAAACTTTGCTCAAGCTTTGGAAAAATTAACCAAAAACATTACGATGGTAATAGATGAGAAAGTGAATACTGTCCTATCCGCGATAAACGATCAAACAGTTCAACAATCAGACCCATTGCTTAATGTTTAATTATTCGTTTGTGGTTAAAGAATTACCAAAGACCCTTGGAGAAGCTTATATTAAAGAAAGGTAAAAGTCCTGACATATGTTCTTCTTACAGGCCAATTGGATTACTGAATGTTGACCAGAAATTGCTTTCTAAAATTTTAGCAATGTGCCTTGAAAAAATTCTGCCTACGATAATTGGGACTGATCAAACAGGATTTATACAGGGTAGAAATTCATCTGATAATATTAGACGCCTTTTAAATGTTATTTACACCATTAAAGTGAAATTCATAGATGGGCTAGTACTGTCTTTGGATGCGGAGAAGGCATTTGATCGGATTGAATGGTCCTATCTTTTCTTTGTTTTGGATAAATTTGGCCTAGGTGAAAATGTTGTGCAGTGGATCAGAGTGCTGTATGCAGACCCATGTTCTGCTGTATTGACGAATGACTAGATCTTATTATTTTCCTATGCATAGAGGCACCAGGCAGGGTTGCCCCGTCGCATAGTCTTTGTGAATGTGTACAAGTTTATGTCACAGTAACACTAATAAAGTAAAAAATAAATGACTCATCAGAATGAGATCAACCGCTGGATTAAACAGCTTCGGCATCACAATTCAAGACTTATTCCTCACAGCGTGCCTTCTTCCAAAAACGAAAAGCAGCCGAGATGAAATTGAATCTTTCTACAGAGGTGACGTGAGCGTTTACATGTTCGCGCGTCTCAAGTTTGGTTTCGCGTGGATGATTATCTTATAGCGCGCGATGTGCGTGGGCATGATCACATTTTATAGGTGAGCTCAGACGGGAAAGACTGTACCTCGTGTTGGTTTCATACGGATTATTTTATCAGAGAATATTTGTTTTCGACATGACTTAGGCTACTTCATTTAATAATAATAAATAAGACACATCAAGCTTTCTTTAGATATAGGCTACTGTATTTCTCATGTCATTTTCGTTCATTTTAGTGACTCGTTTCGGGAAGATTTTCACAGAGACTGAGAATGCAGAAAGCGCACCCTATTTGTTTTCTTTATTTTACAAAACTAAAAAAAAAAAAGAAAAGTTTTATTGATATTGGGAGTGAATCAGGGTATACAAATAATAGGTCTACTTATGTATTTTTTTTCAGTCAATATTAAATTAATGAAAGAACTATGATGAGTTTCTCTCTGTAGTGTATTTTTTAGGTTTGATAACTTAAAGTATAAAACTCTCAGTCTACCTTAATGCACACTGAAAGCAATGAATGTGGCCACTGCCTTTTTTTTTTTTTTTTTTTTTTTTTTTGGGCGGGTGCGTGGGTGCCTCCTAAACACAATCTTTCCACTCTCCTGCTGATCGCTCTCTTTCCTACTCTCACAGTCACAGCCAATCAAAGCTGAATGTGCAAGGCTCCAAGAGATCTGAGTTTGTCACCCAGACTGCACTCGCGTCATGGACCAGTGATTCATAATGGCCCTCTTTAATACTCCATACATATATAAACACACAGTATTTTAAAGCATCGTTAAACAAAGGGTCATGAGCCTGGCTCACTTACAGGGGCCATATCACATTTTTAATCCTTTAATTTATCATGATTCAATTTTTTCCACCTGTAAAATTAGACAAATTAAAAAAAAAAAAAAAAAAGCATGACCATTTTCCAACCTCTCTTTGAACCTTGAACAAGCTGTTACTGCTGTGTCTTTAAATGTATTTAAATGCCAAAAATTTGTAGAGCTGCAGGTGTAATGTATTTTGCACTGCCCCATTCTTCACTAACAGCCTCTTTGCACCATTTATTTCCATTTAATTTGATAGGAAGGATCACAGAACAAACATTTCAGATCAGTTCAGTCTTTGAATATTCTGGGAATGCTCAGGAGGTGCAGAGTAGAAGGTGCTACACCCAGCACAATGTCTGGTGCACATTTGTACATTTTTCTGTTGTACTTCCTTCTTATAAGTGGGCCAAGTTTCTAAACACCAAATAGGCATTGTTGATGTGTAAAAGTGGGCAGTCATATGCTAATATTGCAGGTAGGGATATGTTTTTCAGCTTAGTTTACGTTAGAGAAGTCGCAGTATCTTATTTTCCCTACATAATTATTGTGCCCGAAAGAGTTCACGATTATTATATTATCAAAGTATCTATAGAAAGAGAAAAAATTATTATAAATAATGCTAAGAGTCAAATTCAGCCTTAATTTTATTTGTTTTCTCTCTTTTTTGGCCAATGAATCCAACTCAAAATACAAATGTAGGGAGGCGGTTCCAAAAAACTCCCACACGAGCTTTTTTAGAGTGCTTTTTTTTTTTTTTTTAGAGTCATCTCCTCCGACATGATTTTGTACGGCAGTTGTAGCTACATGCTTTGTCCTCATCTTCTGTTCTCCATTTTATGATGAATGTTCAGCCTTTTTTTTTTTTTTTTTGTGAAATCCAGTCATTTCAATAGCAATCCATGTGATAGGGAATGAAAAATTTCAAAACAGATTTTGCATCGCACTCAACTTGATCACGTGAATTTGCTATGTTGACCAACAGGTTTGAAAGTGACTTATGTGTGAGCTATGCTTCATTTTTTGCTGCACTAGTAAAGATGATAAACCTCACATGTTCTCTTCCAGCCCTCTGCATTCACTGAAATGCTGTACTTGATTCTGTAGCATGAATCAATGTCTTTGTTAATTGTAGCTAAATTTATCCTGAAAAAAAAAAATTGCTCATCATTTTTTTTTTCTTTTCAGTGACGTAAAGCATGACATACTTTTGTGGGCAAGACAGAGATGTTGTATAAAAGAACAAATCTGAATCACAGCGCCTTTCATTGTTTAGGTGTCAACAATATCAGATTGTGGCATGTTGCGACACCCCCCTTCCCCCATCCTGTAAGACAGAGGCAGGGAGCCAAACAAACCAGACTGCTACTCAGCACTCCCACCGCCTGCCTCCTAAAGCCTCCTGGCCAGGGAACTGCTATTCTGAGGAGCTGTCAGTCAAACACAAGTGCTTCTGTCCATCGTCCAAAGGAGTGAGAAAAAGATAGAGGGGAAATGCCAGAGAGAAAGACTGGGTGAGAGAGGAAGGGTCGCTAAGATTAAGAGGTGGAATAATGAAAGGCGATGACAGTAAGAAAGACAAAGAGAGAGCATAAAAGGGACAGGTTTCTTCTTTGATTTTTCAACCGTCCATAATCCCTTTTGGTCAATCATTTGGTTGCCAGTCTCTGGTTCACTGATCGTCTTTGTTCTACATTCTAGCTTTCCAAGCTGCTGTGCTTAAAATACAGACAAGCATGCAACAAATTAACTACAAGTTGCCATGAAGCTCTAATCTTCCTTCTTAAATTTCACAGCGGACATATCCTTTGGAATCAATCTGAGCAAAGACAAATCCAAGTACACTTTTTTTTTCAAGCAATTAGTCATCAATGTGGAGCCGCATGTGTAACCAAACAGGGAAAGGGCTTTTGGAATGGCTTGGTCGCCTGCTTTGCGGATTCATGAACCGTGAGGAGTTCTTTTGGGGTTTAACTAGAGGAGCCTGAATCCAAGCTGTTTGACTTAATTAAATGGTGTCATGCTAAGCTGAGATATAGGATTAACTGGGTTAATGTGCTTTTACTGTAGTCTCTTATTGGCACACAGTCCTTGACTCCTTGATGTTTAAAAAGAGATAGAATGTCAAGGGTTCGGGGGAGTAGGCATAAGAATTATAAGGAATTTAGCAATTCTGGTTCCGATTCTGATTTCTTGATGATTCTTGAAGTATTTTTATTTATTTATTTTTTTTAAGGATGCACCCTACCTCTTCAATAATTTGTCCTAGCTACATACTAAACAAAAATACTAAATAAAAACAATACTATTTTTGTATAATATACACTACCATTCAAAAAAAAAACCTAGAAAAAAGTAAGATTTTTTTAATGTTTTATGCTCACCAAGGCTGCATTTATTTGATCAAAAATACAGTAAAAATAGTAACACTGTGAAATACAATTATTACTCCAATCAGTGTCACATTGTCCTTCAGAAATCATTCTGCTGATTTTAGCGCTTATTATCATCAATGTTGAAAACAGCTTGATGTTTTTGTGGAGGCCATGATATTTTTTCAGGATTCTTTGAGTAGAAAATTAAAAAGAATAGCCTTTATTTGAAATAGAAATCTTCTGTAACATCATATGTTTCTTTACTGTCACTTTTGATTACTTTAATGCATTCTTTTTGAACAAGATTGTTAATTTACTTAGCCCAAACCTTTGAATAGGTAGTGTATTTATGGATTTGTAGTTAAATTATTTCCTTTTCTAATTAAATCATTGTTACTAATTGCACAGATATAAGCCTTGAAGAGTGCACCAAAAAATAAGTTATTTTGTATTTCACAGAAAAAAATCTTGCATGTTGAAACAACATGAGTGTGAGTAGTTGATAGCAGAAATTTCATTTTTGGGTGAACTATCCCTGTAAGTAAAAAGTAGCCGTTTCAATTTGACCTGACAAAATAATGAACCGTGAAGAACCACTCTGACTGATTAAGCAGAGAGTGACTCATTAGAATGATTCAAACCAATTCATCTGATTAATTAAAAAGAATTTAATCATAAGAGTGTTTGTTTGTGAATCAGACTACACTGAACACATCGATGGAAGAGTGCAGATGTTCAAAAACTGCCAACAGTCATGAATATCATTCGGTTCCAGTATCTTTTAAAAATAGTTCTCAGCCCTGTTGCTGACACCCACCCTACAAACACATGCCTTGGCAGACCATTTGGTAGAGTTTCTGCCTATGGAAACTTTGAGGGCTGCTCCAGACAGAGCATGTATGGTTAAACCAAGGACTCTTGCAACCATTGCGGTTGTAATCACTTAGCATGGAGCCGTCTGTGATTATTGATGACACACGCTAATTGGGATCATAGATCATCTCCCAGACACTGACATGACCACTAAAGTCAAATGCTAGGCAGCCAAAGGTTGTGTGTTAATGCCAAGTGTCATATGTTATGTCAAGTTAAAGTGAGCCAACCCCAAAGGCATGTCTGCGGTGCATATGTGGGGCTGATTTGTCAGATATGCACATAGCTCTGTCCTGCTTGCACTCACAATAACTGAATTTGGTAAGAGTATCGTCTCTCTCTCTTTCTAACCTGCAATCTTTTGTTTCTTGTGGATACTTTGTGAACATGACCCTCTTGGTTGGAAAATGGTGTGTCTGCAGCAATTGGGATGGTAAAGTTCATAGTTGCTGGCAAGTCTGAATGTCTCTGGTATGTGATACTACTGAGATTGGTGAACTGTAAGAGGATGAGTAGAAAAGTCAGGCCTGGATTACAAACTTAAGCTTTAATGGAGAAAACTTGTCTGAACATTGTGTGTTTAAAAGTTGCAATGATTTTTATTTAAAAAAACAAAAACACTTATAGGATGCTGACTAACATAGAATAAGAAGGTTCTTTGTGTTATTGATGACAATGAATTGAATGCAGTGACTCATGTGGCCTCACTGTGTGTGAGATTTTGAAAAGATTAATTTATCTAAGAATACTTCAGCGTGACTGGAAAGACTGTGACTTAGTAAGCATAAAGGCTTCATGACTCCTCAGGAAATATGAAGTCTGTTTGTGAATATCTGTTGCATGCATGCTTTTTTATGATGAAATAACCAAAAGACAAATATTAATCAGAGCTCTGGTTGTGCAATATTGGAAGAAGAATACATTTTTGTTTTATACACACACAAACCTGACCTCTTTTAAAAGGATACAAATATGTGCACACAAAATAAATACTTTTTTGTCTCACATAGTGCTCACAATGGCTGTATTTATTTGATCAAAATACAGTAAAACAGCAATATTGTGAAATATTATTACAATTTAAAATAACTGTTTTCTGTTTTAATATATTTTAAGATGTTATTTATTCCTGTGATGGCAAAGCTGAATTTTCAGGAGCCGTTTCGCTAGTCTTCAGTGTCACATGATTTTTCAAATATAATTTTAATATACTGATTTGATGCTCAAGAAACATTTTATTAAAACAGTTGCTGCTTAATATTTTTGTGGAAACTGTGATTCATTTATTTTTATATAAAGTTCAAAAGAATAGCGTTTATTTGAAGTAGAATTGTTTGTAAACACGCCGCAGCGTATCCGGGTTCTATGTCAGAACGCCGGCTCCTGCGTCAGCAGCATCACATGCAGTGAAGACTGGCATGGAAATTGTTGAATAAAGTCATTATTTTTGTTTTCTTTACACACAAAATGTATTCTCGTAGCTTCATAAAGTTATGGTTGAACCACTGATGTCACATGGACTATTTTAATGATGCCCTTACTACCTTTCTGGGCCTTGAATGTTGCTTTCTACGGAGGGTCAGAAAAACTCTCGGGTTACATAAAAAATATCTTAAATTGTACTCTGATGATGAAGAAGGTCTTACGGGATTGAAATGACGTGAGGGTGAGTAATTAATGACAGAATTTTCATTTTTGGGTGAACTATCTCTAAGATGAATAAATATCAATACATGAAGTTCATGTGTGTGTGTGTGTGTAGCCCTGAGAGGCCTGTTCTAAATGTATAAAATGCTGATCTTCTGATGTTTCAGGAACAGGGGGTGGAGAGGCTATAGATAAGATCAATTAGAACTAGCAGTACTGATCCAGAGTCAAGGTCATTGCACACCGAGTCCGAAATTTTCGCATGCGTTTTTCTGTTTCTTCGTATTTGTCATCCTTTCCTATCAAAATGCTTGTTACAGATGCGAAAACGCAGAAAATCGAACCTGATCCAAGTTTTTTTATGATGGACGAAAGTTTCGGAGGCAGTGTTTAAACGTGATTGACACAAGGTGAGATCTTATTTATTTTTTAATGTGCGAAAATTTCGGACAAAAATTTCTGACTCAGTGTGCAATGGCTTTCAGTCTGAAAACTGGATACAGGTCTGGGGACACTGTTGGCAAGTGAACCCACAAGAAAAAGAGTCAGAAAAAGAAAAGATGATGACACATGGATGCAGTTAGAAAATATTAAGATGGAGAACAGAGTCAGCAGGTTTGAGGAAGAAAAAGAGGAACATTTAAAACGAACAAGGAAATATAGAAGGTGCAGCTACAGTACCTATGATGATGAATGAGTCTATAATGATGTATCCCTCCCTCCCTCCCCCTCTTCTTTTTTCCTTCATCTCACTCTCTTTCTCTTTCACTGGCTGTCCAAAGCCGCAGCCTTGGCAGCAAACACCCCACTTCATCACGTCACGCCATGCGCGATCAGCGGACCTCATCTATACACACTCGTTTTCAGAGCTTTGCCGCACAAAATGGCAAACGGACTTCCAGGGATGACTTTCAATTAGTCATGCTCAAGTGTAACAAGTGTGAACTTTAGAGCGTGTTCTTGATATGATAACACAAATGGATGTCAGATGAAATGGATCATGCGTGGTTATGTGTTTGTCAGGCTATGACAGCCTCATGGGCCACATACCACTGCTATCCACTAAAAACTTTGGCATTGGATGTCGAGAACAAAGAAAAGGATAGAAAAGCTTCCAGATTGAAGTGTGTTCTCACTTTGTAATAGAGCCAGCAATGCTGTTTGTGTACCTCTGGAACTTTCCAAATGTCCTGTAGTGTGTGTGTGTGTGTGAAAGTGTACACAACGGCTGGGCATGCTTGAGATACCTCTGCATGTTTTGCCAGACAACGGGCAAGATCTCCACAACAGCTCTCCCTCTGTGCTGAGTGACATAAGGGGACTTTTTCCACCAATTTGCTGTGCGTGATGTCTTCATAGTCCTGTCACAATTGGAGGGTCTTGTCCAAGGGAATGAGAAAAATTATAGGTTTATGCGTGTGCGTACGCGTGCAGAGAGTAGCGTGCTTCCAAGTAATGCTAACGCCCTCGGAGATTCCTTGGAAGGAAAATGAAAAACACACTTGAAAGAAAATAAGGGGGAAAAAGTAAAAGGAGGACAAGAAACTAAGAGAGAGACAAAGATATGTATATGATTATATGTAAATTAGGAAAGCCAGGTAACATTGTACTGTAAGTTCCCTTCACAGATTTATTATTATTCATTTATTGTAGTTTTATAAGAATATTATTTAAATGTACACATTTTTAGAGAGATTTTACAAGCATCTTGATAGATAGATAGTTAGATAGATAGTTAGATAGATAGATAGATAGATAGTTAGATAGATAACAAGTAACATTATGAATGCCTTGAACTGTCACCTTTTGATCAACCGTCACTCTCACAGACTTTTTCATTTGTACCAATGTAAATATGTCGCCTTCCCTTACTAAACTCCATTTGTGGTGTGTATGATAGAGCTTTTATGAAGTTGCTGCCTGTAAAGAGCATCTCAAATCACTTGAAGTTCCAATTTGGTTAGGATACCTCAAACCATGTGTTCAGCAGTGTGTGTATACTCTCCTTTTGCTACAAGAATCTACTTAATAAATGTATTAAAAGCCTAAATCAGATTAGAGAACATTATGGTATCCAAATCCCAAACATACTCGACTCAAATGTTTCTTTTCTCCTCATTCATAACCATTAATTTAGGCAGTGTTCAGCCAAGCTTAAGTCCTGATCATGTTTCAAGTTAAAGATTCATACTGAAGTGTGAGTGTGTGTGGGCTTGATGACTGTAGTTCTGCAATATTCAGTAAAGATTAAATTCACAATGTTGGCCTTCATGCTAACTAAGCTCTGCCAGCAAAGGCATCACTGGGCCATCACGCACTGTTTCATCTGATCTTCGATCAGGCTTTTGTTGGCGTCCTTATGCACAGCAATATGCAGATACGGGTCTAAGCATGGCGCACTCTCATTCACTCCCCCAGCCTGACAATCTGTCAAAAAAATCAAGCATTTGCCTCCCCCCTCTCTCTTTTTTTTCTTGTTCTCTTTCTCTAGCTTTGTCTGTTTCCTCTCTTGTTTACCTCAGGGACACAGGACCATTCAGGAGTCTTTTCCAAACAAGTAAAAATGCAGTTGCTTGTAATTGATTTCCCAAATACAGCAGAAGATATACTGAGAGGAGCGGCATTATTAGGACACCATCCAGGAGTATTTTATTTTTTATTTTATTTTATTTTATTTTATTTTATTTTATTTTATTTTTCAATCCCTGCGCTTTAGAAATGTCCTAATACAGAATCCAGTCTGTTTCTGCATTTTAAACACACAAACCACCATGGTGCTTTAATGTATTATAACAAGTATCAGTCATTTATTCTGTTCTGTTCTGTTTTGTTCTGTTCTGTTCATCAGTCCCTTCCCTGTAGAAATTTCCTAATTCAGAATCCAGTCTGTTTCTGCCTTTTAAACACACAATCCATTATCTAGTCATTTTCTAACAAGAATCATTTTATTTTATTCTATTTTCCATCTTTATCAGAATTACAACCAGAGTTTCTAAATATGCAACACAGCATCAAGTCTGTTTCTGCTCTTCACACACACACACACACACACAGCAATATCTAGTGCTTGAGTGCAAACCACACGTCAGGAATATTAAAAGGGCGTTAGTTATCAGAATAACGCTGATGATGCAGTTTTTAGCCGCTGCGTGAGGGAATGTGTGTGTTCGTGGCCTCATCTGGCCTGGTGGTATTGTTTTGCAGGTCTCGCTAAGCAGTCCTTCGCTCATTAAGCTGGTGAAAGCTGTGGTGAGTGTGATAAGACTGCTAGTGATTGTTATTAATGTAACATACTTCTGTAGCCTTTCACTGGGACTGACTGACTGTGTAGATGTAATTAGGTGGACAGGATCTGTAAATGAGCACAGACCATGAGTTTTAGTGCTCAAATATGGCTGAGGTGTGGACTGTGTACTGTATTTGTTCATATTGCATGTTTGTAACTCCAGAGGGCAAGTCAGAGTCATTACTTCCCTCCAAGTGGAGTGTTGCTGGCATTCGTTCTGGTTTTCAACCGTAGCATTTTAAAATTACACAGACCACCTCTTTAACTTCCCTCGGGCTTTACACCTCCCTACTAGCCACGAGATCTGCCCTGAGTGCCTTTAAAGCTTATGCATGCATGACTAGAAAAAAAATTCAAAAAAGGATATTTTGCACTGAGGTTTTTTTATTTGGTATTATTCATAAGGTTTATCTAAATGCACTGTTCTTATTTTTATTTTTTAATGCTATTTTATGATTTAACCCTTAATTGTAATGTGTATTATGTATGCATTTCACACAAAGACTACAATTTAACGGTTGGTTTAAGCTGTTCCGAAGCCTCACAGTAGATAGTGTTTGTTTTGACGCTTAGCTCTATAGAAAAATGTGACTTTGTGACTTTTCTCCAAGAAAGCAAAAGCAAGACTCATGTTGACTCTGTTAGTGCAAGCATGAGAGAGCAAACTTCATCTTTGTCTTTCTCCTCCCTCTCTCTGCTCTTTTCATCTATTCCTCATTTTGAACACTGACACATAACACTGCTAAAAAACCTATCCATCTTTCTGTCCGATGCCTCGCCCCAATAAATGGCATCGGTTTCTTTTTGGACAATGACCTCAAACGTTTTCACCATATTGTGTTTAACACTGGGTTAAATGTAGAGAAAGAATGTTAATTTATAAATATCTGAGATCATTTTTGGTATTTTTCTGAGACAAATCTGATATCTACGAGCAGAAATTAAGCATTTCAAGATTTCATGTACCCAGAACTGGTTTCTCCTTGCATTCAGGGTTTAATTTCAACCACATGCTGTGTTTTATGGAAGATATCTTGATCCAGTGACATCAGAACAAGGCGAGCGAGACATTTAACCATTAACACCCTAACCCTCCCAAGAATCCCTAATTAATCCCGAATTAATGTCCCTTCCCCCTAGGCTCACACATTCCCACAAAGCCCTAAATCTGAGGCTAAATAAATGGTTGGCACAACATCCTCCCAGATGCCAGCAAGAGGAGAAGTGTGATAGATCTGTCCTGTTGAACGGTCATGCTTCAGTAGATGAGCTGGATGGTTGATGTGTCTCATTCTCTTTTTGTTTGGTTTCTAGTCAGCATGTTATATGTTGAACATTTACTCACATGAACACATTTAGCCCCATGGTGTTTTTCATCATTGTTTGACTAAACCATTTGCAAACAATTAGGTTTCTCCTAAAGCCCATTGTCAACTCCACACACACATGCACACAACTCCCTAGGGCTTGAGGAGGGGCTGTTTCTCTAGTAATGAAAGAGAATCTGCCATGGCCACGATGAGTTTTCAAGCTTAATCATTTCTTCATTTGTTCAATCTTATTGAGACACACGCACACACACAAACAGCTCTCTGTAGCACGTAACCCAAATCTGTCAAATATTCTCATTAAACTCACATATTAACAACAATATTAGACGAAAAAACTCTCCCAAAAATGAAAATACTGTCACTGAAATTTTCTTGATTCTTTTTTCGTGTGTCATGAGAGTTTCAAGAAAGAATCTTAAGTCTGATCTTGAATTAGTTGGGTTGATTTACAAAACTGGTCTATGGTAATGATTAATTCAAAAATTGAATTCTTGAACTCAGCTCATTGGCTTAACAGCTAATAAGAACATCACAATAATCCATACGCAATCCACAGGATGCCAGTCCATCAAATAATGTCTTGTGAAGTGAAAAGCTGTGTTTGTGTAATAAATTCATCATCAAGATGTTTCTATGTTTATACAACTAAAATTCAACTCCTCTTGTCTGAATCTGGAGGTAATGTGCACAAATCAGGCACAGATTACAAGCCAAAACAGTTCTAAACAAATATGTTTGTAATAAATATGGATTTTAATGTGTGAGGACAACAGGGGATGGACTTTTCACTGGAGGAAGTGTTATTATGGATTGTGCAGTGGTATTTTAGTCAGACGCAATGGCTTAAATGATAAAACGTCTTGATGATTTGTTTCTTACAAACATGCAGTTTTCCACTTGATGGACTGAAGTCATGTGAGTCACTTGCAGATTATTGTGATGTTATTATCAGCTGTTTGGACTCTCATTCTGTATGATGTAATGCTACATTTTTTCAAATCTGTTCCGATGAAGAAACAAAGTCATCTACATCTTGGATGGCTTGAGAGTGAATAAACATTAGACAAAATTTATTTTTCGGGTTAACTATTTCTTTAACTCTGAAGAGAAAAATGATCACACTTGGAATATAGTGCAAGAGTTGTATTAACCACTTTTAAGATACTTCTATGGTGATTTCATGTCATTTGAGTCCTCATTCATTGTAATTTTATGGTAAAGAGCAAGCGGTGCATTATGTCATTTCCATTCATCAAAGAAAGCCATACAGGTTTGAAACGACATGAGGGTGAACAATGGTGGCGGAGTGAATTGGCCCTTTAAGCATTATGCATTACCCGAATGTCCAATAGTTTAAAATACCAATATAACCAACCTTGTGCTCTACTTACAGAAAATGAGGTTAAAAGCTTTGCTCATCATGACAATGTCTGTCTTTAATGGGCTGCTTTCATTTTTCATCTCTAATTTATTGGATGACAAAGACTTAGTCATTCAATGAATTGCCTATTTAAACAAATCTAAGACTGTGCCTTGTAGAGTCCTTGCAATGGCCTAAAAAGCATAGTTGAGAAAGCTGGTAGCACATGAGCAGAGAGAGGGTGAGACCCACAGTGAGTCATATCTTCAGTATTAATGTCAACTCAAGGCAATTAGAGGCAGCAAAACTGGCTTAGAAAATATAAAGGACATAGAAATGAATCATGGTGATTGTTTCTTCCATTAAGCAGGTGTGAGGCTTTGATACAACTGATTTCCATTTTGTCTTTTTTGTGCGTCTGACTCATATGCTGAATTTTGTTTCCGCTGTTCTGGAAGAGTGTGAAATTTTGTTCTAAAGATGAATGAAGTGTGTCATTTCCGTGCCACTTACATCATTAAATTAATGTGCTAAAACAATGCTCATTCACCAAATGTGTGCATGCACAAATTGGTGTGTGAAATCAGCAAATAAGCGTTTTCATGAGCAAATCATCATTCACCAAAAACTTTATTCTAAATTTACTAAAAAATCTAGGAACAACTGAAACCACACATGCACACAAATCACATACTCTTGGTAGCCTTATAATTGTGTTGAAATGTTATATTTCATCATAAGTATATTTCATCATATATAATGAAATAGTATAGCTTAAATATGCAGATGGCTAATGAGAGGTTTGTAATCTGGGTCTGTATAAAAGACGTTTATTGTTGTTTAAACTGGTTTTAAGGATGGCACACTTGGCTTCACTTGGGAATCTGCATACTGTCAGGCAAGATTGCATCTTTAGAGCATCATATGTTTGCTCCCTTAAAAGAAATGTTGTATGAGAGAGCCCTTATATGGAGAGATATGGAATGGGCATGTTTTATGCAAATGACTATCCTTAGGTATGCGGTCACTCATTTGGAATACTCATTTAGAATTACAACAAGGTTAAGAACAAATAACGTCCATATGAACATAGTGAGTTAGAATTTATATGAGATGTTCTTCTGTACACACATGAAATAGCCTAATTCATGCCATTAATAGTGAATAAAACCCAATGATTGGCAGATAAACAGTTAGCCCCACCCCCAAACTCAAACCATTGGTTAAGGATGCACAAACAAACATAGGTTTTTTTTTTTTTTTTTTTTTTTTTGGCATTTTTTGCTTTTATTGTGATAGGACAGATCAGAATTGGCAGGAAGCAAAGTGGGAGAGAGAGGAGGGGTGGGATTGTGAAATGTCCTCGAGTCAGTATTCAAACACTGGATGCCCACAAGGCTATCGACGCCAACAAACAAATGATTTTAAATCATTAAAGAACATTATGGGAATTTTTTTAACGAAAGTATTCTCTTGATGGAGACAAAAGATAATTATTTCAGATCTGGAACAGCATGTTGGTTAACCCAAGTAATTTCCCTCATGAATAGCATCTTTTAACTTCTGGTTTTCGTGTGAGGGGTTTTTGTTCGAGTTAAGGATAGGGTTAGAGCTGTTTTTATTTGTGTGTAAGTGTGTGTGTTTGTAGCCGACACAGGATCTCTAAAGTTTAACACTGGTCACTGTCTTTAGTGTGTCAAATTCCTCAACTGGCCTCTAAAACAGAGCTCTGTGGTGGAGACTCGTGTGAGTGTGACCGGTCTTGTCCTGAACTCCTTTTGTTCTTATCTCGACAGCATCTCGTAGATTGCATGTTTGTCTGCTTACCAACCAAAAGACGGCTCTCTTGAGGGAAGAATAAAAAACCAAATGAAAACATGAGATGCTACTTTAGAAAAAGGAAGGACTTGCAAACACAGGTTATAAAATAGACCAGATGGTTGAGTTCATACATTGTTCGCACTCCCACACACAGAATCCTGTGAGGAAGGAAAAACTGCTTACTAGCGTCATTTCAAATCTGTGAGCCTTACATATTTATTTAATTTCATTGCCTCTGCACTACATGTGATATGCGTACTTAAGAGGTCTGCTAGATCATGTTTAGATGCACATATGGCCTGATTTGCTACATAATTTGCTTCATACTAGGCAAAAATAAATAAATAAAACAAGATCTCTGTGGGTAGCTGATAGGAAAACCTCTTTAGGCTTAGATTAAACACTAAATGATAGTATAAACAGATCAATAATGTGATCAAGAACAGCTGTGGGTCTGTTAGCCTCTCTACAGAGGACTGCAATCATGCTAGTTCAGGATAATTTATGCTAGTTTGGCACTAGACTAGCTAGTGGAGGTTCATAGCTATATTGTAGCCAGCAAAAGTTAGTTGGTGTTGCTGTTTCAGCTAAGGAAGTCTTGTTGGTTTAACTAGCTAAACACTCTGCTAAGACATCTAGCATCTAAAACACAACATATCCTGCTAACTGGTCTTTTTAGCAGGATAGCACCTTCTACTGCATGCTAATGCTGTTTTGTGCTGTTATACTATATTAGCAAAGCTTATGTGTATGACAAGACCTTTAATGCCAAAAGTGCTAATTATCAGGCATGTGTCAACACCGAACGCTCACATGCTAGCCGCTGCGCCACTGACCTCTGGCCTGAAGATGGTAATTTACGATAAGCATGATGAAAACAGACACGGTGCCCTTTTCTCCGGCCTTGTGTTTTTGACACACATAGTTTTGTTTCATTGTTTTATGGGTTTGTATTCAGGGCATGATATCTAGTGTGCAACACAGAAGAACAAAATGGGATAATTATGTCATATCCTCTGACTTGTTACGCCCGCACAGTGACGAATCGCCGGAAGGGGTGACAGATGTAGTGTTCAGTAGATTGGTCTCTCGGCACCAGCCGTGAATGATAAAGTAGAGCGATTACATATTCCAGCCATGAGCTAAACGGTTTTAACATTTTAATCAGTAATTAACATCAAGCCAAGAGCCGTTGGGATGAAGACAAAAGGGATTGAATTTTTCATTATAGTACGTGGAGTTGTTGTTCATTTGGCTTGTGATTTTTAAACTACAATCTTCAGAAGGCACAAGCTCAGTCTCATAAACACTTAACATATTAATGATGCTTAAAGCATAGCGGCATTTATTACAATGTTCCATTAAATTCACCTATTAGATTTCAGTGTTTTAAACAGCTTGTTTTTTTGTGTGTTTAGTGAAAGCGTGCTATTTATGTCCTTTCTACACCCACATGCTGGGGGGTTTAAGAAACTGCTCTGATTTGGCACTGTAGAATTACAGCCTACCTTCTCTCAGGCGTCCATGGAAGAACTGAGAGTTATTTCAGATTTCAACAACATTCACCCAGCAATTAACAGGGATAGAAAATAACTCAGAAAAGGCAGGTGTGCCGTGAAAATGAAGGTTTAGGGTAAGGGGATACAAAGTTTGCACAGTAGAAACATCATTATGTCTATGGAATACCCCCTTAAAACATGGAAACCAGTGTGTGTGTGTGTGTGGTCCTGGTAAATCCTACGTTATGGGGACAAAATGTCCCCACAAAGAGGGCAATATCTGAAATACTTGTCCTTGTGGGGACATTTTTTTGGTCCCCATGAGGAAACAAGCTTATAAATCATACAAAATGTTTTTTGAAAATCTAAAAATGCAGAAAGTTTTCTGTAAGGGGTAGGTTTAGGTGTAGGGTTGGTGTAGTAGGGTGATGGAAAATACAGTTTGTACAGTATAAAAACCATTACGCCTATAGAATGTCCCCATAAAATATTGAAAGTGTTTTGATGTGTGTGTGTGTGTGTGTGTGTGTGTGTGTGTGTTTTATGTTTTATAAGTTTGGGTTTTAGTGACGCATTTTAAAATGAAAATTTGACCTTTTTATGACAAAGTGATTTAAATTTAAGTCATGTGTTGCAACTCTCCGAAAACCAATTTATTATTATTATTATTATTATAATTAATCCATTATATATGTTTTAAAAAATACTTTTTTACCTTAAAATATATTTCAAAACTATAATATAAAAATATATCAATATAAAAATAATGATTAAGATGTTCACATTAACATGTATCCTGTAAAGAAACTATGGTTATTACTTTTTACTTGATGGTTACACCAAATGACATTTTTAGAGCAATTAAATGTAAACTTTTGAATATTGTGTAAGTTTTTCAAACCATCATGAATACAAATATTACAAATTTTATATATCTGCTGTGGATCTCACATCGCCGTCCCAGAGTAATCTCCATATTTAATCATTGGCAGCTTGCTTAAATAGACTGTGGAGATTTGGAACGACTCCAGTCAATGCCATTGTGTGGCAGAAGGGCTGTTTTCCATATGTGGACCAGATCTGGCCTGACAATTCCCACAGTGCCTCTGTTTCTTCCTAGTAAGTAAGGAAAATTAGCAAAGACAAAGAAGGGTTTAATTCCAAGACTAAGAGGCTTTGGGGTGTGTGTATAACTCCCCACTAGCCCTGTGCTCTGATCCATCTCTAGGACGTCCCATACAGAGGAGCGTCTGTGTATGAAGCAGAGGGAGTCTGCGAGAAACAAGCGCACTGTGAAAAGCATACTAAGAGTGTAGATATGTGTGAAATGGACCAAGACCTGCAGTTTAACACAAAACCTTCTCCATATCCAGTGTCCCTCACACACACACACAAACACTCCATCCCCCATCATTTGCAGTTTAAATAAACACACCAAAATGGTAGGTGTGTGCGCTCCCCTTTCTGCGTGATGCCTGCCTGGCCCATTAATGCCATGTAGAGTGTAACTTTCTTCTTGAATTCATATGAAGGAAATGTAAATAAGCACAGACCACAGGGCAAGATTTAGATAGATGAGGACTGTTGAATAGCAAAGAGGATTTATGGAGCTAATATGGGAAAATAAAGTCATCTTCTTTCTCACTCTGTTTCTATGTAGATTTATCACCTCACTCTTTTCTCATGTTTTTATACTTTAACTTTTACTTCCTGAATATTATAAATTCTACAGTTTGGGATCTGTATGATTTTAATTTAAATGTTTTAGAAGAAGTCTCTTATGTTTACCAAAGCTGCATTTATTTGGTCAAGAGTAATATTGTGAAATATTACAATTGTAACCGTTTTCACTTTTAATATATTTTAAAATGTAATTTATCCTTGTGATGACGAATCTAAATTTTCAGCAGCCACTACTCCAGTCTTCAGTGTCATATAATCCTTCAGAAATCATTTTATATGCTCATTTCTTTTTATAATCAATGTTAAAAACAGTTGTGCAGTTTTTGTGGAAACGTGATACTTTTTTCAGGATTCTTTGTTGAATAGAAAGTTAAAAAAAAGGCATTAATTTGAAATATAATTTTTTGTAACATAAATGTCTTTGCTGTTACTTTTGATCAATTTAATGCATCCTTGCTGAACAAAAGTATTCATTTAAAAAAAAAAATAAAAAACCTTACTGACCCTAAACTATTGAACAGTAGTGAAAAAAAAATTGTACAAGGCACAGCTGCCCTCCAAAGAGCCTCTTCCATTAAGCCAAATAAAAGCCAGAGGTTTTGGATGAGAGTTTATTATCAGATTGAACTTTAATGCACTTTTCAGATTTCGATTTGTTCCTCTCACCCGCTACTCATGTCACTGTTCAATATGCTATTTTCTCTTTCTCTAATCTTTTCTCATCTATAATTGAATTAGTTCATTTTCCGCCATGTCTCATCATGCTTGTTCTTCTATCTTGTGGATTTCTGCCTTGTAGCAGTAACTCAAATTAATTCCATTTCTTCCTTCGCCATATGCCATTTAAGATCTTAACAGATTAACAGCCATAATGAATAGTTCAGATAAAGTCTTCTCTAATAAGTCTCCTCCTCTTTGTTATGTCATTCCTGGAGTGTCCTTTTGTCCTTTTTATTTTATCTTCTGTTGTTTCCATAGCAGCCGAGCCTCCCTCCTCTAATAAATTGTTGACCATGTCTGGGTGAAATCAAACTATAATGGATACTAGAATTCTTGTTTTTCCACCGCTGGCCGCTGGAAATCTCAAAGGTGCAGGGCTAGTCCAGATGTAATATATCTCTTTTAAAGATGTATTGTTGAAAGTGAGTCCTGACATGGTTTGTCATAAGAAGGAAGTGTATGTAGAACATTTTGGGCAGAGAAGGTCTTACGTCTCTGATAATACATTTACCAGATGGGTGATGAAAATTGTATGCTATCACTCTTAAAAAAAATTCCACTTTGTTGTTTAATGCAAGGATATTTATAAGTGTGGTTTAAATATTGATCCAAACATTTTTGACCATTTGTATAAGGATCAATGATCAAGGAATGTTGGGAAGGTTTAAGGTGATACATTATAATGACACAAGGTTATCAGTCATGAAGTGGAGCATAAGTGTGACTCAACTGTAGTTTCTATTTTCTGCCAAAATATATCTAAACAAACTTATTGTGCACATTTATCTTACCGTTCCTCTTCATCTGTCTCTTTCTCTCTTCCGGACATGTCAGGCCTATCTGAGTCTCTGCTGTGTGTAAAGGACTGTTCCCTGGCTGCTGCAGTCTCCCCAAACTAAATATTTAAACAGGGCATACTTGAGCACCCATTTATTTAACTTTAAAGTTTAACTTGCTGCTTTAAAACCATTGCAAATCGCTATGGGGAAGCTAAAACGCTGCCCTTAGTGATTTTTATTTTATTTTTATTTTTGCATTAAATGGCATAAATATCAAAATATTCCTCTTTTGTTCTATTTTGTAAGATTGCAAGATATATTTGCATTATATATGAACATGACAAAACTACAAAAACAATCTTTAAAAAATCCTGTTAATACCAAGCATCTGAGGTTGCCAGAAATGCGCCATAATATATGGCATATTGGTGCCATATTGTACAATTTACAACCATATGTTTCATCAAAAATTATTGAATTTACCAATCTACTTTTTACCTGCTTTTTACCAAAATAATACAGGTGGCACAATAAAAAAGCCACACGATGAATGAGTTTATTGTGAGTGGTCTTTCCATAAAACATGGTCAAAACACCATAATGATACAAAAATAATGCAATAAACATTAATCAACAGAAAATGGTCACAAAACAACCTAATGTACATTACTGATCACAAAATGACAAGGAACAAAATTATATATATAAAACATAATCATATATGTTATGTAATGCAGGGTAATTGTCCTTATACTGTTTTTTCACCATAAATTATATGGTAATTCGTAGTTTTAACATGCAAAACCCATTAATTTCACCGTATTTTACAGTAAAAATTACATTAAAATGCGATGCTTTTCATTTACAGCTTTTCACCATATATGGCAAGGTAAGTTAGTTAAGCATTAAGAGTTTTTTCTTTTTTTTTGTAGCATTTTTAAAGTGCAGTTTATCTATTCTTGTCTTTACTAAAACTTCAAGGATTTCAGTAGCTTGCTGGCAACATCATGCCAATTTAAGTGCATATAGTTCTTAACTTTATAAAAAAGACCACTGGCAAAACCATCTCCTGTGTATTTTGTGAGAAATAACATGACTGTTCTGTGGGATGTAACACCTACAACCATCTCTGAGTGGATCTTCTAGTAGTGAATGAATGGAAGTTCAGTGAAATGGGCCCCGGAATGTGATGTAAGACCCTTTGAGAGTCACTGACCCAGCCCCCTCACATTGTTCTGACTGAAAGCACAGGTTTATGTTCGTGTATATGATTGCTATGTGCAAGATAGAGAGATGCAGAGAGAGAGAGAGAAATGTTTGGAGTGGATGAATCATCAGTGCTGCTCGAATGCTTCGGGTATTTTTAGAGACACTTTATTGTTCCATCTTAAAACAAGCCAAGTGCGCCATTAAATGTACAATATAATAGTCCATGTCATGTTGTATCGCCACTTGTAACTCTTCAGTGCGGTAAAAAACTTCCTCACTACTGTCAAAGCAAATCTGCTCCACTTCTGGGTTGAGTCAGAAAAATGCATGTGGATGGCTCAGAAAACTTCCCATCGTGCTCTGCAGCTGCTGTCCTCCCTTTAATCTGATGCTTTGATGAATGTGGCACAGCAGTACTTCCGTACAGTGAAGAGACCTTTCAAAGTGGAAGAAGTGGGGCAGAAATAGCCCACAAGGTCATACAGGAGCTCAGGGTCCCAATGCAGCTCTGGATCGCTTAATGTATTACATAGCCTGTCTTTTCTTCCCTTTCTTCACATGTGCAGGCTGTAAATAGTTAACAAAACTCCAAAGCAAATTGAATTTCAAGCAAAGTTTCTGTTGTAACCCATGAAAAGAATTTCACTTTTTTTATACCACAATCACATATACCGCATTTTTTATTTCCATGTAATTCAACCTGACATGCGAGAAGAATGTCCAGGCATAAAACTAATCCAAGGCATGGATTATATTAAAAACAACTCAATAATCAGAATATTAGAAGCCTACAGCAAAAAGAAAAAAAAAAAAAAAAAACTGCACTGAAAGCGGAGGAGGTGGTTTGCTGTACCTTGTTTCCTTGAAGCCCATTCCCCAGATGGAATTTGGTTATCTCATCCTGAGGTCACACCAGAAAAAGAGATGTAAGCATTCCTCTGCAATCAGCTGCTGAGCTGTTCAGCTGCCCCAGTGTTGACTCAGAATGATAGCCATCAGCATTTTTGCTAAAGGGGGTGTGGTGACTTCATGAAATTAAATGACATCCATTTTTTTTTTTTTTTTTGCACCTTTGCATTTCTTATTCAAACAAAACCAAATTTACACTAAAAAAAAAAAAACATAAAACTAAAATGAATAAAACATTTTTAAGTGAAGTAAAGCTGAAATAAAACAAATAGTATATGTAAAACTAAAATTAAAAAATTAAACGAAAATTAGAAATGTTGTCTTAGCAACTAACTAAAATAAAATCAAGCTGAAGCACTAAAATGACTAATAAATCATAAACCTTAACTAAAACTGAAATATTAATTCAACCTAAATGGTAACATATAAAAATATAATAAATGACTAACAGTTCAACTAAATTTCAATTGAAAACAGATCATATTGAAATAAAAATCTAGTTCAAAATATTAATAAAAACAGTTTTCACTATAAATTATATGGTAATTCATAGTTTTAAAGTCCAAACATAAATTTGACAGTATAAGTATATTACAGTAAAATTACATACAATCATATAATGCAATGTTAAACATTTACAGTTAAACATTACATTCACCAGTCTGTTAATTGGTAACTTCTAGTAAACCAATTAACAGGTTAATTAAAATAAAATATAAATATTAGATGTAAAAACCTAAAATTGACTGAAAATTAATAAAACAAATCTGAATCTGATATATAAATTAAATCTACATAGCTAATAAAAATGTCAATAACAAAATTACTAAAAATGAAAACTGAAAATATAAAAATTCAAAAGATCTATAAAACTATGAATAATACAAAAATAACACTGGTATGAAGGTGAATTCAAGGTTTTATATGTTAAAACTGTCGTGCCTTCAACTGCACTGGGCTTCTTTGGATCCATGCACTTCAGGCTGTATTGTTGTCTTTTGATGTTAGACAGGCAGAATACTGTGATTTAACACACCTATAAATGTGATCATAAATAAAAGCCAATCAGCCTCATGACTTGGAGAGCACTGTGTTTACTGGATCTCAATAGCAGCGTAGGCTTGTGGCCATGCATGTCAGTGAGCTTGTGGCTGTCAGTGCGTGTTACTCCAAAGCCTAAAGCACTGGGACGGGGGTAACTGATACTACTGTGTGTGCAGGGGTTTGGCTCAGGCTGAAATGAGAAGCACAGTCCAATAAGACATACCCTTCTTAGATGGATGCACATCCACACCAATGACTTAAGCCACCTGGAAGTTAAAGAGTCAGCTGCATTTAAATAGATTTATAGACGTTTTATTAAGTAATTTAACCACTGTTGTCGAATTCTTGTTTTTCCCTCTTTGTTGCAATTGGTGTTGTGAGAAGGCTTTTCCAGGAGTATTGATTTACCCAACCAGGCGTAGCTCATGCTGTTAAGCATCATCTATGAATCCAGTGTTGGTTTTTGTGGTCTTTGACTCACTGGGAGATTTCAGATAAGGGGAGAGTAGGTCAAATGTGCCATGCGGTAAATAATGAAATAACAGCACCCCTTTAATCTTGCAGACTGTGCATAATTTTTATGCATAAAGTTCTGAGATATATGCAAATGTGCTCTATGGGAAAATATACATTTTAAAAGAGACTCTTATAATGTAATAAAGGAAAAATTGGCATCAGAAAAAAAAAATGTTTATATGGAAATGAAGTTAAGCTAATGCATCACACATAGCCCTATCACAAAACCTCTGAAGGTACAGTACCACATCATTTACATCTAAACGGCGTTCTTTCCCCTCCTCAGTTACCTTTTGCCTTGTGAAATCCGTGTATTGCTTGGGGTCTTTAGAGTTGGAGGGAAAGTGACTGATTTGCATGTAAATGATTCCAACAACTGCAGCTATTCACGTCGCTAATTAAACTAATATAGGAACGTTGACTTGCTGACATCATGGACGCTCATTAACATTCACAAGCTGGAGTGGGCAGAGCATACAGAGCCAGTCGAGTCCAAGCCACGGTTCACTGAGCTCTCAGCCTGTTATTGCCGAGAAGCGCAGGCTGTTCCTGGGTGCTGCTGGAGGAACTATCGCGGAGAATCGCGCTGGATCTGCGGGGACGCTTCGTGCTTTCGCGTTATTGTAGATGATTTATCAAAAGCATGGGAGCTTGAGGCATGTCTTTCCCGGACGATACCTTTGTACGAACTAAAGCTGGCCAGTAGTGCTTGACAAAGCCGTGCGGATTGAATCGAAGCGAGCGCTTGTTTGTGGAAACTGGAGAAGTGAAAGTGCGCCAACTGATCGCTTTTCATGCTGGAGATGTGTAGCCCGTGCTTTGATCGATTCACGACGGAAGACATCAAACTCTCTTATCTTCGTTCATGGTAAAAGGTAAGCGTTTGTGGCTCTCTGTTGCTTTGATCGGGTCTGCGGTTTGAATTCTGCGTGATGTGGTCGAGGTATTCCAAAAAGTTGATCCATAAACTTCATTTTATAAATCAAACGCAGATTTGTTTAGGTTGGTTCGCTTTACTGATCTACGCGTCTGTTAAAAATACAGTCTTTTGTGGGGTTTACCTTTTTATACGTCTTTGATTTCATCTAAGATGAAAATGGCTGTTAAAGATCGAAATGAATAGGCTACAACTTTTCATTGTTACCTTGTATCTTCAGTCATTGCTAGTTGACCTGTTCCAGTTAGTCGGATTAAGCCTTTGTTTGGTGGTGTTTTGTTGGATTAACACAAGAAGGGACTAAGTGGAGAATAATACCCAACAGAGAAAGAAAACCCAGACAGCTGCTGTTGAATTCGTATAGTACACCCCAGATAGCCTACACTCGCGCTTCTCGCGTTTCAGATCGTAGTTTATTATGAACTACACGATTCGTCAGTGAATCGTTCTCATGAGTCGGATCTTTTTTAGTGAATTGGTTGACCAGGGTCATGAAACCTGGCTGAATGATTAGTTCACGAATCGGTCCAGGCGGTTCTCAAGTTAACAATTTATTGAACCGAGAACAGTCAATTTCGGACTTGTGCTATTTGAGTTGAGAAGCGAATCGATTAATATGATCACTGTAAAGGCCCGTTCACACCAAGAATTATAACTGACTACAACATTTTATAATCTTTTAAATTCTGTGAGAATAGAAAAGTATGGAAGCCCGTTTCCACAACTAAATTAAAAAAAAATTCAGTGGTGACTTTTTCTGACTTTTTTTCACAGAATTGTGAGGAAAAACTCGCAATTCTGACTTTTTTCTCGCAATTGCGAGTTATAGTCAGAATTACGATTTATCAAGTCACAATTGCGAGATAAAAACTCGCAATTCTGACTTTTTTTCTTGCAATTCTGACTTTTCCTCAGAATTGTGAGAGAAACTCGCAATTGCGAGTTAAAGTCCAGTTTTGAGGGGGTGAAAAAGACTATGTTCTCAGAATTGCAAGTTTATATCTCACAATTCTGACTTTATAACTCGTAATTGCGTGTTATAAAGTCAGAATTGCGAGATATAAACTCATATCTCGATATCACAGATATAAACTCGCAATTCTGAGAAAAAAAGTCGAGTTGAGTTTATATCTCGCAGTTCTGAATTTATTTCTCAGAATTGCGAGTTTATATCTCACAATTATGACTTTTTAACTCGCAATTGCGAGTTTATATCATGCAAGTCAGAATTGCGAGAAAAAGTCGCAATTACCTTTTTTATTCAGTGGCGGAAACAGGCTTCCATAGGAAGCTGTAATGGTAATGAATTGAGATCACTTTCAGAATTTTGATTTTATATTGCTGATGAACCATGAAATTGACAGCCAATCGGAATTCACTCGGGAATTTAAAGTGGCAGACAACAAGATCAGTTCGACGTTCGTGCATATAATAAGCAGAACATGAGCGTGTATTAATAGAGTCATCGTTATAGTTATCTTTGTAATTATTGTTCTTGGTGTGAACAGGCCTTAGGAGCTTTTGGAGTAGGCCGTACATTTTACACATGCATGAAAGGTAAAAGCTGAACATCAGAAATGTTACAAATAAAACATAATGGATTTATGGTTACATTGATTGTGTGTTTCGTCAATGCGTAAGAAATAGTTGGTTAAAAATTTAGCTGTCCAGGATGACATTGTGTTGCAATTACTCGATAACGTACAAATAGCTGTATCAGTTTTTTTAACCATCAAAAAACCAATATGCAGAATGTCTCTGCTTTCCATCACTGTTTTGATGCTTCGCTTGCTTGCTGTCAATTGGATCAATATCAATATCAAATCAATATCGCTTCCTCCATCAATATCAAATCAATATCGCTTCCTCCCGCTCCCCTCGCCCATTTGAAGCAGCCATTAAACTGATTTTTTTTTTCTTTGAATAATTGATTTATTTACCTAAGTTCATATAGTAGTAGGTCATCAGTCATGAGTGTGGTCCTGTTTCGATTATTTGTCAGCGTTTACATTATGGGAGCTTTTAAAGTCATGAAGGCTCAGAAATGTGACTACAGTAAGGTCTTCCTGTGAATACAGCTGTCTTGTATTCTATATTACTGAAGCACAAACTCAGTCAATATCACAAAACAATGCTTTGAATATGAAATCAACAGATTCAAAACGCGGTCACCAATGTTTAATGTGGGAAAAGTATATACAGTTGCACATGCACAAAAAATAAGTGAGAGTAGATGGTGAATTGGTTTTCACTAGCACCCAGCTGTGACCAGCTTCTCCACCGTGTGTTGCCCTTTAAAAAGCTTGTTTAATTCATCCGGAATGATGCCATGGAAAAGCCTGGGAGCCTCATCAGAGACTGGAATTTCGCGAAAGCTACAACCAGTGTTATTTTACCATTATTGAGATACAATAATAGTTTATACTAATATTTTTGAATGTTTTTTTTTTTTTTGTTAAAGTTTTAGTAATTTTGTGTTTTTGTTTTATTTATTTTATTTCAGCTAATGTTTTCATTTCAAATAACAGATTTTTTTTTTCTTTTTTTAATATATGTGGTTTTAGTTTACAATAATAACCCTGGCTACAGCAGACCTGGTTTCTCACTTTTTTAAAATGGCAGCTGTATTAAAGATGACAATGCCACTGTGTCTAGCCATAGGCTATTGTTAAAAAGAATTAGATGAGAGAGTCTGGTGGTGGCATAGGCCTGGTTTTTAAGGGGATAAGTTTCCCTCGAGCTAACAATAAGTCCACATCTGTTGTTGTCTGAACAATTTAAAAATGCAATGATTAACCCACAATAAGCAATTGTCCGATCAGATCATAAATCACATTTACCCTGTTCCGCATGGATGCCTCAGAGGCATAACAACCTTCTGTGTCATCCCTAGATTACATTCCCAGTCTTCCATATTTGCTATGTAGGACAAATCCTTTCTAAAGGCTCTCAGTGCAAGCTAGTGGATCACACTGACTTGGTCTTAGCATGACGTTTGTAATGAAATCAGGATGCATAGTTGCAACCCAGCATCCTTTTTAATTCAAATTACATTTAGATGATTGGAAAAGCATTATCAATGGAACTTAGAGTGGAATTGAGCCTGGAATTTGCAGTCATGTGCGATACATGTCAAAACATGGAAAGAGTTTGACTCAATCCATTCTGTGTGGTTGAGAAGGGAGTTACGGTGACCTCATTTTTGTCTGGTTCATTTATCTGGACCAGACCAGCATCTCCATGGAACTCTTTTATAGTAATCCCAGAAATCTGAATGTAGCTAAATGGGTTCATCCTTTCCAGATATGCATGCATTAGTAGTTATGACCAGATAAAATGTTCTGGTAAAAGACTACACTTCCCAAGAGTGCCGGATTGCTTTGTAGTGCTTTCTTTTTGTTTCTGTTTTCCACCCTTTAGTTGATATGCCCTGCAGAATGACCAAGCACTGTTGGAGAGAGTGGATACGTTTCTTAAGTGTTTGGTATTCATTGATGGACTGTTTGTGAGGGCCTCAATGTTCCTGTGATTGTTCAATATTAAAGCAAGTTGTGAAGTTGCCACCATCAAGTAATGCAGGTGAATTGTCCTTGCTCAAGGGTGTTGGAACTGCAGAGAGACCAGCTGCATGGCCTATATATAAGTCTGCTCACTGTTACCTCCCACAGAACCTCCTATCTAGTCTAAGTCTTTCATTTTGATTCAAAGAGATGCTTTTAAACTACTTGAGGTTCATGCAGGTTTCAAAGCATTTTATCCTTTTATAGGTTGTTTTTGTTTCCTTCATCTTAAATATTTATAAGTGAACTGAGGCCAGTGTTTCCCAGCCCGTTTTTGTCTCATGTACCCCCATAGACCCTATTAGTAAGCACCCCTTCATTGACATGAAGGAATGTTTTTCTTTTGAGTTTTATTTTACTGGAATGTTATTTGCCAGCATTATTATTATTATTATTATAGTCAGCATGAAATGAAAATCTTTTTTTTAAATGCAAGTTATTGATCTTGTAAGCAATTCATCCATTCTTCTCATAACTAGATCTTCCGGTGAAACAGTGAGTGGACTTCTCTCGGGTGACACATGCCAGTCTTTTTGATCTCACAAAACCCACTCATTATGTAAAATTGACTGCAAGCTCGCATTGAAATCAAGTCCCTGCATTTTTTCAGATAGTCCATTTCGCTGGGACCTACATCACAATATGAAAGAGTCTGCTGCTACTTTTGTTACATCGTGACTTTAATGTTGTTAAAGTGGCCGTTATAATGAGACACCGGAGGTTGTGTGTTGTCTGTAAGTTTTGACATTTCTGCAGGCAGTCATAGAGAAACTTTCCCTGATAGACCTAACAGAATTTATTCGAAAATTAAGTCCAGATGGGATGTTTAACAAGTCTTTGTGTGGTGTTTTTTAAATAATATAGAGACTCAACTAGTATGAAATAACATTCTCAAATGAATACAGTCATTGCTGGAAATTTTAATAGGAAGATATGAATTTCATGTAAAAAGAGTACACTTTCATTTGTGTTTTTTTTTTTTTTTTTTGAAAGAAAGAAATTAGCACTTCAAAAGACATTTATAATGTTACAAAAGATGTATATTAGACATAAATCCTGTTCTTTTAAATTTGTATTCATGAAAGAATTCTGATTATTTAAATCTAAAAATAAGCAGCACAACTCCAGCCTTGTGGAGCAGAAAAGACGTCTTGGAAAAAAAAAATTAACAAATTGTACTGACCCCAAACATTTGAACAGTACAGGTTTAACAAGGCAGAATCAAAATTTATCTGTGTAGCCCCCTGGAAGCAGTTTAAAAACCCCTGTTTGGGAATTTGTCATTGTGTTATAGTTATAATTGAGTCACAATGGCTTTTAGTGTAGTTAAGCTACAGTCCAAGTATGACACAATGAGTATTTGAATAATTGTACCAATAAGTACGTGCCTAAAATGGTGCGTGTCACCTCTGTCTTTAGAAGCAAATGCACAATGCCAAGTCCATATATGTGTGCTAGATAAAGCCAAGCTGCAGTTCCATTATCTAGCTCTGTTAGTCAGATAACAAAAACAGGACTGGTGAATATTTCTGTGAAATTTGGAAAAGACAAATAATTGTTTCAATCCGAATGAAATCTTACATTTAAGTGCTTGTTAATGTACTTGATGGTTTAGACGCGTCAACTGCAAGCTTGTAGAAGAAATACCATGACTCACTCTTCGTATCCTTAGGACAATAGAAGCATGATGACACAGATCTGCTGATGGCTTAAACTGAACCAATTGACTCTTTTTTTTTTTTTTTTTCTGTCTTGCTTCCATAGCAACTAGAGTTCTTTGACGTAGCCGATTCTATAGATTAAACATGTCCTTAAGTTAACCATCTGGCCGACGTGAAAACGTCAGTCAATCATTGTGTTACTGGCTTTGACACCTTACAGCCTGTCAGGCCTCTGAGGTGATAATGGGATTGGCCCTAAGTGGGTGGCTTGTTTTCTCTTCCTTTGGTCTAAGAGGTTAGTTAATCTGACCAACTGGCCGACGTGCTCAGAAAGTGTGGTTTTGGCAGAGCTTGACGCTTGTGTCTACTTGTCTGGACGCTAACCAGACACTGCATGTTTGACTGGTGGAGTGTGTGTTTCATCGTGACATGAGTCATTGGATGTGTTGAGGGTTTTTGTTGGAATCTTTGGGCTGCTTCTGGTTCTAACCAAATGTGGATATGTTGATTGACAAAGCAAATGAATAAAAAGAGAAAAGCTGTGTGGGAGAGTTACTTGAAAGGTTTAATTGTAACTTAAGTCAATGTCAATTTTTTGTATGCGACTCATGTATCGCTCATTCTTTGTTGTGTTAAATGAGTTTACTGTTTGAGGGAGCTGAGAAATAAGTGTTTAAATGTCAAAAATGCATCTTATTGAGAGAAATTGCTGTTAATGTGATTTTATTCAGAAATTCTGACATGTAAGTTTACCTTTATTTTAAATTTATGTACCAAACTTATTTTACCATAAAGATGCTGACATAACCAGATAAAATTGTTTACAGAGTTGACTTAGACAACTCAGGATGAAGAGCTTATTTTTATAAGACAATATATTAATGTGAAATGTGAAAAATAAATGGAAGATGGAGTAAACTGTCCATTCAAGGGTCTAATGTCTAACCAAACTAATCATGAGAGTTAACCGAGATTTTTTTCTTTGAAATTAAACAAATGGCAGAGTGTATTATTTAAATCGTTTTTTTTTTTTTTTTGACAGTTGTTTTCTTTGCTATTTTAGGAAAATCTGTCTCCACTGTAAGTGCCCTCGTGAGGAGCATGTTGTGACCGTCATGCCACTAGAGATGGAGAAGACGGTGACCAAGCTGATGTACGACTTCCAGAGGAACTCTACATCCGATGATGACTCGGGCTGTGCTCTGGAGGAGTATGCCTGGGTACCGCCCGGACTCAAACCCGAACAGGTAAACACATTTTTCC
Source organism: Spinibarbus caldwelli (assembly GCA_039654775.1). Classification (NCBI taxonomy): domain Eukaryota; kingdom Metazoa; phylum Chordata; class Actinopteri; order Cypriniformes; family Cyprinidae; genus Spinibarbus; species Spinibarbus caldwelli. The sequence continues at coordinate 8,485,949 of CM077254.1, forward strand.
AACCTGTACCCAAATCAGACTTACAGTACTATTTAAAGGGGTCCTATTATGCTTTTCGCTTTTTGAATTTTAGTCAGTGTGTATGTTTGGGCATAAAAAAGATCTACAAAGTTACAAATCTCAAAATCCACTCCAAAGGGAGATATTTCGTTTTTAAAAAAAAATCCCTTTTCAAGAACTACAACAAACGGCTCGTTTGGACTACAAAGTTGATTTGCGGTGTTTGTGACATCACAAAGCGTTCCATTAGAATGTCATTAAAATAATTCCCGCCTACAGAACTTCGACTGTTGGGGGGGGGAGCATGGTCGTGGTTAGAACCATAGATATATATACGTAGATGCCTCATTAGCGACTGTTTCTATGGGCCGCTATACGTGAGCCGTCCGTCAAATTTTAGTGGTCAACTTGACGTCATTCACCATAGTAATTACTGAATATTCAAAAGATGCCACAATCCTGCACACCTACAGTATGGTGAATGACGTCAAGTGCACCGTTCCAAGATGGCAGCCGCATCTACGTGCCTGGAGCGGTCAAATAGGGTGTCTATATATGTCTATGGTTAGAACGCATGGTTGAGTGTATCAGACAAGACGACGAAGAAGTGCTGCTGTACCGTCAAGTTTTCGCAAGTTATTACATGTGCACCTGAATAATTATGTATGTAAATATGTATGTTAGAATTATGAAAACGTTTTTATAAATTGCTGACAGTACAATACTGGACAATGATGTAATCTGCAGAATTTACACTTAAATTTTGAGACTTAGACAGTGTTTCCCATACATTGATTTATTTGTGGCACCTGCCACAATATCAAATCTGACCGCCACAAATAAATTTTCCAAAAGGCTTTGACTTCGTTGAATAAACCTGCACTGCACGTTTCAAAATCGAAACATGGTGTGGGTGTTTTTATATCACTGTATTTCTGATGGAAACCAACTGTCTTCAGACAATTCTGGATGTCATTTTCATTTCATCTTGCATGTAATGTCTGATAAAGCAGCGTTTGTGAGCAGAGCTCTGCTTTGTGTACAGCATTACCGGGGAAACCTCGATCTCTCCCGCTCCAACAGCACCTATAATGAATTTGCATATATATGCCGCCACAAATAGAGTGTCTGTAGGAAACACTCGACTATGGTATAAATAAATTCAACTGTATAACTGTTTCACTGCAATACATGTTATAATGGTAGAATTAAAGAACAATAAACCTAGTACATATTACCGTTGCACTTATCTGTACATAGTAAATGCAGTTATTTAGATAAATCACTATCTAAAACATGATTTAGCCAAAAAAAAAAAACAATAACGTTACCACTCTAATATGTCTTGCAATATCCGTGCATGCAAAGGTTCTGCGCGATCCTCTTGTTCAATATTCTCGGGGTCTGAATCCGGCTCAAATTGATATGGCAATAATGACGCCATCTGGAACTTGCTGTTTTGGTAAGGGCCGGGGCAGTACTGAAACGCCGTCTAAGCTGTTCACCAATCACAACACACTAGGACAGCTAACCAATCACAACACATTTAGTTTTTTTCGGAAGGCGGGCCTTCATCAAACCCGGAACTAATCGAGCCGTTTGTGTCAGTCTGGGGAGAAAGGTATTGTAATAATATAAATTATGTGAAAAATTATGCGTTTTTCGAACCATCAAGCGTGTTGTTTGTTTACTTTTGAGAAATTAGTGCTTTTACTCTGCAAAAATGTGTTAAATTGATCAGAAGTGACAGCAAATACACAGTGAAAAAAAAAAAAAAAACAAATAAATGCTTTTGAACTTTCTACTTTTCTAAAAAGAGTCCTGAAAAAATGTATCAGGGTTTCCACAAAAATATTAAGCAACACAAATGTTTTTAACATTGATAAAAAGAAATGTCAACGATCAGCATATTAGAATGATTTCTAAAGGATCATGTGACACTGAAGACTGAAGTAAAGGCTGCTGAAAAATCAGCTTTGCCATAAATTAAATATATTAAAATAAAGTTAGGGTTATGTTATGAAATCATATTTCATAGTATTACTGTTTTAACTGTATTTTCAATCAAATAAATGCAGGCTCGGTGAGCATAAAAGACTTTAAAAAACAATTTAAAAATCTTACTGGGTTGATAAATGGAATGCAGTTTGTTAACAATGTAGTTTTTATTTTCATTGGGATGTTTGAAGGAGCATTGAGGCATTCTGCATGAAATTTCACAAGGTTTTAAATGTTTAGAATTGAAATACCTTTGAGATGAATGTCTCTTTATGATCTCTCATCTCTCATTTTGTTACTATAGCAATTCTCGGCTTTAGAAGGTTGGTGTATGGGGTTTATTAGGCACCGGTGTATAGGCCAGTGAAATCATTTATAGATGCGAGTTTCATTTTCTCGATGAACTGAAAGAAAGTCTTGTTAACGCAACAGCAAAGTGGGTCAATAAGCAATAAAGCACCTCCACCAACTGCAACAGCTATAGACTATATTGGGTCTTTGGAGGCCACATGATGTGCATATGATCAGTTCTGGTTTATTTATTCACATTTGCCTGTCTGAATAATCTTATCTAGGAAAGACTGCTGGCAGACATTTTGTCTTTCATCTCTTGTTTATTATAAATACCTGATAAAAATGATGGTAGTTAGTATATATAGTAGAATCTCCTATGTTTCACAGATAAATGGTTCACTAGGCTATATTCCAAGAGCTCTCGGTTTGTAGAGGCTCTGGTTTAAGTAAGTTTTTCACCATTCAGGCAGATGGATGGGAGGAAGTTGCTGGGATACAAGAACTCGGTGTCCATGCATGTTATTAGCAAGCTATTAATTATGCCTTTCTCTGTGCTTTGAAAGCTGGTGTCTGCAGTTTCACCCAGAGACAGTGATTACCTCAGGCCATGACAAATTAGTTTGCATAGACATAGAGTGGAAATTTAGGCCATCCACATCCATAATAAGATAAGATGGCAGCTCTGCTATGCGTTTCAGAACATTTGGGATCTGGTTTAGAACAAGAAAGCATGTTTTGCTGTAAATTTCCAGAAACTGATTATTTTGGCTGCAAGGGAAAAAAATTTTTTGTACCAGATTCATTTGAAAGTGGGAACATCTGCGCTAAAATCATTATCCAACAAATATTTTAAAATTTGGTCTTTGCAGTGAAGACACCAACCATGTTTGTTTCCAAAATCTCTCTGACACTTACATGTGTTCTGAAATGCTCACATGAGTGGAATTAGTCGTATAATCCAATTAGCTGCTAAGAAATGTATTGGCCCATCATTCTGAGTCATCTAAGCAGCTCTACTTGCTACAGATCTTTTTCCTCTTTTCCTAAATATACTGTTATATCTGCTGTATATTCCAGATGGGCTGCATATAAAACAATTATGTCCCGTAACCACTGTAAGCAGATTCCTGAACAAATGACTCTTGTAAGTGAGTTCTTTTCAGTAAATAATGTACAACTTAGTGTATCTCAGTTTCCAGAATGAATCACTCTTATGAGCTGGTTCTTTACAGTTAATCAGTGACACACTATGTGATCAGTGTAGCCAATTTACAAACAAATGACTCAAAAATATACAGCATAAACAGTGTTGTTCAGTTGCTGATACATATGATTCTAGTTGGTTCTTCATAGTGAATGAAAACCATATAGAATGACGTGTAACTGGATACCTAATACAAAATAATCTTATAAACCAGTTATTTTATGAATATTTAAAAAAGATGAGTCACTGGTTTGAATCAGTTTGAAACACTCCCAAATGTATATTATAATTTAAATAACTGGAATTGAATCAAGAATTTGTGAATCAGGAAATTTGTGTCGCAGCCCTAGATGTTAGTGCTAGTGAATGTGAAGCCAGTTCATTTAAAACTTAATTATTGTTCAAATAACGTAATATTTTATTTTTTCCATCAACAAATTATGGTGCAGATTTACTGTGTCATCCAGCGTATGCTATGCCTCCTTTCTCTAAAGCATTGCCTTTATTTATTCAATGGAAAACAGCTGTTTGGGCTCTGTTTAGTTTGCCCTCAAATCAAGAGCATTTGCATTTTGTTCACCCTCTCTCTGTCTGACGCAAAATGCAGTTGCCAGGACCCTTGACACCAGGGCGGGTTGCCAGATCCCTTCCTGCTGATTATAGTTATTTCCACAAGCTGTTCCTCTGTGTGAGTGCTTTGGGCTGTGGTACCATGTCCTTCTGATCACTGCGTCACAACAGTTCTTTTGCTGGCCCGGGGAGCATGTTATTGTTGGATGTCTGCACTGTAATTTACCAGGACTAGACCACAGTTGGTGTTTTGTGAAATTTTCAGCAATCCCAAAAGAACCTCTGCACGAGTCCTTCAGAAACCCCTTGCTGACACCGTACCGCCAACACAAGCAACAGAAGAGTCATCAGCTCGTTTAAAGAGACAGCTCCTTATTACAGGGAGGCATTAAACACCGGACATGGACGGAGCTCTGAAAACAAATCCCACGCCTCACCAAAGAAGCTGATGATTTAGTTTCAGAATGTATCCCAAATGTTTCCTGCTCCTTGTAAAAACACATTTTGATGGGACTCTGAGATGAGCAATATTTCATCTGTCTTTACATATCAGTCGTTCACACACTGCTCTGTAAAAACACAGGCAGTGTAGAGTCATACCACATTTATGTTGTTCTTTAAAGGCGAAAATGTAATATTTGCACCCCTAGTGGCACCAAACGAAACTGCAATTTAATCAGAGTAATGATGCAAGTTTTGTTTTCCTACAGCTTAATTGGTCACATGTTGTTTATATCTCAGGTAATTGGCCTTAATGTCTGTAATTTCTTCTTGTAAATTATTCTTTATTTTTAATTGAAGTTTTTGGAATTTTCTTAAGTGCTTTGTCATTGTTAATTAGTTTTCGTTTCAAACATTTCTATTTTTAAGTTTTTGTTTAATTACTCAAATGCCAAAATCCAAATGTGTGCATAATTTCAGTTAGTTGCCTAGTTTTTCTATTCTTGAAGTTTTTCTTCTAATATTTGTTTTATTATTTTAGTTTTAAAAAAGTAATAGTTTTGGTTTTAATAACTCTGTTGTTGCAGCTATGTTCAGTCATGGTGAAAAATGCTGCTTGCATGTGTTTTATTTCATGATCTGTTTCATTACAGTTTCTTATTCCTTGCAGTTTATATGTTATGTGTGACAGAGGCAGATGGCCCCTGCTATATATCAGATTAAGCCATTAGGCCATAAAATCTGTGTAATAGGTTTGGATGGGTGGCCTGAGGCTGCAGGACCTTATTATGGCTCCTATTAAGCCTGGATTCCTCCCTGCCCTGTTTGCTTTCCAAAAAAAATACTCCAGCCATGAGTCAATAGGCAATTATATTATTGTGTAATGCAGACTTGTGTTCTCATTATTTGGCCAATTATAAAATGCAATGTGTGATGTAATTACACTTCAATTTCATTATGTTAAATAGACAACTGTGATGATGTCCATTTTTGTCCATAAAAATGGAAACCTCATATGGCTAAGTTGGGATGAGCTCTGGTCATACATTCTTATTATCTTGAGATAAAGGGTCCTCCATATAAGCATGTCAGGGGTGATAGAATGAGCCGATTCCATTAACTCATGCATTGCTCATCCATAAATCACTCTGACTGTTATAGCTGTGTGTGAAAGGCAAGGACATTGGGAAAAATGGGGGGAAGGGGTTAACAACAACAGGGATGTAGAAATTCCACCCCTGTGTTTGTGACTGAGACACCCAAGTGCCACAAACCCAAGTGTGTGAGCTCTGAAACATGCTGGTGCTTAATTATTTGTTTTAAATTGTATTTATTTCAGTATTATTATTATTGTTGTTGTTGTTGTTGTTGTTGTTATTATTTATTATTATTATTATTATTATTATTAATTTCTTAACATAAATCATGTCAAAATAATTCACCCCTCAGTTTGATACTTTTGAGACAAAATCCAATTGTTTAACAAACTGTGAAAAAACAAGAATTTTTTATTTTCTAAAAGCAAGAAATCTACTCAAACGTGTTGTAATTGATTGATTGTAATAATAAAATAATTTTTTATTTTTTATGATTAATTTACCCATGAACCAAAATCAATCCAAATGTTTGATTTTACCATATAAAAATAATAATTTAGTTTAATAATAATCCTTTATACATTTATTTAGCAGCATAAATTATTTTGAATTCATCTCTGTTTGTGACTTGTCACCAAAGCATTAAATTCATTTTTAAAACATTTTATTTAAACAATAATTTTATTTATTTAAACAATAGCTATTTAATTAATTTATTTATTTATTTATTTTTTTGCTCAGATCACTCGAATTCAAAGCTGCTGTTGTTTTCTAATGTCATTCCAGGTACATCAGTATTACAGCTCTTTGCCGGAGGATAAAGTACCGTACGTGAACAGTCCTGGGGAGAAGCATCGCATCAAGCAGCTTCTTCATCAGCTCCCCCCACATGACAATGAGGTAAGATCAACTTGTGGTCTTACATGAAAAGGTCACCATTCAGAATGCATGTGTGTTTGTACATGCCATCATTTGTGACGTGTGGCCATGTTTATGTGACACCGCTGATCTGAGCTCTTGTTGTGCAGGTGCGATACTGTAACAGTCTGGATGATGAGGAAAAACGAGAGCTGAAGCTCTTCAGCAACCAGAGGAAAAGAGAGAACCTGGGCCGCGGTAACGTCAGGCCTTTCCCAGTCACCATGACTGGAGCGATCTGTGAACAGGTGTGCAAGCGTGATATCAGAATGAATTGTGGTTTGGGGTGGAGGAAGAGATCAGCTTCAGTGGTTCATTGAAACGGGTAGTTTTGTTCTTAGCCGCTTATTTTAATTGTTGGCTTTAAGGCTTCCTCTGGTTTTGTGTGTGTTAGCCCACCTGGGATGTCATGTAAGTGCCAGTAAGTGAATTAGAGCTAAATCTAAGCTGGATATGCATGTCTGTGACCACCTGCCTTGTTTCTCTCTCCTTCTGTTACTTCTTAGGAACAGATGTCACACTGACACAGTTTGGCTTTTTTCGCTTGTTTTAAATTTATCCTCTGCGGTGACACTTTTAAAGATGTAAAGCCCCCATTTAGCCCTCAGCTCTGTTAAAAAGATGCAGTCTTTCCAATAAATATTGGTCTCGAAGGTAACTGACACACAAGTGTGTGTTTTTTGTGGGTAGTTGTACGCATCTGTCTATCCCATAAAACATTTTCTTACTTTTCCCATAGCGCTATATTGGAAAATGCTGAAGGAGAGCTTTAATGAAGAAACCAGCTAATATCAGCTGTTCCCTTCTCTTTTCAGAAACAACATGGTGGCCATTTGTTTTTGTTTTCTCTATGCTTTGTCACTGAAAGTGTCAAGTTTTGGATCAGTAAGATATTTTTTTTGGAAGAAATTAATACTTTTATTCAGCAAGAATGCATTAAATTCAAAATTCTTGAGGTGTGGTTTTTATTATTATTTTTTTTTTCATTAAGCTTTTAAATCAAAACTTTTACTTTTATTTTAGTTGGTTTTATCTAATCAGTTGGTAGACAAATAGCCAGTCTGTAAGCACAAAATATTAATCTAACATAATTATTATTGATTTACCATGCTGCTAAATGACCTATAAATGTCAATAACATTTTCTTTTTAACTTTCTCTCCTACCCTTTAACCCTCTCCATCCGTTTTTCTCATTTTCAGTGTGGGGGGCAGATCAACGGAGGTGACATTGCCGTTTTTGCGTCACGGGCAGGCCACGGGGTCTGCTGGCACTCACAATGCTTTGTGTGCAGCATGTGCGATGAGCTACTGGTGGATCTTATCTACTTCTACCAGGATGGGAAGATCTTCTGCGGCCGCCACCATGCTGAGAGACTCAAACCCCGCTGTTCAGCCTGCGATGAGGTTAGACACTCTCTCCTTGCCATTACAGGACATGAACTTCTTTACAGTAGTTTGTATATTGTATGTGCTAATTAACCATTAGACCATCACAGGTCATCCAAGATGGTTTTGTTTCCTCATTGGAACATATTTGGAGAAAGTGCAAATCTGCAGTGAATGGGTGCCGTCAGATTGAGGGTTAAAACAGTTCATGAAGGCATAATAATCCACAAGCGACGGTTTGAAGTTAAAACACCTCAGTGATGGATTTATTTCTAACAATCATGCAGCTTTTCACTTGCCAAGGCGTTCATTGATGGACAGGAGTGGTGTGGATTACTTGTGGATTATAGTGATGTTTTTATCAGCTGTTTGAAGTCTCATTCTGACGGCACCCATTCACTGCAGAGGATCCTTTGGTGAGCAAGTGATGTAATGCTAAATTTCTCCAAATCTGTTCCAATAAAGAAACAAAATCACCTTGGATGACCTGAGGGTAAGTACATTTTCAGAACTATTTTTATTTTTTGTTGAACTATTCCTTTAATCATCTTAAGGTGTGGTCAAAACTACACATTGATAAACAGCGAAATTTGGTGTGAAAGTTGAACAAACTTGAATCCATTGTGAAATGAATTTTTTTTCCCTCCTGTCTCATTCAAAATTTCCAATTGCGTGGATTCCTATTGAGATGATAGCACTTCACATATGAAATTTCACCATACAAAAGCAAATGTGATCGCACCCTTGAAGTGCTATAGAAAAGCGCTATGCTTAATTTGCCATAAAATGTTAAAAATTGAGATGTCTCTCATTGTGTAGTTAAAGATTGCACACAATGAGCCCTGTTTCTCTAGTTCTCATTTTATCTAAAGACAGCTGAATACATTGCATGATTACCATGGTTACAGAACTTCATCTCTATAGTGATGATAGAGTTACTGCTGTGCTGCAGCTCAGTCTGTTGCCTCAGCGGAGCCTTTAGCTTTAGTCCTGTCACTTCCACTGCAGAAAAATGGTCTCACTCTTATCTCTTATCTGTCTCTTAGATCATTTTTGCAGATGAGTGCACAGAGGCAGAGGGCAGGCACTGGCACATGAAGCACTTTTGCTGTTTCGAGTGCGAGACTGTTCTGGGCGGCCAGCGTTACATCATGAAAGAGGGCCGGCCGTACTGCTGCACCTGCTTTGAGTCCCTGTACGCAGAGTACTGCGACTCCTGCGGGGAACACATCGGTAAGAGCCCATCTATCAGTGCCAACATGGAATCCTCTCGTGTCCACGCTAGGCCGGTCCACTTTACTCTTGCAGAAATTGCCCTGTAGCAACTGCCAAGAGACGACTGACCTGCTTTTTGTCTTTGTCGTTAAGATATTAAACAAGAAGAGCAGCATTGCGAGTTGATAGTTTAGTCTGGCCTTAACATTTAGCTTTTTGGCAGCTTGTTTCACAGAAATTCAGTCTGGAATTACTTTCTTCATAGAACCACAGAAAGTAATTTTGTGAAACTGATTATAAACAGGAAGCAACAGTGCAGGTTTTCAAAACAGATGTTGTCCATTAAAGTGTGGCTGCTTAAAGAGAGCTGTGATTAAAACTGAATGCATTTCTGCAATATGTGGCACACCATATAATCAGTTTTCTCCAAACACGTCTATCCCTCACGAGGACACAATCCTTCAAAGACATCTTTGTTCTGTGTTTGTTTTCATAAAGTAGCTGTCATTCAAAATCCACACATTTTTAAGCTCATGTAAAAACATTCTGCATTCCAATTTTCACAGTGCTGTTAATTGCTCTTGTAACTAAAGCACTACTCTGCGCATTTGCTGAAATGCAATCTAGAAATCATTGACAATGCAAATTTTCATTTTGTCCTACATATTTATTTTAAAAAGATACATTAAAATTCAATAATAATAATAGCATACCACTCCTAGGATGAGCACGTTTTCAGTTTCTGTGTGTGTATATATATATATATATATATATAAAAAAGTATAAGCTTGTGTAAACTTAAATATACTTGCATATATTATGTATATTAAGTTTTACATTCGTCATTTGTAATGTCTGTATTAAGTTTTTCCCTATCACTACAAAGGTTTTAGAGACTGCTTCACTGCTTATCAATATTCAAAATCTTTTTAGACCTTTATGAACGTGTATAAAGGTCAGTAAGTCTCATAAAAAGATCAAACTATATGATATTTTACCTGGCATGTTTTAAACTAGATGGTTTTTCTCTTTTCTTTATTGTGGGCTCTTTTGTGTGTCATTGACCCATAGTTTATGAGCAGTCTCTCTCTACATATTTTTGATTTTTGGCATAGGTGCATTTGATCTGTGTGTAATTCATATCTTCTGATCGTGCAGGTATTGACCAGGGTCAGATGACATATGATGGCCAGCACTGGCATGCCACTGAAGCCTGTTTTAGCTGTGCTCGGTGTAAGAAGTCCCTGCTCGGTCATCCTTTTCTACCCAAGCAGGGTCAGATCTTCTGCTCTCGGGCGTGTAGCGTTGGCGATGACCAAAACGGCTCGGATTCTTCGGATTCTGCATTTCAGAGCGCCCGTTCACGTGAAGCCCGGCGCAGCAGCTCCAAATCCAACAAGAGCAATAATGGTGGTAGCGGAGGAGATGGGAACCAGGGAGGAAAAGGTTCAGCCGGGCGTTACTCTGCTGACGTTGACCCGCTGTCCCTGCAAATGGATTTGCTTAGCCTATCCAGTCAAACTCCAAGCCTGAACAGAGAATCTCCATCCTGGAAGACGCCAGCTGAGATGTATGGGTTCGAGAGCCGTAATGAACTCTCTTCAAACCCTCTTCATTTGCTCAGTCAGTGCAACATCCGGACTTCCTATTCTTCAAATCTGTCCCCCGGTCACCCAGCAGATCCAAGGCCAAAGGAGCCTGTGGCCTCCAAGAGACCCCCAGTATCTGCTCTGAAAGGACAGTCTTTGAATGAAAACTGGTTCCAACCCGGACCAGAGGACTATTACCCACCTGCACTGCGAACACAGGCGAGCTTTCAAGAGGTTCCACACAACAGCTTTATGGATAAGCGCTCAGTCAGCCTGCATGTATTCCAGAGGGGGAAGGAGAAGGATGTTGGACCGCAGATGGGCCGTAGCAGGAACCCAATTAGTACACTTGGCTTTAGTGAACATCTCACACCACTAGAGCAGACGCCACATGGATCTATGGAGTCACTGGCTCTATCTAATGCTACAGGTATTTGATATTTTTTCTTTGTAGTTTTTCCCCATTTTTTTAATATATATATATATATATATATATATGTATTTTTTACATACAAAATTCATGTATATATGTCCATTCAAAAGTTTAGACATTTTTTAAATGTTTTTGAAAGAAGTCTCATATGCTTACAAGGCTGTGTTTATTTTATCAAAAAAACTATAAAAATAGTAAGAATTGAAAATATTATTACAATTTAAATTAACTTTTCTATTTTAATGTAATGTATTCCCGTGGTGGCAAAGCTGAATTTTCAGCAGTCTTTACGCCAGTCTTCAGTGTCCTCCTTATATAATATGTAAACAGTTATACATTTTTTTCATGATTCTTTGAAAAGAACAGCACAGGGTTCCTACGTGGTTTGGAAAAGTATGGAAAAGAGAAAGCAGAGTTTGGAAAAATATTTGTGTTTCCAGACTTTTGCCCCTATTTAGTTTTTTTTTATAATAGAAAATTAAGAATTTAATGAAAATACATTTATCGTACAAGAAGTGAGGTTTCATGGCAGCTGTTTAGTGATTGTCAAATTCGACTGAATGAATTCAAGGTGCACGTTTTCATTATGCAAAATACAGGTTATAAGCATTTTTAGTTTTCTTCTTAGCATTGTATTACATAGCCTCAAGGACCTTTGAAAAATAAAAAATATACAGACTTTTATGTGCGCACAAGAAACCATTAAACTTAGCATATAGGACAATGCACACTGAGCCACCTATTGTGCCATCAGCCCACTTCGCGGTGTGGTTTCTTGGCCACCACAGACTATGCGTTAAAGGCCTTGAAATATGGCATACTGCCCCAATGAAAGCCAAATCTTAAACACTTTTTTACAGTACCAGTCTTTTTTATAGTTCCTTGGCAAATTTGATGCCATCAGCCCATTTCATCTCATGGTTTCTCCGCTGCCACAGAGGATGTGCTAAATTTGGACATTAGGCCTTGATATTAGAGGTACTACCGTAAGAAAAGCAAAATTTTGAGCAGGTAGATCTGTTAATTCATGTGCATCCATGCTATCGTTTTATTCATAGTAAGATGGCAGTGATGCATCTTACTATGAGGAAATAGGTTATATAAATTATACTAAGCATGCAAAATATTCCCATGCACATGTGAATAGTTTCTTGAGAGCACAAAAAAAGTTTCTTGTGTACATGAAAAAGTCTGTAATTTTTACTTATTTAATTATTTTTAGGGACTCTGTGTGTTGTCACTTCGAGAAACTGTACTATATACCAAATATAAAGCTGAAAATAATGAACCATTTATGTTAAATATGGTCTGAAAATCTACCGAGAGGTTTGGAAATTTGAGTCTGGAAAAGTATGGAATTTTGAAATGGAAAATGTGTAGGAACCCTGACAGCATTTTTTTGAAATAGAAATGTAATGTAAAAGTCTTTTCTGTCACTTAATAAATTTAACGCATCCTTGTTAGGGATTTGAACAAACCTCTAAAAATCTTGTTTATTATTTGTCAGCTTATTGTCACACTCAGTTGGGAATGCAAGAGAATATTACAGTTGTCTTGCATGTGTTTCCACTCTACAGGTACCTCTGCAGATGGAGGTAGTAAACGGCAGGAGCACTTGTCTCGCTTCTCAATGCCAGATTTGAGCAAAGATTCTGGCATGAACGTGTCTGAAAAGAGTAATATGGGCACCCTCAGCTCCTCTGTGCAGTTCCACAGCTCTGAATCTCTTCGCAGCCTGAACTCCGCACAGCCCTACCTGGAGCTTGAAGCCCCGGTGCAAGTTAAATTCCCTGTGCAATACCCTCGTGAACAACCTGGAATCAATGCTTTGCCATCTGGTTTTGCCTATCAGGAGGAGGATCGCATAAGTTTGGTAAGCAACGCCAACAACGCCCGTCTACCACCCATGAGTGAACGTACCCGCCGGCGCAGCATCGACCATCAAGAGCCACGGCGTCGACACCACCACCATCGCTCTCGCCGTTCCAGGCGCTCCCGTTCGGACAACGCACTTAACCTCGCTGCCGAGCGTCGCCCAGCTCCGAAACGATCTCAGCTTAATGTGCGTGAGGATTATGACCAGTTCCCTCCACCCCGTGGGTCACGGGACAACTACGGTAGTGGAAGCAGCAGGCTGAGACACCAGCCTTTCAGACCTTGCCCTAGGACAACCTCCGACCTAACGCTTCAAAACCCCGCACTGCACCGACACCAGGGCCCTTATTCGTGGGACCAGTACGATTACGATGACGATTGGTGCTCGACCTGTTCCTCATCTTCCGAGTCAGAAGATGAAGGGTATTTTCTGGGCGAGCCCATTCCCAGACCGGTCCAGCTGAGGTACATGACCAGCGAAGAGCTGCTACGCAAATACAACTCTTCTGGACTGGGCGCATCCGGTCAGTTTGAAAGCCGAGGACAGTTACACACACGCAAACGTAGGAAAAGCAAGAACTGCATTATATCCTAAAAGTCGTACCTGCTGCATCCTGCACAACCTTGCACAAGATTTTTTTTTTTTTTTTTTCCCCGTCCCTAAAAGGCTTTTCGGTGTTGTGAGGCTATCGGTGAATAATACGCAGTCATTTAATTTGTTCACAGCTCAATTGCATATGCATGCTTTCCCATGTGATATTTCTGAATTATTCTGGATGTTACACTTTTTTTAAGGACTTCTTAAATATTAAATCTGCAGCACTGTTGCCACATTTGTTACAGCTAATGTGCAATTTTTTATGTAATCCATTCAGGCACAGTGATGTTTTTTGTTTTTGTTTTTTTTTGTATGGTGTTTGCTTTGGGCTGAAAATTCCATTAATAAGATGTATATAGGCAAATGTATGAAGAAATTCACTAAGTTAAGGATGTATTGTAAATTATCTGTAAATGATGTACCACATATTTTTATATTTTGTATCAATAGAAACATTTATGTACTAAGCATAATGTAGAGAAAATAGTAAAGGCATGCACGCTAATTTGTTGATTTTTGTCCTGTATTGGAAATTAAAGAGTATTTCTGTGAAAGATTTGATTGACAGCTCTTGGTTCTTCATCATCAGAGCATTCTGTGATCTCTGACTCAGATTAAACACCAACATACTCACCATCTGCTCCATGCATTAATGCAAAAGACCACAGAGCATCCACAGGATCCAAATGGCTAGTCTCGCTTACTGATACACCTCATTGCTAATGACAGTGCTTATGAAAATCAAGGATTCATTTCGATTTCCATCTTCGATTTGGGATTTTGAATGATGGGGAAATGTTTTTGCATCTCTAGTTCAAGCTTTGCTCTGTTTGCATTCTAAACCATCATTCTGTCAATAGTGCTGCTGTTTAAGCAATAAGATATAAGAATATCATATTACTCGTAGACTCAGAATGTTATTTTAGCTGCTGGATAGTACATATGTGTTTTTCATATACAGTATCTCACAAAGTGAGTACACCCCTCACATACATACAAATTTGTGTATCTTGTTTTAGAGCAGTTAAAATGTGGTGCTTTGAGTACAATTCTCTCATACTGACCACTGGATGTTCAACATGGCACCTCATGGCAAAGAACTCTCTGAGGATTTGAGAATTAGAATTGTTGCTCTCCACAAAGATGGCCTAGGCTATAAGAAGATCAGTAACACCCTGAAACTGAGTTACAGTACAGTGGCCAGTATGTGACCACACAGAGGTTTTCCAAGACGGGTTCCACTCGGAACAGGCCTCGCAAGAGTCGATCAAAGAAGTTCAGTCCTCGTGGTGTGCGTCAGGTGCAGAAGCTGGCTTCAAAACATACGCATGAGTGCTGCCAGCATTGCTTTAGAGGTTGCAGAAGTGAAAGGTCAGCTTGTCAGTGCTCAGACCGTACGCCACACACTGCAACAAGTCGGTTTGCATGGCCGTCGTCCCAGAAGGAAGCCTCTTCTGAAGCTGGTTCACAAGAAAGCCTGCAAACAGTTTGCTGAAGACAACCTGTCCAAGAGCATGAATTACTGGAACCATGTCCTGTGGTCTGATGAGACAGACCACAGGACAGATAAACCTCAGATAAACTTGTTTGGCTCAGATGGTGTCCAGCATGTGTGGTGACACACTGGTGAAGAGTACCAAGAAAGTTGTGTCTTGCCTACAGTCAAGCATGGTGGTGGTAGCATCATGGTCTGGGGCTGCATGAGTGCTGCTGGTACTGGGGAGCTGCGGTTCATTGAGGGAAACATGGATTCTAACATGTACTGTGACATTCTGAAGCAGAAGATGATGCCCTCCCTTCAGAAACTGGGCCAAACGGCATTTTTCCAACATGATAACGACCCCAAACACACCGCCAAGATGACAACTGCCTTGCTGATGAAGCTGAAGGTGAAGGTGATGGAGTGGCCAAGTATGTCTCCAGACCTGAACCCTATTAACCACATGTGGGGCATCCTCAAGCTGAAGGTGGAGAAGCACCATGTGTCTAACATCCAGCAGCTCCGTGATGTCATTATGGAGGAGTGGAAGAGGATCCCAGCAACAACCTGTAAAGCTCTGGTCAATTCCAAGCCCAGGAGGATTAAAGCAGTGCTAGATAACAATGGTGCCCCTACAAAATATTGACACTTTGGACACAGTTTTGACGTTCACTTAGGGTGTACTCATTTTTGTTGCCAGTTATTTGGACAATAATGGCTATATGTTGAGTTATGTTTAGAGGACAGTAAATTTGTACTTCCATACAAGCTGCACATTGACTACTCTAAAATATATCCAAGTTTCATTTGTGTAGTATTGTCCCTTGAGAAGATATACTAAAATTTTTGCTGAAATGTCAGGGGTGTACTCACTTTTGTGAGATACTGTATTTATACGTAAACCATGACCACAGTCCCATGTGCTATAAGCCTGAAAAATGTATCTGAACTTGTTAAAAAAGTGGCAAAGACAGGCCAGAAACATGAGATGCTTTGCGCTACTGTCTGAGGAATGTTTGTCCTCATACTTAGAAGTGGTCAGAAGAGTCTTGAAAGAAAGTTTTTGTCAGTGTTATGGTATAACCAGCAGCATAAACGTGATCTACATTAGACCTCTTTCTCTCTTTAAGTTCTATCTCTTTTTGTTTCCTCTTGTTTTTGTTAGAGAATAATGAATTGGCAGTCCTTATTAAAAAATATTGTTATAAAATAGGTGTATTTGAACTGATAAGCTATTAATAACATTCTGGTATTGTTACATGTCGGGGATTATGCATTCTGGCAGATATGTCACAATTAATTTTTTTTTTTTTTTAAATAGCCGATACCACAAATTACATTTAATTTAATTAATTTAATTATAATGTTAAAAATAGTTCCCAGAGGTCCACTGAGGGCTGATACTGCAGACAAAGCAAAACCATGAAATTGTGAAACAGCCCAGGCGTAACTTATAGTCATAATGGAAAGTGTCAGACCTGTCTTTGCCGTTAAAGGCAGTGGCCCATGTCGGTTTTTCCTGACAATTTCAGAT
The DNA here is from genome assembly GCA_039654775.1 of Spinibarbus caldwelli. NCBI lineage: Eukaryota > Metazoa > Chordata > Actinopteri > Cypriniformes > Cyprinidae > Spinibarbus > Spinibarbus caldwelli. Next base: position 8,502,582 of record CM077254.1, read on the forward strand.
CATTTGTAAATGGCCTCCAACCAACCTGCATCCCTGATAGCTGGATGATCATGAGATCACACACAAATTGCTCATGTCTATGCTCATTTGCCACATTTTAGATAGCAAAGCCTTTTGACTTAGCTCCTTTGAGTTATTTTATTTGAGTTCCCTTACCTTCAGAGAGATTGACTACATGAAGATTAGAACATGTTCACAAGTAATTACAGGGTTTTTTTTCTTTGGGCATCTAAATAGTTTAGAAAAGAGTCCTCTTTCTCTGCCCAAGAATCTCTACTGTCCTTAACTGAAGGAATACCTCATAAAGCCAGAAAGAGAATCTCAGAGTTGACATTATCCTGCTTATGACCCTATATTAACCCTCTGGGGTCGACAAACGCGAATACGCGTTTTGTGGCAGATTTTCCTGATAAGGCCGACATGAGCTTGAATTACTCTGCCATTTTTGATCGTACAGATAAGAGCAATACACCATTCGAATCTGTAAGGGGTCTACATTTATTTGTATACACTCATTATAACAACTAAACTTTGTGCTTTTGAAGAATAAAGAAAACAAACAGGGTGCGCTCTTTGCCTTCTCCGTCTCCGCGAGCTGCTTTTAGAAACGCGTCACTAAAATGAACTGTAACTCAGCAAATACTCAGCACACAGACATGGGAGTTATATCTATAGAAAACTTGAAGTGTCTATTTTTCAATGAAGATAGTCATGTCAAAAACAAACATTCTGTGATAAAGTAATCCGTATGAAACCAACACGATGTTCAGTCTTTCCCGTCTAACTCATTATCTTTAATGCAATCCCGCCCCCTCGCGGCTCGCGCCGTTCATATGTAAATATCCACGTGAGGCACCTGCGCATGGAAACGCCCAACATAAACAAAGCGCGAGGAGTTCGTTCATCGCGGCTACTGTCCGTTTCTGCAAGAAGACGCGCTGAGTAAAGGCTGGATTTCCCTCAAAAGAAGAACAAGATTTCATCCAGAAGAGAAGATCAATCTGACGAGTAAGTAATGTTTCTTTTTTTGCATTAGTTAACCTGTTATTGTGACATAAACTTGAACACATTACTAGTTGGGTTTTTCCCAAACTACAACATGATGAATGCTACGCATCTAAGAATGTTTAGACCATGTTTATTATTAATAATCTGTTCACAAATATATTTTAATAGCGTGCTAAATGATAACAATTACTTCTCAAATATAAAATATCCTTTTTTATAGTACAAAGTACATCCTTTTATAGTACAAAGCATGCGTGAGTCTATGGCTGCAGAATCATATCTTAGGCAACTATAAAATGATACATGATGTTCAGTATGGCTATATGACTACAAAATCATAGTTGGGTTTTTCCCAAACTATAATTCATGACTACAATGTTTGAAATTGAGTAAAACATTTTGAATATGAAAGGCAATTCATTGTATTTAAATTTCTTACGGTGCGATGATGTTTTCATGCTCTATATAAAACAAAGGTAATATGAATGTACACTGTAACATGATGAATGCTACGAATTATGTTTAGTTATTATGAAGTATGTTTAGAACATGTTTATTATTAATAGCCTACTCTGTTCAGAAATAGATTTTCATAACGTGCCAAACAATAATAATTAGTTTCTCAGATATAAAATGTTTTTGTTCTTACGATAGTACAAAGCATGCGTGAGTCTATGGCTACATAGATGCTCATGATATTAACATGCTCACAAATGTTTTTTTTTTTTTTTTTTTTTTTTTTTTTGGTTGTTTGTATTTTATTGAATCAGATACCTGCACCACAGATGAATCCTGCTGACTCTCAGTCTCTTCAAACTGTTTTCCTCTGAGAGCGCTGTACCAACATCAGATTTTCAACTACACTGACTATGGTAAAACAAGCTCCTTGACTACTGATTGTTTTTTTTCTTCTTGAATCCATGGAAAGAAGCAGAAACACTTAAATAAAACAAGTAAATATCAGGTATGATTTACTTGTTTCACTTGTTGAACAGAATCTGTTGCAGAAATGACTCAAAGTCTGTTCACATCTCTGTGGTTAGATCAGTGTGCACAATAATGTGTCTTTGACCTTCATTATGTATGTTTTGATTATACTGTGTTGTAAATAAAATAAAAATAATTTAAAAAAAAAAAAAAAACAACATTTTTTTCAATCTCCTCACATTCTCTCTTACCTGCCTCAAAGTCACAGTCACACTGATGGGCCATTAGAGGGCCATTAGGGGAGGGCCCTTTGTCTCTCAGGTGAGAATCACTTAATATTCAAGACCATTGCCACTCCCTCGCATATAGGCTTTTGATCACAAAACATGTCTTTAAAAATTTAAATCAATATATTGTTTTCTGTGAGTGAGTAAATAAGCTGATTTTCACATAATTTTGAAGCAAAAACTCTAGGCTACAAGATCCAGTTCTCAAAAGTCTTGTAAACAGATGTTCTATATGTGTTTTATGGCCTTATTTCAGTGACTTCAAAATTTTAGTTTTTCACTAACCATGCATAAACGTTGCTTTCTCAAAAACACAATCATGTACATAAATGCTGCTAACATATTATTATAGCCCAGTTTGTGCTGTTTACAGTGTTATTAGACTTTAGCCATTTATATTTTTATAAGTAATTGAAAAAAGCACAAATGTCAGGGCATGTCGAAACTTCTCCAGGCCCCCAAAACACCCTCAGACCTCAGACCTGTGGGCCATGACTGAATTAATCTAAGGACCAGAGCTGAGAGCAGGCATTATACTTAAAACCATTAAAACAATATGTATATAAAATATGTGAGTTTATAGACTATCCATCTATTGTGGAAATTACATGTCTTTTCAGCAATTTGTGGTTTAACTTTATGCTTTTAGAGCATTTATGTCAGAGGTAACTGATGCAGAAAGCACTTTCAATGACGTGACATGACCACTGCAGTCATTATTTATTGACTCGAGAGAACTGACTGCTGTAATTCCTATTTAAATATGATTATCTTTTATGCACATTTTTTGATGTAAATTTATCTCTGGAGTATTAAAGTTAAAGCCATCAACCCGTGCATAAAGTTTAATATATATTCTAACTGTTGTTTTAAATTTTTAACACTCTTTCTGTTTTTCAAAGCCATGTCCTATTAATGTCATCCAGTTTCATACTGAAATATTCAAGATTAAGCAAAAATGGCCTCAAACAACTGGAAGCTTGAAACTACATAGACAAGCATTGGTTTCTTTTAGGAGTTTTCATACAGCATTTATATTTTTGTCCTATTCTGGCTGGGAGTCAGTATGTTAGTTTAAAACATTAGGTATATTAACATGCACAAATTTACACTAATATTTGAGTTTAGATTCTGAAAATCTGTTTATATATCTTTGCAGTCAGGTTCACATATTTGTTTAGATGTTTTTCAGAACCAGAGAACACCACTGCAATAATGTCACTGAGGCTACGTACGTCACATACTTTTTTTTTTTTTTAAATCAAATATTTAGTAAACATTCAATTGGTAATACTTATATATACATATGCACATTTGTAAAACGCGCATGTACGCAAGAGATTTTTGAATCTGAGAAAATAGTCAGATTCAAGCATTTACTTGCTTAATTTTTTCCTATAGATCAGATTTTTTCAAGTTTATACCACCCTTCAATCCAACTGAAATTTAATTCAGATCAGTTGAGGTGTTTACATGAATGCTTTTAGTCTGATTTAGCCATCAATATGATTACTAACAGATTAAACTAGCTATTTATTTGCAAAGTGTATACTTAACTCATATCTGTAATTTTTATCACCTAATAATTTGCCAAATACTTTTCTGTTTCACTTTAAATGAATGATCATTACGATGTTGTAGTATTAAAATTATATTGTTGTGTGTGAATCATCTAATTGTTCAAAATAACTGGTGTCATTACTATTACTGAAGTGCAGCGCAGACACTCTTCTGGGTGTTATTAAGTCCACAATTAGGGAAAACTGCTTATAATTATACTGCTCAGCAGCACAGCCAGATTCAATGCACAAGTGTTTTACAATGCTTCAGTGTTACGAGTACACATCACAGCATCCCATGCTCCTCAATAAGATGTGCCTAGAGCGAGAACTTCCTCAACTGGCCCTTGTGTGTTCAATTAGATGGCGATAGGCTTTCAAAGAGTGTTGACTATTTTAAATGAATTATTTGATCATTTCCCAACTCTGTCATTTGTGCAACCCTGAGCAATGTTAGACAAATGTAAGCTCCCTTAGAGTTGCAATGAAACTTAAGTAACGATAGATCTTTTCTTCCATGCTGGGATGTACATCCAGTTTATCAACAAAGAAAAACGGACTTGGTTGGAGATAAAATGAATAAGTCCTGCATACATCACCAGAGAGAAGTCCAGTTACAACTTGATTTTGATTGAATATGCAGTTCAAAAAATGTTTTAAGAAACTGAACATATTAATGGATGAATTATTGAGTTTAAGATCTATAACATGCATTTAGAAAATAGAATAGGGTAAATTTCCATTCCAGGTTTTTTGTGATACATATTGACAGTATATTTAGTCACTGTTCCAAAAAGAATGAAAAGTGCTTGAGCTGCCTGCTGTTGCTATGGTTACCATGGCAGGCAAAAGTGATTTTCTTTTTTTTTTCTTTTTTCTTTTTTTTTTGCAAGTGCCTATTTACCAGAGAAATATGTGACCTGACTAACTTGGTGATGACTGAACTCAGGCAGCAAGAATATGTGGTTCAACGTGCCTTATGAGCAAAAAGATGTTAGATCATCAATGTTGGGGGACAACTGTCAGAGACATTTATTTTATGTTGATTCAATGTTTCTTTATGTTCTGAGAAACATACATGATTATAATTCAAAGCCCATCCTTGTATAAGCTTTGGTATTTGTTGTTCATCCAGGAGATCAATATGACGCTTTAATTTCCATCTGCATGATTTTATGCATTAATGAGATTCCCATGTCACCAGCTGGATTTTACGAGTTGTATGACAAAAATATGACATCAAACCCCTTGAGGGTGTTATCATTTCAGTCAGATATCCCAAAACACATACATATCCATGCTCAGGAATCCATCATGCATGTAGCTAATTTAAAATAGCGTGAATGTATTATCAGAAGCAATGAGCCATAATACAAAAAAAATATTGCATGCATATACAATACACTCAATTCAAATCCATTCTGCTCTGTTTGTTTCCATTCAGAAATGCCCATACAGCGACCTGTGCTATTTGGACACAATGACAACACACAAATCCATTACAGTGAACGCCACATGTCTACACTGTGATGCTACCACAGCTAAATGGAGCTATTCAGAGCTCATAATCCTCGGATCAGGAGGTCTCAGGACTGTTTAACATTCATAGAGACATTAATTTCTTACTCACACATAGGAGATAATCCCATAGTGCCAAAGGCCCCCTGATTTCCAGCTGCAGCCCCAGTCATTCTACAGACATTAATGACCTTACTTAAACATTATTATATTTTATTATGTACTTTACTTACAATAACATTATTATATTTTATTATGTACTTTACTTAACAATAACTGGTATATCCAGATCAGGTAAAAAATAAAAAATAATAATAAAATTAAATTAAAAAATCACCATTAAATTTTTTTTCAAGAGGAACTGCAAATAACAAATATATAAAATATTGCCAAAAGTATACAAAATTTATATTAATTTATTTTTTATTTATTTTTTATTATTAGCTATATCGCCCAGCCCAGTTGTATACTTTGTACTGCTTGTATAATAGTTCAGATGGGTGTTTTAAAAGGTAAAAGTGACTGTAGAGCATTGATATATCGTGAGCGTTGACTGAGTCATGATGAATATTTGCTTTTCACATTAACCTTGTGATGTCAAAGTCTGAGTGCATCTGCTTGCACACTCATTCTCTAGATTAATGATCGAGTTCAGTTTTACACTCGACAGGACAGCACCTGAACACTAATAACGAGCTGCAGGAATGTTAATGAAGCTAATTATATTAACATTGTCTGACCGTCTCTTCACAGATTCCATACCATTATATCATTTGCCTTTGCAGATTGGCAGCAATATGAGTGGAGGACAAATTAGGCTACTTTGTTAATGCACAGTGCCGTGTCAGTATGCTGTTCAGCTATTATTAGTGTGTTCAGCCCTTAATGCATTTTAGCTCTTTTAGAATTGTCCACCACTTAACAAGCCAAGGACACTCAGAATGAACAAAATCCATATACAGAGGACTGAGAGGATTGGTGTCACATTGCAGTGAACGTGTTTTTCATGAGATCATGACATTGGCATTGTGATTGAGAGGTGATTACTAATGTTTTAATGTGAACGTTAGGTTATCTCAAAGGAGAGCCTTTAAAAAAATTACTATCGTTAAAAAGCTTCGCCATCACAGAATAAATTCTTTCTAAAAATATATTAAAATAAAAAAGTTATTTTAAATGGTAATATTTCACATTATTTGTATTTTTACTGCATTTTTGTCTAAATAAATGCAGCCTTGGTGAGTGTAAGAGACTTCTTAAAAACATATGAAAACAATCTTACGACCCCAAACTTATGAATGGTAGTGTATATAACTCATTCCACTTACTGTATTAGCAAAAGCCAACAGCACAATGGACTAGAACAGCACACAGCTGAGATTTGCACATACATATAGTGGAGTGGCCTATTTTAACCCCTTCTATCCAAAGAATGTGAAAAACATTTATGCATTAACAGCAAAGCATTTCATTAGACAAAAATTAGTCTCACTTCAGATAATGGGAGACTACATTTTTTAAATTGTAGTATAAAAGTCACAGTATAGATAGGTCAGAAAAGAATCATAATATTAATGTAGGCCTAATCAGTTTCACTCAAATACATTTAAAACAAACATTACTGACAGCTGTATAGTTATCGTTGTCATGATTTTTTTTTTTTTTTTTTTTTTTTTTTTTTTAGGTAAAAGCTTAATTGGTAATAAAGAAACGTGCTTCCAGTGTAGCGTTGTATGAATTTCCAGATGAACAAATCTTATTAAAAGCTATAATCACACCGCAGCCTGCAGTTTTACGGTAATTCTGCAGTGAATAAACAGCGCCATCCATTGGGAGTTAAAAGTATTGTCCCATAATTTAAATTGAAATTATGTATTACTTATATACATATAGGGATGATTCTTTAACTTTATATCGCAGGTTTGATGTTTTATTAAAACAGATTTCATATGAAAGTCACAAGTCTTTGAAACCCATACATTTTTCATTTATCTTTGCTACTTTCAAATGAATGTATATTTTATTGCTTTACCCTGGACCCAGTATTTCAATCTTAAAATATGAGAATATAAAAAAAATAACAAATATAAAAACGATAATATGAATTATTAAGCTTAAAATTTTTTCATTTAATTTGTTAATTTATCAAACTCTTTCTATCAAACAAAAGCTAAAGAAACACACAAATACATAATATTTACATGTGATATTATTCCTAATATCTACAATTAGTTTCGCTGCTAGTAACACATGTATTCACTATGAATCCAGTTTACTAAAGTTGTCAAAATAATACTTGGGCCAATGAGGTTCTGTTGAAGCCTGTAGCACATTTGAATCTCCTAGTTTCTAACTAAAATTCGGTCATTCCCATTAGAAAACATGATGTGCACAAGTTTTTTCCCAATATGATACACTTTGGGTGTTGTGGGATGTCCATAATCATTGATAGTCAGTTAAATTAATCCTCCAGTTAATCCTGTGAAACAGCTGAGGCGGTGATAAAGCATCTAGTTATGTTAATCATTATTGGTCTGTGAAGTTCACACAGTACCTGTTAAACTGCTAAACTCTGTAAAGCCTGTCCGGGACTGATAAGACAGAAATTCCCGAGTTCTACAACCCCAAGCCCCTGCGCAATAACATGGGTGAGCTGATTCAGTAGGGTCAACCTCACTTAATAGTTCAACTATCTGCACTATGATAGAAATGGAATGAAGGCAGTCTTGCAGAGCTTACAATGCCATTATAATGTTTGCTTAGGGCTGGAATATACTGCATGATTTTCAGAACACTAGGTATCACTTACTGACTTTGTAAATTACTGAGAAAAACAGGAAATCAGATCCTGAGGACTGAGGATCACTCACTACCAGAATTTCAGGTGATTCTGAAAACAACAAATTCACGCAGAAACACATTGCTAGGAAACGCATGACAAATGAAAACAACATGTGCTCTAAAAATTATCTCAAAATATGTTTGACTTCCTCCGACTGGATGGAAACATAATCTGAACAGGGGGGAAAAGACTGACTTTGAGTTTTCGGCAACTAGCTTTAACTCATCCAGACTGTAAATCGGAGCAAAAATCTGGACAAAAAAAAAAAAAAAAAAAATCATGTAGTGAATTCTAGCCTTTAGCTAGTTAATTAACAACTAGCAGGACATGTAGAAATAAGCATGGGTTACTTCAGACATTACGTAATGTAGTTAGATATTTTTCAGTCACTGAGAAAGAAAGAAAACAAACAAGAATAAAAAGCTTCTAAAGTTTTACAAGGTGTTCTGAGTGGTAGTGAATATAAATGAAGCAAAAAATTGGCCATTTTTTTCTTAAACGTCTCTTAAATAACAGAACATGCAGATCAAATAACAGAATAAGTTTCGTATTTTACATTTATTCATCTAATAAAAAACTAGTCTAGTACAATATAATGTCTTGCTCTCTTGTCACTAAAATAAAATATATTTAATATATATATATTTCTCCACAGCTGTCTTTTTCTTCTCACAAAATAACTTAATAAATCAATATTTCAAGTGCATTTATTTATTTATTGCTTTATGAAGTAGGATAATGTACCGTCATCTGGCCATTATTGCTAAATAAACCCAAGCAGTCTGTCTTTATAAATATAATGTTGATAAATATGATGATAGTTTAATATTTCTTGTGCCAGTCCACATCTAGTCCATATTTACATCAATATACTTTACAGCTTGGTCTCTAAGCACATGACATCTTCTTTGGAGGATCCACATGCTCTGATTTTTTCAAACTCTTGGGAAATCTCAAGGAGAGTTTTGCCTTTTGTTTCAGGAAGGATGAAGAAGACATAGAGAGCGGCTATCAGACAAACGCAGGAGAAGAGTACAAAGCTCAGAAACTTCAGAGCGGCCTGCAGAAACATGGATGAGAAACGTGGCCTTTTGTTAAAGTGAGACAACAGACTGCAGAGCAGTTTCATAGGAGCAGCGAAAAGGTGTGCTGAAAGCCTGGTATTACACATTGTTCAAGACGAAGGGCACACAAAGAATCACTCTGTATTTTAGTTGGTCTCCTATGACAGTATAAAATAAAGAGAAGAGAAACTTTGAGGGATTCACAATACATTCATAATCACTGGCTTTATATATGCTGGCAAAAGCTTTTTACATAAACCGATAATGAAACATCTAATAGCAATGACATTTACTGAAAAACACTCACTATATATTTTAACGTCATTAAAGTTTATAAAGTGGCTGAATCCACAAACATTGCTTTATATTTAAAGACGTGGGTCATTCTGTGTCAAATCAACCAAATTTTAGAAACTTCACCGGCTCAAATTTTTGATTTTGTCAATATGTTTTCTGAAGAAAGCCAAAATACAATGGATGTATATTGAGTAATTCACTATTTTGTAGAGGGAGGTCAAAATGGCAATCTTCATCTAAGATTCAGAGCCAAGTTACAGGGTGGTAAAAATGACTTCAAAAAGATGACAGCACTATTATTCAGGGGCGGATCTAGAAAATAATTTTTAGGGTGGCAAAGGGGTGGCATGAGGTCTACGAGGGGTGGCAACACCAAAACAAGCCCCCATGCATAGTTTATGGGGATTTATTGTCTGACATGCACAGTTGTGTTCACAAATATTGCCTTACCATTAAGTAATCATCCATACTGTTATAATAACAAATAAAATAAATAAATAAATAACAACATTTCAATATCTATCATGGCACCAAGTCAATACTATATAAAAAACTTCAACAGGTTATAAATGTTTCTGAGCTTGTATCATTAAAGAAGACATGCGGTTCTATTAATATTACATAGGCTACTTAGATGGTATAAATCACGTTTTAGTGCAAGTTTAAGAGTAACACTTTTGAATTTACATTAGAAAGAAATACAATAATATCAAAGTATTGAAACTGGATCAGTTTTGAAAACAATGTTTCATTTTCTGTTATTACCAGTGGTGGGAATGTCTGTAATCACCCAGAACACACTATCAATAGTCTAGCAACACCCCAGCAACTGCATAGCAAGAGCCTAGCAACCACCCAGAATATCCTAGCAACCAACTAGAAACACTTTAGCAAACATCTAGAACATCTAACTGACCAAACTATTTATGTTTCTTAAGACGGTAACACTTTAGAATACTGTTCCATCATTAATGAATAACTACACAAGAACACATGAGTAACGCAATATTAGCACTCTAGTAACAACTAGTAACTAACAAGAAACTCTGATTAATGAATTAGTAAGTGATAGTGCTTAGTCGAATGTGGTAGTTCACTATTAGCTAATCAGTAACTATTATTTTTTCATACCTCCCTAAGAACTACTGTATACAGGTTCATAATTAATATGAATAATACATAATGTACAATTACTTCTAAAGTAAAGGTCATGGTAACCTACTAGTAATGACTCAAGTATTATGAAATTCCTCAGAAGGGATTACTAATTATTTGGATCAGTATTCTAAAGTGAAGATCATGATAACTCCCTAGTCATGACTGAAATCATTGTAAGCTTTTGAGAGTTTTGTAAAGTATTGGATAGTAAGTATTCAGGTGGTATTACATCCTTCTAAAGGAATTACTCATTTTTTGGATCAGTATTCTAAAGTGAAGATTGTGATAACTCCCTAGTAATTACTGAAGTCATTGTAAACTTTTGAGGTGTTTGTAAGGTTTTGGTTGGTAATCCATTTTGTTAGATTTGGTAACACTTAAATCATTACTAGTGGGTTACCGTGATCTTCACTTTAGAATACTGATCCAAATAATTAGTAATTTCTTCAGAAGGATGTAGTAACACTTGAGTCATTACTATCCAAAACCTTACATATACCTCAAAAGCTTACAAGGACGTCAGTCAATATTAGGAAGTTATGATGCTTTTCACTTTAGAATACTGATCCAAGTAATTAGTAGTTCCTTTAGAAGGATTTGGTAATTCTTGAGTCATTACTAGTGGGTTACCATGATCTTCATTTTAGAATTAATTGTACATTATGCATAATTCACATTAATAAAGAACTTGTATACAGTAGTTCTTAGTAGTTCTCCAGGATATATATATATATATATATATATATATATATATATATGTGTGTAGTTATTGATTAGATAATAGTGAACTACCAGTTTCAACTGAGCGCTATTACATACTAAACCATTAATCAAGAGTTTCTTGTTAGGTAATAGTAGTTACTACAGTGTTAATAGTGCATTAGTCACTTGTTCCTGTTGTTATTCATTAATGAAGGATCAGTATTATAAAGTGCTACCAACAAGACTTTAAGAAAAGCCAGCATAAATTTGTCTTTCAAACTTTTCAATCTAGATATTACAGGTATTCTTAAATGCTTACACACAATTCAAATACACAGATGACTTTCCTGCCCAGTGAAAACTCATGAGATCAATAACACTTAACAAAAAACTCTTATTAGGATTCAGGAATTATTTTTGCAGCTCAGTGTCTATTACAGTATACAACATAAATTAAATTACAGATAATAATAATAATTCCGCAATGAACTTTTGGGAACAGATAATTTTTCATAAAGTAATCTTAAAGTAAAGTAATCTTGCGGTAGATGAAAAACACTAGAAAAGTTCAAATACCAAAGAATTGTATATGAACTTGTATGCACCACAATATAGTACAGTAAAAAATAAAAAAATTAAATTAAATTTTTTTTTAAAAAACTGTAAGTTCAGCATCCTCTGCACATTTGGTCAAATTTCATAACGGTATACAGTACTATAGCAGATTCCTGGTCTCCTGACACAAGACTAGCTATGTCTCTAGGCAGTCATTTCTCTGTTGTGCAAACATGCAGTACACATAAAAAAAAATTGTTACAAACAAAATTTGACAGTCTCACGTTTGAAGGTGTACAACATGTGCTACAGTTTACTGTACATATAGAATAGTGAAATTTCCATCATCTAATGTACTGTTACTGTACTGTAATTATACTGAATGTGTAAGTATAAAACCCATGTATATTATTTGTTCAGCTCTCTCCTCTCTCCGTTGTTAGGATGCAGAGATTCTGATTGGTGTAATCAGTTTTGCTACCTAATGTTTAACTTACTTATTGTTAAACTTTTTGAGAAATGTGTCTTTGTTTTGAGAACTGAATTAATGGTTTGGGAAAATGGGCCAACTAAAATCAGTTATATTATGTTAACAATCGAGAAAACTGCAATACAAGATTCTTACCTAACTCTGCTATTAGTTTTCGTGGTCGGCATCTTCTTATTGATTTCATGTTATTGTTTCGTCCGATGTGGCAGAAAGGCCTCTATATCCATGATGAAAGTGGAGCGAGCGCTCGGAGAATCAGATCCCAAACAATTACGGGATGAATCTCAGACATATCCAGACGGGATTAGATTTCCCAGAGGACTTCTGAATAAACCGAGAAGCAGTATCTGATTTACGAACAAATGTAAAAACAATTCGTTAGTGAACAGGCTGCGCTTTGTGGTTTTAACTCAAAAAGAACCGGTTCATAAGAGTCATTTGTTAATGAAGCCGACTACACTGGACGCGTGCGACCATCGTGCACAGTTTAGTGAAAGACTTGTTTTTTCCCCATTATTTTCCGTTACGCTGTCATCGCCGCAGCTGAAAAGTAGCACATGAAACACTGCTTACATTTATATTTTATTCTGTGATAATTCTGGGGTGGCAGGTGGGGTGGCACAGCTTTTTCTTAGGGTGGCAGTTGCCACCCCGGTAGATCCGCCCCTGCTATTATTTTATTTTTCCAAAGAGATTGGTAGGTCTATTAGTAAAAATCTGATTTATCTGTTTGATCTGTTATCTGTTTTTCTCTGACTTTAGCAATATTTCTTGCATTACATGTCAGTAGTGACAGTTTGCGTGCCTGTAACTCAAGATGTATCAACCCTTTTAGATTTTGGGTTTTAACTTAACTTTCCTTTTGACATCTTCATTTTTAAGGGCCTATAAGCCCTATATACCATCTGTATGGTTCAATTTCAGAGATGTTTGAATCTCAATATGGGTCCAGGAGTAATTTTTTAAAACTGTATACATATTCAGTTGTTAAAAACCCAAATGTGGGTCACTTTGCATAAAGATGATATTCTTTTTTCTTTTAAAGAGGAATGTCTGAAAAACAACTAATGTTGAAACTAGAAATATAAATTGTTTCCCTCTGTCAAAACTATTGCAATAAATATTCTTTTTCCAATGTTTGCATGTCTGCAACTCAAGAAGTATTAAAGATATCACAGTATGATTTTAGATTCTGAATCTTATTTTTTTTTTTTTTTTTTTTTAACAACTCTTTATTGAATTTTGTTGTGGGAACAGTAGTATAAAACAAAAAGCAGCTATGCAAATTTAGAACCCACCCCCTGGTAGACAAATAAAATAAAATAAAATAAAATTAAAATAAAATAAAATAAAATAAAATAAAATAAAATAATGATTCTTAATTAACTTTTCTTGTGGCCCTATGTAGTTCAGTCCCATAGATATGGGGATCTCAATCCGGCTCCATGTCCAGATTGTTGAATTTGACTAACTTTCATTGGTTGAAGTTTTCTTATTGTATTTGAAAAGGATTGTCTGAAGAATAATGAAGATGCCAAAAGAAAAGTTTGTTAACACCCAAAATCTAAAAGGGCATTAAGAAATCTTTAATACTTCTTGAGTTACAACCATGCAAACTTGAGAAATTTTTTGTGCTAAAGTCAACCGATTTACTTATAGACCTACCAATCTCTATGTAAAAATAAAGTAATGATGCTGCCATCTTTCTAAAGTCATTTTTACCCCTCAGGCGAAAATTGCCATTTTGACCCCCCTCTACAAAATAGTGGATTACTCCATAAATATACTTCCATGACATTTAATATTTTGGCTTTCTTCACTATACACGTTTATCTTTCTTCAGAAAAAATATTGACAAAATCAAAATTTGAACCAGGGACCACTGGTTGAGTTGACACGGAATGACCCACGTGTTTTTTATGGGATTGGTATGGTGATGGACTTACAATAAGGAATGGGAAGATGAATCCAAGCATGGCGAATCCCAGCCAGCGTAGGAAGCCGATAAACGCAAATGCAGCCGGGCGGTATGACTGGATGAAGATCTCATTGGCAAGTGATGGGGCTATTCCAGCTGTTCAGATCAAACTGATTTGAGTTGTTGGCACTGGCTAGTCAGTTTATAATCAACGTGGTATGTGCTTATCATAAGCAATATGAATGTTCTTGAATGCTGTTGCTTTGAACACAGTAGCATGATTGCAAGAGCGATATTGCTTATACAACAGGAAGTAAATATAGCAAAAATGATCACATTATTAAAATTTCGCAGGCAAAAAAGTTCCATTGTCTATTGTCGATAGTGTAGCAGTGATTTTGAATGTATCTGGGAGTGATGCAAGCCAAAAAAATTCCCAGTGCTATTAGGGCTAATCACACAGAAAAAAAAAAAAAAAAGTGAGATGGGGGGCAGTGTAAAAAAATAAATAAATAAATAAATAAATAAAAGAGAAAAAGTAAGGTGTAGAGATGTGCATTTTTAAAAAAAAAAAATTTAAAAGTTCAAAAGTTGAACTTTTTACATGATGTTTTGTTTCTATAATGGCATGTTGTGCATGAGAAGCTGCAAAATGAGTATGCACAATGGTGAAATGGTCTTATACCACGTTTACCTAAGAAAACAATGAAAATTAAATTCAAAAAAGCATTTTGTGTGCACTGCCCCTTATATATGGTTATTGGTGCTTTTGGAAATGCCATGTGACCAATCAGATTTGAGGACTGAAACTAAATGTTGTATAAATATTTAAATAGTTTACCTGGGCCTCCCACATAGAAAATAAAGAACAGGAAAATGAGGATGACAGTGGTGTATGGAACCACAGAGCTGTAGTCCTGCAGACGAAACAGAGATAAGGTAATAAAGTTCTGTTTTGATCGCTGTGAGCGGTTAAATGATAGAGACTCACCTT
Organism: Spinibarbus caldwelli; assembly: GCA_039654775.1. Classification (NCBI taxonomy): domain Eukaryota; kingdom Metazoa; phylum Chordata; class Actinopteri; order Cypriniformes; family Cyprinidae; genus Spinibarbus; species Spinibarbus caldwelli. The sequence continues at coordinate 8,517,901 of CM077254.1, forward strand.
TAGGTACAGGGTGACAGTGATTAATGCCATAATGGCCGACATCCCCCCAAACCCTCGCCACATCAAGGTTCTCCTCCCCACACTTTCAATAAACAGCCCCTACACATGCACACAAACACAAACGCACACATGAGCCCCATAGATGATTCATGATGTTCCTCCATGACAAATGAACCCAGTCTGATTTCAGATTACACACTTTAATGTGCGCCTCTCTGGAACTTACTTACACAGGTTATGGAGATGAGGACTTCTGATGCTCCTATGCCCAGAGTGACATAACGGATCTTGTCCACTGGAATACCCGCTTCCAAAAAGATGCCGAAAGAGAAGGCGGTGATCTGTTAGCAAGAAAGGTAAAAGATCACAATATTTAGTATATAGGCTGTTCTGTAAGATACTTTTTGATAAGACACATTTCTATTTGGAAGCATAATTTGGTGTATTGAGGATAAATGCTAAATGATTTACAGCAGAGATGCCGCTGAACTGGATGCATCCGTTTATGACCAGCATGGAAAGGACTTGCCAGCGCAGGTGTTTGTCTCTCAGCAGATCCAGCACACTCTTGTTGTGCTCCTTTCCAATGGCTGCCTGTTCTGCTAACATCTCCTCTATCTCCAATTTATAATCGCCTGGTCCCCACAGACACTGCAGTGCTACCGATCAAAACGTGAATATGTGATTTAACATAAAAGACGCTTGGAATGACATACAGAGGTTGATCAGTTAAATGGAATGCACCTTTTTTGCATTGTTGACTGTTGCCTTTCTCTATCAGAATATATCGTGGAGTATCAGGGAAGAATGGCAAGATTGCCAGCTGGACCACACAAAAAAACGTTGGGATGCATAGAAGAATGTTCCAGCACTCTTCACGGCCAAGAATTTCCCTGCGAATAAAATTAGAAACTTAGCTCAATTCAAAGAAATATTGAGCATCAAAACATTCCTTTCCTGAAGCCAGATCAATTAATCAAACATGAATGGTGGCATGAAATGAAAATTCACCCTATCTACATTAGTGGTCAAAAGTTTGGAATAATTCGTTTTTTTTTTTTTTTTAATGTTTTTGAAAGAGGTCTCTTCTTCTCCAAGGCTGCATTTATTCGATCACAAATACAGTAAACATTGCACAATATTATACAATTCAAAATAACTGTTTAATATATTTTAAAATGTAATGTATTCCTGTGATAGCAAAGGTGAATTTTCAGTCTTCAGTGTCACATGATCCTTCAGAAATCATTATAATATACAGATTTGATGCTTATAAGTTGTTGTCAGTTATTTTTGGTGCTTGATTATTAATAATTATTCTTACTTTTATCTATGTTTTTGGTGCTTAATATATTTGTGAAAATCATATTTAAAAAAAAATACTAAAATATAACTTTTCTTTGATGAAAAGTTAAAAGAACAGCATTAATTTAAAATATAAATATTTTGTAATATTATAAATGTCTTTACTATCACTTTGGTTAATTTAATATGTCCTTGCTGAATACTGAATAAAGTATTACTTTTTTAAATATCTTATACCCCAAACATTTAAATGGTAGTGTATCATGTTTTCCACAAAAAATATTAAGCACCTGTTTTCAACATTGATAATAATAGGAAATATTAATTATTAGACTTTTTAATAAGAGACTTTTGACTAAACTTTTGACTGGTAGTGTATTTATCTAAAGCATGTTATTGATAATAGTGTGAACATTTTATTAATAGTGTGAACTATTTATTTATTGACCGTGTAATTCTTAATCAAAGAACTCAGCTCTCCTAGTGAAAGACAGGCTTCTTTTAGAGCTGTATGCTGGACTTCTTCAGTCATTTAGTCTGCTTAAACCTGCCCTTTTCATATAACTGACTGCAAGCTTGATTCAGATGTCCAATTAATTCAGCGCGCAAGCTTTAATACTTAATTATTACCTGAGGCCAGCAAATTGTCCTAATAGTTTACCAAGGGACATAAATGTAGTGACTGTGACTGTCACCATGCCTCTGATTTTCTTCGGTGAACTCTCACCAAGGTAGATGGTATGTACATTCAAACCCAACCCTTTGAACAAAGAGCAAATCACATCTTTTATATATTTAAATATAATCACATCTTATATATATAATTTATTTACACATACCTGCACATACCTGATCCGAATCCAAATAGGAAGCGTGCTACAAGTATCAACTCAAACGAGTAAGTAGGTTTGCTAATGTACATAATTACTGTGGCCACAACTGATATGGCACTGTTCAACAGCATGGCTCCTTTTCTGCAAGAAGAGCATATACAGTAAATGAACATCCATTCTTATTGTAAAAACATTAAAAGGAAGAATAGGGAAAGCAGATGAGGTTAACCTTCCCAGGTGACTGGTTAAGTATCTGACAGTAATGGAGCCAATGAGACCTCCTAAAGCATATAGAGCCACCACAGTAGACCAGATAAAGGTGACGGTCTTCTCTTCTGGAACATCCCCGTAGTGATACGTCCAGCTGCTGTTAATAAAGCTCTGAATGTACTGTGGGAAAACAGATAACAGATTGGAGACAAATCGCCCGCGATTGATTCATAGATTGTAAGTACGAAACTGAACTGATATTTAAATGGTCTTCTGGTAACACTTTATTTTATAGTATCCTTGTAACACGTTACATGTACTTATAATAATAGTAACAGTAAATTCTGCATAATTACAATTAACTAAACCAAACCCTAACTCTATACTAAGTACACTCTTACTACTCTCACTCTTCTATGATTCCATGAAGAACATTTACTGAACATCTACTGAACCTTTCGATTGCACAAAAGGTTATTTATAGTAGAAAAAAAGTTTCTTTAGATTATTAAAATATTCTTCACAGTTGAAAAACACTTTCAAAGCTCTTTGGGGAACCACAAACAGTTCTTCTATGGCATTGCTGCGAAAACCCTCTTGAAAACCTGATTTTTAAGAATGTACATGGTGTTAAATATGCATAATTACACTGTAACAAGGACGCCTTAAATAACATAACCTGCATTCTTAATGTAATAACAGGAAAAGAATAAATACAAATTCAAGTGCGCACTGGAGATGGAGAGCTTATTGATGTGAGATGAAATCCATTTTGAAAAGATCCTCCCAATCCTAGCACAACGATAAAGATAAGTGCTTTCCCACCAACCTGAAATTACAGTCACGCTGTTCATTTACTACATATTCAACATTTCAAGTCAATACTTTTGATATTTCACATTAAACTACAAAACAGAGCACAGAGGGGTTTCTCTTGCTCGAGAATGACACAGAGCTATATTTTGAGTAAATGAGTAAACTTTGGTTAAGAATTTAACTCTGCACTTGGTTTAAAGATATAAAGAAAATAAATGGGTTATTTTACATAGACATATTATACTTAGTTTTAACATTATGGTTATTTTGTTGAAACATAATGAGGCAATAATTCTTCTATAAGAATTCAGATTTCACCTAATTTTAAAGATCTGGCAATATATTTAAATAACATGTTCCTACCAGTTCCTGCAACACACTCTTCATGCTTTTCTTCTTTTAATCTTCTTGTGTCCATGAAGCACCACTGCTTCTCTCCAATAAATACTGTGTCATCTCTGTTAGGCATTTTGATTAATTTTTGACACCGGAATGACTCGTCACATTTTGTCTCCTAAAAGCTGTTTATGTATCTATTTGCATTTGTCCAGATTAAAAAATAGTTTTATTTTAAATGTTTTATTTATACTATCATTTTGTGTAAATAAATTTGATAAAAATACATTTTAATTTAATTTGAAAAATACCTGCTTAAAATAATATATAATGATTAAAATAAAATTAATATAGATATAAAGAAAAAAAACAGTATTGAAAAAATGAAGTACTGTATTGAATAGATAACAGTTAGATAATTGTATTAATTTTTCACAGTTTGAATTGGGTCTATATATATATATATATATATATATATATATATATACAGACACACACATAAACACATATAATATAGCTGTCTTATAAATTTTAGTATGATCATATTTGTGGTCAGTGCAATATAATATATAACCAGATGGGGGAGTGTTATTATTTTTGTTACGTTGTTTGACTTTGACAGACTGTCTTTTCTCTGCGTCCTTGTCTCCAAGCAAGAGGAAGTGAATGGACACATTTTTTTTGTTTAGATTTCCCCGTAGTCATCGTTGTCACTAGTTTATCATTAACACTCCCAGCCTTAACCTAGACTCCCGTCCTTCTCTAACGTTAGATCTCTTTTAACTCTGTAAATATGCCTTTGGAAAACCTGGAGGAAGAGGGTTTACCTAAAAACCCCAATCTGAGAATAGCTCAGCTGAAGTTTTCTCTGACTCTGGATGCTCACAGACAGGATGCTAAAGTGAAGAGCGAGCTGATGGACGCCGTCAAACTCAACAGTGAGTTCATTCACTCACACATGTGGTCGTTTAACAGATATATGTCAAAGTTTCTGTACTCCTGCAATATGTGCAGCTGTTTCATGCACAAGTTTTGTAATTTCCTTGCCTTTTGGGGTTTAGTTAGCCGACAGGCTAAAGCAAGTAGCACATTAGCTCATTAGCTGCTCGTTTTCGTGTACACACTTCTGGCGGTTTTGCATGTTCATTGTTAGTTTTCTTAATTACTTTATTATGATGTAGGGTAAAACAGAGACAGTTTACGTTTACTTTTTTGAAACTGACAAAAAACGGAGAGTCTAGATTACAAAAATAGGCTAATTTTTAACCAACGTAATTTAAATCTATATATTTTTGTACGTAACACATTTGTTGAGGCAGTAACCTCCAGTAGTATGTATTCACACGATATGAAGTAGGTAGTCACAAAGGAAACCTGCTGTTAAATCATTAATATTGACCAACAAACACTGTAATTGCATACATTTATAACTTCTGAGACAATTTGCCCACCAAAACCTGTTCATATCTTGTTGTGTAATCACCCATCCATAATGTATGTACTTGTCAGATCACTGTTTCTCTCATATCTAATAATACTTATTCAGAATTAGATAAGTGAAACACCTCAACTGTGTATATAATGATGTTGTGATTGTGTTTTGTAGATATGGCCCCGTACTATGAAGCCCTGTGTAAAGAGCTGAAATGGCAGGTGGACACGGATCTGCTGAGTAAGATGAAGAAAGCAAATGAGGATGAACTGAAAAGGCTGGATGATGTTTTGGAAGATGCTGAGAAGAACCAGGGAGAGAGTGAGATCAGAGATGCCATGATGGCCAAAGCTGAATATCTCATACGCATCGGTGACAAGGTGGGAATTCAAACCATACATTCGCAGTCATGCTAAATTGTAAATGAAAAAAGTCTCTTTTTGAAAGAAGTCTCTTATGCGCACCAAGACTGCATTTATTTGTTAAAAAATACAGTAAAACACTAAGTCTATTTTAAAATTTGTTTCTGTGATGCAAAGCTGAATTTTCAACATCATTACTCCAGTCTTCAGTGTCTTAAAAAATCATTTTAACATGCTGGTTTGGTGCTCAAGAAATATTTCTTATCAATGCTGAAAACAGTTTATATTTATAATGCTTAGTATTTTTGTGAAGACTATGAAACAGGTTTCTTTGATGGATAGAAAGTTTAAAAGAACTGCATTTATTTGATACTATAAATGTTTAAAATGTCACTTTTGATTAATTTCATGCTTCCTGAATTAAGTATTAATTTCATTCGACAACAAACTTTTGAATGGTGATGTATGTTAAGTTTGGTTACACACATCTATACATTTTATCTTCTGCTTTTTATCTGTTCGGCTTCTTACACATATTTAATCCATTCATTTAGGAAGGGGCCCTGACCGCTTTCAGGAAGACCTACGACAAGACTGTTGCTCTTGGTCATCGCCTAGATATTGTTTTTTACCTGCTGAGGATTGGCCTGTTTTATATGGACAATGACCTCATCACCCGCAACACTGAGAAAGCCAAAAGGTACAGTATGGAGTACAGATTTATTTATTTAACAAATGCATCGCACCCTCCAATGTTGGCCTGACACTTGAACTCTGCATGCATGAACAGTTTGATTGAAGAAGGTGGTGACTGGGACCGGAGGAATCGCCTGAAGGTGTATCAGGGCCTCTACTGCGTGGCCATTCGGGATTTCAAGCAGGCAGCGGAGCTCTTTCTGGATACGGTCTCCACTTTCACCTCGTATGAGCTTATGGACTACAAGACGTTTGTTACGTACACTGTTTATGTGTGTATGATCGCACTCAAGAGGCCGGACCTGAGAGAGAAGGTGAGATCTTGCCTAAAAAAGCAGTATATATAAAATACTTTTCAAAGGTTTGATGTAAGATGGGTTTTTTTGGAAAGCAATTAATTCTTTTATTCAGTAAGGATACATAAAATTGATCAAAAGTGGCAGTAAAGATAATGTTGCAAAAGATAAGATTTAAATTAATCGCTGTACTTTCTATTCATCAAAGAATCCTAAAAAAGTTTTACACAAATTATTAAGCAGGAACTGTTTCAACATTGACAATAAATGTGTTTTGAGTGCCAAACCTGCATATTAGAATAATTTCTGAAGACTGGAGTAATGATGCTGAATATTAAGTTTTTCTATTGCAGGAATAAATTATATTTGAAAATATATTAAAATCAAATTTTATTTTAAATTATAATAAAATTGCACAATATTACTGTTTTTACTGTAGTTTTGAATTAAAAAAAATGCAGCCTTAGTGAGCATAAGAGACCTCTTTAAAAATATGAAAACAAAAATAATAATAAAAATCTTGCAGACCTTAAAAAAACCTTCAAAATGAAAAAAAAAAAAAAAAAAAAAAATATATATATTTCTTGAAGGGATAGTTCACCTTCAGTTGTTGGTTCCCATTGACTTACATAATATGGGGAAAAAAACACTGCAAGTCAATGGGTGCCAGCAACTGAAGGTGAACTATCCTTTTAATTTTAGAAATGAGATAATAGAGATCAACAGAATTAAATAATCATTGTTAATGTCATGATTTTAGACCAGTCATTAGAAAGCACAATGAAACAGGAATCTAAATGTTTTAAAAATCAATGCTAAAACATCATTAAAAAGTTAACTTTGACAGACCTAAATATACATTTTACATTGTCTCCTCATTTACCTTCTGTCACCCCCTTAAGGCTCCAAGACCAAAGGAGTTTTAAAACTCCTGCTTTATTCAATCATATCTATAAGTTTATATTTAATACATTTTGCAGACACTCTTATTCAGAGCAACACAAAGAGCTTTAGCTTGTACGATCATTGCAAGTGTGCAATTCAGAAAGGAAAGGACTTCCTGTATGTGTGTTATATTGCCAAAAAAATTAACCTAATAAAAACTATTAAATCTAATAGTAATAAATAACCTAACGCAAGAAATGATGAAATCTCTCGTCTTCTCTCAGGTAATTAAGGGTGCTGAGATCTTGGAGGTGTTGCACAGTTTACCTGCTGTCCGTCAGTACCTCTTCTCTCTCTACGAGTGCCGTTATTCTGTATTCTTTCAGTCATTAGGTAAGTGAAATATTGGCAGAGCAGGTTATGGAGTGTTATTGCTTAACTAGCCACGCTCCGTTTTACATTTACATTTAGTCATTTAGCAGACGCTTTTGTCCAAAGCGACTTACAAATGAGGACAATAGAAGCAATCAAAACCAACAAAAGAGCAACAACATGCAAGCGCTATATTTTTTTTTTTATAAAGAAAATAAGTAGAATATAGAAAAAAGAAACCTAGTTTAAAGAACCAAGTAGATAGAATAGAAAAAAGAAAGCTAGTGTTAGTTTTTCAAGAAAAGCTAGCAGTTAGAGAATAAATATCCAATTGATATAGAGGGTCAAGTTTTTTTTTTTTTTTTTAATAAAAAGAAGACAGATAGATAAAATAGAATTAGAATAGAGAGTGCTAGAGTTAGAGGGTCAAATAAAGATGGAAGAGATGTGTGTTTAGCCATTTCTTGAAGATGGCTAAGGTTTCAGCTGCTCGGATTGAGTTGGGCAGGTCATTCCACCAGGTGGGAACAGTTAATGAAAAAGTCTGTGAAAGTGATTTTGTGCCTCTTTGGGATGGCACAATAATGTGTCATTCACTTGCAGAACGCAAGCTTCTAGAGGGTACATAGGTCTGAAGTACTGAATTTAGGTAAAGGGGTGCAGAGCCAGAGGTGGTTTTGTAGGCAAAAATTAATGCCTTGAATTTTATGCGAGCAGCTATTGGTAGCCAGTGCAAATTGAAAATCAATCTCAGACCAAATCAATCACAACTCCAAGGTTTCTGGCTGTTTTTGAAGGAGTTATGGTTGATGAGTCTAACTGGAAGGTGAAATTGTGATGAAGAGAAAACTACAAGCAGTTCTGTCTTAGCTAGGTTGAGTTGAAGGTGACGGTCCTTCATCCAGCAAGAAATGTCTGTTAGACATGCTGATTTTAAGATTAATGTTGTAAGCTGTGTTATTTATTTGCAATGTTTATTGAAAGTGCTTATCCAAGTCTGCTCTTCTGTTATTGTTTAAAATGTTTTGGTCAGAGGTTCCATCTGTTTTTCTTCTGTAGCTCGAGTGGAACAGGAGATGAAGCAAGATTGGTTGTTTGCTCCTCATTACCGTTACTATGTTCGAGAGATGCGCATCCTGGCCTACAGCCAGCTCCTGGAATCCTACCGCTCTCTCACACTGGGATACATGGCCGAAGCGTTTGGAGTCAGCACAGAGTTCATCGACCAGTACGCTCCCTTGTTTATATAAACTATGTTAATGTTCATTATTTCTATGCTCACGTTGGTCTTTTTCTTTCCCAAGGGAGCTGTCGCGATTTATCGCCGCAGGACGTTTACATTGCAAGATCGACAAAGTCAATGAGATTGTGGAAACCAATAGGTGAGGACCTTATTGTTTGCGTGGACTAGTCATTTAAATCTCTATTGGATCTATATAGTTAGCTAAATGTATTTGTTGTCTTTTTTTTTCCCCCCACAGACCCGATAGTAAGAACTGGCAGTACCAGGAAACCATAAAGAAGGGCGATCTCTTGCTGAACAGAGTGCAGAAGCTGTCCAGAGTGATCAACATGTAGTCCAGCATATGACGTTTGATCGATATGCGTCTTTTCTTGTGAACATGGCTTATGTTTTATGTACAGAATATAATAAAACTGAATTGGAGGAAATATTTGAGTTTGTCTTTGGTGTGTGAGCAAATGGGAAAAAAAACTGAGGCTGACACGTTTTTCTTATAAATAACTGTATAAATTATTTTTTTATTTACAGAAACTTGTTACAAAACAAATATACTATACAATCTTTCTTTAAATATTAAGTAAATCTACCCTACTGTGTTTGTTCATGAATTACATAGCAGCCAACACACAAAAGTCCAGCTGATCAAATGATTTCTGAATGTATACAAAAAAAAAGAAATCAAAATATACACACTTGTACGTAATTTTATATGTAGAGGCTTCTTCCCCAAAAAGCAAACTGCGTTTATCATCTTCGATTCACATTCCAGATCTGTGGTTTAATCAAACATCTTCACAAAGCTTTCATCATCTGAAAACAGTGGAGTTACAATTTCAAGGTAAACAGTACATTTATCTGCCTAAAACATTGGTTGAAATCACCGACTTAGCCAAAAAATATCTATCCCTCTTGCTTTGAAAATTTCTAATATCAAAAGTAGTCATAAAAGAATACAAGGGACCGATAAAACGCTTTTCTCATGTCAAGTGTTACTCCTCTGCCATGCATTTCATCAATCAGAGTTACCGCTCTACTTGAAGGGGAAAAGGATGACGTGTGAGATTCCTAGGCAGGTTTAAAAAGTTTCTAAACCATTAAATAACATTCAAGTACTGTGAAAAGAAGAATACATGAAATAAAAAGCTCTGCCTTAACAACAGTCGATGAGAAACTAATTCAGGCACTTTCTCTTTTTTTTTTATATATATTTTTTTTTTATCAGCGTTAAAAGCAAATGAATAAGTAATTAAAAAGCAGTGTATCCAATTACGTTTGGCAACAGTGGTGCACATTTTGCACTGTACAACTGTTTTGTTCCCTCACCCAGTTAGAAAAGTCCTACAAAATACATCAGCCAGCCAGAAATCTTTTGCACAGTTAAACGGGCCATTTTGATCACATTCTCTGACATCTTGGTTCGAGACAAGGAGGCATCACGGGGGAAATGAAGCACTATTGACAACTAGAAAACAACATGGTATACGGTGGATAATTTCCCACTACTGTGGCAACAATCTGTCTGGGGGAACTCAGCGTGCGACTAACAAGAAGCTGTGTTCGGATAGAGTGGCGTATTGCATTATCGGCTTGGCAGTGAACCACTTCTAATAATCTTAGAATGTTTCCATTTACTAAATAAATAATAATGATCTCAATTGTACCAAAAATCGTTTACGAAAATGCCTGTGCAAAAATACATCTCCATATGTACAATTCTTTAACAAAATATGTATTCTGAAATAGGGATACTTCAATATTTGAATTCGGTTTTGTGTACGAAAAACCCGAAGGAAGAAAATACACAAGAAAAAAAAAACATGCTCTACTTCTCAGCAACCATTGCTAACTGACATCAGTGGAATTCAGTAATTTACAGGAGTTTTAAAGAGAAGCCCCAACTTACACAACAAAATCCACTTCAAGATCTCTTTTGAAGATTAATGAGCCAAAGAAGGATCTATTGCCTTTAAGTTGACAGACCCACAATGAAAATGAGATTTAAATCAGAATGTCTAGCTACTAACCTCTTTAGGGTCACAAAAAACAAAAGCTTGTGTGGGATCAAAGCAGGAACGTTCAGTCGCAGTATAAGGTAGTGGTTATTTGATGAGATGGAGCTGGCCAGACTACTGTTTGTGTGTCTCACAGTATTGAGAGTCGTGTAGATGTCTACTCCACTGCTGAGATGATAGTGTGTCTGTAATGTTGGTCTATGGCTCAACGTCAACTAGCCACGAGCCCCTTTCTGAGACTGAAATGGCACATAACGATACCATGCCTAAGGCAACTTCACCAGGAAACTCTCCTACAATCATTTGAGCGAGACTGCAGATTTTAGTACATTAAGATTTCAGCACATGCTTCTTTAGTGCTACGAAGGGTAACTGGAGGCGAAAGTCACCTGCCTTCTCTCATTTTGCTCCAACAGGAGCAATTTTTGCATGTGTTCACTGAATCAGGTTCACTGAATCAAGCCCTTAATGTACCTAAAATATCTGTGTTGTCCAAGGCATGGTTTTTAAGAGGATTACAGTGTTTTCTGGAGCTTTAAGAGACGACTGTTGCTCAGGATTCAGTAAAGACATGCTAGGCTGCTTTAGCTGCTTTAATGCTTGAGCTAATGCAAGGTGTTTGAGTTTGATTTGGGGTTGGATTTTTCAGTAAAAAAGAAATTGCAATAAATCAGCCTAAAAGAACTCTCTTTTAGCTTCTCTGAACTAAGTCTGAAGTTCAAAAAAATCCCCTTGAAATAAAACAAATCAAATCTAAATGAAAACTTTTCAAAAATAATGGAAAATGGTGTACGATAAATATTTTGTTCTGTTTGCAATACATATGCTAACCTGTAAACAAAATGTGGTCTAAAAAATGTCTAGTTTGCATAATCTTTAAGTTTAGGTTGCTCATGTTGAAACTCCACTCCTGTCATGTCTATCTGCAGTGAGTGTAGCTCAATCTAATGCAGCCTTCCAGTGAGAGATCATGTGTATGACTAACTTAAGTTGACTGTGTGTCTACTTTAGGGATGTTCCTCTCCTGTACACTTCCTCCAAGGCTGAGTAGGATTTCAGTTTCCAGTATGTCCAGTATGTTCTCGTATGTCCACACCTTCAAGCTAACATACCGAAGAATATCGGTAAAGCAACTCATCTTGTTCACGTCGCACATCCCTCCTATGCTTGGTAGTGTTGGCGAGGCTACGCACCAGCCCAAATCTGTACCTTCCGACCCCAGCGCAAGTGCTCAGGCTGGGCAGCTCATGCTCTACGCAGCAGGCTTTGTACCCAATGGTGCATTGTATAGATTCTTAATAACCTCCGACAGGAGAACTATATCTCTCTGGCTTATTATCCTATCCCCGGAGAGTGTCCCTGCATGGCTTTGGGAGGAAATCCTCACGAAGGACATCAATGGGCCACCCAGTGTGCATTCCACCCTGAGGATTGTGGGAAGAGTAAGAGAAAAAGAAGGCCTCGTGCAGAGTGGCATGAGGGGGCTGAGGGAGCTCTGGGTCCAGCCTACTGCTCAGCACGCTCAGAGCCTCCACACCTGTGTCAGGGACGAGCCTTTGGCTGTGGGAAACACACACACAAGTACGGGAATGTAATGTCTAAGAGGAAAGAGAAGATATTACATTCTGAACTAAAACGAGTAAGAAAAACATACTAACCTGATGTATGAGTGAACTGTTTGGGAGCCCTGGTGGTCCAGGTATAGAGCGAGCGTGCTTGTTGTGGATGTTGTTGATTGATGGAGACTTGGCCATTTTGGGCCTGCCAGGACCTTGTCCTCCTCCCCCTCCTGCTCCTGACGCTGTCAAAGTCATTACAAAATTTGAATTAGAGACAGCACTTTGGAATCAACAAATGGCCTTTAATAATTAAATTTACAAGTGAATTTGGGTTTATAGTGTTTTAGGACTTTATATAACAATGCGAACACAGAAAAAAAAATTGAATAGAACTAAACTGAAATGAAACAATAGCAAAATTTGAACCTAAAATGAAAAAAGCAGCCAATCAAAGTAAAACTGAAATAATACAGAAAGTGGATTAATACTAAAATTAAGTAAAATAGAAACTGAATCAAATTGAGACTAAATTGAAATGAAACAGAGCAAAATTAAATTAACTGAAATGAAACAGAAAATGAATAAATACTCAAAAAACATTAGACAGTCTGGATTAAAACTAAATAATAACCAGATCAAAAAAATTAATTTGAATCTAAAACTGGATTAACACCAAAGTGAAACCGAAACCGGATCAAAACTAAACTCAGAATAAAAATAATGGGATTAAAACTAAACTGAAATAAATCACAAACCAAAATAAATCTAACTGGAATGAAACAGAAACTGGATCAATACTAAAATTAAGCGAAATAGAAACTACATAAAAACTAAACTAAGATGAAACAGAAATGGGGTTGATACTAATGTCAAATGACACAGAAAACCGATCACAACTAAACTGAAGTATAATAGAAATAGAAACTAGATCAGTACTAAAATGACATTAGATACAATGAAAAAAAAAGGATTGAAGCCAAATTGAGAAGAAATAGAAATTTAGATCGAGACTAAACTGAAATTAAACAGAGAGCAAAATTAAATTAACTGAAATGTAATAGAAAATTAATAAATTCTAAAAAGGCATTAGTCTGGATTAAAACTAAAAAGAAACAGGATCAAAGAAATTAATTTGAATCTACAACTGGAACATAATGGGATTAAAACTAAACTGAGATTAAACAGAAAGCAAATTTAATCTACCTAGAAAGAAACAGAAACTAGATTAATACTAAAATGAACTGAAATAGAAACTGGATCAAAAATAAAGATGAAACAGAAATGGGATTGATACTAATGTGAAATGAAACAGAAACCAGATCAAAACTAAACTGAGATTAAAGGTGCCATAGAATGCATTGATACAATATTTTAAATTGTTCTCTTATATCTAAATAGAAGGTATGTGGCTTAGGTAAGGGCAAAAATTCTCCAGAAACGGTTTTACATGTGCATTTACAACCCTAGGATTTCTTCCTAGAATGAAATGGTCCGTTATTGGCTTATTTGGAAGGGTCATGAATAATAATGTTGAGCTCTGCTCTGATTGGTTGTTTCACGTGCGGCTCAATGTTGAGCTCTGCTCTGATTGGCTGTTTCACAGTGCGCCTCATTTCAGTAGCTCACACAGCAGGAAGGAAATACAGGGAGGAAAATATACATTTCAACATTTCTCTCGCAGTTATATCGTCGGGTAATTATACTGTATATAATATTCGGGCATCAGGGAGCCGCTATTAATATGCTGGTACTGAAACTGCTTTCAAATGCACGATCACTTTTTACTTTCACTTTCGAGATTCGCGATCGCACGTGCTCTGTTTATAGTATGGAGCGGCAGTACTTACCACACATTTTACAAGACCAGATGCTCGTTAGTGGTGCTCAGGATCTGTAAATCATTCGCCATCATCCTCAGTCATCTCTCCTTACTTGTTTATGTGGTAAGTGAAATCTTATGTACTGCAATGTAACAGGCTACCGCTAGCAAGGAGCTAACCGTGTCCCTTTAGTGGCTCGCGTTATTTTATTAGAACGCGTTATTTGCTTTCCGTGCCTTTCTGAATACAGACACCAACCCATCCCTGCACTTCACATCCCCTGTACAGCCTGCAACACAACATTCATTTCCATGATCTGCCATTTTCGCTGTTGTCCTCGCTTATTTCTTCACAATACCTACAGAAATTCTGATGGTTCGGCTGGCATAGAACATGAGTGAGTATATGCAAATGTTGGGGGCATAACTATTAGTGATCCCGACTGTTGCGTCACAGTCGGTGTTGTTCTGATTCGCCTATTTTTCAGTGGTCTTTTTTATTCATGAGATTTACATAAGGAGGAGAAAACAATGGTGTTTGAGGCTCACGGTATATCATTTCCATGTACAGAACTCTTATTATTCAACTATGCCAAGGTAAATACAGTTTTCCATTCTATGGCACCTTTAAATATAATGGGATGAAAGGGTTACTCCACCCCAAAATGAAAATTTTGTCAATCACTTACCCCCATGTCGTTCCAAACCCGTAAAAGCTTTGTTCGTCTTCAGAACACAATTTAAGATATTTTGGATGAAAACCAGGATTGACTGTCCCATTGACTGCCAAACAATTTTCACTGTCCAGGTCCATGAAAAGTATGAAAGACATCGTCAGAATACTCCATCTGCATGCCATCAGTGGTTCTACCGTAACATTATGAAGCGACGAGAATACTTTTTGTACGGAAAGAAAACAAAAATAACGACTTTATTCAACGATTTGGCACCATAGTGCCATTTTGGAGAGCATCTGCTGGACGCACATAGCGTACGCAGTACTGTGTCAGTCGCATATGGAGTGAATTTTGTGCCTATATTCATCAAACAAATCCAGCGTTTTGCAAATAAACAACCTGCTTTGCAAAGAAAAACTCGACTTTCAAACAAACGCTAAGTGATTTGCAAATACAAAACTCTATTTGAGAGAAAACGCAGAGGTATGGACAAATATATGTATTGTGTGTTACAACTGTGAGACTCATTTGCCTTTTTATGACGAAACTTGACTTGATTTTCTCACAAATGTGCAGACAGATTTTCTCACGTGTGCAGGCAGATTTTCTCACATGTGTGCAGACAGATTTTCTCACGTGTGCAGACAGATTTTCTCACGTGTGCAGACAGATTTTCTCACATGTGCACTGTTCAGACAGATTTTCTCACAAATGCAATTGAGTAACTTCCTTTTCCAAAAACAGCAGATGGCGCTGTCGGTCAATTTTCACTAGTCTCCAGAGACCCGAAACACCTGTTTACCTTTTCAGGGAATACAGCAGACCAACATGAGTGGGGAACAGGTGAGTTTCTGTCTTACTATATCTATAATTAACTATTTAGATGTTTTCACAAAGCGACCCTACTACAGTGTCAGTGAAATTCACAATAAGTGCTGTAAAGTTTTTAACATGATTGATTAGTTCAAAAATCAGTAGTGACATGGCTAAACATTTAACTAGGCAGTCTTTCTCTATAAAAACTGATCCATTCTCTGTACCTCTTATCCTCTGTTGGATCGCAGGATATAGAATATACAGGTACATCTCAATAAATTAGAATGTCGTGGAAAAGTTCATTTATTTCAGTAATTCAACTCAAATTGTGAAACTCGTGTATTAAATAAATTCAGTGCACACAGACTGAAGTAGTTTAAGTCTTTGGTTCTTTTAATTGTGATGATTTTGGCTCACACACACAACAAAAACCCACCAATTCACTATCTCAACAAATTAGAATACTTCATAAGACCAATAAAAAAAACATTTTTAGTGAATTGTTGGCCTTCTGGAAAGTATGTTCATTTACTGTATATGTACTCAATACTTGGTAGGGGCCCCTTTTGCTTTAATTACTGCCTCAATTCTGCGTGGCATGGAGGTGATCCATTTGTGGCACTGCTGAGGTGGTATGGAAGCCCAGGTTTCTTTGACAGTGGCCTTCAGCTCATCTGCATTTTTTGGTCTCGTTTCTCATTTTCCTCTTGACAATACCCCATAGATTCTCTATGGGGTTCAGGTCTGGTGAGTTTGCTGGCCAGTCAAGCACACCAACACCATGGTCATTTAACCAACTTTTGGTGCTTTTGGCAGTGTGGGCAGGTGCCAAATCCTGCTGGAAAATGAAATCAGCATCTTTAAAAAGCTGGTCAGCAGAAGGAAGCATGAAGTGCTCCAAAATTTCTTGGTAAATGGGTGCAGTGACTTTGGTTTTCAAAAAACACAATGGACCAACACCAGCAGATGACACTGCACCCCAAATCATCACAGACTGTGGAAACTTAACACTGGACTTCAAGCAACTTGGGCTATGAGCTTCTCCACCCTTCCTCCAGACTCTAGGACCTTGGTTTCCAAATGAAATACAAAACTTGCTCTCACCTGAAAAGAGGACTTTGGACCACTGGGCAACAGTCCAGTTCTTCTTCTCCTTAGCCCAGGTAAGACGCATCTGACGTTGTCTGTGGTTCAGGAGTGGCTTAACAAGAGGAATACGACAACTGTAGCCAAATTCCTTGACACGTCTGTGTGTGGTGGCTCTTGATGCCTTGACCCCAGCCTCAGTCCATTCCTTGTGAAGTTCACCCAAATTCTTGAATCAATTTTGCTTGACAATCCTCATAAGGCTGCGGTTCTCTTCGTTGGTTGTGCATCTTTTTCTTCCATACTTTTTCCTTCCACTCAACATTCTGTTAACATGCTTGGATACAGCACTCTGTGAACAGCCAGCTTCTTTGGCAATGAATGTTTGTGGCTTACCCTCCTTGTGAAGGGTGTCAATGATTGTCTTCTGGACAACTGTCAGATCAGCAGTCTTCCCCATGATTGTGTAGCCTAGTGAACCAAACTGAGAGACCATTTTGAAGGCTCAGGAAACCTTTGCAGGTGTTTTGAGTTGATTAGCTGATTGGCATGTCACCATATTCTAAATTGTTGAGACAGTGAATTGGTGGGTTTTTGTTAAATGTGAGCCAAAATCATCACAATTAAAAGAACCAAAGACTTAAACTACTTCAGTCTGTGTGTATTGAATTTATTTAATACATGAGTTTCACAATTTGAGTTGAATTACTGAAATAAATGAACTTTTCCACGACATTCTAATTTATTGAGATGCACCTGTATAGGCTACATATGTTGATACAATTGTTCAACATTCAAAACAATGCAGGGGTATAACAATAAATTGTCACAATATATTCTAATACTAAAATGCAATGTATTTTGGATAGCGACAACTGTGTACCAAAAATTATTATTATTATTTTTTTTTACGTTAAGTCAAGTAAGATTTATTGTCATTCTGCTATATATGATGAGACATAGCCTACAGTGGAGAGAAATGTTGTAGGCTACCTCTGCAGTAAAAGTTTAAACAAGTAAAACTACACATAGACTTTCAGGCTTGTGTTCGTGTTATGTTCTGTTTTCTGCCTCGTGTGCTCCCCAACCACTGTGCCGCGGCACACCAGTGTGCCGTGACAGGTTGTCGGGTGTGCCGTGGAAAATTATCAAAAACTTCCTTATCTCAGTTTCACTATTATTATTTTAAATCAGTGCTATTGGTCATCGTTATGTCTGTTTGTGGGTTTTACAAATATTTAACCAATGAAAAGCATTCAAAAGAGCTTGTGACTAAACCTCGTAACGCCATTGGATCCTCAAATTGTCAGTCAAACCTCATTACTCCACCCCACCTCCATTCAGAATAAAGTGCCACAACGCGCTGTTTGAAGACAAACGTCTACTTCTTCACAATGCAAGGGTAAATAAAGAACTGATGTTTGAGTAAGAGCAGCGTTTCCTTTACTCAAGAAACACTGTCTATAAAAGCTAATGTTTTTGTGTGTTTAAAGAGCAGAGAAGAGTCTTAGCATTTGCTGTCTAGTTGTAGCCAATACACTTTTGTACGATTCAAATATTCTGTGCATAGCGTTTCGTGTTTTATATCGTGAGATTTTGGCCAAATGTATTAAACAATAAAAGAAACCGAGTGCCCATATAGCTACAATAAACTTTAAACCTGCAAAATGATAAAAAAAAATGTGATGCTATTTATTTACTGCCTCAGTTACGTCAGTTCTAATGATAATAAAGGATAAAACACAGATCTCTGTCATTCGGTCGTCAAAAACCTTAACTCCATTTGAGTATTATTTTCAGAAATTAAATGCAGGTGTCTGATCATATATACACCGTGTGCATAATTATTAGGCACGTTGATATTCTGATGATATTTTTTTTCCAAGCACATTTTACCAATTCCAAACCACATCAATCTTAATAACTACTGTTTATTTTGTATTTAATCATTTATAATTGATAGATAATTGTCCATGAAGTCTAGAAGTGAAAAACTCTTTATATTCAGGTGTGCAAATTTATGAGGCATGTTTTCTTTTACTGACAAAATGAGCCAAAAAAGAGGTTTAACTAAAAAAATTATTAAATCCCCAATGGAAATATTCAAAACTAATGCAATACAGAAACTGCATAATTAAGACATGACCATTGGACAGCGGGGTCAGAAAAAAACAGGTGGAGAAGACGACATGTTAACTGCAAAATAATTAAGAATTAATGTGAAGAATTAGGTGTAAAACCATCAGGAAACATTTAGTCTCCAGCGCGATCATTTTCCAGAACTGCAACCTTCCCGGAGTCTCCAGAATTACAAGGTGTCAGAGACTTTGCTTGGGTAAGAAATCCTAAAAAATTACCCTCACTTAATAAGAATAACATGCTGAAGTATTGTGAAATACATGAAGACTGAGTTTTTATAGGCTTTATGGACAGATAAGTTGAGAGTGACTCTTGAAAGACCAGCACCACATCCTCTTGTACCACTGTTTGAAGAATTTATCTTTCAGAATCTGGCAGTAAGTTTTAGGAGCTCATTTTTATTCCGTCTCCTATCCTGAAAAGTCCGTCTTGCAGGATTGACTAAAAATGAGCTCCTAAAACTTACTGCTAGATTCTGGAAGGTAAATTCTTCAAACAGTGGTACAAGAGGATATGGTGCTGGTCCTTCAAGATCATTTTTTACATCTCAGTCTCATTTTATCTGTAAAAGAAAACATGCCTAATAATTCTGCACACCTGAATATAAGGAGTTTTTCCACTTCCAGCCTTCATGGACAATTATATATCACTTATAAATGATTAAATACAAAATTAATAGAAGTTATTAAGATTGATGTGGTTTGGAATTGGTAAAATGTGCTTGGAAAAAATAATATCATCAGAATATCAACGTGCCTAATAATTATGCAAAAAGGGAAAAACCTTTTCCCCTTTCTGTGTATATATAAAATTATTATTATTTTGTTTTTAATGCTTAGTGGTGTGCCATGGGATTTTTTACATATCAAAACTGCCGCGGCAGAAAAAAGGTTGGGAAACACTGGTCTAAGCTTTCATTTTTGATACACAATATTGTCGCTATCCATTATAATACATTTGCATTTTAAAATTACTATATATTGTGACACGATATATTGTTATACCCCTGCACTGTATTAAATGTTAAACAATTGTATCAACATATGTAGCCTATATATTCTATATCCCGTGATCCAACAGAGGATAAGAGGTACAGAGAATGGATAGATAGAGAAAGACTGTCTAGTTAAAGTTTTAGCCAGATGGCTATAAGTTATTAGCCATGTCACTACTGATTTTTGAACTAATCAATCACGTTAACAACTTTACAGCACTTATTGTGAATTTCACTAACATTGTAGTGGGGTCTCTTTGTGAAAACATCTAGGCTAAATGGTTAATTATAAAGTAAGACAGAAACTCACCTGTTCCCCACTCATGTTGGTCTGCTGTATTCCCTGAAAAGGTAAACAGGTGTTTTGGGTCTCTGGAGACTAGCGTAAATTGACCAACAGCGCCATCTGCTGTTTTTGGAAAAGGAAGTTGCTCAATTGCATTTGTGAGAAAATCTGCCTGCACACGTGAGAAAATCTGCCTGCACACATGTGAGAAAATCTGTCTGCACACATGTGAGAAAATCTGTCTGGACACGTGAGAAAATCTATCTGCATACATGTGAGAAAATCTGCCTGCACACGTGAGAAAATCTATCTGCACATTTGTGAGAAAATCAAATCAAGTTTCATCATAGAAAGGCACAGGAGTCTCACAGTTGTAACACACAATACATATATTTGTCCATACCTCTGCATTTTCTCTCAAATAGAGTTTTGTATTTGCAAATCATTTTGCGTTTGTTTGAAAGTCGAGTTTTTCTTTGCAAAGCAGATTGTGTTTATTTGCAAAACGCTGGATTTGTTTGATGAATATCGCCACATAATTCGCTCCATAATCGCAATGCAAGGATACGTCTTGTACGTGTATTTGCGCTTTGAAATGGCGCTACGCCTGATGTTACAGTGCCGAATTGTTGAATAAAGTTGTTATTTTTGGTTTTTGTATTCTCGTAGCTTCATAACATTACGGTTGAACTACTGATGGCAGATGGAGTATTCTGACGATGTCTTGACAATGAAAATTGTTTGGCAGTCAATGGGACAGTCAAAAGCCTCCCGGTTTTCATCCAAAATATCTTAAATTGTGTTCCGAAGACAAACAAAGCTTTTAGGGGTTTGGAACGACATGGGGGTAAGTGATTAATGACAAAATTTTCATTTTGGGGTGGAGTAACCCTTTAAAACTTAAAAGTAAACAGAAACTTTATCAAACAAACCCGTTTGTATCCTAAATGTAAAAAAAAAAAAAAAAAAAAAAAAAAAAAAAACCTACACCAAATGAAAACTAAACTGAAATGAAATAGAAACTGCATTTAATATTAAATTGAAATGAAACAGAACTTGGATTAATACTAAAATGACATTAAAATAATAATAAAAACAAGGTTTATGCACCTGTGCTGTTGAGGCTACTAGAGCCAGGTGAGCCCTTCCTCCTTTTGGCTTCCAGACGTGCATCTGCGTGATGATCGCTGCTCTGGTGAACAAATGGCCCAAGAGAGAGGGTGGAGTCGCTGCTGTTCATCACTACACTCATGCGTTTAATGGACTCAGCCGGGCTGCCTGAGGGAGGGCCACGTCCTGTCGACTCCTGCTTCAAGCTCAAAGAGTTGGCCCTGCCTGGAGTGCAGTTTACCCCCAAGCTGTAAACCCCGCTGTGGGATGATGACAACGTTGATGACGATGAAGATGAAGAGGGGGTGGACGCGAGCGAGGTGTGGTAGGCGCTGCCAAGGCTGCCCGAGTTTACTGCACAGTTCTTCTTAAAAGATGAGGATGAGGAAGAGTCAGAGGCGTAAGTGCTATGGGTGGTAAGTAGGGAACTGTTTTTCCGCTTCTTGCCCGAACTGAGACTACTGCTGATGCTA
Organism: Spinibarbus caldwelli; assembly: GCA_039654775.1. NCBI lineage: Eukaryota > Metazoa > Chordata > Actinopteri > Cypriniformes > Cyprinidae > Spinibarbus > Spinibarbus caldwelli. Next base: position 8,539,658 of record CM077254.1, read on the forward strand.
GCACTGCTATTAGTACTGCCCTTGACGATAGAGTTACTTAGGCTGGAGGATGGCTCCCGAGCCTTAAAGGACTTTGTACCAGATCGGGATTTAAGGGGTCGGTTGGAGCCCAACGAGGGTAGCGAGGACGAGTGGGCTGAAGGCATCTGGGGTGATGAGGCTGACACTTGTCTAGAAGCGCCACTGTAGGCGGGCTGCTCAGTGGCGGAGGCTTGTGGAGAAGAGCGGGCGTTCAGGGTTGTGCCATATGACAGGACTGGCTTGCTGTCATAAGGCGATGGTGAGGACAAGCTGAGAAACCCTGCAGAAATGGAGGAGGATGAGGAAGAATGGGAGTTTGTGCTTGTCCGGTGAGAGGTTGTCGGTCTTGTTGCTGAGTTCTCCAAGGCCAGAGGGATTTTCCTACAAAGTAAATGCAAGAAATCATAATAAGGATTGTGTTTAATGGAGAAGTGGGAAGGGTCTCAACACACTTACTTCCACATTTGTGAGTTGACATGCTTGTCCAACATGGTGGTGAGAGCACACCGTACTTGATCCCAGCGCCGGTCGAACGCGTAACAACCTCTACCGTACAATCGACTTCCAAAAGTGCAGAACTGATGAGAGATGGAACAGGAATGGCACACTGGTGCATGGTACTGAACATTTTCAGATCAAGGTTGACTCAAACCTACTTTAAAGAGGTGGCTCGACTAGGGCTGTGCAATTAATCGAAAAACAGTTTCCATTTCGGCCTCCAACGATTATGAAAATACAATAATCGAGATAAAACTATTATTGCGCCCCATTCCACCCCCTTTCTAGCGGCTTGCTTTCGTTCCTCCATAAAAGCCCAATTTCACGTGCAAATCAGTAAAATCATGTAACGTGACTTTTCCTAAATGGGATGTGCTTGATTTATTGAAGTGTATTAGATTTATTCATGTTTTATTAGCACTAAAGAGAACTTGCGCTTCCTCAGGAGGATATCTGTGCATGCGCTCAGAGACGGAACAGAATACAGACATGTAAAATCAACTTTAGGTCAAGCTCCACGCCTAAACGGTCAAATACACGCAAAATGTGTCAAAATGCGGCGCTTAGTGATTATTCACGTAAACCTTCGTTGGTCATGTAATAAATGAACATAAACAGTTGAGAATGAAAATACATGTGTAACAGTAAATTGAATCCGTGCGGCTCTTAAAGTGACAGCGGGCTAATATTCCTACTGCGACTGTGTGCTTAGCTTAATATTATTCAAACAACAAAAGACAAATTCAAAATCACACACTGCTCTTGACTGAAGGACTTTTGTAGCTTTAATAAGAAACAAAGAATGTCAAATCTTTAAATAAATCACTCATATAAAGTTTTGGTTATATGGCCCACTCATAATCGTGATTACAATATTGACCAAAATAATCGTCATTATGATTTTTGCCATAATCGAACAGCCCTAGGCTCGACACAAAATTGGATTCAAATGAGGCCCTGAATATTCATTTAAACTTGTTTTAAAACAGCTTAGTGATTCCAAATATAAGTGACTTTCTAAGCAGGCACTTCAGTTTGAGAAATTCATTACTTCAAAAAAAAAAAAAAAAAAATACTCCCTAATACTTTAAGATCACAAGGTTTCTTTTACTTACAGCAGCTGGTCGTGGGTGGTAACCTGAATAATGGCAGTCCAGTTTCTCTGTGGCCTCCTCTCTCTCCTCGTTCTCCCCCTCGTCACTGGAGAGGCGGCTGCTCTCGGTGCCGACAGGGGTCGGGTGAGAATGGTGGGCCTGGTCGTGGGCCATGGCTGGGTCTCCTCCACTATGAGAGTTACTGCTGTTGAGTCTGAAGACACAGAAGAGCATCCTAACATTTGCCTTCGTTGTCAACCACCTGAACAAAAAACAACTGGAGGTCTATAACAAATTTGGCTAATCAATCAAAAGGAAGCTGGTTTAGAGTAAATAGTGGGGCAGGAGAAAGCAACTCACCGTGGAAGCCCAGAATTATGAGGTTTGGGTTTGCTGTGGGGCAAAGGCTTGGTGGCATCGGCAGTGCCATTGCCATGGGAGACCGGGTGAGGGTCTTGTGAGATGCGGGAGGGGGGAGGGTGAGGGTCCCTGAGAGGGGGTGCTGGGTGTGAAGGGTCCAACCTGAACTGCAGCTCCTTGTCTCGCGCTTTGCTCTTGTGCTCAGCGAGCAGCGTGTCAAAGCGTTGCCGCCGCCCGAGCACTGCCCTCCTCTGGTTTATGGAATGTGTCTGTGGATAAATGGGGGGGGGGGGATTTGAACATTAGGGAGGTCATAGGTATGCAAAATACACCGATGACCATATTAATATCAGCCAAGGTCATTCTGTTTAAGAAGATATTTTAAAATAAAATAAGTCTAGGATAATATTTGACCTTTTTTTTGGTATATTATTTGGATTATATTGTTATATTATTGTATTAGGACAATATTCAAAATAATAAATAAAATACAATATAATATCTGACCCTTATTATTTCTGGTATATTATTAACATTATATTGTCATATTATAGGCTATTAGGACAATACTCAACAACAACAACAAAAAATATTTGAGCTACTTATTTTTGCTGTTATTAATTACATATTACATTAGGACAACTTAAAAAAATAAAAATCTTATACATATATATATGTACACACACACACATATACATATATATGAGGAAGAATGGGAGAATGTATGTATATAATTGTATTAATGCTAATATTTTCAATAAGGTGTTCAAAAATAAATTAAAACATTTGAGCTTACTATTTTTGTTATATTATTGACACTATATTGCTATATTATTAGGGCGATACTCAAACAATAAAATAAATTACAGTATAACATCTAGGCTTGTTTTGCCCGGGTTTAAGTTGGATTTAAAAAGTCTGACTGAAAGTCAGACACTTGAAGCTTTATTGCGAATGATTTTTGGTTTGTGAATGATTGGTATGATTTGTGAATGACTGATAATAACAAAAATAAGAACTCTCTATTTGTATGGGCCAAAATGTCCAAAATGCATTCCTTATTCCAACTCTAAACATATTTCAAAGTGTAGAAGGTGGCATACCTTGCATGTTAAGGATCTTGTGCATGGCTTACGTGCTGTCATATCCATAACCCCACAATGGATATCTGGATTAAACTCTCGCTCTGATTTAAGGGGAAAAAAAAAAAAAAAAAAACATAACGGAAAGTTTAAAAAAAAACAGGTTAAAGAAATTTTTATTGTCTGTGTTTTCTGTCTGTTGTCTTTGAAATAAATATACAATAGCAGCAGAGAGTATAAACATTCACCTTGTCTCTTGTACAAGGGTCTTCTGCTACTGGCACTGCTGTTGTCCTGTTTCTTGTCTTGGGACGAGAGGTGGCCCTTTCCATTGGGGATCTGACCAGGGGCCAGCTGTGGAGCCTTTGGTATGGAGGGGAAGTTAAGGCCTGACTTCAAGGGAGAGGTGCTCACAGTATTGGAGGAAGAGGAGGAGGGCACGTGGGGGAGTTTGGGTGAAGATTCCACCTTCAGATGGATCTTCTCTACTTTGACAGCAGGGATTGGGCTGGGAGGCAGAGAAATAAAGAGTCTTATATTGTACCAAAGGTGGGTGTGCTTTAGATTACATCTTTTGTGTTATGCAAGAATAGGCTTATAATGAATTTTCCCATTAAATTCACTTACAATCCATCAAAACACACATACACACCTCTCTTCTTGTGGCACCCTATAGGGGAAGTGAGGCTTCCGGTGAGGCAGCTTCTCTTTGGTTGATTTGAAGATTTTAGTGGGGGCGCTGCTGTTTGCACTGGAGGGGCGTGCAAGTGTGCTTCCACTAACAGTACTGGCCCTCACTCCACCCCCAAGGCTGCCCTTATTTCGAGAGTTTGCAAACGCAGAAGAGGTGCCATAGCTGGATGGGGGCTTGCTGCTGGAGCTGTGTCTTCTCTCTGAGGGTTAAGAAATGTACAAGATTTTACTCTTTGAATGCTCAACATGTTGATTGCAAAAGCAAATAAACTTGTACAATAATGTTTTACATTTTTATTCAGATTTTTTTTTTCATTCACAGGTAGTGTTTTTTTTGTCTTTTTTTTAGTTGAGTTTAATATTTTAAGGCTGCCAGAGTTAATATCTGTTACCATTAAAAAAAATAAAAAATAATTTTTTTTAAAAAAAACTATGTACAATATCTTAAGTCATGCATTATTTCATTCTTCAATTTTACTTTAAATTTATTTGCGTTTTTACATTTTAGTTAGTTCTGGAGTGTTAAAGATTTAAATTTAGTTGCAGTTTTCCCCAGTTAACAATAACAACTGATATCTACAGAGTGTAACAAAAATGAAAACAATTTTTGAGTTTCAAAAATAAATAAATAAAAGCAAAGGACAAACAAATGCTTAACTTCTGGGTTTTGCCAAAAAGTTTTGGACTAAAGAAATCTTCATCTGGTTTTACACTTTGTCCAAGACATCTATTTTAATGGGTAGCTGACCTAACCTGCAGTTAAGCTAAGTAGATTAATACTTAGACACACATAGAGACACTCTCCTCTTCCATACACACATTTGCTTTCTCTGTCGTAATTACAAAACACAAATGTGCATGAGCATTTAGTCAAAAAAATTGAACCACTGTGCTGCATTAACAAACGCTCTGGTCTCTCCATACTTGCCTGTCAACAACACACACACACACACACACACACACACACAGACCCCCACCGTCCTGCTGCTCCGGCCCAGCGTTTGTCACTAAGTCCTCCAGCAAACCAGGGGCAAACACAAGCACACACAAGCACGCACGCACGCACGCACACACACACACACACACACAAACAGTCTAGTCTTATGTCTGGCCTGTGTTTATCTGTGCTGATAAAACTACAGCAAAAAATAAATAAATAACTAAACAAAAGAAGGACACCATGAAGAAATCCTTGACTTTTCTCAGACGCTTCTGGCTGTTTGCTGGGATGTTGTCTCTGCTCTGAGAAAGTGAGCCAGCAGCAATTTGAGTAACCAAAGGCCCAATCGCCAAAGCCCCAATTACACCACAACAATCCGCAGTATCATTCCACCCCATGTTGAAAAAGCAATCTGGGATCGTTGTAAGGAAACTGTACACCAAATACTGCAACCTGACAAATGACCACAGGGAACTACCGACATAAAAACAAGAGCCACGTGCAAAAGAAGGACGATCAGTGCGGACAATGGCTCAGTGTAGAAATGTACAATTTTGCACTTTTTTCAAAAATGGAGAACAAATCAAGAAGCCGGCAGTTCTTCAAAACTTCCTCTATTTCTAATACAGTCAACAAAAATTCATTATCGATTTGTCTAGACCTTTTGTCATTGATGTCATTTTGCAGTAGTAAATTATATTTGATTTCTATTTCTATTTCTAAGATCTAAAATCTAATCTATGTGCCCTGACACTGTGCATGAGAGGTTTTTTTATGATGTAAAAAAATAGTATAATGCAAACATTTACACTTTGCAAAAGAGCTTGTTATAATTGCAAGTCTAAATGTCAATTTCAGCAATAAACTTCAAATACTTCATAGAGCGGGTAACATAACTATCAGTCAAATGGAGCACAAGTATATACCAGTCAAATCAACTGAGGTGCAGTGTGACTGCAGAATCCCACAACATCCACAAATGCATAATGTAGTTATAGTACAGTTAAAAGTGATAATATACAGTCAGCTGGTCAATTGCATCAAAGGGAACATTTTGAGTCCATTTTAAACTGAAGAGGATACAAATTCATTTCTTATTTAAGAAGAGAATAAAATAATCATAATAATCATAAGCAAACGTCTCCCGCAAAGTGTTTAACATGCAAATGTTCAACAAGCAGATCTTACACACATATTAAAAACTACGGCACATTTAAATACATTTCAGTGCAGATTCATATGTAGTTTGCAATACATATTCCTTAGTACCACAGTTTTTTTTCCAGCTCATTATGATTTATCTTGAATAAGCACTTGCCTGAACTAGATTCTTCCCTACACTATTAGCCAAGCACTTGAGCATTTAAAACTTTCATGGTCTGCATAGTTAATCTGATCATTAATCTTTCAGTTTCTAGAATAAAAGAGTCCCAGTGTTCATAAAAAAAAATCTTTCACCACTAGAGTGAGAGATTGTGTAATGATCTCTTTAAAAAAAAAAAAAAAAAACCGGTAGAATTGGCTCAGTCTGAGTGCAATAAACAGATCATACTGAGGAATATTTAAACATCAATGCCATCCTGAAAAACTGATCTTCTGGAAGCTGAACAGAGCATCAAGTGCACTGATGTCGACATGTTTTGGCTCTCTCTCGAGAGTGCTGCAACTTTCACAATCTGCATAAATACTGTCCTGTGACATGTTTTTGGATTCAGTTATGGCCGCGGGAAATCTTACAATCAAATAACAGTCTCGTTTTGGGTTCTGATAGCCCACGAACAGCTGCACTGTGTCATTAATGGTTCATGAATGTTTGTGTACACCAGGCAGAGAGTTTTACAACACTTGTAGTTTTGAGAGTAACTAAAATATCCACATATTAGGAAGATGTCAAATGACAAAAATGAACAAAAAAACATTATTCTATGTATGCTAGCACACAATTTTAACAAAGAAATTAAACTACTTTTTTCAAAACAATGATTACATTTTTAGGTTTCATCATTATTAAAACTATTTAAATTATTCTGACAAATGTTGCAATTATGTTTTGCTCTGTGACTGTGATCACAAAAATGACTATCCCAAATTGCATATTGCTACAACTTTGATATTAAGCCGAAAAGATCTAAAGATCATAAAATCACACCGAAACGGCAGACAAAATGGCGTTAAAAATAACAAACAAGCCAGCATATAACTTAAACCAGAGGTGTTTTGCATTTCATTGTATGTGACTCATCAGACTCAAAGCAAACCAACCCAGATGCATGTTAGAGTATGACAGAATAAAATGTGGTTCCTTCACTCTGAAACACACAGCATATGCAGACATGTTGAGTAAATTAAAACAGCCATTTGCACTTCACATCAGAAAGTGTTTTGATTTTTTTTTCTGCCCTACTTTACAGCATGCTAAAAAGCACCAAAGCAATTTGCCACTGGGATTTAAAGACATTTAGGCTCCCCCTTGTGGCCAATGCTGAAATAATGAGTCCAAGTGAACCAGCTATTATTACTTCAGAATCTTAAACAACAAACTGACTCAGCATCTGGTAACAGAGACTTTCTTCAAGGTTAATTAAGGTGAAATTAATTAGCTAGGACAAAGCAAGACCTTGACTGGGCCAAACATTTTTAAAATCAAAGTAAGAATGAAACCACTTTTAACAGATTTCAATAAATAAGAAAAACACTCCTGCTTCATTAGGAGTTATCTCTGCAAAAAATACAAAATAAAATAAAAAACATTTGAGAGCACTTTCTTGAAATTTGTAAAAATGCTCAAAGCATTTTGGCAGATGAATTTGTGATGTTCATGTGCTAAAATAAATTCTACAGTGTTAAACCACTGCTGACATGTTTTAAACAGCTCGAAAATAAATAAAACCCTCAAGTAAATAATTTTCCTTGAAACACAGATCAGAGGTGTGCTGAAATGAGAGTGATTTTATTTTTTTATTCCTGACATTTTCTAACGTCTTGTGGGAGGTTTTACATGTGCTAGATTGAATAAAACAGCACAGACGTGCTGACTAAAAAGAGCACATCAAATATTAACTTGAGGATAGTAAACAGAACTCTGGCGGTGGGTATCAAAGGCTTGTGTTCTTCCCTCTTCATGTTATGATAGTTGAGGCAGAACAGAGGTGGGGGCAGGAGGGATTTCTGTCTTAATTCCCTTGAGTGAGATAAGATTTTTCTAAAACAACTCCATTGAAGAGGGCAGGGAGAGCAAAGTGAGAGAAACGGAGAGAACGAGTCAGCTGTGGAGAGCATGAGGTGTTCTTACCATAGTGTGCTTGGAAGGCCTGGGGTTTGACTACCTGACTGCAGTGGCTGCACATGACCAGGTAGAAGTCATCCTGGGCAGGACATTGGCCAAAGATGGGCATGTCTGCAAAAACACACACAAAACAGAGATTTCAATAAATAAACTCTCATTTGCAGGTCAAAATGTTTTGTGCTCTTCTGACAGCATGATGAGATGATTATAACAACGCAGCGACTTTCAGCTTTTTGTGACTATAGAAGTCAATATTATTAATTAGCTCATTAGAAAAACTTTACAATGCAATGCAATGCAAAACGAATGATTCTATCTCTCAAAAATCTCTTAAGCCCAAAACACAAAGCACGATTTTAGCAATCCTATAAGATCACTGCATGTCACACTGTGCGACATGGAACTAATAAACTTGGCTACGACGTGTCTAGACTGTACGATGATGACACCTTTTGACTCGTATGATACGACACACGTTTCTATAGAAGAATAAAACGTCATCAGCATGCGCTTGTGGTAAACAAAGAGCATGATAAATCACACTTTAGCAGCTGCATTTTTTTATGTGTGCTGAAAAAAGTGGAAGCGGTGAAAGAGGAAGGAATAAGAGCTTTATGTTTTAGCGCCATGTCGCGTTGATTTCATGTCGCATTTTTATTAGTTGGTCAGTAAACATAGATCGTAACAGCAAACAAACTGTGGGATGATCACGCAGTATCGTAGGCTATCTTTGGTCGCAAGAGTGTGACAATGGCCGTTTTTGAACCTCTGCATGACACAGGATCACCGAGGAGCCACGATCACAGAAATCACCACAATCGTTTCAGGATGCCAATCTTTTGTCTGGGATTGCTGAAAATCGTGCAGTGTGTTTAGGGCGTTAAATGCTGATAAAGTCTTTAAAATCTGCATATTAGAAGAAATCAAACATCAATTTAATAATTCAAAAATAAAAATGTAAATAAAACAAACAGATGAGTCATTTTTCAATTCGAAAAATAAAGACATCTACAACTGTTTATTTATAAATACATTCAAATATAAAAACGTAAATAATTCACTTCTGAAAACTACAAATAAATAAACATCTAATACTGTTAATTATTTTTTTTAAAATGTCACTTAGTTAATAGCAATCTGAATATGATTCATGAAAATTACTGTAATGAAATTATATATACATATACATATTCTTGGAACATTCTATTTATTAAAGACTCCTGAAAGAAATGTTTCACGGTTTCAACATGAATATTAGTTAGCACAACATTGATAAGAAATATTTCTTGCGCATCAAATCAGCATACTAGAATGTTTTCTGAAAGATCATGTGACACTGAAGACTGGAGTAAAATTGCGCTTTGTCACTACAAGAATAATTCATATTTTAAAATATATTAAATAGAAAAGAGTTATTTTAAATTGTAATATTTCACAATATTACTATTTTTACTGTATTTTTGATCAAATAATTGCAGACTTGGTGAGCGTAAGAGACTTTAAAAAACATTTAGGTAAACTTTGAAATGGTAGTGTACATTTAACAACATTTTTAAATAAATGAAACCAAAACCATGCTGTACAAAACCATGCTGTATATTACGGAGCAAATTTATTCTGGTTGCATGTTCTTGGTCATTATGAACAGACAAATTACTTCTTGCTAGAATCATGTCACTCCTGATTAGGACACACAGCATAATCAAGTGTAAATCACACGTAAAATCTGACCTAACCAGTGAATGGAGACAATTAAATCTTCCTCATCTGCCATCAGATCATACACACACAAAATGCCTAAGCACACTTGCTTCCACAGTGCAAACCAGTGTCTGTCCGCTACTCTGTCTGTTCAGTTTATCAACAGCCCGGTTCAGGTGAGGCCACCCAAGCCATTCCAGGGATGTTCTGGGAAATGCGTCTGGGCGAGTTCATGTGCTGCATGGGGTCACCCGCAGCAGCACTACTCTGTTTTCATAAGAAAGGAAACAAATAAGTGATAAGGGATAGCCAGCCACCGCACCAGCAATTCAAAGGTTGCCTGGGGAGGGGGTCCTCCACCGAGCGAGGCGTGTGGGAGAGCCAGTGAGGAAAAGAGTAATTGAGTGGGAGAACAAGGAGAAGAAAGAAAGTGAGATTGCAGATGAAGAGTGGCAGTTGTAAAGTTGTGAAATATCTGCAAGGCCAAAAGTTTATAAACAAGCGAGCTGAGGAGAGCCGTATAGTAGGTGGCATTTGGCTTTCAAGATTCATACTTTCAGAAAGTGCCCTGAATTGACAGCGGTTTGTGGAAAGCAGTCTACCCAAACCACACAAATAACTGCACTGAAAATAGATGAAAGCAGTGGAAAAAAGATCTGCACATTAAAAAAAGAAAGCATGAAATCACTCTTAGTCTCTGCTATTTAGTGAGGCTTAATGCGGACCTTGCTACAAATGCAAACTACCTGTTCCAGACACTTTAAGAAAACATCTAAAACACTTGACCTGAGTTGAAGTTGGTAACACGCCAAAGACCATTCTCTAAAAAAACAAGAACTTGGAAAAACAACATTATTTGTTTAAAGTGATAGTTCACCCAAAAATGACAATTCTGCACGTAAAAGACTGACACTGAAGAGAAGAAATTGTTGAATGAAGTCGTTGTTATTTCTGTTTTCTTTGTGCACAAAAATTATTCTCGTAGCTTCATAAAATTAAGGTCGAACACTGATGTCACATGGACCATGTTAACAATGTACTTATACTCCCTTTCTGGGCCTTAAATGTGTCAGTTCCGTTGCTGTCTATGGAGTGTCAGAAAGCTCTCGGATTTCATCAAATATGTCTTAATTTGTGTTCCAAAGATGAATGAAGGTCTTACTGGTTTGGAATGACTTGAGGGTGAGTAATTAATAACAGAATTTAAATTTTTGTGTAAACTATCACTTTAACCCTAAAAAGGGCAAAACCATAAAAGAGACATCAGAAAATTAATTTATTGCTATTTTCTTATTGGGACTCAAATAATACAATTTCATGATTTTTTTCAAAACTTCACTCTTATTTTTTATTTTAATGTGTGTATCCCCCAGGATACGTTGCCCCTTTGGGGGTATAAATTCACTGAAAACAGAACACTTGTTTATCAATGCTTGCTACAACATGGTTGTAATTCCTGAACACTTTGGTATACAGACCTAAGCTTGGTCTCCTTTTAAAGAAGACACATAGCAGATTATTGCTGAAGTGAAAGCATAAAAAAAAAGTATAAAAAAATTTAAGTGTTTAAATTTACAGTAATTTTTTATAAAATTTTATAAAATATGTTGCACTCTAAAATTGCTGTAAAATCAAAGCCATATGTCTAAACAAGTTATGTTCCAAATTTGAAGCTGATAACAAAAATTGTGGTTCCTGTGAGATTTTGTTTGGGCACTATATCAAAAATAACCACTGGGTTACACCCAAACTCTATTGATTTATTTTTTTTTTTGATGCATTTTTCTGTCACAAATCAATCATTTTCTGTCCCAATATCACTTCAAAACAGTTACCAAATATGGAATCTTGACTGTCAGACCTTTCCAACGATATGTGTTTTGTCAAGATTACAAAAAGATTTGATTTTATAAAACACAAGCCATAAAATCGCAGTCTATACAGGCTATGTCTTTATATCTTGATTTATACCACTAAAAGGGCAATGTATCCCCTGAGATACAAACATTTAGAGACATTTAAGTCATAAAATTTCAATGTAAACCTAATAAGCTAATGCTAAACAACAGCTTTTTAAGGTCCCTCCAACAATGTAAATATGTGAACTAGATCAACTTCTATCGGAGGGTAAGTAGTTTCCCACTACTTGCAGCCATGCAGTTTTAAATGCTTCCTGTGAGCTAAAAAAAAAAGAATGTAAAAACTAAAGTCACCTCATCTAAATATTCACAACAAACACCCTTTCAGATGAAACCAAGAAATAAGACCTACACTTTCACTGCTTCTCAACTGTTTGTAGGATGTGTTCCCCCTTTTAGGGTTAAGGGCAAAAGAATCAAATAATCTGTGAGATTTAAAAATGGCAGCAAAGACACTGTAATGCCGTTTTTTTCAAACTTAAAAAAAGAGAAATCTAAATGTATTTAATTCAAATATAAAAATGCAAATAATCACTTTTCAAAGTAAGTAGACATCCAAAACGGTTTCGTTATTGTTTAAAATATAATTTCATTAATGAGCTCACAATGAAAAATGAACAAGAAAAGCAATGTGTAAATGGCGTTTAAATTTTATCAACATAGTTTTTTTTTTTATATTTAACAATATTTTTAATACATTTTATACATAAACATTTATGTATTTTATAGATCAAATCTGTTATTCACAATAAAACTTTTCGTGATCCTGGCTGATGTTACAAGATTAGTTATTTGCCATGCAGGAGATCTGTGAGATCATGCAGAAATTCTAGTGCATGTCCATCTTTTTGAAATATTAATTGAGGAAAATTCTACAAAATCAGTTATTTATCATTGCACTGAAAGTGAATTTTGATCTGAATCATGACCTTGCAGTTGACACGTTGAGCCTTGGTGCAGGAGATGCAGGTGTCCTTCTTTTCTGAAATATTAAAAAAAATCCTTCAAGATCAGATATTCACCATGGTGTTGAGAACATGTTTGTGTGAACCGTGGCCTAGAAGTTGACACATGGAGCCTTGATGCTCAAGCAGCAGATGTGGGTTTGATTCTAGCGTGTGTCCTTTTGAACTAAATGCTGCAAGATCATTTACAGTGGGGAAAATAATTATTTGATCCCCTGCTGATTTTGTACGTTTGCCCACTGACAAGGAAATGATCAGTACATAATTTTAATGGTGGGTTTATGAGAACAGTGAGAGACAACAAAAATTCCAGAAAAACATTTCAAAAAAAGTTATAAATTGATTTGCATTTTAATGAGTGAAATAAGTATTTGACCCTTTCGCAAAACATGACTTAATACTTGGTGGCAAAACCCTTGTTGGCAATCACAGAGGTCAGACGTTTCTTGTAGTTGGCCACCAGGTTTGAACACATCTCAGGAGGGATTTTGTCCCACTCCTCTTTGCATATCCTCTCCAAGTCATTAAGGTTTTGAGGCTGACGTTTGGCAACTCAAACCTTCAGCTCCCTCCACAGATTTTCTATGGGATTAAGGTCTGGAGACTGGCTAGGCCACTCCAGGATCTTAATGTGCTTCTTCTTGAGCCACTCCTTTGATGCCTTGGCCGTGTGTTTTGGGTCATTGTCATGCTGGAATACCCATCCACGACCCATTTTCAATGCCCTGGCTGGCTTCAATGCCCTGGCCCTGACGGTATATGGCCCCATCCATCGTCTCTTTGATGCGGTGCAGTTGTCCTGTCCCCTTAGCAGAAAAACACCCCCAAAGCATAATGTTTCCACCTACATGTTTGACGGTGGGGATGGTGTTCTTGGGGTCATAGGCTCCTCCAAACACGGCGAGTTGAGTTGATGCCAAAGAGCTCGATTTTGGTCTCATCTGACCACAACACTTTCACCCAGTTCTCCTCTGAATCATTCAGATGTTCATTGGCAAACTTCAGACGGGTCTGTACATGTGCTTTCTTGAGCAGGGGGACCTTGCGGGCGCTGCAGGATTTCAGTCCTTCACGGCGTAGTGTGTTACCAATTGTTTTCTTGGTGACTATGGTCCCAGCTGCCTTGAGATCATTGACAAGATCCTCCCGTGTAGTTCTGGGCTGATTCCTCACCGTTCTCATGATCACTGAAACTCCACGAGGTGAGATCTTGCATGGAGCCCCAGACCGAGGGAGATTGACAGTTATTTTATGTTTCTTCTATTTGTGAATAATTGCACCAACTGTTGTCACCTTCAATCTCTAAAAGGTCTACAATCTTGTCCCTGACATCCTTGGACAGCTCTTTGGTCTTGGCCATGGTGGAGAGTTTGGAATCTGATTGATTGATTGGTAGCACTCCCTTTAAGAGAGTGCTCCTAATCTCAGCTCGTTACCTGTATAAAAGACACCTGGGAGCCAGAAATCTTGCTGATTGATAGGGGATCAAATACTTATTTCACGCATTAAAATGCAAATAAATTTATAACTTCTTTGAAATGCGTTTTTCTGGATTTTTTTGTTGTTATTCTGTCTCTCACTGTTCAAATAAACCTACCAACAAAATAATAGACTGATCATTTCTTTGTCAGTGGGCAACCGTACAAAATCAGCAGGGGATCAATTAATATTTTTCCCCACTGTATTTATCAGGACACTGAAAATGGGCTTCAGTCTGAACCATGACCTAGCAGTTTGCATGCTTGAGTTGTGGAGCTCACACAAGAGATGCAGTTTCAATTCTGGCTTGTGTCCTTTTTTGAACTAATCATTAAAAAAAAAAAATACTATGAGATCTGTTATTCACCATGGTGCTGAGAATGTGTTTGGGATGGAACTGTGGCCTCGCAGCCTTGATGCACATGCAGGAAATGCACGTTTGATTCTGGCTTGCATCATAATCCCCTTTTCTCCATCTCTCGCCTCAAGTAACCCGTCTCCTATCTACTTTCACTGCGTTAGATATTGAAAGCAGATGCACTAACAATACATCTTCACATTAAAGAACTTGCAACACCGGTTATAATCACTTCATAAAAAACAAACTGAAGGCATAAATGAGCTGCAAGCGTTATATTCAGAAGTCTTTTGTCGGCTGATGTGGAGCTCAGAGAGGCACTAACTGTCCATTAGTCTGAGAGCTAGGAGGTTAATTAGTGTGAGTGATTAAGTGAGGGGACAGGAGCAGAGCTATGGCTGCCGTTCCACTGCAGTTCCTTCACGCAGAGACACAAGGACACTCCAAAAAACATCACTGCCTGAAAAGATGCCATCGAATCGTCAGCGTCACCTCCCTGTAATCACCGCCAATCAGGACAATAGTCTCTTTAGGAATTCACAAAAGATAACCATCAAGAAGTAGATAACCAAGGCTAGGGTTTGGAGCCACAGCTGTCCTGATGCAAAGTGAGCTGTTTGCAAACCTAAATCTTGTCATTTTATCGATTATAGATATACCAGTATATGGCAGACTGATATTTATCAGTTTCATTGAACGTGACTAAATGATTTAACATTAATTAAAAACAGCTTTTTTAATCTCTAAAACAGCACCTTTTGTGTAATTCCAACTGATCTGTGTTCATTTTCAAACAAAACAATTCAAAAGCAGAAGTGTCATCTGAAAAGGTCAAATAGGCTACATGATTATCACTTTATCAAATATCAGTCACTAGTGTTATACATATGTAAAACGATTTAAAAAATGTCCGTGGATGAAATATTAAATTATCAGTAATAATAATCAGTAAATATTAAATTATCAGTATTTTAAAGGTGAACCTTTAAAAGTTTGTAGTACGAGAGACTTTTTTTTCAGCTATTACTACAATCCTCAGTGTCACATGACCCTTCAGAAATCATTCTAATATGCTGATTTGGTGCTCAAGAAATATTTTGCATTAACAATATTAAAACAACCGAGTGGCTTAATATTTTCATGGAAATATTAATATTTTCAGGATTCTTTGATGCATAGAAAGTCGAAAAGAACTGCATTTATTTGAATTTTTTTTTTGTTTGTAAAAATTTAAGTCTTTTCTGTCACTTTTAATTAATTTAATGCAGTCATGCTGAAGTATTCATATCTTTAAAAACAAATAACTAAATAATAGAAATAATAGAATTCAGGCTGTGAGTTTAACTAATTAATTTTGTACAACTGATTATATTAAAAATGCTCAAATTACTTTGACATCTTACAACTGAATCTAAAATAACAGTAAGAAACGTGCAACAAGCAAACAAAGATGTCCATCTGATACACACATAGACCTGAATTTTCTTATGATTTACTAAAAAGTCTAGTTTCTAATATTTTATATATATTTCTGGGATTTTTCCTCAAATAATAATAAATAATAAAAATATTCACAACAACGCAGATGTTGATGCAAAGCCAAGTCATCTCAGTTGGCAAGCTGTATGCAGACATACAGTGGCATGCGGAAGTTTGGAAACCCCTTGCAGAATCTGTGAAAATGTGAGTAACTTTAACAAAATAAGAGAGATCATACAAAATGCATGTTATTTTTTATTTAGCAC
Source organism: Spinibarbus caldwelli (assembly GCA_039654775.1). Taxonomy (NCBI): domain Eukaryota; kingdom Metazoa; phylum Chordata; class Actinopteri; order Cypriniformes; family Cyprinidae; genus Spinibarbus; species Spinibarbus caldwelli. The sequence continues at coordinate 8,555,799 of CM077254.1, forward strand.
TGTCCTGAGTAAGATATTTTACATAAAAAATGTTTACATTTAGTCCACAAGACAAAAAAAAAATAGCTGAAATTATTAAAATAACCCCATGCAAAAGTTTGTGAACCGTTGGTTCTTACTGTCTGTGGTTACCTGGATGATTGACGACTGTTTTTTTTTTGGGTTTTGTGTTGGTTGTTCATGAGTCCCTTGTTTGTTCTGAGCAGTTAAACTGAGCACTGTTCTACAGAAAAATCCGCCAGGTCCTGCAGATTCTTCAGTTTTCCAGCATCTTTTGCATATTTGAACCCTTTCCAGCAGTGACTTTATGATTTTGAGATCCATCTTTTCACAATGAGGACAACTGAGGGACTCAAACACAACTATTAAAAAAAGGTTCAAACATTAACTGATGCTCCAGAAGGAGCCGGGGGGTGAAAACTTTTGAACAGGATGAAGATGTCCAAAATTGTCTTATTTTGTTGAAATATTTTTTTTTTCCCATTTAGTACTGCCCTTCGGAAGCAACAGAAGATACTTGCATGTTTCCCGGAAGACAAATTAAGTACAATTTACCCCCCCACCCCCCACACCCCCCGCCTCCGCAGGAAATGGAGGACTTTTCTGAAGAACAGTGCTCAGTTTAACTGCTCAGAACAAACAAGGGACTCATGAACAACCATCACAAAACAAAAAACAGTCATAGATCATCCAGGTAACCACACACAGCATTAAGAACCAACGGTTCACAAACTTTTGAATGGGGTTATTTTTTGTCTTGAATGGGGTTAGCTATTTTTTGTCTTGTGGACAAAATGTAAACATCTTTTATGTAAAATATCTTACTCAGGACAGTACTAAATAAAAAATAACATGCATTTTGCATTATCTCTCTTATTTTGTTAAAATTATTCACATTTTCACAGATTCTGCAAGGGCTTCCCAAACTTTCGTATGCCACTGTATTTCACACACATTCAAACTATACAAATGCAAACGGGTAGTACACATGTAAAGATAAGTGATTTATAGGACCTAAGGACCTATTTTCAGGAATAGCCTTAAAGGTTACATGCTATATTTTTAACAGCTTTGCTATATTTTTAACAGCATTTCTGTCAGGACCACTATCGTCAAATGATAGACACTTAGCATACAGTTTGGTTTGGCAGTATGGTTCTGTTCTGGGCAAAAACTCCCTGCCCATCCATGCAGCCTGTCATGAATGAGCAGAGAGAGCAGCAATAACCCCCAAGGGTTAACAGAACAGAACCAAGCAGATATCATTAATGTACTTAATTACATTTAGTGTAGCACATTACTCAAGATTAGGGAGTCTGATTCAACAGGAATGTCAGAAGCCAAGTCCTGACTGTGGCGAAAGGAGGAGTTGGGGATGGAGGAGGGTATTTTGCTTCCGAGCAAGCAAGCTGCTGAATAATACTGAATAGCGCTTATGTAGGGATGCCGTGATAGGTGTCGTATTCCTATTGGTAGATGTGATCAGCTGAGAGTCAGCTGATGCAAGCTTGACTCACGTGACCTGCCAGAACTAATGCTGACGCTAGATTTTTTACAGCTTTGAGGGATTCCTACAGAGACAAACATACATTTCCAAGAACATGAAGAGGACGGTGTCCTTTAAAAATTTCAAATCAGCTTTCCAGCATAACAACGAAATAAAATCTGAGCCTTAGCGCTCTTCCGGATATCAATCCCAACATTAGACAACGACATGCTTATGACAGCATATCAGAGATGCAGGCAGGATACACTCACTCCATCAGAGCCAGGTTGACTTGACATGAAAACAACAGATATTCTAGTGTCTTCTAATCATGCGTCTCAGGTCTGAGAGGAAATAGAGGACAGACAGAATGTGCTGAAAGAGAGAGAATGGAGATGCGGATGGAAGCTATGGATACGAAAATGAAGGAGAGAGAAAGAAAAAGGGATTGTGACAAAGCGAGAGAGACACAGAGATGGCGATAAGGTGAGAGGTAGAGACAGGAAGAGAGAGAGAGACCGTGAGCGGATAATTTGACCATCCCTTTCATTGTCATTGATAAACGATCTAGGTAGAGAAGCTCTTAGAAGCCCAGTGCACGAACACACTCGCAGGTTTAACTCCATGCCTGGTGTGTCTGCGTCTCCTCCCCGCTCGCTTTTCCCCGCCTGATGAAGAGCTGCAAGATCCTCACCACACATCTCTCCATTCAGTCACCTTTTACTGATCAACGTACAGCAATCGTGCAAGTGCAAAATAGACTGTTCCACTGTTTATATGTGTGTGTTTGTGGGAACACCAGCTTCTGGGGTTATGAAATCTCCGCTCCTGCTGGTTCAGGTGGTTTTTGGTTTGGTAATTACTCTTCAGTTGCTGACAAAAATGAGGACTGGTATTCTGCTAATGTTATACATCCTTTTTCCAAAACTGCCCCCCCACTGAAACAAAACTAACTTTTTTATTGTCCTTCTGAAATCCAACAATACTTAACAACATGCTACTGGTCAAATGTTAAAGAAATTTATACTTTTATTCAGCAAGGATACTTTATATTAATCAAAAGTGAAAGTAAAGACATTTATAATGTTGCAGAAGATTTTTATTTTTAATAAATACTGTTCTTTTGAACTTTGAAAACACATGAAACAATTCAGAATTTTTTTTTTTTTTTAATCACGGTTTCCAGAAAATTATTCAACAGCACAAATGCTTTTAACATTAATAATAATACGAAATGTTTCTTCTGCAGCAAACCCGCATATTAGAATGCTTTCTAATAAGGACCACCTGACGCTGAAGACTGGAGTAATGATGATGCAGAAAATTCAGCTTTGCCATCACAAAAATAAAATACATGAGAAATATTTCTACAGTTATATAGTTATTTTACATTGTAATTTTTCACAATATTACTGTTTTTGTTTTTAATTAAATGAAATATTGGTGAGCATAAATTGAAACTTCTTCAGAAAGGATCTTAGAAAAAAAAATCTTACTGACCCCAAAAGTGTATGTATATGAATTGACTAAATAATCAGAAATGTAATCTAAATAAAAGTTACATCTAAGCTTATAATGTTACGAAGACTCTCAAAACTATAAATAAGACTCAAAGGCAGTGACAAGTCACAAATGGGTAAAAAATAAGAGAGAAAGAATCCAATCACAGCCTCTGGCCTTCATCAACTTTAGACCACATGATCAAACACTTTCAATAAAGTAAGTTGGCTTTATATAATTCTCAGGGCAGTTTTGCAGTTTGTGAGAGACTGTCAAGAAATGAATTAGGCACGCTGGTTAGATTAGTGCATATAGACATCATCTATCTGCTACAAAATTATATTCACAGAGCATTTTCTCAGTGGAAAGTAAGAATTTTCTCTTAGCATTAGGCTGTAGAGCCTGAGTGATATTTCTTATTTCCAGCATGATCAACATGTGATTGCCTATTCTGGACCTTCAAGTCCAGAATCATTTTTATGGTACTTTAATAACAAATAATCAAGTACAACAAAAGGCAATTTGAAGTTGAAATTTCCCTGACCAGAGACACTCGATTTCATATACATACACAATTGGTAATTAGGAAATAATAGTCAAATAGTAATCAGATTATTTTGAAAAAGAAAAAGTGCAAATCAGTGACTGCATTTGGCTGGATACCTTTAGTTTGTTAAGTTAGTTTTAACAAGCTGTCTAAAACCGAATATTTAGACAAAATTAGAGTTAAACAAGGAAATTGTATGACTCATTTTACTTACAGGCTTGCATCTCAGTCTGCCGCCGGCAACACTAAACTAGTATTAATACAATATCTCTATTAATCATTCAGAGAAAACTGAAACGTAAAATTCACTTTTCAACCCTAATATTCCTCCATGTTTTCAATATAGTTTCAGCTTCAGCTGATAACCAAGTTTTAAAATGACAGTTCACCCAAAAACTTTCTATTATTTACTCACCCTCATGTTGTATCAAACCTGTCTGATTTACTTTCTTCTGTGGAACATAATAGAAGATATTTTGAGAAATGTCTCAGTGTTTTTATTTTTCCATCAATGGTCAAGTCAACGGTCATCAAAATGGTTTGGTTAACAACATCCTTCAAAAAATGTCAAATTTCCATCTTACAGAAAAAAGTATAGAGGTTTAGAACACCATGAGAGTGAATAAATGACAAAATTTTAATTTTTAAGTGAACTGTCCCTTTAATCATTACGAATATCAGTTCAATACATAGACACGAATGTTTTAAGGATATTTTCTTTTCTTTTTTTTCTCAAATCATCCTGCAGTCCAGGCTGGACATGCCGTTCCTGACTATACAATAACTTGCTCTTAAACTGAGGCATAAAAGCAATAACATCCATATCTACAGCACAACATATACTGCTTTTAATACATCCTCACACATAAATATTTCAAGCACAGACAATGCTGAAACTGAAACTAAAGTCTTAATAAAGATGTGTTTGAAGCGTTGGCTTTACTTTGACCTGAGAACAGATCTGCTTAAAATTAAATCTAAATTTAAATAGAAAACACTAATTAAAGCTCAACATAAAACCAGCAATGATTTCAGTCCGTACAGGCAAAAAGGTGTTGTTTTTCATCTTATGTAACCCTAAGGTTGACATATCTGACAGATTCCTGTGCGACGATTTTGGGTCTTCCCAGACCTTGCCAATTTACTCTAAATTGTGCAATGGAGCAGTGGTGCACATGATAGCTCTATTGTTTGTCAATGCAAATGCACTATTAGGAACGTGCTCTGACAGGTACAGTATTTCATGCTTCTTATACTAACAGAAAAAGAGCGAGAAAAAAGCCTGGTGATGACATGTTTATAAACTTAATGGCAACTAAGTATAAAGCTAAGATCTTCATAAGAACACCCATGACAGACACTGTAAAATGTCATCTGCTTTGTTGGGGTTACTAATATGCTAGTTACACATATTTAATTTACAAAAGGTGGATTAAAAAAATCTGATCGACAACTACCTTGACCATTAGACATAAATGATACAGCTGAGTTACTTTTATTCGTTACACTTTATTTTAAGGTGTCCTTGTTACAGTGTAATATTAATTAACTACATGTACTTACTATATGGGTACGGTTAGGATTAGGGCTTCGTCTAGGGTTACTTGCATGTAATTATGCATAATATATTGTTATTATAATAGTAAATACATGTAACGTATATAACAAGAACAACTTAAAGTGTTACCCTTATATTCATTTAAATCTAAGAGCTAACATCCAGTCAGTTGTTAATTATCGCAAATTAAAAACAGGGTGATTACTTCGACGTGAAGCTGCTAGTTAACAAATAATTAATAAATATACATGAAATATTGATCTGAGCTTAAATTATATGAGCTAAAAAAGGTCGCTGAGGTGTCCAGGAACACTAAAGAAAATCCTGACCTGTCCATGTTTATACTTCCCTACTTATTACAAGGATACTCACCAAATAAGCAAATACATGGACATTAAACACTGAATTTGTACTTGAATTATTTTAGTAGTGTACTTGTAGAGACATGAAACAGTTTCCCGGATGAGCGGTTATTGTGACAGCTCTGACGATTTGACGACCGAATACAACGACTGACCAATAAAAATCAAGTATTCCAGAAAGCCGTGAAATAAATATGTATAATTCTACATATAATTCAGATTTCATAATTCTGACATTTAAACACTTAGTGTATCATAAAATGTGTGACTACAATACACATGGGTGATGAGGACTTTGATGTGAAGCAGCTAGTTAACAAATAATTATTAAATATATATATGAAATATTGATCTGAGCTTAAATTATACGAGCTAAAAAGGTCGCTGAGGTGTCCAGGAACACTAAAGAAAATCCTGACCTGTCTTTGTTTATATTTCCCTACTTATTACAAGGATAAATGAGCAAAAATATGGGTATTACTTGTAGAGATACAGAACAGTTTCCCAGATGAGTGGTTATTAATACAGCAACGGCTCTGACAATTTGACGACCGAATGACCATTAAAAATCAAGTATTCCAAAGAGTTGTGTAGTAATTCTACATATGATTTAGATTTCATAATTCTAACATTTAAACAATTAGTGTATCATGACATGTGTGACTTATCCAAACATATTACGCATGTAGGTTTCTATTCAAATGTCATATATCTGTTTGCACGCATTTAAAAATGGATGTATTCTACTTCAGCTACTTTCTTTTCATTTCAATTCAAACTCACAAGTTCTAACATGCAACTCGGACCTGTATAGTAACTAATGTTCCTACAGAACAGCCTATGTAAGCACGCTCGTTTTAAACGCTTGTAACTATCGTAATAGCAGAGTTTTCATGGGTAGTACTGTCAAAAGTCAGCTGCACTTGTTTCACGGCGAGCCGGTGCGTGAAAAGTCTGCACACAGCACCAAAACAAAAACACACCTTTGACCAGAGAAAGCAACACTACTTACCGTCTCTGCAGAGTCTCATGGCTTCGCGATTTTTCCCGCACTCTTTCAAACTTTCTTCCAATTCTGTACCTGAGGAAGCGATTTGGATCGCGTTACATAAACAGTTACACTTGCTGGCTTGTTCTCGCGTTTCTTAATATTTCAAAACTGCACGCAATCGGGCAAAAGCTCGCGATCTGACGCGGCTGCCCGCTGAAAGGCAATGGCCGACGGCGGCCGATCAACTCACCGTCGCTCCCGTAGAGTTTCACAGCATCGACCCAGCTGCTCCAAGGCTGTCCCAGCATTATTTCAGGACTAGGCAGGGATCTGCGCTCCGCAACAGTCGCCATTGCTGTGGAGGCTTCTCCCCGCTGCTTCAGCTGCCTGGCCGCTCTGCGCTGCTGCTGCTGCTGCTGCTCCCCCCTGACGTCATCATCGGCCCTTTCCGACATTCTTTCCGCTACAATGTAACAACACAGCAGTGAGCGCTTAAGGTGGCCGAGCGGATTCCCTCAATGAATGACATTGAGCCGAACACCCGATTCATTCACTAGGGCGTCTTTGGTTCCCCCGATGCGTGCTGCACTAGGCGGCGCGTCTCGAAACGTACATTAAGAGCAGATTACAGAGATAAAAGTTTAAGCACGACCTCAAAACTTCCTTTCATTGAGGCGTATGTGCTTAATAGTGAGGAAATCTGGGCTTCGCCTGCGTGTGGGGAGAAATGTTTACCTTATTCTGCTGTCACACACATATTAAAAAACCTATATCTTAATAGGTTTCGATTGTCTTGGGAATTCCACATTCTCTTAATACTGACAAAAAAGAAAACCGGCCACTAGTTAATAAATACTTTTTCTGAGAAAAAAACATGATGCCTGCTCCTTTGAACGACTTTGTCTGACCTACAACAAATGCTAACCTGTTTAATCCCACTAGTAATATTTCTGACCAATATGTGACCCTGGAGCACAAAACCAGTTATAAGTAGCACGGGTATATTTGTAGCAATAACCAACAATACATTGTATGAAAATATTTTGTACATTTCCTACCGTAAATATATATCAAAACTTAATTTTTGATTAGTAATATGCATTACTAAGAACTTCATTTGGACAACTTTAAAGGCGATTTTCTCTATATTTAGATTTCTTTGCACCCTCAGATTCCAGATTTTCAAATAGTTGTGTTTCAGCCAAATATTGTCCTATCTTAACAAACCATACATCAGTGGAAAGGGAAAGCTTATATATTCAGCGATCAGATGATGTATAAATCTCAATTTCGAAAAATTGACCCTTATGACTGGTTTTGTGGTCCAGGGTCACATATGTGGTGGGGTTTATTTTTAGCTTGAAGGGTCTAAAATATATTGTCTATGTGTTTTATACAGAGTTATCAGCTATAAATCAAAATGCAGACTGTCTTAAATTGATGTGATCATTTTTGCATGACGGGTGTACAAAGTCACAAGACCAAAGCCATTTCATTTCAGTTTATCCCTCTGAAAGGAAGCACGTAAAACAATTCATATAGATACAACTACCATATATGAGACATATTTAAATATTTAGATTATATTTAAATGGTCTATTATTATTATTATTATTGCATGGTCTATTATTATTATTATTGCATAATCAAATGGATAATTCACTCAAAATCTGTAAGTCAATGGTTTGGTTACATTCTTCAAAATATCTTCTTTTGTATTCCACAGAAGAAAGAAATTTATACAGGTTTGGAACAACATGAGGGTGAGTAAATGATAATAAAACGTTCATTTTGGGGTGAACCATCCCTTTAAGATTACTTTTTCATTTAAAAGTTGGTAACACTAAATGTAAACATGACAGTGGTCACACTCATGACCAGTAAGAAAACCCAGAGTCCCATTCTGGCTGATTCACATTATAAATAGTTACATTAAAAAGCAAAGAAAAAGTCGAAAGAAATATGCTTTTATTCTTGGATCATCATTCCCTTTTGACAGTAAGTGCTTGATAGTAAAATAAAATATTAAATAATTATTGTTTGCAACTTTCTGATGGATCTTACTCAGCAAATTGATGAATAAATAGACTCTGTAGTATCCCTCTGGTTACATTTGTGACCCCTAATAAAACACATAAAGCACTTTCAGTAATTTTTTCAATGCATGCAGTTTGTTACGTCGGGCTATCCAAAGAGCAAAACAAATCTGTTCACTTAAAAAAATAAATAAATAAATAAAAATCAAGAATGAAAAAGGTTAAGACAATAGTGCATTTGGCAGGCTATTGTAATGACAGCCATGGATTAATCATTTGATGCACTGAGCATTGTTTTCTCACAGTGGGATTAAGCATATCTAGATCTGACAGATTTTCAACACAGTAATTTATCTAAAGAACAGTCTGACTCAGTTGCACAAACCTACATTGCTGCAATTCTTTACCAAACTTTGCAAATTTTCACAGACACCATCTAGTTGATAAAGTTAGAGGTATAGTTAAAGACTATGTTATTAAGTATAAAAAAAATGTCCACACTTTTGCGTGCTCTAAAATGAATGTACTCTGATCAGCCACATGTTATGAATCACATTTTGGAGCACAGGCAATGGCAAATAAATTCTAGGCCATACTTTCACCACTTGCAAGATTGTCTCATATACAATCAAATATGTCAGGGCCAATTCATCTAGAATAAGAAGAGGCAAATAGTTTTTAATCGGATGCAAAATAGCTTCAAGTCGAATTTGTGCTTTATGTACTCACCCTCAGGCAAGCCAAGATTTTTGTTTGCATATTGGAACAGATTAGAAGAAATTTAGCATCAGTTGCTCACCAATGGATCCTCTGCAGTGAATGGGTGCCACAAGACTAAGATTTCAAACAGCTGATAAAAACATCACAATAATCCACAAGTAATCCACATGACTCCAGTTCATCAATTAATGGCTTGTAAAGTGAAATGCATCGTGTTTGCAAGAAACAAATCCATCATTAAAGGGTTAGCTCACCCAAAAATTCATTACTCAGTGTAATCAGCACTGTTTACATTCAGCATGCACGCGCTTTCTACAATGCTGATTATGTTGATTACGTTCTGGGGTACTCTCCAAAATGGCAGAAGATGGTAACTCGGAGAGAAGAATTGTTGAATAAATGATGTTATAATTGTTTTGTTTGCGCACAAAAAGTATTCTTGTAGCTTCGCAAAATTACGGTTGAACCCCTGATGTCACATGAACTATTTTACCGATGTCCTTGCTACATTTCTGTGCCTTGATTGTGGCACTATCCTTGCTGTCTATGGAGGGTCAGAGAGCTCTCAGATTTCATTAAAAATATCTTAATTTGTATCTGAAGGTGAATGAAGGTCTTACAGGTTTGGAACCACATGAGGATGAGTAATTAATGACAGAATTTTCATTTTTGGGTGAACTAACCCTTTAAGACGTTTTTAACAAAATGTTGCTTCTAGCTAAAATATGAGTCATCTACCCATAATATTGTTTTCTCCAGTGAAATAGTTGTCAGCAGGAGAGAAATATGCACAGACCCAGCACTGTTTACAAGCAAAAACAGTTTAAAACAGTTCTAAATAAATAAGTTTCTTTTTTATTTGAGAGTTTTTCACTGGAGGAAGAATTATTATGTAATATGTACTGAAATTTTGCCCAGAAGCAACAGTTTAAAGTTAAAACATCTTAATTATGGATTTGATTCTTACAAACACGCTGCTTTTTTCTTTATAAGACATTAACTGATTGACTGAAGTTTCTTGTTCTGATGGCACCCATTCACTGCATAGGACAGCTAAATTACTCCAAATCTGTTCTGATAAAGGAACAAATTTGGATGGCCTGAGGGTGAGTACATTCAGTTTGTGGGTGAACTATTCCTTTTGAAAGCATAGTAATACCTGTGATGGATTAAAAAATGATGAGTTGCTAAAAAGGAATATGTTTAGAAATTGTGAAATTAATCAAATATGCCCTTAAGTTTAATCAAATAAAACCTAGAGTGACATAATCATTATTTCAATTTTCACATAATATTTTTTTCATACCTTGTCAGAAGTAAAAATTGGAACAAAACTGGTCAAGTCAGTAGATCCTCATCAGCTATGGTGATTCCTGACTGCCACCCAAGCTGGTGAGGGAATCTGCAGAAAGGAAACAGATGAAGGGGCAGATTAATGTTAGCAGCATTATTTTAATAGTCAGTGTATAATAATCACAGTTAGGGAATTAGCCGTGTTTTTTGACAGAGGTGCCTTTGTGACCTAAGGCCTGTGGCTTTCTTCTTTACAATTTTTACTAGCTCAAGATCTACTTGAGGAGGAGCCCTTCGCTACAGAGTAATCCAATCCAATAACGACTATCCCTGGCTAACCATCTGAGAGCCCTTCAGTTGACAGCATGATAATCCGTCTCAGGGATATAAAGCAACCAGTGAAAATGTTTTGACTTTCTAGCATATGCTCAGTGCAACATCAAATTCATAACCTATTGAATAACACGAAATAAGCAGAATTTGCACTCCATGACTTCATCCATTTATGTAAATCAAAAAATGTTTCTGGTACGTATTTTCAGAATAAGTCCAAATAAATTACAATTGACATGATGAGTAATTTCAAAACACAGAGGAAATAACAGATATACACAAACAGCATCATTCTGATGTTAATTGGATGAGTATCAGCTTGTTGTTTGTGTCAATGGAAAGTGATGAATGCATTATGCATCAAGTGTCTGTATGAGAGAAACAGAGTTTGATTTATGACTTATGATGAGATGTTGCAAAGATTTCCCCTTCGGGGCGTCTACCATTCTGCAGAACTATACAAGAATTGCAGTTTCCAGCACAAACACCCACTCTTGGTCAACACCTTACAGGGGGTGCATAGAGTTAAACTAAAAACAATTAATATTCCAAATTTAGCATGCACAGCTGAAACCATGAGTACAAAGCTTGTTTATTACAATAACTTTGAAGTACTGCACGAAACATGAGATTTTAATTTGAAGAAAGTCAAACTATTGTTGTTTTATATATAAAACGATCTTAAAATCATTCATTTTATTATATATGAAATCGCATGAAAACCAAACCATATTCGATTGAAAATGTTCAAAAGCTAACTTTTTGCCTAAAACAAACACTTTAAAACTAGGTGAAGACAATTAGGGAAAAACAAAAGCAGATTGGCCGATTCTGTAAACAAAATCTTCCTCTCCTCATTGATTCCCCTTTTGTATAAAGTTTCATTTTCAACTTTGAGAGCCATGAGACCTTTCCTAAAAATAATAATAATAAAAAATGTCACGTCCTTGAAGTTTTACAAGTGTTCAATGCTAATGTTTACTAATTCTAATTATTCTTACGGCTCCATTCATTTCTAGCCCTGTCCACTTGTTTGCATCCACTAGGTAACTTCAAATGAGTAAGTGCTCTTAGGAAAGTGAAAGCAATAATGGCAGGATCCACCAGTCATTAGAATGGCTCCCACAACAACTTTTCTCTAAGGACTAAACATAGCGTGTTTGTCATAGAGCGAAACGAACAAAGTAAACTTGAGTATTACGCCACCAAATTAAAATGTTACACACACAAGAGGGGGAGGGGGGCGACATCAGGGTTAGCTTCCTCGCTAACTGAGCAGCTGAAGCCAGCCATTGGTGGCACTGCTGTAGCATGCAACTGGCTAACTGGCAGAACAGACATTAGCAGCTGATCTCGATGTCATCATTGTTCTCTTACCAATGCCCTGGACTTCAGAGGTCCCGGTTGAGCTCCAGACAGAACAAAGGCGCAGGCTTTAGGGTGTATTGAAAATGAAGATCAGTTCAAAGAGCGAGTGCAGTGCTCAGTGACTGTGGAGGTCTTCACCAGGTGCTTCCATGTCTGTTTACCAGGCAGCATTCTGGGACAAGAACGTCACTGGCTGACTCCAGCAGCACGCATGCACAGAGCACGCCTGTCACTGGACAGACAGTATGGTGCTGTGTCAAAAACTACAGCGCTGCCTGACTAGAAAGCATTTCTGGTCTTGTCGTAACGCTCCTGTGCGTTTTGGTGAGTCGTTTGCGCTGTCGGGACGCTTTCGCAACAGCTTTTCGAGCGTCCCAGACGCGCCCTCGGTGCCCAAATAGGCAGTCTAGGTAGGCGGCTCAATGGGTTTTGAAACACAGCCTGCTACTGCACTTCGCTATAACATGGAGAAGTAAAAACACACTAATCAGAGCCACACGCAACTGACACATCGAAATGACTTGTATATGGCGATATAATAATGTGAAAACCCCCTCGCCGCTTAGGGATATTCTGTAGCGATTTATGAATCTTATGAGTCGGATCTCTTCAATGAATAAATTGAACAGGTTCACTAAACCGATTCGACTCGCAGTGCAACCGACACGCTGAACGAGTGAGCCAAGAACCGATAAGTAACTGAGCTGATATGGATATATTTTATCTAAGGACTAAACATTTTCGTTTTTTGGGCTGAAACAAGGCTACAACGAACTGAACATAAAATGTTGAATCGTTATTTTTGAAACTTCATCTTTAATGAACCGATTCGCGGTCCTAAGACCATTACTGTCAAAAACTACCAACTTTTGAGTCGGATCTTTCGAAGAATAAGTTAAACCGGCCCATAAAAACGCGCTGGAACCGACACTGAACCGTGAACAGCCTATTTCACATATCTGATGTTTCGGCGTAAAAGAACAGCTGAATTCCGTTTTTAAACGGTTCTTTAAAACGAACTGTTCTAATGAACCGATTCCCGGAAATGACTCGGACTTTCCACCACTGTCAAAAACTACTGAACTGCCTTCTGGAAATCACACGAATAGTTTAAACAATTCACCCACTACTTCTTAATGACTTGAATAATGGTTAAACAAAACCTTGCAATTTAGGAAATTGCCGTGATTCGTGTTGCGGGGTCGGCTCGTTTGCTTCGCAACAGAGGCGGGGTTCTGATGTGTGTCCGTGCGCGCATGTCAATAAAGTTTTTTCGAATAGCTCAGTGTGCCTTTTGGAGAATGGGTAGCATCACAGACGGTAATGATTTCTTTGTTTTGGTGTATATTTAGTGTTTGATCTTTATGTGGCAAATCAGTGTGGTGTATTACAACGGTGCCCGGTGTATGCATTTTTGTAACTAAAAGAACTCACTTAAAATTAGATCAATATGAGGAATTATAGCTAGTTAGCCATGTGATATGCTAAAACTGATGCACTAAAACACACAAAATGTTGTTTGTGTATCTTATTTCAGTTACTGCGAACATATGTAACTAAAATGAGTTTGGAAGGGGATTAGGAATATATGTAATTTTTTTTTTTTGTAAAATGATTTAAAAACATACGTACAGATATATATATATAGATAGATAGATGACTGTATGCAGGTTTATACATTATCTTACATATTTTATACAGTCTGCCAAACTTGTTTTGTGTGAATAGTTTTAGATTAATTTAAAAATTAGATTTTTTTTTTTTTTTTTTTTGAAGTTTGTATATATGACTTGGAAGATTTCTTTGATCCAGGACAGTCTGCAATGGAGTCATGTTTTGTGCCTTTGGCATGCTAGAAGATTCAAACTGTAACTATGAGCATGAGCTGTTTTATGTGGTTTATTTGTAGTAAGCTTCAACAGTGCTTCTTAAATGGTATCTGTGTCTGTATCCTTTCACAGATGAGGTTATTCGGAAGCGTCTTCTAATCGATGGAGATGGAGCTGGAGACGATAGGCGCATTAACGTGCTTATGAAGAGCTTTACCAAATGGTGCCATTCCAATTTCTCACCAGAGGAAGGGTAATTAAACTGATTATGATCTGTGATCTCTCTAATTTCTTATGATGTACCTTATTCTACTGAGTAGTTACCATAGCCTTATGTATAATGACTTGATTCTCTCTGTTGCTGCAGGTTCTCACAGTATCAGAGGATGTTGACATCTTTGGCACAATGTGAATTCTCCATGGGGAAAACCCTGCTTGTGTATGACATGAACCTAAAAGAAATGGAGAATTATGAAGCAATCTATGCAGATATTGGTAAGACCTCCAGTTGATAATGCCTGTGTGACTTTGTCAGGTATCATCATCATTTATTGAGTTACTTAGCAAAATATTCTTGTTTCTTTTCTTCAATATAGAGAAAAGTATAACTTCAGCCCATGAAAAAATTGCAGAGTGCAAAAAGGAAATCCAGAGAGCGAAAAGGATACGTAAAAACCGCCAAGGTTCAGTAAAGCTCCTTTGGAAAAAAGCTGACATTCTGTCCTTTTATTCTTTTCTATTTGGTTTTATCACTCATTTCTGCTGTTCTCTAATTTAATTCTTATTTATAGAGTATGATGCTTTGGCCAGAGTTATCAAGCAACATCCAGACAGACATGAGACCTTAAAGTAGGTTTGAAATTCATGTTTAGGTCAAATCACATCTGTATTAGCATGTAATTTATTTATTACTTGGTTCACTATGTATTAAATCTGTAGTCTGTATATCCTTCATATAAAATAACAAGCAGGACAGCCTATGGCAGGGGTGCATATAGACCCACCAGCTATTGAAGTGTTTTTGTGATCTTCTTTCTGCAGGCAGCTTGAGGCTTTAGACAAAGAGCTTCAGCAGCTTTCACACATCAAAGAGAACGTGGAGGACAAGGTAAGGGAATTAGGTATTTCTTCATGGTTTTGTAGAAATACACCATCATACGCTTAAATATTTACTCGGATCTTCTTTTTTTTTAACCATGTTCAGTTGGAACTTCGTAAGAAACAGTTCCACGTCCTTCTCACCACCATTCAGGAACTTCAGCAGACTTTGGAGAGTAAGTAGTTAAAATGAAAAAGGCTAGACGACCCAGATGTATACTAAATCTAAACTGCTTTGCTGTTACCAACAGTTAGTTTTATTTCCGATCAGGTTATAATCATCTTCCTGTTTTATGGTCTAAATTTGTGTTTGTTTATCTTTTTAGATGATGAGAAGATGGAAAATGATGATACTCAGGACAGCTCAATGGAAAATGGAGACTAGACTAACATTTTTCCAGTTTTTCTGGAGATGTACTTATTATCCTGTTAGTTTTTTTTTCTTCATGAACTTGTTCTCTAAATTCAGTCTCTTTTTTTTATGTTGGTGATGTACAGAATTAAAGTTATTTCTTTACAAACTGAATTGAAGTTGTTTTATTTTAGCATATGACCCCTTCTAGGTGAAGGTTTGAGCACAACACAAATACTGTATGCATGAATAAATATAAAATTTGAATAAATACTGTATGCGTAGTAATCATATATCATGCCATTTAATCCAGAGGCTTCATTAACAAAATTACTTTTACTGTGACTTAACGAGCATAGTTCAAAGAAAATGTTATGAACATCTCCAAAAGATTACCCTTTTACTGTGGTTTTGTTCACAGATAAGGTAAATGTTCAGAAAAAAATTAATTTGTATGAACACACAACATAAAAATGGTGAACTGTAGAATGTTCTGTTAATGCCATAAAACATTTATTACACTTATATTAAACATTTATTATACATTTATTACACTTTTTATTAATCTTTGTTAATGTTAATTAATAAAAATACAGTTCGTAGTTTGTTCATGTTAGATCACTGCATTAACTAATGTTAACAAACAACTTGTGATATTAATAATGCATTAGTAAATGCTGAAATTAACATTATCTAAGATTATTAAATGCTGTAGAAGTATTGTTCATTCTTAGTTCATGTTAACTAATGAACCTTATTGTAAAGTGTTACCAACTGTTTCATATTTGAATATATTTTAAAAAGTAATTTATTCCTGTGATCAAAGCTAAATTTTCAGCATCATTACTCCAGTCTTCAGTGTCACATGATGCTTCAGAAATAATTCTAATATGCCGATTTGCTGTTAAAGAAACATTTATTATTATTATCAATATTTAAAACAGTTGAGTGCATTTTTTCAGGATTCTTTGATGAATAGAAAGATCCAAAGATCAGCATTTATCTGAAATAAAAAGCTTTTGTAACAGTGTACACTATACCATTCAAAAGCTTGGAGTCAGTATACACTCTTAAAATAAAGGTGCTTCACCATAGAAGAACCTTTTTGTCTAAATGGTTCCATAAAGAACCTTTAACATCGGAAGAACCTTTCTGTTTCACAAAAGGTTCTTTGTGGCGAAAGAAGGATCTTCAGATTATAAAAAGGTAAGTATATATATATATATATATATATATATATTTTTTTTTTTTTTTTTGAGGGGGGGGGGGGGGGGGTAATTATAGAAATTAATACTTTTATTTAGCAAGGATGATTTAAATTGAGCAAGAGTCATGATAAAGACATTTATAATGATACAAAAGATTTCTGTTTCAGATAAATGTTGTTCTTCTGAACTTTATATTCATCAAAGAAACCTGAAAAAATTCTACTCCGCTGTTTTCAACATTATAATAGTAATAAATGTTTTTTGGCACCAAATCAGAATATTAGAATGATTTCTGAAGCATTCTAATGATGCTAAAAATTCAGCTATGGAATCACAGGAATAAATTACATTTTAAAATATATTCAAATAGAAAACAGTTATTTTAAATAGTAGAAATATTTCAAAACTGTACTGTTTTTGCTGTAGTTTGGATCAAATAAATGCAGGGTTGATGAGCAGAGACGGATGGCCAAGTATGATAACCCATACTCAGAATTAGTGCTCTGCATTTATCCCATCCTAAGTGCACACACACAGCAGTGAACACACACACACATACACACACACACCGTGAACACACACCCGGAGCAGTGGGCAGCCATTTTTGCTGCAGCGCCCAGGGAGCAGTTGGGGGTTCAGTGCCTTGATCAAGAGCACCTCAGTCATGGTATTGAGGGTGGAGAGAGAGCGCTGGTTATTCACACCCTTTGGGTTACAAGTCCAACTCTCTAACCATTAGGCCACGACTTCCCCACAAAGAAGAGACTTCTTTAAAACATTACAAATCTTACTGTTCAAAAACTTTTTACTGGTAGTGAACGCTCGAAGCGATGAATGATTAGGCTCCTCCCAAACCTATGTTTGGAACTATATTTATTTTAAAGAAATATAGCACAACCACACTTCTTAAGCAAAATAGGAGGAATTTTGTTCATGAGTAAAGCACATTAACCAGCAGATGTCACTGCTGCTACGATAAGGAATATGACTCACTAAAACTACATGCCTTTTAAGTCCTTAGAAGATCTATCTGTCTATCCAAAATGTTTAAGTAATACTTATTAAAATCTACTTTTATTATTAATAACAATTAAACACTCAGAACTGCAAAATCTCCCTCATAAGCGGAAGGTCAATGTTAGCAAATCTTGCAGGAGGACTCTGAAGTGCAGTGTCTGAGTGAGTTTGATGTTTTCAGACATGCAGTGAAGGAACAGTGTGGACACTAGGGCTGTTTTTATGCTATGCAAATGTACTCTACATCTCTGACAGCAGATCAGAACGGACGTATAGGCCAAGAGTGAAGTGAAGGAAGAGCTGCGTGCCTGCGTCGCTGTTGTCATTCACAGAGCTCACACTCAAGACAGAAGGGTAGCGTGGAGTCAATTTATCAACCAGAAGTAATTCAATTATAAAAGCATACTGCATTTTTTAACCTGAAGGTCAAGTTTAGCTGTTAGAAATTAATTTAGGCCTAACATCTAATTATATTATATTATATAACTATGTACTGTGCTTTAGGCATGCATTTTGTATTTTAAAGGTTTCGAATAGCATGTTAGTAGAAAGATCATCCATCCTTTCTGGCCTTTGCATCTTCATTCATGCTCAGAAGACAGTCTGGGGTTGTTTTAGCATAGTGGTGCACACTGAAAGACAACACATGCACTAAGGTCATTTGTGTTGTGCCCTCAATTCAGATTCTCTGACACAATGTAAAACTAATGTGACTACAACTGCACTAGAGGAATAAGAGAATACTTACAAAATTCAAAACCATTTGAATCAGAGCTAATGCATTTTGGAGTCTAAGCAAAACTGTAGTATTTTAAACTAGTTTATTTACTACAAAAGTAAATAAAGTCACATTTGGCATATTAACACTTCTGTAATACAACATCATCACAATGGCTTTTACCCTTCCAAATCACCAATACTGGGTGCATCTAAGAAAAAAAAAAATTGGCAAGATAAATGGGTTTTAAAACTAGTTTGGGATGCATTCAAATGTATTTAATGCAAAATCGCAATATATATATATATAATTTTTTTTTTTTTTTTTTTTTTTTGTGAGAAGCATAACAAATACTACAATATTGTCTCATCTGCAATATCTCTCTTATCTCTCACATCTCTATTATCTGGTTTATTCAACACAGGGAAAGGCTTCCCCTGTGCATGATATCTGATTATTTCCACTGACTAATTACAGCTGAGCTGTGCACCTCTGAATGCACACAGCGAGATGTGAAGGACAGTAGAGTATTATGCATTCTGCCACATCCTATCAATAATCTAGTGGAGTCCCAGCAGTCAGCTGCAGTGCTTCTAATTGGGTTCCTGATTTAAAACGTCTACGGCAGCCAAATTCCGCTTGCCATAAGGAAATGGAGATCAGCTCTCAGGAAGACTCGGAAGACACATGGGAGCCAGATAACTCAGACTCAGATTGGATAGATAAACAGGGAGAGTTTTGTCTCTTCGAGTAAACAAAACTCTCCCAGCATACTCTCATTGTCATGAGGGATGCCTTTGCTTGACGTTGTTTGGCCGAGGGCTTCAATAATAATGGACCAGTCAGAAATAGTATGGAAACACGGATATTTTTCCCCATTTTACTTTGTGTCAGTGTCATTCTTGGTCAATGGAGACCATTATTTCCTCTTGAGGGGCATACAGGCACACAAAAAGCCATGTTTGCACTAACATCTATACTTACAGATGAAAACAGAATTCTGTTATTTACTGTAAATTACAAACAACTGCATCACCTACAGTACTCTGCTGTAGGTGATCACCATTAGGATGTTATTGTGGATAATTCATCAGTGAATTAAAAAAAAAGTTTTTTGTAAACCTTGGTGTAAATGTAATAACTTTCTGAAATGACTTAACTGTATTGATAATATCATTTAAGCCATGCAGGCTGTTGGATGTGTTAAAGGAATCGTTCACCCCAAAATGAAAATTTGCTGAAAATGTACTAGCTCTCAGGCCATTGAAGATGTAGATGAATTTGTTTCTTCATCAGAACAGATATGGAGAAATTTAGCATTACATCACTTGCTCACCAATCATTTACTCTGCAGTGAATGGGTGGTGTCAGAATGAGAGTCCAAACAGCTGATAAAAACATCACAATAATCTACACAAAACCAATCCATCAACTGATGTCTTGTGAAGTGGAAAGCTGCATGTTTGTAAGAAACATGTGACCATCGCTTCTGGACAAAATAATCCATCTATAATTCATCATAAAACGGCAAGTTCACCCAAAAATTAAATTTCTGTCATAATGTACATCAAGCTGAACATAAAAGAAGATATTTTGAAGGAAATTGATAACCAAACAGTTGATGGACCTGACTACCATATTACAGGGAAAAAATGCTATTGATGTCAAATCTTTGGTTACAAACAATCTTCAAAATATCTCCTTTTGTGTTCAGCAAAATAAAGAAATTTATACAGGTTTGGGTCAATCAGAAAAGTTAAACATAGATCATTTTTCCTCAATTTACAATGTGTCAGTGTCATTACCGGTCAAAGGTGACCATTATTTCCTCTTGAGGAACATACAGGCAAACAAAAAGTCATGTTTGCCACTAGACTACTAACACAGTGTGAAAATCTGCATTTGCATCCTGAGATAAACTACATACTCTGAAAGAAATGTGTTGAATCTGCACTACGTTTTTTGCAGTCACAGTTTTTAAAGCATTTTAAATGCCCAGAGGTCACAAAACTAATCTATCTTGTGCCTGTTTCTCCAGACACTCTCTTCTTTCACTCTCTACTTTTCTAGCAATAAATGTGATTCCAGGTAGTCCTATTCTTCCTTTCTGAAAGACAAAGCTCGTCTCCCTGAGAACGACTATAACATGCCGTGACACATCTTTCCATCGCTATGGTAACGGCACTGAGGTGTACATGAAAAGAAACCACTCTATGTTGTAACATAGGGACATTAGATCAGGACTAGGTCAGAATGACCCGCTATTGGTGATCCATTCACCCACTAAGGCAGTCCAATGAACAATGACACTCACATTTCACTACGTGAAGTACCTGAGCTTTGGCAGTTGTATCTCTGTATAAGTTGCATTTCTGAGCTTGAAATGTTGCAGCCTGCAAGTAAACTTCCCAATTTGCTTTTTTACTAGTTGATATCAGGGTCACTGACATATAACAGTGTCCACTAGATGTGTGTGTGTGTGTGTGTAGTATTATTATTTTATTTTATTTTTATTTTATTTTATTTTTTTTCAGAAGACTGTATTGTCACAAGTTGTCAAATTTTCAATATTCTCAGCATAGGTTTAGTTTTAAATGTCAATGTCTGTATAGATACAAGATAAGAACTGTCATCACAAATCTTATATAAGCAAGGTCAATGAGAAATAAGATATTGTAAGAGACTTGTATACTGCACTGCCTGAGCAATTGTCTGCTCCTGATAAATTTAGATCTGATTACTGGCTTTGTCTATTAACTTAATGACAGTCAGACAGTCATCAAATTCCTATGAATTACTCCATATTATTGAAACAGCTGATTCATTGTTGTGGACTGAGGATTCATCAATATGATGACGGTTCCTAGAACAGAAAACACTGCATTACGTTCAGTCTAGAGGAATGTACAATATCTTTATTGGCTTTGCACATTAAATGCATTAAAGCATTCACACCCACTGATCAAAAATGCAAATATCAAGAGAGAAACTCATTCACATTGAAGTGCAACAGCAACCAGAACAAGAACGTTAACATGTACTACAATATTTTTTTTTATTTTGTCTTGCTTTATAGTCTTTGTGGTTAACAAAGCCTCATGCATTTAAAAGGAACAGATAAGGAAAAAGAAAATACACAAGAAAGTAAGAAAATTAAGTATTGATTGTGTTTCAATCACCTTATGATCATAATAAAGGTCACAGAATAGACAATATGGCCCTGTTAGTTAGGAGAGAAATGATATACAAACTTGATCCTTATACTGTTGGAGATTACATTCTGTCGAGATCGCTTCCTGTTCCTGCCTGCCGTGCTGCTGTTTGTAGCTCTGTGTAGCTTTATTTATCTGAAGAAATCTCTGTCTTACTCTATCTGTTGTTTAAATCTAATCTTATTATTAATTATCTAATCTAAGATAATTAAATTATCTAAAGTATAATTTAATTCTCACCATATTTCTGATTTAAGACTAATTTGACATCATTCGCCTTTAATCTCTCAATCTAAACCGCAAGCGCTGCGCGCAGCAGCGCGTTAGCATTCCGTTAGCCTATTAGCTTGTCAATCGCATCTACATTCACGTTTTCTACCGCTTCTTCTCTCTCTCTCGCTCTGTTTCTTTTCTCTCTTGCTCCTTTTTTACGAGTCCATCAAACTACTGTTGAGAGTCGGAATTACTCTACAATCACGGTGAGTAATGGCTTCTCCTTGTATCGTCACCTGCACCGCCTGCCACATGTACAGTTTATCTGTCTCTGTCAGCAGCGAGGGATTCACATGTGATAAATGCAGGGAAATAGTTAGGCTGAGAGAGAAGATTTCAGAATTAGAGACACGCATCCAAACTTTAGTTGAGGACAATAAGAATGTGAGGGCTGTAGATACTGCTTTGAATGTGACAAGCTCAGGGACTCCTGTACATTGTTCAGTTCCGGTTTCAGCGCCTCTGCAACTGGGTGACTGTGAGGCGGCATAGTCGCGGGTCAAAACACTGTTCTTCCGTTCCGATCAAAACATCAAACTGGTTCTCCCCACTCAGTGACGCACCCACTGAGAAACCTGATGAAAGTGCTCTAGTTATTGGCGATTATATTGTACGGAACGTGAAAATAGAGACACCAGCCACCATAGTCCAATGTTTACCGGAAGCCAGAGCGGCTGACATCTTGGCAAATTTAAAAGTGCTGGCTAATTCTAGATGTAAATTCAGTAAGATTGTTTTCCACGTCGGCGCTAATGATCTTCGACTTTGCCAGTCGGAGACCACTAAAAATAATGTTAAAGAGGTGTGTGTCTGCTTACCGGGGTGATGAAATTCATAGCAGACTGTCGTCACTCAATGGTTGGATGGGTAAGTGGTGCCCGCAGAATAACATAGGTTTCATAGACAATTGGAAGAGTTTTTGGGGCAGACCTGACCTGTTGAAAAGAGATGGTCTTCATCCCTCCTGGGGTGGTGCCGCTCTTCTCTCTAGAAATATGGCTCATAGTCTTAGAGTTCGTACTTGACTAACTGGGGCCAAGGTCAGGAAGCAGACAGACTGGCTAAACCGACTGTCTGCTAGCCGCCTCACGTCACAGAATTTAGTTAATTCTCATCACTTAGAGACTCTTTCACCTAGATATCACAATATAGAGACTGTGTCTGTTCCCCGAACTAGAAAATACAAAAAACGTCCAAACCAAAGTAAGAGTAACAATTTAATTAATGTTCAACAAATAAAAAACAGATTAAATACAGATAAAGAAATAATAAAGCTTGGCTTATTGAATATTAGATCCCTTTCTACAAAAGCACTTTTTGTAAATGATATGATCACTGACCATAAACTAGATGTGCTTTGTTTGACAGAAACCTTGCTAAAACCAGATGATTACATTACTTTAAACGAGTCTACCCACCAAGATTACTGTTACAAACATGAGCCGCGTACAAAAGGCAAAGGGGGAGGTGTTGCTACAATTTATAGCAATATTTTCAGTATTTCTCTGAGGTCGGGTTTCAAGTATAATTCGTTTGAAGTAATGGTGCTTCATATAATGTTATCCAAAGAAACAAGTGTTAATGATAAATCCCCTGTGATGTTTGTACTGGCTACTGTATACAGGCCACCAGGGCACCATACAGACTTTATTAAAGAATTTGCTTATTTTCTATCTGAGTTAGTGCTGGCTGCAGATAAAGTCCTAATTGTTGGTGATTTTAATATCCATGTTTGTTGATAATGAAAAAGATTAGTTGGGATCAGCATTTATAGACATTCTAAACTCTATTGGTGTTAAACAACATGTGTCAGGACCTACTCATTGTTGAAATCATACTCTAGATTTAATACTGTTGCATGAAATTGATGTCAGTGGCGTTGAAATTTTGCAGCAGAGCGATGACATCTCAGATCATTATCTAGTTTTGTGTATATTCCATATAGCTAAAGCTGTAAAGCCAACTCCTTGTTACAAATATGGTAGAACCATCACATCGACCACAAAAGACTGCTTTATAAATAATCTTCCTGACTTATCTCAGTTCCTCAGCATATCCAATAGCTCAGAACAACTTGATGATGTAACAGAAACTATGGACTCTCTCTTTTCTAGCACTTTAGATACGGTTGCTCCTTTACGCTTAAGGAAGATTAAGGAAAAGAGTCCAACACCGTGGTATAATGAGCACACTTGGGCTCTAAAGAGAGCAGCCCGGAAAATGGAGCGCAGCTGGAGAAAAACAAAATTAGAGGTATTTCGTATTGCTCGGCGGGAAAATACTCTCTATTACAGGAAAGCCTTAAAAACTGCTAGATATGCTTACTTTACGTCTCTTTTAGAAGAAAACAAATACAACCCCAAGTATTTATTCAATACAGTGGCTAAATTAACAAAAAATATCACATCAGCAGGTGCAGACATTACCCAGCAGCACAGTAGTAATGACCTTATGAACTACTTTACTTCCAAGATCTAAACTATTAGAGATAAAATTGTAACCATGCAGCTGTCACCCTCAGTATCACATCAGATAGTATGCTATAGATCCCCTGATGAACAATTCCACTCATTCTCTTCTATTGGAAATGAAGAATTGTATAAACTTGTTAAATCATCTAAACCAACAACCTGTATGTTAGACCCTGTTCCATCTAAGCTCCTAAAAGAGGTGCTTCCAGAAGTAATAGATCCTCTTCTGAATATTATTAACTCATCATTGTCATTAGGATATGTCCCAAAAACCTTCAAACTGGCTGTTATTAAGCCTCTCTATAAAAAACATAACTTGACCCCAAAGAATTAATTAATTACAGACCGATCTCGAATCTCCCTTTTATGTCAAAGATATTAGAAAAGGTAGTATCCTCACAACTATGTTCCTTCTTAGAGAAAAATGCTATATGTGAGGATTTCCAGTCAGGTTTTAGACCATATCATAGTACTGAGACTGCTCTCAGTAGAGTTACAAACGACCTGCTCTTATCATCTGATCGTGGTTGTATCTCTCTATTAGTGCTACTGGATCTTAGCACCGCGTTTGACACTGTCGACCCCAACATTCTTTTAAATAGACTAGAAAATTATGTTGGCATTAGAGGAAGTGCACTGGCATGGTTCAAATCGTACTTATCTGACCGCCATCAATTCGTGGCAGTAAATGAAGAGGTATCATACCAATCACAAGTGCAGTATGGAGTACCTCAAGGCTCAGTACTAGGCCCCTTACTTTTCACGCTTTACATGTTACCCTTGGGAGATATCATTAGGAAACCTGGTGTTAGCTTTCACTGTTATGCTGATGATACTCAGCTCTATATTTCTTCGCGACCCGATGAAACATATCAATTTGCAAAACTAACGGAATGTATAGTTGATATCAAAAACTGGATGACTAGAAATTTCTTACTGCTAAATTCTGAAAAAACAGAGGTGTTAATTATTGGACCAAAAACTTTTGCATGTAACAACCTAGATCACTGTCTAATACTTGATGGCTGCTCTGTAAATTCTTCATCATCAGTTAGGAACCTAGGCGTACTTTTTGATAGCAAGCTTTCCTTCGAAAAACATGTTTCTAGCATTTGTAAAACTGCATTTTTTCATCTTAAAAATATCTCTAAATTACGACCTACGCTCTCAATATCAAATGCAGAAACATTAATTCATGCGTTCATGACCTCGAGGCTAGATTATTGTAATGCTTTATTGGGTGGCTGCTCTGCACATTTAATAAACAAACTCCAGCTGGTCCAAAATGCAGCATCTAGAGTTCTTACTAGAACCAGGAAGTATGACCACATTAGCCCGGTTCTGTCAACACTGCACTGGCTCCCTATTAAACATCGTATACATTTTAAGATCTTGCTAATTACCTATATGGCCCTGAATGGTTTGGCACCTCAGTATTTGAGTGAGCTGTTATCACATTATAGTCCTTCACGTCCACTGCGATCTCAAAACTCTGGCCAATTGATAATACCTAGAATATCAAAATCAACTGTGGGCGGGAGATCGTTTTCCTATTTAGCGCCCAAACTCTGGAACAAACTACCTAACACTGTTCGGGAAGCAGACACACTCTGTCAGTTTAAATCTAGATTAAAGACCCATCTCTTTATCCTGGCTTACACATAATACACTATTGCATTTCTACAATTCAAATCCGTTAAAGGATTGTTAGGCTGCATTAATTAGGTCAACCGGAACTGGGAACACTTCTCAAAACACCCATTCTAACGATGTACTTGTTACATCGTTAGAAGAATGGCATCTACGCTAATATTAGTCTGTTTCTTTCTTATTCCGAGGTCACCGTAGCCACCCAGATCCAGACTGTATCCAGATCAGATGGTCACTGCTGCCACCCGGATCCAGTCCGTATCCAGATCAGATGGTGGATCAGCACCTAGAGATGACCTCTACAGCCCTGAATGTCAGCGGAGACCAGGACAACTAGATGAGCCCCAGAGACTGATCCCCAGTGAAGACCCTGTCTCCTAGACGGCCATCGGGACAAGACCACAGGAACCAGATAAGTCCTTTGCACAATCTGACTCTGCTGCAGCCTAGATTTAAACTGCTGATTTTGTCTGGCCAGAGGAGAATGACACTATTTCGACACACTATTTCCCCGTCTAAATATTGTAAAGCTGATATAAAGCCACCCAGCTTTATATCAAGCTGATGTAAAGCTGCTTTGACACAATTTGCATTGTTAAAAGCGCTATACAAATAATAGTGACTTGACTTGACTTGACTTGACTTGACTTGGAACTGAAACTGAAAAAGGTTAATATGGCACAACTTCATGCAGTTCATCAATACAGTGCAAACATTAAAGAGTCATATAAATGTGGAAACACAGTAGTGCATACACCAAACCAACAAGCACTGGCATGACATTATTCTGGAGATAAGAATTCCAGAAACCCGACAAACAGTAATCTAACATCTATACTGACAAATGAATCTCTGTTATATACTGTAAATTACAAATACCTGCATCACCTACTCTAGGTGATCACCATTACGACAGGTACACTTAAAGGAGCAGTTCACCCAAAAGTGAAAAATTTCAGAAAATTTACTCACACTCAGGCAATCCAAGATGTAGATGAGTTTGTTCCTTGATCAGAAAAGTTGTGAAGAAATTTTGCATTACATCACTTGCTCACCAATGGATCCTCTGCAGTGAATGGGTGCCGTCAGAATGAGATTCCAAACAGCTCATAACAACATCACGATAATTTACAAGTTATCCACAGGACTCCAGTCCATTAATTAACATCGTGGTAAGTGAAAAGCAGAGTGTAAAGCCATCATTAAGCTGTTTTAACTTTACACCGTCGCTTCTGGTCAAAATAGCAGTCCCTAATCCATAATAACACTTTCTCCAGTGAAAAAGTCCATCACCTATTATCCTCCCACATCAAAATCCACCAACGTATTTGTTTCATTTTGTTTTCACTTGTAAACAATGCTTAATCTGTGCATTCTTCTCCTGATTCAGAATAGACGACTTTAGACGAATAGACGACGCTAGAAAAAGCAGTATGGTGGACAGACGTTCACAAGACGTTAATTGATGGACTGGAGTTGTGTGGATTACTTTTGGATTACTGTGATGTTTTTATCTGCTGTTTGAACTCTCATTGTGATGGCACCCATTCACTACTAAATAATGCTAAGTTTCCCAAAAATCTGTTCCAGTAACAAAACAAACTCATCTACATCTTGGATGGCCTGAGGATAAGTAAATTTTCGGGTAAACTTTGGGTAACGTTTTTGGGTAAACTGTTTCTTTAGAAGTCAACATGAAATCAACATGAAATCTTTCTTGATGCACATTCATGCTCTTACTGTGGATGATTCATCTGTGAATGTTACTTAAAAGAACAGATTGAAAAAAGTTTCTCTTTGTAACCTTTAATGAAAAGGTTAAAATTTGTTCTGCCTCTGAAACGACTTTCCTGTAGCGATGAATAGTGGATGGTGTTAACCAATGACTGAATAGCTATTGTTTTAGCAACTTCATATTCATTATGGCTCCAAATATGTCACATTATGGAAGTGAAATAGGTTGAAAAATCAATTCATGTTGACTTTATGGCCACCTACACACTTGAAAAAGCTCTGATGGAGCATTTGACAAATTGGAATCATTTTAAAGTTGTGGAGTCGGTTCAGTTTCAAATGAAGCAGAAATACTATTTAGATTACAAATGGACTGTCTCTAAAAACTTTTGGTCGTAGTGACATAATATCACTTTTGTAAACTCTTCATTTTTCCTCGTACTTCAGATGCACCATCTCCATTAAAATCAATGGATTTGCAGAGTTCCCTGCAAGAACTATTGCTCTGAGTTTCACATTTGGATGCACTGACCTTTGTTCAGTAAACAGTGATATTTCAATAACATTTACGGACAGGTAAAATCAAAAACCATACAATACATCTGAGGATCCCTGTCATTTATTTTAAAAACGTATTAGTATTCTAAAAAAAGTCTTTATTTATTTATATAATCAGAAATGAAGAATGTATTTTAATCTATCTGTTAAACGAATCTTTTCCTTCATCTCGTGCTCAGTACTGAACTTTGCCCTTAGAAATGAGTCCCCTGTGTTAGGGGATTACAAAGAGGCAGAGGGCGTTACTGATTGGTGTAGGAGATGGGCCCACCATAATTTCCCACCTGGCTGTACTCTGACTGGGCGAAGTCCCCCGTTCCAGTAAAAGCACCTCCTGACTGATCAAAGCTTCCCTGGTTGTAGACCTGCTGGTTGAAGGCTGTGGTTTGTTTTTCTGAGGACGAGGCAGGGTACCTTGCCGCACCTCCCTTGTGCCATCCTGTCTCTTTAAACACAAACCAGATGTTTCCAGCCCACAGCACGAAGTTCAAATAGCCAAATACCTGTGGAAAAAAATGCCTTGATGAATACAAGAAATCAAAGAACTTCAGCAGTTCTACAAAATATTAAAATGTTATTAAAATGTATTAATTTATTAAATGTTTTAAAAATTTGATTTTAAATATTGCACATTATAATACATTTTAAAATATTTGTATAAATACATTTAATATTTAAAGTATTTTAAAGCTGATTTGGTGCTCAAAAAAATATTTCTTATAATAATGTTAAAATCAGTCATGACATATATAAAATATTTTAACACATACAGTATAGATAGACTTTTTTTGTGCCTATTAATGGATAGTTCATCCAAAAATGAAAATTACCCCATTTTTTACTCACCCTCAAGCCATCCTAGGTGTATATGACTTTCTTCTTTCAGATGGATACAATCAGAGTTATATTAAAACATGTCCTGGCTCTTCCAAGCTTTAGGACAGTGAATGGGGGTAGAGATTTTAAAGCTCAAAAAGTGCATCCATCCACCATAAAAAGTGCTCCACACGGCTCCGGGTGTTAATAAAGGCCTTCTGCAGTGAATCGATGCATTTGTGTAAGAAAAATATCTACATTTAAAAATTTATAAACCATAATCACTAGTCTCCGATAACTATCGAATGCGTGTTCACAAGAGAGTGGCGCTCCAGCGGATGACGTAGGATGTAGTATTCACTTCAGAAGGGCTTTATTAACCCCCTGGAGCCGTGTGGAGCACTTTTTATGATGGATGGATGGATGGATGGATGGATGGATGAACTTTTTTGGGCTTTAAAATCTCGACCCCGTTCACTGCCATTATAAAGCTTGGATGAGCCAGGACATTTTTTAATGTAACGCCGACTGTATTCGTCATAAAGAAGAAAGTCATGTACACCTAGGAGGATGACTTGAGGGTGAGTAAATCATGGGGTAATTTTCCTTTTTTGGGTGAACTTTCCCTTTAAGGGTTGTAAATGAAAGATTAGACACCCAAATACAAGGAATATATGTGGATAGAGTGGTGTAATCTGAGAAACTTATGCCGTACCACAGATGTGTTCAGGCCAGACCACCTGGGTCCGTACACTGAGCTGCACTTGTTGGTCTGCACCTTACATGCAGAGATGAGCAGAACCACCTCATCTGGATCAGTCGCCACCTTTACATCTGAAAGACCTTTTGCCCAGGCAGATGAACTTACTAGCCACATAAATGAGAACACCACCGTCACTATGAAGTCCTGGGGAGCATCAAGAAAGCATGTTACATGTATTTTGGTCAAACTCTGTTGCTAATTTCAAGAACTAATTTATCATTAAAAGAATTATACAATAAAAGCTCTATTCTCAATTACTATGATTTGCATGCGTGAATGAATTACAGTATGCTAAGTATGCTCATGCCTTGTTTATTAATCTTCTCTAATAGCAAGGCTTCGCAAAGCTTGTCTAAAATAACACCAGGGCTCACAATGAGAGGTCCACGGTTGTTTTCACGGTACTTGTTCTGGAAAAAGATGTAGACCACAGTGGCCAGCAGGGAGTACAGAAAGGAAAAGACAGCAATGGTGACGAAGAACTCGGCTGAGGAGGAAAAGTCTCCTATCAGGTAAAGCCGCTCTTGTCTCCTTCCCTCACACATTGGCACGTCAAATTCCACCCGGTTCAACCTGTTTCATGTAAGGCACAAAAACACAGTACATTTTTAATACAATTTGCAGTTAGATTAGGTATTTTTCAGTGTCAGCATTTACTAACTAATACTGGATAATAAGATATGTAGTTTCTGTCATAAGGTTACTTTAGTTTTTTTTCTATTTCTGCCTTGTCCTCCTTTGATAACTATGAAGTTGAAGCCCAGCTCTACTGAATACAGTGAGACCTGAGGGCTACTTCAAAGCATCACATTGTGGGCATCTTGTGTGTGTGCTTGACCTTTTAGGACAACAACAACAACAACAACAACAACAAATTGGACACATATTATTTGAGACTACAAAAGAATTCCAGTCTGTCAAAAACATTTTCAGTTATAGTGGTGATTCCCTACAGAACTCTGTTGTCTTCTGTTCTTTAAATTGACGGTGTATGAATTCAACTCTGTTACCACAATGGATAACAATGAAGACAGGATCTGCTGCGTGATTCTAGTGTATGTGTCAACTCATTTATTGAGTACAAATGAGTGAGCGTGTTTCTGTCTCTCAGAAAGAATTTCTCATCTCTGAAACTGCTAAACAAAATTTATATTTAAGACAAAACTATAAATACTGTGAGGTACTTGAAATGGAAGATATGGCTTATCCTTCTAAATCTTCTAATCAACCATTAATTCATTCACACAGACAAAGGCCATTGGAAATATGGAAAACTGATTAATTTGTCAATTGGTAATCTGATAATCAAACGTTATATTCATGCATTTTGGGTTATGAAAGCACTGAATGCACTTAGATTCACTGATTTACTAAATGAACTTTTTTAATTTTAAATCTCCATTGTATATCGTGTACAAGATATCACAAAATTAAATAATTAAAAATAAATTCATATTTTGTTTTAAATGCATGTATTTTTAATTCATTTTAAATGAAAATTATTTGAAATAATTTAGAATGAATACACAGACACATATACAGGTGCATCTCAATAAATTAGAATGTCGTGGAAAAGTTCATTTATTTCAGTAATTCAACTCAAATTGTGAAACTCGTGTATTAAATAAATTCAATGCACACAGACTGAAGTAGTAGTCTTTGGTTCTTTTAATTGTGATGATTTTGGCTCACATTTAACAAAACCCCACCAATTCACTATCTCAACAAATTAGAATATGGTGACTTATCACTTTTTGAGCTTATCAACTCAAAACACCTGCAAAGGTTTCCTGAGCCTTCAAAATGGTCTCTCAGTTTGGTTCACTAGGCTACACAATCATGGGGAAGACTGCTGATCTGACAGTTGTCCAGAAGACAATCATTGACACCCTTCACAAGGAGGGTATGCCACAGACATTCATT
The DNA here is from genome assembly GCA_039654775.1 of Spinibarbus caldwelli. Taxonomy (NCBI): domain Eukaryota; kingdom Metazoa; phylum Chordata; class Actinopteri; order Cypriniformes; family Cyprinidae; genus Spinibarbus; species Spinibarbus caldwelli. The sequence continues at coordinate 8,587,615 of CM077254.1, forward strand.
GCCAAAGAAGCTGGCTGTTCACAGAGTGCTGTATCCAAGCATGTTAACAGAAAGTTGAGTGGAAGGAAAAAGTGTGGAAGAAAAAGATGCACAACCAACCAAGAGAACCGCAGCCTTATGAGGATTGTCAAGCAAAATCGATTCAAGAATTTGGGTGAACTTCACAAGGAATGGACTGAGGCTGGGGTCAAGGCATCAAGAGCCACCACACACAGACGTGTCAAGGAATTTGGCTACAGTTCTCGTATACCTCTTGTTAAGCCACTCCTGAACCACAGACAACGTCAGAGGCCTCTTACCTGGGCTAAGGAGAAGAAGAACTGGACTGTTGCCCAGTGGTCCAAAGTCCTCTTTTCAGATGAGAGCAAGTTTTGTATTTCATTTGGAAACCAAGGCCCTAGAGTCTGGAGGAAGGGTGGAGAAGCTCATAGCCCAAGTTGCTTGAAGTCCAGTGTTAAGTTTCCACAGTCTGTGATGATTTGGGGTGCAATGTCATCTGCTGGTGTTGGTCCATTGTGTTTTTTGAAAACCAAAGTCACTGCACCCGTTTACCAAGAAATTCTGGAGCACTTCATGCTTCCTTCTGCTGACCAGCTTTTTAAAGATGCTGATTTCATTTTCCAGCAGGATTTGACACCTGCCCACACTGCCAAAAGCACCAAAAGTTTGTTAAATGACCATGGTGTTGGTGTCCTTGACTGGCCAGCAAACTCAGCAGACCTGAACCCCATAGAGAATCTATGGGGTATTGTCAAGAGGAAAATGAGAAACAAGAGACCAAAAAATGCAGATGAGCTGAAGGCCACTGTCAAAGAAACCTGGGCTTCCATACCACCTCAGCAGTGCCACAAACTGATCACCTCCATGCCACGCCGAATTGAGGCAGTAATTAAAGCAAAAGGAGCCCCTACCAAGTATTGAGTACATATACAGTAAATGAACATACTTTCCAGAAGGCCAACAATTCACTAAAAATGTTTTTTTTATTGGTCTTATGAAGTATTCTAATTTGTTGAGATAGCGAATTGGTGGGTTTTTGTTAAGTGTGAGCCAAAATCATCACAATTAAAAGAACCAAAGACTTAAACTACTTCAGTCTGTGTGCACTGAATTTATTTAATACACGAGTTTCACAATTTGAGTTGAATTACTGAAATAAATGAACTTTTCCACGACATTCTAATTTATTGAGATACACCTGTACATATATGTACAAATCAATATGATTAAAACATTACAGAATGAAAGACATAGCAACAGAGGTGTATAAAAGGTGTATTATACATTATTATACTGAACCTGAACATCTGCTCAATTAGCACAATCAGTTAATTAAGAGACAAATCTTGTAACTGACGGCACACAGAGAATATAAAGATGAAACCATTACTACATAATCAAATGCTCCTGCGTATTAGAGTATTGAATTAAAGCCAGGTAATTATCTTTTTCCATATCCATTGCTCTGCAGAGAATATGCAGGGGTGCTCTAAATTAGCCTTACCTGAATGGGTAAGCAAAGTTGATGCCAATACTGAGGTTGCTGTCGGACTTGTTGATGCAGTCCACACTAACCCGCAGTTGCCCAGAATAGCCTCCACATGTTGCAAATGCAAAGATGGCAAAAAGCTGATGGAATATAACAAGCACAACAGTTAATATATGTAAGAATGACATTATAGTTTCTCATCAATTTATGAAAATATAGGCTGTTATTAGTTAAAAATATATGAATTTGCAGGAAATACAAGTTTCTGTGGTTTACATTGTTACGCCAGTAGGTGACTCCAAGTGATTGTCTTTACAAGTGAGTCGGTTCATCAGTTCATTCATTCATTCAACCGATTCTTTCAAAACCCGATTCATTCAGGAAGGAAACAATTGATGAGTGACTCATGGAGTCATTAACTTCACTAAAGCGATTTGTTCTAATTCATTAGTTAAAGAAACACCACATCTGCATGTTGCAACGTTCTGAAACCACTTTCAAAACAAGAAATACTATGAGTAATATATAAATTAGACTATTCAATATTAACTTGTTTATTGAACAGTTGAATAAACAGAATCGAATATCGGGAATCTTACATCAATATCCTAATCTCTCCTATGGTCATTGATGCTATAGGCTAGTTTTAACGTAACAGAGACGTGACACATCTTTTCAGATAACAAACTCATTTTCATGAGATATTACTTTGCCATAAGTCTAATTACAGAAGAAAAAAAAAAAGTTTTTGTAAAAACTTGCCCGACCTGAAATGGTCACCAGCATTCATTACATTACAAAAATTCCATGTTGATGTTATAAAGAGAAAAGTGCTTAAAGGGACATTGTCTAACTAGTAGAGTTACTCTAATCACCATTCTTTATTTAGATACTGGATTAGCAGCAGTAATATGAGACTGGTCAATTTCAATTAAGTCTGAGCTACTGTAAACAAGTAATTAATTCTCATCTGGAGGTGTCAAGCACATTTGCTAAGGAGTGAAACTAAGATGCCTGAGCATCTTTCATAATAGAGAAACCTCCATCTTGTCGTTAACACTTTTACACAACCTCTCCAGATACCTGCATACCCCCCGCCTCTGTCCCATTCCTTCTCACTGTTTTTCTCTTTATACGTCCATTACCCCTTTTTATTTAGGCCATGGATCTGTTGTGAAGGCTAGTCTTATTAAGCACATGCTCAAGCTGTTTGAGAGCCAAACGCACTGGCATAAAACACATTTCTGTGACACTGATATGAGAATGGGCTCTCTGTAGGAGGTAATACATCTCAGTGAACCCATATACAAGTCATTCTGCAGATCTGCAAGACTGAAAGCCTGAAAAAAATCAATGATGAGCATATCTTCAAAATTCAAGAGAGACCATAATGTGAAAGAATGAAAGCGTAATGATCGATATATTGCTCAAAATTCATTTATTTGTTTATTTTTATTTATTTATTTATTTTGTAATAGTATTCAAAGCATTCTGTGGCTGAAGGACATTAATGATTTAATGACAGTGTCTGGCAATGTAACAATGATAATACAAAAAGAAGAGCCAGAATACAAACTTTTTTCCCTAAAAAATGTACTAACACGAAAGAAATTGCAAAAATAGAATCTGTTTTAGACAGGTTTCCCCTAATAGGCAGTCCTGTCCAAAACTCACACCACTGGTTGTTTCTATGTTAGACCACTCAAACAAACAGGACAAGAGGAAATCAACATTAAAATGACATATTACTGTTCAAAAAAGATTTTTATTTATTTATTTTTTTTGAAGGACACATTAAATTTACGTAAAGTGACAGTAAAGACATTTATAATCTTACAAAAGGTTTCTATTTTAGATAAATGCTATTCTTTTAAGCTAATTATCAAAGAATTCTGGAAAAATGTACACACAGTTTGCACAAAACAATAATAAGCAGAACTGCTTTCTACATATAATGTTGAAATCAGACATGTTAATATGAAATGTTTCTTAAGCATCAAATCAGCATATTAAAATGATTTCTGAAGGATCACGTGACACTGAAGACTATAGCTGCTGAGGTTTTGCCATCACACATTATACTGTGAAATCTATTAAAATAAAAAAAGAGTTATTTTAAATTGTCAACATTTTTCACAATATCAGTTTTTACTGTATTTTTGATCAAATAAATGCAGTCTTCCTTCAAAAACATTAATAATTATTACTGACCTCAAACTTTTGAATGGTTGATTTGTATATTTAAATGGTAGTGTATAAAATTGTATAATATATACCATATTTAAATACATTTTACAGATTTTCCACAAAATCAGCACAGAAAATGTTGAAAAACTAAATTTAAGGGACAGTTTTTCAGACTTCAGAAGCTCTTCTGGAGTACATTGTATCTATTCATCTTGAACTTCAAAGCCTGCTCAACTTTTTTCGTATATTCACTCCTTTATCAGTCTATTTTTTTTTAACAGTTTTACATTCTAGCTTATTACTTTAAAAATCTCTTCAGGATACAGGTTTCAAACAAGATACCTTCAACAATTAATAGCCAGAATGTCACCATGGTAACATAATATGCAGTGAATCTCCTCAACCTAATCACTACAATCTATTCAACTACAGAAATTCTTGCCTTTTTAGTTTCTAGTAAACCTAAAAAAGCTCACAATGGCATAGATACAGTGTGAATCCAAGGACCTCTAAACATCTAATATGTGAATAACACTGTAAACCAAATTGCTTTTTTTGCACCGCATTTCATTGATCGTGAATAATGACTCATTCATAAGCTAACAGAAAAAGACATTTCACTCATTCTGAATTACGAATGATTCAGTCGAATGATGAGAGCAAATGTTAGCACCTAAAAGGTCCCCAATGAATGGGATGTTGAGAGATCTACAGTCTTACTGTTGCTTTTGAAGAAACTGCACCACAAAACTAACAAAAATCCCACATCTTACAAAAATTACCATAGAAGATAATTAATATTAAATCAGTTTAACTCTATGAATAAATAACTGTGTAAAACCTGATGGCTGCTATGAGACATACAGAGATTGTGAAGCCAGGACTTACCGGGGCAAATATGACCATACACATTTAAAAGCAAAAGAGATATCCAGCTTCAGAACATATTAGATGTATCTTCTCCTCGTCTCTTTCTGCTCGCCTTGTAGTGTGGATGGTGAAGGGGGAGTGTGAGCTCAGGAGAGAGATGGTGCTTGGCTCTCTAAGTATAACCCTGCACTCCCTCTTTTGCTCTGAGGACGGGGGGCTGCTCTACAGTCACAAACACACAGAGGGTCTCCCCAAATCACTTCACAATGAAGTCACTTGTCATCCTGGACACTGAATGCTACAGTTTTGCATTGAAATGAAAGAGATAGTCCAGAGAGATTTTGTGGCACAGTGATCTGAGTGAATCACCACTAATAATCAGCAACACAGTCTCAGCTAGACTTGATTTAGGTTTACTTCCAAGAAATGTCTTAAATAATGTTAATATGGTGAAAGTTATTTAATTGTTAAAATGTTATTAGCTATATTGCACTTTCAGTTTTTCGGTTAATTTGTTGTCCACTCTGTTATGCAGTTTTCAACCACAGTTTGATAAAATCAAGAATAATTTTTCTTTTAAATTATTTAGTGAGTTAGGTTTAAGTATGTGTCCCTCAAAAAACATGTGCACATTTGGACTTTTATCTTTAAGAGTAAACTGTAAAAATATGATAAAAAAAATTAATTAAGTTTTAAAAATATATTTTCAAAAATATATAACTAATATTGTATAATATAGGAATAAATTACTTTTCATTATACACCGTTATGTATTTGCCCTTGACAGGATGATCATTTTTCGTATTTTTATATTAAGCTTGATTTTAAACACCGTAAGCCCCTTTTTTGATGATACAGAAAGATACTTATAAAAATATCTTTAATTTTTCTAAAGTTTCAAAGCCCTAAAGTTAAAAAAATGGTATAGTACGGGGACTTTAGTATAGGGACCAATTCTCAGTATTAATTATATTATTAACATATTGGCTGTGTATTAGTGCTTAAAGCATTTATTCTACATGACCATGTTCTACATCTCTAATCCTACCCAATACCTAAACTTAACAACTACCTTACTAACTATTAATAAGCAGCAAATTAGAAGTTTATTGAGGCAAAAGTCATTGTTAATGGTTTAAAATATTAAATTAATAAATAAATAATGTACTGTTTCATCTTTCCAGGATTGAGGTTTTAAGCAGGACTCTTCTACTGGCCAGTGTCCTCCAGACTTTAGTTCCAACCCTTACCAAACAGAACAAGCTTATCACAGTGTTCAGAATTACTAAATTACAGACAGGTGTTTTTAATTAGGGTTGGAAATAACATCTGCAGGACACTGTGTGCAACACTGCAATAGTGTGTCCGAAAGAGGCACAAAATCACTTTCACTGACTTTTTCATTAACTGTTCCCTCCTGGTGGAATGACCTGCCCAACTCAATCCGAGCAGCTGAGTCCTTGACTCCTTAGCCATCTTCAAGAAACGGCTAAAAACATATCTCTTCCATCTTTATTTGACCCTCTAACTCATTTGTAAGTCTCTTTGCATAAAAGCATCTGCTAAATGATTAAATGTAAATGTCTGCAATATGAAACTGTTAGATGACATGAAGATAACAGTTTTAGAGTTTATTGTCAATGTCATGTAGATACCTATTTCAAATGTATGGAAAATGCCAGCACTGCTAATAAACAACATGATTAATTACCACAGGCAACAGCTCTTTAATATAAGACAGCACTGGCCTGTCATTAAGGCAAAAACAATGATGCCTTCTCAAGGCTAACCACAAAATGCCTGCTCATATATCATGCCAAAGTCACTTCGAAAAGCCACAACCCTTAACAATGAAGCTTATGTCTAAGTAATGGAAATAAGAATTAGAGTCTCATGATGTGTATTAGAACACCTCAACATACCAGAACTGGTGCTGAATTTCACACATTTGAGTTGTTTCATCCCAGAAGATGAGGCGTTTTGTGAAGTGTTATTGTAGTATCACTCACTGATATATTGTTTTTATTTAGTATTTCTTTTTGGATTAGATTTTATTTTTATATTGTCTATTTTCATTTTAATTCATTAAATTTTAATAATTTTGTTGTGTTTTTGGCCATTTTTATTACATTTTATTTTAGTATACTGTGTGTTAGTTTTTCTTTTTTAAGTATTTTATTTCAGTTAATGTTTAAATTGCTTTAGATATAGATTAGTTAGATTACAAAATGTAAAAATGTGTGTATAAGGTCTAAGACCGGGCATACACTGTGCAACTTTAGCGATGTTTTTGTAAAATACCAACTCTCACTGTGCAAGTAAATAGCTAGCAACATCAAGTCAAGCTCAGGATTAAGGCTCTCACTAGTGCTGTCAAACGATTAATCGCATCCAAAATAAAAGTTTTTGTTTACATAATAGTATATGTGTGTGTACTGTGTATATTTAATATATATATATATATATATATATATATATATATATATATATATATATATATATATAAATACACACACATCCATGTATATACTTCAGAAAAATGTTATGTTTATGTATTAAATATTTTTATATATAATAAAAATTATATGAATATAAATTTATACATGTAAATACATGTAAATATTTTCAAAATATATACTGTATGTGTGTGTATTTACATATACATAATAAATATACACAGCACATACCCATATATTATGTAAACTTTTATTTTGGATGCAATTAATCGCGATTAATCATTTGACAGCACTAGTTCTCATACTATACGGTCCAATCATCAAGCTGCGTCTTGACTGCTCACACTATATGGGCAAAATAAACACGTACCATGAACCCGGAACTAGCCTCCATCGCTTCCATCCAAACCACACACCATGTCTCATCAGCGTTGGTTGTGGCTAGAAGGGATATAGCTAAATCTCACCATAAAATAACTATTAATTAAATTTACTGCCTATTAGGTTGTGTTTTATTAACGTCTACAAGCTGTGAGAAAAAAAAAAAAAACCCTGAATTTAGAGCAGTCGTTTCATAGCTCCGCTTCACCTGTGCAATACCCTTATGAGGGGCGAATAAAATTTCTGACATGCCAGAAAATCCTCCGACCATCCGATTGCCTGTCGGGAGAGGCTAATCTCAAAGCTGAAATTCTTCCTGAATCAAAAAAGAGAAATCGGCTCAAAATCAGATGAAAATCTCACAGAGTATGGATTCTCTAAGGATTCCCCAGTGTGGCCTTCAGACTTTACTTATCCAGTCCAAAAGCTGAGATCCTATTGTGATGGATTTATCCACTCACCACAAGGAGTCCAAACCTGTGCTGATGCAATCAAATGAAAGTGTGTCTGACAGCGACAGAATCACACTCGACTTTAGCTGAATCTAATGGACAGGTGTGAGAAACTCATGTGAAACAGGTGAGCATGTGTGGGAGCTCGGCAGCCAGTAGAAAAGACGCTTCTTTCTCAGCGACCCATATGTGCATAGCACCTGTTGAGCTGGTAATGAGAAGAGGTGTCCCCTCTTCGTCTTTCCCCACCAGAATATTTTCAGTCTTCACAGTTTCAGAGTAATGAGATGACTTCAAACTGTGTCAAACAGAAACTGTGTCATGCTTCTATCTTCAGTGGAGGCTGTGAGTGACCTGGGGTTTGGGGAATGCCTTGCTTCAATTTTAAGATGAAGAGCTTCCACAGAAATAGAAGACCTTGTAAGGTAAATGTTACAGGGACCAAATAACATGTGCCTGTGGCTTACTAGGTCTTCAGATCCCTAGAGAAACTTGGATTCTCTACTACATAAAAATTTAAGAGGTAGTGGGTAAAACAATAATAAGTTCTGTGTCTATCCAAAAACCGATGACAACACAGTTATAACATAGTTCATTCTCTTCAGGTAAGTTGTCATGAATCTGGTCCATGGACCTCCATTTGTTCGCCACCAGAGGTCACCCTGCCATCACATTGACTCTCACACCACACACTACCCCGGACTTCATTTCCCAGCAGCCATTTCCCTAATCACATGCTCACACCTGATACCCATCTCCCAATCACACACGCTACATAAGCCTTGGACTTCCTCTCTGTCTCTGCCGAGTATTGTACGCACATATCCAAGTGATAGCTACCCTACGAAGCCCTCTGAGTTGTCTTAGTCTTGCCTTGCCTGTTTTCCCGTGTTTTGATTTCTGCCCGTGTTTCCTGGATTAACCCTTGCCTTGCCGTTTGGATTATTGCTGTTTACCTGGATTTACTCTCTCTGCCTTGCCCTTTGGAAATTGTTCGCCGATCGTCGACCCACGCTTGCCCTAGGACTGCTCTTTGTTTTGCCTGTGTTATACCTGATTGCCATCGTCTGACCCTGCCTGTGATTTGACTATGTTTCTAAATAAAGCCTTGCATATGAATCCGCACGTCTCTCGTCTCATCAGCCCCGTAACAGAATACTCGGCCACACAAGGATCCAGCGGCTTTCAGGAACAGGACTGGTCAGGTATGGACACCGAACTTCAACTGTTACACTTCAAGCAAGGTACCCGATCCCTTGAGGAGTGTATAGAAGAATTTTAATTTTAGCAAACGACTCTGAGTTGCCGGACTGTTTTTTAATTGATTTATTTTGTGACGGCATTAAAGAACCGCTCAGATCAAAGCTTCTCCGAGAGGGTCCGCGTTCATCATTAGCACAGTTTATGGACTTTGCTTTGCTGTCTGTGGGCTCTGTGTTCACTGTGGGTGTCGCGGAGGAACACGACACCGCACTCATTCATGTCAGGGCGGCCGCAGCAGAGTCTGTTCACAAAATGGCGGCCGTAGCGGAGCCCGTTCACAAAATGGCGGCCACAACGACGCTCCGTCATGTCACAGCTGTCATTCCTGACCCAAGTCTCGTCACAGCTATCATTCCTGACCCAAGTCTCGTCACAGCTGTCATTCCTGACCCAAGTCTCGTCACTGCTGATCGTCCAGAGTCCCAGCACGTCACTGCTGATCGTCCAGAGTCCCAGCACGTCACTGCTGATCTGCCAGAGCCTCGTCACGTCACTGCTGATCTGCCAGAGCCTCGTCACGTCACTGCTGATCTGCCAGAGCCTCGTCACGTCACAGCTGATCTGCCAGAGCCTCGTCACATCACAGCTGATCTGCCAGAGCCTCGTCACGTCACAGCTGATCCGCCAGAGGCTTGTCACGTCACAGTTGATCATCCAGAGTCTTGTGATGTCCTGTCCGTTACATCCAGATATTCAAGGTCAGTGCTTCGATTTCGCAGTCTGGTATCCAGTGTGAGGGATACACCACTGATGTCTGCACGTGCTGCTGGTATCCCCAAACCCACTCACTCTAGCCCTCCTGTCACTGAACTGAGTCCCCTGTCCGAAGCGCTTCCCATGATGGGGATCGTTTTATGTTGCATTTGGGCTGCATACACCACCACCGAACTGCCTGAGGTGGCGGCGTCCACTGAGATGTCTCCAGAGGTGGCGGCTGATGCTGCAGAACCTCTTGGGGTAGTGTCGCTCGCTGCTGTGTCTCCAGAGGCATTGTTGCCTAGTTCAGACCCTTTTATGGTGGTGGCGCCCAGCAAAGAACTCCCTCTCGTTTCCTACGGTACCGCTGTAGAACCTCCAGAGGTGGCGGCAACTGCTGCAGAACCTCCAGAGGTGTCAGTGGTATCCGTCTGCGAATCCTCGTCTAGCCCTGTCACGGCTATGAAGGCCATCTGTGAACTCTCGCCCTGCCCTGTCACGGCTATGGAGGCTGTCTATGAACTGCTGCCTTGCTCTGAGCCGGCCATGGAGGCCATATATGCTCTGCCTGTCTCTTGTGTCTCAGTTTCCCCTAGGTCCCAGTCTCTGCCATGGGCCTCTGCCCCGCCGTGGAGGTCGTCTGCTCCGCCGTGGGGGTCTTCTGTCCTACTCTGGGGGTCTTCTGCTCCACCTGTTCTGTCTGCTCCGCCGTGGTGGTCTACAATTCCGGTCTGGTGGTCATCTGCTCTGCCGTGGTGGTCTCCTGCTCCGTCTGCTCTGCTGTGGAGGTCTCCTGCTCTGTCTGCTCCGCCGTGGAGGTCGTCTGCTCCGCACTGGTGGGCTCCAGTTCTGTCTGCTCCGCCCTGGTGTGCTCCTGTTCCGTCTGCTCCGCCCTGGTGGGCTCCTACTCCGTCTGCTCCACCCTGGTGGGCTCCTGCTCCGTCTGCTCCGCCCTGGTGGGCTCCTGCTCCGTCTGCGCCGCCCTGGAGGGCTTCAGCCTCGTCTGCGCCGCCCTGGAGGGCTTCAGCCTCGTCTGCGCTGCCCTGGAGGAATTCAGCCTCGTCTGCGCCGCCCTGGAGGGCTCCAGTCCCGCCTGCTCCACCTTGGTGCCCTGTTCTGCCTCGGTCCTCGACCTCTCAACTCCCAAGTGGACCTGGGCCTCCGTCCCTCCCTCTGTTCCGCCTCCGCTCCACCTCCCTCTTGGATTGTGTAATGTTTGGAGCGTCTGGAAGCCGCTCCTTGGGGGGGGGGGGGGCTATGTCATGAATCTGGTCCATGGACCTCCATTTGTTCGCCACCAGAGGTCACCCTGCCATCACATTGACTCTCACACCACACACTACCCCGGACTTCATTTCCCAGCAGCCATTTTCCTAATCACATGCTCACACCTGATACCCATCTCCCAATCACACACGCTACATAAGCCTTGGACTTCCTCTCTGTCTCTGCCGAGTATTGTACGCACATATCCAAGTGATAGCTACCCTACGAAGCCCTCTGAGTTGTCTTAGTCTTGCCTTGCCTGTTTTCCCGTGTTTTGATTTCTGCCCGTGTTTCCTGGATTAACCCTTGCCTTGCCGTTCGGACTCTGTTTGCCCTCATTTGGATTATTGCTGTTTACCTGGATTTACTCTCTCTGCCTTGCCCTTTGGATATTGTTCGCCGATCGTCGACCCACACTTGCCCTAGGACTGCTCTTTGTTTTGCCTGTGTTATACCTGATTGCCATCGTCTGACCCTGCCTGTGATTTGACTATGTTTCTAAATAAAGCCTTGCATATGGATCCACACGTCTCTCGTCTCATCAGCCCCGTAACATAAGTAAAATGCTTTCATATTTAGCAGTCCTAGAATTGTTGTAAAATAATATAATAAAATTTCCTTCTTTCCTGCTCATTTCTATGGCAAAAAAATTAATTTAAATTAAATGAAATTTTCCTTCTTTCCAGGTATTTCTATGGCAATAATCATGTAAAATACTTTTATTTTTAGTAGCCTTGGAATTGCTTTAATTGTTTAATAAAATAAAATAAAATAAAATCTATGAGAAACACTAAAGAAATAGTTGTCCAACAATCATCTAGTCAACTAGAGAATTTAAAATTTTAAACTTTTTATTTCATTCTGTCCAGGCCATTTCTATGGCAATAATTATATAAAATACTATACTTTTTGGTGGTCCTGGAATTTCTGTAATTGTTAAATTAAATTAAATTAAATTTCCAGGTTTTTTTTTTTAACTTTTACATATTTTAAGAGTGTTGAAATATTAAATTTTTCAAGATTTCAATAAAATAAAATAATATAAAATAAAATGTAAATACAAACTATGAGACTAAAAAAAATAGTTGTCCAACAATCATAGTCAAGTAGAGAAGTTGACTAGTTTATCTAGATTATTCCCTACAGCTTTTTCTATTTTTGATTTGATTATTTTAGTGGTGGTGCATTAAGTATGCTGCTTTGGGTGTTAGCTGACAGTTTGCCCACTAAAACAGAAAAGCTGCATTTTTAAAAGTCATTCTCTATAACGAAATGCATTATGATAAACAGAATATGTAAACACTCTTTATGAAACACAAGTGAACCTAAGACCCTCATTATTATTTAGGATGTCCTTTAAATATAAAGAACGCACAGAACAAAAAGTTACATTTATCTAATCTGATATTAGATTTAGGGTGTCCACATTTTTCTGTACTGATTGTGCCTTACAGTATATCGGGATCACCCATCTCAGATCAATGGCCATAAATGCATTTCAATGAAGAACTCATGCACATACAGTCAGGCCCATAGCCAGCTATGAGGCCACCGAGGTCCGGACCTCGGTTAATATTTCATGTTCAAAAATAAAATTTGTTCTCTGACTAATTTGCTGTTAAAATCCTCATATGAATGTCTGCATGACATGTATAATTCAGTTTAGACAGTTTGCAAGAATTTTAGCATCCGTGGAACGAAAATGATCGCTGCGAGATGCTGGCGGAATGAACTTGAGAGAGCAGTGATGAGTGAGGATGCGGGGCGCTGTCACGTTAGCTCCAGGGAGCAAGGCGCGAGGAGAAGAGGAGTTGACTCAAACACAAAAGACTTTAATTATCTTCAGGAACATGGAACATAGAACACGGAGACCAGGTATGATGTTTAAGACCGGACACAGAGGCAGGGAAGCAGAGAACTAATAAAGGCTGGGAATAAGTGGATAATTAACATAACACGGCTGGAGAATAATGACAAAAAACGAGGAAAGGAACAGGAAGACCAAATAAGGGCATGAGAGGAAGGGAACGACAAGACACAGGAAGACAGGACTGACATTTACTCCCCCCCTCCCTAACGGTGCGTCCCGCACCGTACAACATCCAATGGGGAGGGGGGGTGGGCGCTCTGGAGGCCTCTAGGGGCAGAGTTCGTGGATGGAAGGCCTCCAGGGCGGCGCCCGTTCCGGGACCCATGGCGGAGCAGGGAGCTTGGAAGACCATGACGGTGCAGGGTGCTCAGGAGGCCATGGCGGTGCAGGGTGCTCGGGAGGCCATGGCGGATCAGGTGACTCGGGAGGCCATGGCGGATAAGAGAGCTCGGGAGGCCATGGCGGTGCCGGGTGCCGTGTCCTCGGGAGGCCATGGCGGATCAGAGAGCTCGGGAGGCCATGGCAGATCAGGTGACTCGGGAGGCAACAGCCATCCTACCCCCTCCCCCTCCCCAAAAAAAAAATACTTGGGGGAGCTTCCGGGCCTGGGCTGGACTGGGGAGCAGGAGCACATCCTGGGCTGGAGTGGGGAGCAGGAGCCCTCACTGGGCTCGACTCGGGAACTGGAGCCTCTCCTGGGCTCGACTCGGGAACTGGAGCCTCTCCTGGGCTCGACTCGGGAATTGGAGCCTCTCCTGGGCTCGACTCGGGAATAGAAGTGTGCTTATGTGGGGCTGGCACAGGAGGGCGCTGCCGAGGAGCGGGCTCTGGAGGACGCTCTGGAAGCACGGACACTTGGGGGCGCTCTGGAAGAGCGGAGATAGGGAGGCACCTTCGTGGCACAGGCACTGGGGGGCGCTCTGGAAGCGTGGACACTTGGGGGCGCTCTGGAAGCGTGGACACTTGGGGGCGCTCTGGAAGCGCGGACACTCGGGGGCGCTCTGGAAGCGCGGACACTCGGGGGCGCTCTGGAAGCGTGGACACTTTAACAGCCGGGTGGCTCGCCACGCTCTCTGCCGACGGGCTTGAGGGAATCGCGGAAGGCGGCGGGCGAGGAAGAGCCGCAGACAATGGTGGGCTGGTTCTGGCTCGGGGCAGGACACTCTCCAGACACCGGAGGATTCCTTCCCTCCAGTCCTTTGATGTCTGGGAGGTCCACGGGGCGATGGGAATTGGCCCCGTGCCAGAACAGCGAGAGAATGGTGTCATCATCGAGCGCCGTCGCCGCAGCGAGCCTACAGAACTCCCAGGAGTACTCAACGAAAGGGAGATCTAGGCGGGCAAGGGCGATGAACCGTGCGGTGGTTTCCACAGCCGCGGGGAGAGGGAAAAACCAGGAACAAAACAAAACTTTTCAAAAATGGGGAAAAAACAAAACGGGAAGGAGGAGCACCGCTTACTTCTCTGTTTTGGTCCGGTCTTCTGTCACGTTAGCTCCGGGGAGCAAGGAGACGAGGAGTTGACTCAAACACAAAAGACTTTAATTATCTTCAGGAACATAGAACACGGAGACCAGGTATGACGTTTAAGACCAGACACAGAGGCAGGGAATCAGAGAACTAATACAGGCTGGGGATAAGTAGATAATTAACAAAACACGGCTGGAGAATAATGACACAAAACGAGGAAAGGAACAGGAAGACCAAATAAGGGCACGAGAGAAAGGGAACAACAAGACACAGGAAGACAGGACTGACAGGCGCAGCCTTCGTGTTGTCAGATCCAGCTATTATAAGCGTTTTTAGACTTGCATTTTCCACTTAATTTGACTCTTTAGAAAGTTAATAATGCAGGAAGTTGTAGTTTAGGGTCAGAGATATCTTTATCCTATCTTATTTGCAAAAGATTTGATATAGTTTCGGTTTATTTTTATTTAGGGTATTTTTCGTTTTTAATAGCAATATCTGGCAACACTGCATCGCCGGAACTCAAACTGACAGAATACAACATTCGGTAAGAAAAACGCAAAATTATCATTATATTATCTGTCAGAAACGTTATCAACGTTGTCAAAAACAGTATTTAACACTAGTACATATATCTAGTTACATAATGAAATGAACGCAAACACTAGCCATGAAGAAGACTATGCTATGTCATTCAGTATAGTAGTTAAATTTTCACAAATCATGTTATTAACATTCATAAGAGCACTAGACAAAGTTATCAGCTGTACAGCAATGGTTATTAACTATAACAGTAATATATTGTTGCATGAACAATAAACAACTGATAAAATTATCCACCCCTAACTAGGCTATAGTTAGTATTTACAAATTTTGATGCAATAAATAGGGTATGATTTAAAAATGATCATCCCTCCAAAACAGAGAAAACATCTTTAACAAACATCTACATGTCTTCCTCTTTTAAAGTGTTTATAGTGTACATAATGAGTTGTATTTGTTTGTTATTATAGCACAATTCTTTAATACACCCCCCCTTTCGGACCTCACTAATTTTCAAAGCCTGGCTACGGCCCTGCATACAGTATGTGCATCTTCAAAGCCACCTACACCACAGTGTCACTGCGAAAAGCTCCTACAATCCTTTACTGATGTACCAATCATTCAGCCTCACTGAAACCTGAGCTACACCAGAACCAGGGCTGCTAAAGAACTTCAGATACTTCCTTGACTCTCACACACACACACACACACACACACACAGGCACAGGCACAGATATCCACACTCACACATATTCCCAAAAAGCAACGCTGCACTAACTGCATTGACAATGATCCATGTCATTGAAATGTATTGCAGGGATACAGAAAATCCTCCCAATGTGAGATATGCTATGCTGGAATGGATATAAAACTGCTGTTATTTAGTGTATTTAGAAAATAATTTGAAGAAGTATCATTTTTCATAATTTCAAGTGCCTCTTATTGAAGAAAATCTTTAAAGATGAATACATTTTAGTTGCCTGAAATCACAGTAGTGCTTGGATGGTACTTTATTGTTGGTGCTTTGGATCATACCGCTTTCATATTTCACAGCCGAGTGTATCAGATAGAGGAAAAGCCCTTTGAAACCGTGCTTGAAATTAATTTCTCCTGTGGTTAGTATTGAGTTACAGAGGGAAGTATTTATTTAAACCCAGTGGTCTTATCCTGAGAGACTCAAGGAATCCAATTTCTCATTTATGTGAATCGGCAGAGCACAGCAGAAAAAGTGGCTCTGTATCGACAGTGTACTGATGGTCATCAGAGAACTGCTAATTTGTTTTAAATGTGGCTTCAACACTAAGCTCACTGTAATGGAGGTCTAGAAAGGGACTCTGTGTCTAAGAAGTTTAACAGGTTGACTTGTCATATAGATTACTTTTATGGTACTTTTTTGATGTTTTTGAAGCTTGAACACCTCATTACATTGTACAGAGAACAGACATTCTGATTTGTAACTTCAAATTAGCCCCTCTGCTGCCCTCATCTGTTTTAGTTAGGAAATACTATAATGGAACTTCCATCATAAACATGCACTGAGATGAGAACATATACAGAATATATATATATATATATATATATATATATATATATATTGATTTAGAAATATTTTGTTCTTATAAAAATAATTAAAAATAGTATAAATACATTTAGGTGCCTTTGAGCTGTAACATTTTAAAAGACTGCAAGATTTAAACAATTTCCATTCTAAGCAACAAAGTAATATTTTCTAAATGGGTAAAAGCATTAGCATAAGAAGCCATGAGCTCAAGCCTTGTAATAATTAACATTAACATTGCTAGGAAAACAATCTATTTCGTAACCAATATGACCCTTTTGTTTTTTGCCATTTAGACTGGATTGTATATTAATGTGTAAGTGGATGATTATGCAATAGTGGATGTGATATTTTACAATGAAAATTAAGCAATTAGCGCCATCTGGGGGCAGCACTGAGATGAGCCTCAAAACGCTATGAATGAGCAGTTACAGTGCAGACAGTGACAAATTTGTAGGGGATTACATTCACTACAGTTAATTCATAACTTGGAGATAACTTACCAAATAATTTAGACACAAATGGGGCTGGTTGCGTTCTGCGTTCCCCTCGGTAAATCGCGCTCTGGGGGGTAGGAGGGCCCCCTCGGTAGAAGTCGCGCTTCTCCCTCGGGGGGCCCCCCTCCATCGTCGGGCCCTTAGAATCGTCCTACCCCCCCCCCCCCCAACCCCCCCCCCCCCCCCCCAAAATAAGATCTTTTGAAGAAAGTTAGTAACAAAGATTGGACAAAAAAACCCCCACAAAATATGTTCTTTTGTGTTATGCAGAAAGAACGCCATACAGGTTAGACACAACACTGAGTAAATCATGAAAACTATGAAAACTAAAAATATAAAAATAAAAGCTACTTCAAAATGTTTTATTAAACTATCTCCACTGTATTTTACCATTATATCATAGTATTAATACTAAAATAACACTGGTTTACAGATTGACCCCATTCACTTCCACTGAAACTGCCTCACTGTAAGCCAGATTTTTTTTTTTTTTTTTTTTTGAAGTCAAAGTCTTCAGCATGTGTGTGAACAGTGTGGCATAATAGTGTGAGTCAGTGGAGCTCACACCACTGCACTAGATGCACACTCTCACATGAATGAGCACACGCTTGCCCAAACAAACAAGCACACATGCCCACATACCCCAAACACTCTTGCTTCAAGCTCTGGAGACCCACCCCCTCTCCTCTCATCCATTACATCCATTGCGCTCTCCTCTCCATCCCTCTGCTCTCAGTTTCTCTCTGTCTCGCTCTTTCTCACACATGCACACTGGTGTGACTACGAGCGGGTGAGAGTTATGATGCCGTGGCTTGTTTATCAAGCTTTCCCAGCTGTGTTCTGCAGGGCAAGGATGAAGAGCGCAGAGAGGAGGAGAGGGAGAGAAGATTACACCAACACAGACCCACTGCCTTCATAGACACACAGCTATTCTGAATGAGAGAGAGAAAGTGTGAGAGAGGGCATGAGATATTTTACTTTATATGGTACTACTGGTGTTTAAAGCACTGAACAACTTAGAATATATAAATATCTCAGTCATTTTACAGAAATATAATAATAATAATAATAATAATTGTTATTATTATGATTATTATGATGATGATTATTATTATTATTCCTTCTTATTTTTATTATATCAGTATTATTTTATTAATTTGTATTTGTTTTATTTATATTATATTTAAAATTTTAGTTTAAATATATCTATATCTATGTATGTACAGTATATCCATATCTATATCTATGTGTGTGTGTGTGTGTGTGTGTGTGTGTATATATATATATATATATATATATATATTAAATTAGATTAAATTAAATTTAGTTGATGTTTTAGTAATTTTATGTGCTTTTGTCTTTTTTTTAAATTCCTATTTAGCATTAATTGATTTTTAGTCCAGTTTTAGGTTTAGTAATTTAGTTTTAGAAAGGTATATATTTTTTGTTCATATTTTATTATATTTTAATAATATTATATTATTATTCTGGCCTATGAGCTGCATTTTATGCAAAAAAACGTACAAAAAGTTGTTCAAAGGTGAAGATGTTAATACTTAAAAAGTACTCATTGGTATCTAGTGCATGGACCCTAATCCAATGTAATTATATAGGGTTTCATTAGTTGACTACACTGTAAAAAATCAAAAGTTGAGAAAACGTGAAAGTTTAAGGCATTCAGGAGATTTTTCAGTTTTCTCAACTTGTTTTTTGTAGGAGATTTTTGATTTTTCTCAACTTTTTGTTGTATAAACTGAAAACAACAAGTTGAGAAAACTCAAAAATGGTTGCCTTAAACTTTTAAGTTTTCTCAACTTTTGATTTTTGACATTGTAGTTGTTTAGACAACCACCTAACAATATTCCATAGTAACTATTACCATAACTACTACCATCTGACATCATCTGAACTTATAGAATAGGACAAAGGACGAACTGGAAAAGTTAGCATAGCAACTGATAGAGAGCTGCAGAACAGATGTGAACTCTAAAGAGCAATGTCTTCCTATTTAACGCTGCTTTTTTAAAATGATTTTGTTGGTTTTGTCAGTGGATATAGATCAGAATGCACCTGTGTCACATTAAAGCATCCACTCATCACTTATCCATGGGTGAACACATACAACACACATTCAAGAGCATCGCGTCTGTGTACCACTCTGCTTTCAGCCTGTATTGAACACTTCAGCATCTCTCTCTCAGACAGTGTGACACTTCCTGAATGTTTCTGGTAGGTGACTAAATGCACATACACACAACACACACACACACACACACACACACACACATATACATACATACATACATATATATAAATATACACACACACACACACACACACACACATATATATATATATATATATATATATATATATATATATACGCTGCTTTTGATACAGTCAACCACCAGATCCTCCTTTCAACCCTATTGAGAAAGGGCATCTCAGGAACCGCACTCCAGTGGTTTGAGTCTTACCTCTCAGATAGAACCTTCAAGGTATCTTGGAGAGGTGAAGTATCCATGTCGCAACATCTAGCTACTGGGGTGCCTCAGGGCTCAGTCCTTGGACCACTTCTCTTCTCTGTCCACATGGCATCACTAGGTTCTGTCATTCAGAAACTTGGCTTTTCATATCACTGCTATGCTGATGACACTCAACTCTACCTCTCATTCCATACTGATGATCTGACGATAGCTGTTCGCATCTCAGCATGTATAACAGACATTTCTTTCTGGATGAAGGACCATCACCTTCAGCTGAACCTAGCTAAGACAGAACTGCTTGTAGTTTCAGCAAACCCATCACTTCATCACAATTTCACCTTCCAGTTAGGCTCATCAACCATTACTCCTTCAAAAACAGCCAGAAACCTTGGAGTTGTGATTGATGATAAGCTGAATTTCTCAGACCACATTGCTAAAACTGCCCGGTCCTGCAGATTTGCTTTATACAACATTAGGAAGATCAGGCCCTTTCTTTCGGAACATGCAACACAACTCCTTGTTCAAGCTCTTGTTCTGTCCAGACTTGACTATTTCAATGCTCTCTTGGCAGGACTTCCAGCCAATTCCATCAAACCTCTACAATTAATCCAAAATGCCGCTGCAAGATTAATCTTTAATGAGTCGAAAAGAACGCACGTCACACCTCTGTTCATCAATTTGCACTGGCTACCAATAGCTGCTTGCATAAAATTCAAGGCATTAATGTTTGCCTACAAAACCACCTTTGGCCCTGCACCCCTTTAGCTAAATTCAGTACTTCAGACCCTCTAGAAACTTGCGTTCTGCAAGTGAACGCTGCATTATTGTGCCATCCCAAAGAGTCACAAAATCACTTTCACTGACTTTTTCATTAACTGTTCCCATCTGGTGGAATGACCTGCCCAACTCAATCCGAGCAGCTGAATCCTTAGCCATCTTCAAGAAACGTCTTAAAACCCATCTCTTCCGTCTTTATTTGACCCTCTAACTCTAGCATTCTTTTTTCTAGTTCTATTTTATCTATCTGCCTTCTTTTTATTAAAAAAAAACAAACAAACAAAAAAAAAACACACACACACTTGACCCTCTATCAATTGCATAATTATTCTCTAACTGCTTTCTTTTCTTGAAAAACTAACACTAGCTTTCTTTTCTATATTCTATCTACTTGTTTTCTTAAAAAAAAATCCTTGCTACGTATGCTGCGTTAGGCTAACCGAGACTTGTCATAGCGTTTGCATGTTGTTGCTCTTTTGTTGGTTTTGATTGCTTCTATTGTCCTATTGTCTAAGCGTCTGCTAAATGACTAAATGTAAATGTAAATGTAAATGTAAATGTGTATATATATATATATATATATATATATATATATATATATATATATATATATATATATAAACCTGTCATGAATCTGGTTCATGGACTTCTGTCCGCTGGCCACCGGAGGTCGCTATCCCATTACACTGACTCTTGCACTACACTACTGTTGCACGTCACCCACGGACTACAATTCCCATCATTCTTTGCACTAAGTACAAGCAGCCATCTCCCTAATCACAGGCTCACACCTGAGACTCATTACACAATCACACACACTACTTAAGCCATGGACTTTCTCAGTTACATTGCCGAGTACTGATCTGCGTATAGCACTCCTCAAGCGCTAGCTGCCTTACCGTGCCATTCCATGTTTCTGTTCAGTTCCAATATTGTCCTGTGTTTTTTCACTCCCCTAGTGTTAGCTGCGATACGGAATCTGTTTCTTGTTTTCTAGTCTGCGTTCCCTGTATTTACCCCTGTCTCACCGTTTGGACTCTGTTTGCCCCTGCTTGGATTATATCGTTGTATCTGGACTATCTCTCTGCCTTGCCCTTTGGATATTCTTCGCACTTGCCTGGATTATTGCTCACGTTTCGGATTACCTCTTTCGTCTAGCCCTCTATATACCTGTTTGCCATTTGTTCGACCCTGCCTGTATTTGACTATGTTTCACAATAAAAGCCTGCACTTGAATCCGCACAGCTCACGTCTCACGTCTCATCAGCCCTGTTACAAAACCTTTATATAAACACCAACCTTTCCATCCCCCAACCATTGCATTCATTGCACGCTTCATTCCAATGATTCCCAGTATGTGGCAGGAGTAAAAATATCCCATATTCTCTCATGGAGGCATCAGTCACTTCTTGCAAGATATCAGACTGGCTAACAACAGTGATTTAGCACTAACCAGATAACCTGATGAACCTACAGAGGAAAATGAGTGTCTTTTCGACAATTTTCAGATCCCTACACGCTTAAAAATAAAGTTTCCTTATTGGCATTGATGGCTTCATGAAGAGCCTTTAACATTCTCGGATCATTTCCATTCCTTATAGTGGGAAAAGGTTCTTCAGATTATCGAAATACTCTTCAATCTAAGAAAAAAACATGGTTCTTTTACTGAAAGGTTCTTTGAGGAACCCAAAATGGGTTCACTATGAAAAGTGTGTATATTCACTGGAAGAAAATTTCCAGCTCCCAGTTGTTTTATGAGATAATCTGTGTTGAAATTAGAAGAACACTCATTGGATGTTCCCAGAGCTCATTACCCATCTGTACAATGCACTCAGGCCTATAACAGCCAGTGTGTATCTGGGCGCTCTTTGTATGCTTCACTGATCATAAGTAGGCATAAAATCTCATTTTATTTTTAAAACACCGTTCCCCTTCTTTTCCTCAGTTGCTGTCTCCCTATGGAGTTTCCATGGCTACTTGGTCACGTGATATCACCAAGCCCCTCCCCCTGCCCTGAGGTGACTGTCACAGCAGTTAGTCAGGCTCGGCCACCCGACCAGGATGCGATTTGACTGTATATTTGAGCGTGTGTGTTTTGAATATGTTTATATGCATGTAGGTTGCGGCTTATGTGTTGATGCTGGTAACTCTGGCCTTTGTCATAATCGAATCACAAATAATTGGGTTATTCAAAGATTTTGCCAGAAGATTTTATAGTTTTACAGTTGTAATTCTACTATTTGTTATGTTTTACTGGACGTTAAGCCACAAGACTCGGTTTAGCTCTTCAGTTTCTGTTGTGTCTTATCCATGAGATAAAAACGTGGGTCATGAAACAGCCGCCTCATACGATTGCAGACTCGAGATCGAAAAACGGAGAGACAGCCAACCTTTCACAGATGAATTTCTGCACATCTGCACATAGGCAGCCAAAGCGCATCTGCCCACAGCCAGTCAACCTTTCTAGTGAACTGACAAACATCTCCATGTAGTCAACCAACCTGTCTTCTGTGAATTTGTAAAACACCCTACCTCCTGTCAACCAACTTTACTTCAGTGAATCATACTGGCCTACTCTCTGGTCTCTGGTGAAATTCTGCCAAAGCACTTTTCAAATAAATTGTCTTCATTAGCTCACTGAGGTATTTTGCTCAAGGTTTCAAATTCAGGTGAACAAATAATAATGTGCATTATTGAAGATTTGGGGTATTTGTATTGTAGTTTTCTTGGAAAAGGGATATATTATATTATATGATCCAAAAATACATAATTTTGCCTATTTTAATATGTGCCACTGGTTTCACTGAGACATCTAATTTCAACAGCTCAATAATTGGCTAATTATCACAAATAATGGCTTTTGAGAGAATGAGAGAGAGGGCAAATGTCAAGAGGAAGACTGTGCAGGAATCACTGTGTTGAAAAAAAAAAGCTGGCAGAGAGGAAACTACAGAGGCAGAGACAAAACCAAAGACCTGCAGAGAGGGAGAGAGAGAGATACACAGACAGAAAGACAGAGAGAAAAGCCACTGTGTGACCAAAAGTGATTAAGACTGCATGTTTCCCCGGTGATAAGCTTCCCTTTTTTTCCAGAGGACACTTCAAATGGAGAGCAGGGAGATTAATTTCCTCAGGAGAAGATGCATCACATCCTTCAATCCCCCAGCATTCAATTGCAATAATTATCCAAAATGGCGTTGCCACTCATGCCTGCCTCATGTTGCATAGCTCAGAGCCATTTATAGTTGGCTTTGTAAATGTTTTAATTTTCACCTCTCCTTACATTTGATGATGAAAGTGGCATCTAGGAGAGCAACTGACCTTTTGACTTTGTGCAGTTGCTTTGCTGAGAACATTGGAGACAGCACTGGAGAGGCTTAAAGATACTGTTTTTTGATTTAATAAATTAAAAGAAACTATAAAATTATATTTCTCATTTCACCAAAATTCTACTCTACTCTACTCTACTCTATTCTATTCTATTCTATTCTATTCTATTCTATTCCATCTGGGAAACAGATAGCAATTTTATCAGTGAGCCTGGCTGTACAAAGTGGGAACACATTAAATGTGCCATTTCAAAAGGTTTTAAAGTCCAGCCCAGACTTTTTTTCTTAGCACAGTAAATTAACTTTAATAGCTACAAGCACTCGGCATGTCTTGCAAAGTGCTAATGATAACATCCCATTTGAAAAGACTATTTCCTGGACGTTTTGGTTTTTAGGAATCCTGCTGTGTCTGATAATAGGGTACTAAAGCCACATAGCAGTACTAACAGTGCAGAAAGCTTTACAGATGGACACATACACAGAAGCAGGACATGTCCACAGAGATCAGATACTTTTTGAGTCTAATCAAGCAGATTATATCAGAGCACCAGAGTGTGACGCCATGGCAAGTCGAACGCACACTTCCCTGACCCACACTCATTAGATGACCGTGGGAAAACACATTTTAGCTGTTTTTACTAGAGGCTATAATTAGTGGCAGGACACTAATTTTTGGTTAACACGGTTATGGGGTTACATTTAAAAATAAAAACTTCAAACATCCTATACTGACATTTAGTCACCAATGAAGATTTCTTTTAAACTGAACAGGATTAAATGATCCTAAATACACCACGTTCAAAATTATTTAACTCATGTTTATTGGCTATAAAACTATAGACATGTTGCATTAACTAACACCCCTGTACAGTTCATTCATATTGCACCAATATCGGACTAACCATAAGGAATAAATATCAAAGCAGATGTATTAACACATCTGATTATGTAAAAAAAAAAATAATAATAGTAATATATATAAATATATATATATATATATATATATATATATATATATATATATATATATATATTTATATATATATATATATATATAACTCATTTACATTTACCAATTGCTTCTTTTATAGCAATAGAATGTGAATAACAGCAAAACCGATGAAATGAACTGACTGCTGGTGCATTATATAAACCCGAGCACCTCGGTTCATGTATATGGGACTGATCATGACATCAATGGAATGTCACTTACACTTATGAGGAGTAATTTACATGTTTGAAATAAATGACACGGTTATGAAAACTTAGATATGCAAGATATTCGTTCAGCACGACCAATTCAGATTCTGCTTATAACAAAAACGTGCAAATGGATTGAGACTCCTATTATAAATATGGCTGTGCCACATAAAGACTACTTATTCAAAACTGACTGCGGCACATGATTGAAATAATAAAAGATAGTAAAAATCTCTCACTCCCTCACACATGCCTGGACCAAGTATATTGAGCCAACTGAGAAAAGTAATGGAAAGAGAGTTAGAAAAGGGTGAGAGAAAAAAACGCGTGTTTTACGCACACTTACCCATTCCAGAACGCGGATAAATCCCAAAGGTAATTTAAGCACTTGGAATGTCCCAAGTGACACAATCTGTATAATAACAAATGAACATGATCAATAGCGTCATTTAATGTAGTTTGATTAGGCACAGTTCAGTAGCCTACATTTTAAACATGTCTCGTCATTTTCATTAGATATTGTCAAATGCACAAACGCTATTTTCTACCTGATTAGCGGTTTCCATTTTCTTGATTGAGAGAAATGAGCTTGTAAGTAGGATAGGTCAAAAACCAAAACAACGCTAAATGAGTCGCGAGCGCAGAGCGGGGAATCGGCTGTAATCGCGGCTCCACACGGAAAGAGCCGAGTAACTTCGGCATTAATCGTTTCTCGATACGAAGATAGCCGAGAGACTTCGGCTTTAATCAATCCTCTACTTCGGAAAAACTGAGTACCCAGGGAAAGAGCCGAGTGTCTTCGACAAAAACCGTTTCTCTGTACGGAAAAAGCCGAGTGTGTTCGGCTTTAAAGACGCTCTGGAGCTCCATGGAGACAGACAGGGATTGGGTTTGATAAAATGAACCGTGGCCATAATGTTTTTCTCTATTGGACGATATCTAATTACAATTTATTTGCACTATAAAATATAGTTTTGTCAGCCCAAAATATATATATATTTTTTAAATGTGTAGCATAGCTACTTATTAGGCAACATTGTGTTTTATGCAGTTTACCATTCACATTCAGTATTTTGTAGGGGTAGTTCTATGTCCAGTGACATTTGCTTAAAGCTCAGTCAAGTGTGTGGAAACAGTACAGATTCCAACTCAGCTACATTACATAATCATGATCTCCTTTAAATTCGACCAAGAAGGTGGGCAAAGAATCAAGATAATAACATGAAAATATGCATGAAGATGTTACGCATATATTTGGTTTGCTTGTGTTTACAAAACCATTCAGTGAAAGGCCTAACTTGGGAAAAATTATGCTTAATATTGGTAGAAAGAAAAGCTCAACCCTTATAAAAAAAAAAAGCACAGTGAACTAAATGTGTCACATATAATAATATTAGCCTATATTTGCTACCATGGCATGTATACAGTATACGAAGTCAGACAACTGGAATCAAGTCACCAATGGCATTGTCTTTTAAATCTTGCTTGAAACACTCCCCCCAAACCCCCCCCCCCCCCACACACCTAATTTCACTTAGATTATATACTGCTTAAAGGGACTCAAGCAGTCACTGAGAGTGAGGGAAAACGACTTCAGGAAGTGTAAGTGTCAGAATGAAGCCTACAGGGACAAGAGCCCCAAAGAGATTTTTTATTAGACACTGTTCATTTAAAGTTCACTGTGTATTAGTATGTACTTGCATTTAGATCTGCATTTGCCTGCCATTCCAAGGTCGAGTCTAGCCCGATGACTGTTCTTTCAGTTATTATGAGAAAGTGCCCAAACATGCACACACCTGATGCCATCTCAGCTGTTGCTCTCGCCTTTTCCAGTGCAAACGAAGGACTCTTGAGATCAGCAAATGTGAAACGGCATAGAACTGCACTGTAAATAAATAAATAAATAAATAAATAAATAAAATGTAATTTTACAAACTGTTTCCTGTATTATTTATTTATTTATTTATTTATTTATTTATTTATTTATTTATTTATTTTACAGTTTTTCCTGTATTTTTGAAATACGGGCGGGGGGATTGTAAAATTACAGAAATAGACCGTAAATGTACACGTTCTATTGGTAAAATAACATGGCAAACCTGTAACTAAATAACCATAAAATGTTCAGTTTTTTTGACATAAAAAACTATCGCGAATTTATCAAAACTTCATAAATATGCATTTTTATTTAACAGGTGTCCATTTATAGTAATTTTATAATTTTTTTAAATAGTATTTTTACAGGAATAAAAAAAAAAAAAAAAAAAAAACTTTGTCAAATGTGATATCTGGTCCCAAATGAGTTAATCCTTTCTCACGAATTACTTATTTTAATATCGTATCATAACATCATATCATCATACATTCTTTGTTGAAATAAACGGACATTTATGATAACTATGAAGATTTATTAGAAACTAGAAATATTGAAACTAGAACTATGAAATATTGGAACTAGAGGAAATCCCGCGCGGCGGAAGGATACCTCTCCTCTGGGCACACAGTGGAGCAGCGGCGCGCGGAGCGGGAATCACTCGGTAGTCGCTCATGCATGTGGATCAAAAATAATCAGGTAAAATGCATATTTTCTGAACAATATTGACTTCTGTCATTTGTAACTTTTTTTTGACCATCGTTGTTTAGTGTTGTTATTAAGCTTAATCTTGATTGTGTGTGTTTTTAAACTTGTACTCGGACCGTTAGGCCTAATCTTTTAAAATGTTTATGATTTTTACAGTTGAGGTCTCGTTTTAGTTGAAGGTGGTGTAACGTTAGTTATGTTTGTTGCTTGACAGTAGTCAAGTTGTGCTCCCTATTTTGGTTCCCGTTGTATTCTGTCGAATAAGCGCCATTTTTCCACATGAGGGAATTTCTTCAGCAGACGATGATTATAATTTATAGCGCCGATTTCTGTTTAATCATTGGCATATGACCTGACGTCTGAATTATTCAATAGAAACCTAAAACGCTGTTTAAATGAGTGAAAACTTCAGGCTACTCTGAGATTAATCGGGAGACCTAAATTCGGTTAGAGTCAGCTTCGTGCGGTGTAGGTGTGTTTCATTCACATTAGACTGTGTTCTATTCTAATATCTTTATACTTAACGTATTTTTGTCAGCGCAGTTGGTCTGTCTAATAATACTCGATTCTGATTGGCTGGTGTTTGTTCAAGCAGTTGAGTGCACCTATATTTCCAGTCAGTTTAATCACCTCTGAATTAATGCGCTGCCTTCACTGAAGCAGGAACAGGCGCACAGAAACTGCTTTCACGTCAGAAATCTTCCAAGAATAAAACACATGTAAGTCAGGTATGTGAACTTTATTTGTAATTTGTTCACCCTTTCTTCACTCAAATTTGTTTAAAGTATTTATGGTACTTTTTAAGTAATAAAAACAAATGTTGTTTGTCTTAGTTTTTTATGGCTGTTATAATTTTATCTTTCAGGTACCGTACTAATGCAGAATATGTGCAGGTTTTCTTGGGAAATATTCCTTTCCTTATGAATCTTGAAGGAAATGGGTATGTAAGTTGCTTTACAGACTTTACATTATGTGAAAAGACCTTACAAGTGTAAGATGGCTCAGAATGATCAGAAGTTTGTCATTTCTGTTTATAGACATTTTTAGAATAGGAGGTTTTCCTTTTAATCTGATCTGTTTTTACCCTCTGTGTTTGCAGTTATGGTACCATTTCCTCAAATACAAATTCAGAGCAAGGAGAATAATGCTGTCTGAAGAAACTCCAGGATCCTGTCCCAGATCTATGTTAAGGGTAAGTGTATACATTGACACAGAGCTTCTTTACACCCCCTACTATATTACCATCCACAAAAGGGATGATAACATTCATTATTTATTCTGAGTGGTTACACAACACACTAACAAATTTCAGTTATTCAAATCTGTTAAAGGATTGTTAGACTGCATTAATTAGGCCAACTAAAACCGGGAACACTTCCCATAACACCCAATGTACTTGTTACCTTTTAAGAAAAATGGCATCTACGCTAATATTAGTCTCTTTCATTCTTATTCCGAGGTCACCGGAGCCACCCAGATCCAGACTGTATCCAGATCAGATGTTCACTGCAGTCACCTGAATCCAGTCCATATCCAGACCAGATAGTGGATCAGCACCGAGAGATGACCTCTATAGCCTTGAATGTCAGCGGAGATCAGGACAACTAGATGAGCCCCAGAGACAGTTCACCAGTTAAGACCACGTCACCTCGACGGCCATCGGGACAAGACCACAGGAACCAGATGAGTCCTCTACACAATCTGACTTTGTTGCAGCCTAGAATTAAACTGCTGGTTTCGTCTGGCCAGGGAAGAATGATGGAGTTTTGGTTCCTTCAACACACTGTTTTCATGTTTAATTCTGTAAAGCTGCTTTGACACAATCTGTATTGTAAAAAGTGCTATATAAATAATGGTGACTTGCTGCAGTTTAATTGCTAGACCTCTTTATTTCTATGCATTTAAATTGAACCGAATAGAGTATAATTAAACCAGGAAATGGACTTTTAGGGCCTTGACACATACTAAGTTGTTAATTGTACATTTAAAATAAAACATGTAGTACTATTTTTAGAAAAAGTGAAATTGTCTAATCTATGTGATAATGTTAATGGTATAGAAGTACAGTAAATGTGTACACTGTTTTTGGAAATGTGAAATTACTCAATATGCATCCTGCTATATTGATGACATGTTGTGATACAATATTTAATAAGTGTTCTGTAAAAAAATTGTGCACAGAAATGTGAGAATGTAACATTTCAGTGTTAAGTAATAAATGTGATGGAACAGCATTGTAGTCGTTTTAATAATTTGATATGAAAATTATAGGAAGGTTTTTTTTCCTGGCACCCCAGCTGCCGGAATATTTCTGTTTTTTGGACTACGAAAAATTACCGTATTTTTACAGTTGAGTTATTGGCCGTTATTTTACGTTTTTTTTCCGGCACCCCAGCTGCCGGAATTTTACCCTTTTTTTTTTTTTTTTTTTTACAGCGTGGGTTAATGTTGTTTGCATGCATACGTTTTGGTGATACTGAAGTAGGACTAACAATATTCCTTACGGGTGCATCACACAGACAGGTGTCCACACTCATCCCACCCTGAGACTGATGAACACCGGGGTTCAGAATTCAGATCCCTTTAGGGAAAAATAGAGGACAATTTGGTGCTTTTTTTCTGAGAGCATGCTTGTCACACCCATTGTGCCAGTCACTCTGAATATTCTCTATGGAATTATACGCAGTGTTATTTTATTGATATACTTTTAATAGTTTTTGTTAATATTTTGAATTAGATTTTTTGTTTTCATTTTAACTTGAAAGTTTTTGTAATTTAATTTTTTTTTAAATTAAGCTTTAATTTAATTTATTTTAGTACTTTAAACTAGACAAAAATGAGAAATGCTTTGGCAAATACAGTAGAAATTTTTATTTTATTTTTATGTCAATTAATGTTTATTTTATTTCAAGCAATTTCACAATATTACTGTTTTTCTGTATATGATCAAATAAATGCAGCCTTATGAGCATAAGAAACTTTTTTTATGTGTGTGTGTGTGTGTGTGTTTAACAGATGAATACATTTAAATATAAATTTTGTAACTTTTACTCTATAGTGCCTATATAAACTACTCACTGGGCTTAGTAAAATGTATACATTTTTGTGCCAGGTCACCCTGAATTTTAATAATGGCCTTAAGTGTGTGAAAACTGAAGAATGAGACAGCATGATCTTTACTGAAGAGGGACAATAAATCTTTACAGAGAATGTAATGCCATGTCAGCAGCGGGTAATCAAACTTTCGTCGTCTTCATCTTCTACTCAACATCCAAAAAAGTAGCTATGTAAAAGTAAACGACAATTAAACCATCTCAAACTCATTTAGAGCACTGCAGCGTGATGATTAGGCTAAGCTTTTAATAACTTACATGTATAATTTTATAAACACTATGATGTCTTTTTATCTGATTTTGTTTGTGCAGTTTTGTAGATGATGTAACATTCAGGGTAGCACCATATTTAACTTTTCAGAGGAATGAAAACGAGGTTGTGAGGGATTGAAGTACAGTGCGTTCTTGTGCTGTTCTTAACATATTTAGTATTCCCCATTGACGAAATGTCTTGATGTCTAAATATAATCGTATAACTATCCCTCACACTCGTTTTTATCTGTTTTCAGTAGTTAAGACTTGCTAACACTATAGGTTGCAGTTTGTCAACTAGTAAAGTAACCGAACAAACTCCAGCTGAGGTACGTACATTCTTGTATGAGCCTTCAGCTGTGCTTTAGATGAATTTTTATTCCTTTAATGCTCTTTATTAATGTTAACTGTAAGGTTTCTGTATTCTAGTCGAGCAGAGAGTGTACAAATGTAAATGCACTGTAGGCTGCTTTGGATAAAGTGTCTAAAATGGCAATTTAATGAATATCAAAAGAACATTAACCCACAATCATTTCAAGCACTTGTAGTGCACTATATAATAGGTAACTGATGTTATGTAACACCCTTTTACTATGCTGCCATACTGCTTCAGGTTCAGCAGTAATATTTGAATGTGTGGTGGCATGGTGCCACTTGTCAGTCCTAATTTCTCTGCCTGGGAAGAGGCTAGATGTGGCATGACTGGCATCTGGAGTAAAGTGCGGCACAATAGCGCACACATGAACCTCGGGAATGCACACGCATAATGGAGCAACCTGGGGAGCAATCAGCATCATTCTGATTCACACCACTGCTCGCTCACCAAGGAATTATGGCAGTGGCCAAGACAGTCACTTAACCTGCACTGAGAGCCTGAGAGGCGCAACACAGCCCTCAAAACATTTACAGCATGGCTGGATCTCTTCCTCCAGTTGTGCCAACAGTTGCCACATTGAATAAGCATGCAACTCCCATAGTAAAACCGGTTCAGTCTGCATTCAGATGCAGCGCAAATTGGGGTTCTGAGGGGCTGAATAAAACAAAAGGGAAGAAAAATCCATGTAGAGTAAGGATAATATGGTTTGATTCTTTCCAAATCATCATGCTAAAATATGAATGGGTCTCCATCATGATAAAATGTGTATCCAAAACATATAACAATATAGCAACATAAATATGCTTCTCAAACTTTACAAGAAAGAAGTAAACTCCCATATCATTTGTTGATGTCAGTTGATATAGCGCTAGCAACAACAGGGTAAAGGGTTCAATTCACAGGAAACACTATTCAGTTCCCTGCCTGCCAGTATCTATCTGTCTGTCTGTCTGTCTGTCTCTGTTTAAATAACAGAATAGTTCACCCAAAATTGCACATTTTGTCATCAGTATTATTTTAGAATTATTTATATTTGATTATAGTATTAATATTTTGAATTAGCTATTATTTTTTTCTGTTTTTATTTTCATTTTAGTTTATGTTTTAGTAATTGTTTTGTTTAAATATACGTATACAGTACCGTGAAAAGGTTTTTGCCCCTTCCTGTTTTTTTATTTTTTGCATATTTGTCACACTTAAAAGATTCAGATCATCAAACAAATTTTAATATTACACAAAGATAATGCAAGTAAATACAAAATTCAGTTTTTAAATGATGATTTCATTTATAAATGAAAAAAAGCTGTCCAAATCTACCTGGCCCTACGTGAAAAATTAATTGTCCCCTCCTGTTAAATCATGAAAGAACTGTGATTAACCACATTATTTTAGAAAGCGGAGTTAAATTTCACTAACCACACCCAGACCTGATTACCGCCAGACCTGTTGAATCAAGAAATCACTTAAATATAACCTGTCTGACAAAGTGAAGCATGCTTAGACCTCCGTGCCCACCTCTGTCTGTCAGTGGATCAACAGCTTCCTGACAGACAGGCAGCAGCTAGTGAGGCTGGGAAAATTCTCATCCAGCACCCGCATAATCAGCACTGGAGCTCCTCAGGGCTGCGTTCTCTCCCCACTCCTCTTCTCCCTCTACACCAGGGCTGGGCAACTTCGGTCCTGGAGGGCCGGTGTCCTGCAGAGTTTAGCTCCAACCCTAATCAAACACACCTGCCTGTAACTTTCTAGTGATCTTGAAGACATTAATTAGCTTCTTTAGTTGTGTTTGATAAGGGTTGGAGCTAAACTCTGCAGGACACCGGCTCTCCAGGACCGAAGTTGCCCAGCCCTGCTCTACACCAACGACTGCACATCTAAAGACCCCTCTGTCAAGCTCCTGAAGTTTGTAGACGACACCACACTGATCAGCCTCATTCAGGACAGTGACGAGTCTGCTTACAGACTGGAGGTTGAGCAGCTGGCCGTCTGGTGCAGTCTTAACAACCTGGAGCTCAACACGCTCAAAACAGTGGAGATGATCGTGGACTTCAGGAGAAACCCCCTGCTCTCCCCCCACTCACCATCATGGACAGCACTGTAACGACAGTGAAGTCATTCAGGTTCCTGGGCACCACTATCTCTCGGGACTTGAAGTGGGACACTCACATCGACTCCATTGTTAAAAAGGCCCAGCAGAGGTTGTACGTCCTTCGCCAGCTGAGGAAGTTCAACCTGCCACAGGAGCTGCTGAAACGGTTCTACTCCACCATCATTGAATCTGTCCTCTGGACTTCAATAACTGTCTGGTTCAGCTCAGCTACCAAATCTGACCTCAGAAGACTACAGAGGGTAGTCCGGACTGCTGAGCGAATCATTGGTACAACCCTCCCTACTCTCCAAGAACTGTACTTATCCAGAGTGAGCAAAAGGGCTGGCAAAATCACTCTGTACCCCTCACATCCAGCACACTCCCTCTTTGAACTGTTACCATCTGGTCGACGCTACAGAGCTCTGAGCACCAGAACGACCAGACACAGGAACAGTTTCTTCCCTCAGGCAATCCATCTCATGAACACTTGACAATAATTGTGGAACACACAACACTATTTACACACTTATACACTTATCTAACACACATACTTAATTTACATTTCGAATTTGCACATAATATACCTGTACATACAAAACCGTCTATTGTAATATACCTGAACATACAATTGTCAATTTGTATATTGTTATTCCCTATTTACTTGTTCTATTTTTATTCTTTTATTATGTGTTTTTGTCCTGTCACTGTCATTCTGTTGCACTGTGGAAGCTTCTGTCATGAAAACAAAGTCCTCGTATGTGTAAACATACCTGGCAATAAAGCTCATTCTGATTCTGATTAAAGAGCAACACATCATGCCGCGATCTAAAGAAATTCAAGAACAGATGAGAAACAAAATAGTTGACATGTATCAGTCTGGAAAGGGTTGTAAAGCCATTTCTAAGGCTTTGGCACTCCAGCGAACCACAGTCAGAGCCATTATCCATAAATGGAGAAAACTTGGAACAGTGGTGAACCTTCCCAGGAGTGGCCGGCCTACCAAAATTACTCCAAGAGCGCAATGACGACTCATCCAGGAGGTCATAAAAGAACCTAAAACAACATCTAAAGAACTGCAGGCCTCACTTGCCTCAATTAAGGTCAGTGTTCATGATTCAACAATAAGAAAGAGACTGGGCAAAAATGGCATCCATGGGAGAGTTCCAAGGCAAAAGCCATTGCTGACCAAAAAGAACACAAAGGCTCGTCTCACATTTGCCAAAAAATATCTTGATTATCCCCAAGACTTTTGGGCAAATATTCTGTGGACTGATGCGACAAAAGTTGAACTTTTCGGAAGGTGTGTGTCCCGTTACATCTGGTGTAAAACCAACACAGCATTTCATAAAAAGAACATCATACCAACAGTCAAACATGGTGGTGGTAGTGTGATGGTCTGGGGCTGCTTTGCAGCTTCAGAAACTGGATGACTTGCCATAATTGATGGAACCATGAATTCTGCACTCTATCAGAAAATCCTGAAGGAGAATATCCGGCCGTCAGTTTGTGACCTCAAGCTCAAGCGCACTTGGTTTATGCAGCAGAACAATGATCTCAAACACACCAGCAAGTCCACCTCTGAATGGCTCAAGAAAAACAAAATTAAGGTTTTGGATTGGCCAAGTTAAAGTCCGGACTTAAATCCAATTGAGATGCTGTGGCATGACCTTAAACAGACCATTCATACTCGAAAACCCTCCAATGTGGCTGAATTAAAACAATTCTGCAAAGAAGAGTGGGCTAAAATTCCTCCACAGCGTTGTGAAAGACTCATTGCCAGTTATCACAAATGCTTGACTGCAGTTGTTGCTGCAAAGGGTGGCAAAATTAGTTATTAGATTTAGGGGGCAATTACTTTTTCATGTAGTGCCAGGCAGGTTTGGACAGCTTTTTTCCTTTAATAAATGAAATCATCATTTCAAAACTGCATTTTGTATTTACTTGGGTTATCTTTGTGTAATATCGAAATTTGTTTGATCTGAATCTTTTAAGTGACAAATATGCAAAAAACAAAAAACAAAACATAAAAAAAAAAAAAAAAAGCCCTGAGGGGGCCAAAACCCTTTTCACACCACTGTACATATAGCTTTTGTGTTTCAGTCATTTTAGTACTTCAGCTTATTTTATATATGTTATATGTTGTATTATATATATATATATATATATATATATATATATATATATATATATATATGTGTATGTATGTATGTATATATATATATATATATATGTATGTATGTATATGTGTGTGTTAATAGTTTTAGCTAACAATAACAATGCTACTCACCCTAATCTTGAACACAATAGAAGTTATTTTGAAGATTTTATTATTATTATTATTATTGTTACCATTACTATGAATGTTAATTGTGTCCAAAACAACACTCGACCCAATTGATTCTATGGGACAAAAAAAAAAAAAAAAAAAAAAAAAAAAAAATCAAAATATCGTTTTAGTTGAATAGGCTAACTGTGAACTTTTTGGGAGAAGTGAGAGTGAGAAGGAACCATTTGATAGGGCTGAAAATGAACCTTTGGTGCTTTGCTGCAGTGTTGAACCCTCTGGCTGTTTCTGAATGAGCACTTCCTCTTTTGAATTTCAGATTTTTTTTGACAACCATCTTTATATAAATGGAGATGGTGCAACGTTCAATTTGGTTTCAGCTCCATTTTCACACCAGGCTGCTAAACCAATCACCATGCCCATACCAAAACACAAAAGGAAGTGAAATACGCTTAAATATAAAAGACAAAACGTGAGATTGTGGAATTGTGCTGTGTAAATGCGTTATCCCTCCTCTTATTCTGCACCACTAATCTGGCGGAAATAATCAGGATTAAAATTTGCATTCCGGGGGTGAAATGAGTACAAATGAGAGAAACCAAATAACAGGCAGACGCACAGACACAATTAATGTAGCGGCGCTCCGCTTACGATTCGGGCACCTTTGTTAACTGCCGCCGTAAAAATGAACGAATGCAACGGACTGTTGTTCATGTGCATGTCTACACAATGCGTGCTGTCTGTCATGACGCAGCGTACGCGCTCGCCGGTGACATTTGAACAATCGCAAATGTCAGACAGGTGCGACAGAGCTGCAGTGTTACCTCCGCCCTCACCCTGTTATCAGTGGTCAGCAGACCATTTCGCATCTGAATCCATGACAACACGCTTAGCAAAGAGGTTGCTTAGCAGCAACTAATCCAATGAGCGCCGAGGGGCCTATCAGTAGTGACCGTGTTCGCCAATTAACAGATACTTACTCCGAAGATGCTTTCTCACATGCCATTTGCTTTATGATCTGCTACATGCTGATTTAAAAATATGACTTACATTAATAGCCACCTGCGCAAGCAACCACCAGCAGCCGTATTGAATTGTGTGAGCATAGTGCGCATTTTCTGGATTTAGCCTATTGAATAGATGCATGTATAACTGGATTAATTATGAATTATGAGTGCTGTGTGCCGGATGAGATGTACTGATTGGCATGTTCACGATTTTAAAAAGCCACCATTCGAACAGCAAATTACAAAGAGCTGCATGGAATTAAAAATATTAGGAATTCTATTCACACTACTCTTAATTGGCGCACATGATGAGAAGAACGGATACATGTAGTTGCTTGACGTTCTAGGAAATGAAAGTAAGCTAAGCTTTCTGATTTATTGTGATGTGATTGTAACTTTAGACTTATTAATGTAGTAGGCTATAAACTTGGTCCTTCTGGTTTCAGAGGGAAATTAGAAGTGCACTTTTGAAAATGATCAATAGAGGGCTCCCTTTCATTACAGTATCTGTAGACTGACAAAACATCCTCAGATTTCATAAAGAATTGTTTGGTTTTTATGCAAATGATTTGACTGATTATTACTATTAAACACTGCAGAATTATAGGTTTCTTCAAAAAGGATTAGGAAATGGATTAAAAGCGAGAGTAAAGATGTCACAAAAGCTTTCCATTTCAAATAAACGCTGTTCTTTTAAAGTTAAATCTTGAAAAATGTCTGTCTGCACACAAATATTATGCAGCACAACTGTTAAAATGATTGATAATCAATGTTTCTTGAGCAGCAAATCAGCATATTAGAATTATTTCTGAAGAATCATGTGACACTGAAGACAAGTGTAATGATGCTGAAAAGTCAAGTTTGATGTCTCAGGTATAAAATAAATTTTAGAATATTAAAAATACTTATTTAAAATTGTAATATTTCACAATATTATTGTTTTTTTTCCTGTATTTTTAAGCTAATGCAGTCTGATAAGCATAAGACAGCAAAAAAAACAAAAACAAAAAAAAAAACAAAATATATTATATATATATATATATATATATATATATATATATATAAATAAACGTATACCCAAACCCTTTAAACCACAATTTAAAATTCTAGAATGGACATTATTTGAAATATCTCATACAAACATAAGCTTATTGATTTCAATTAAACCCTTGTCTAAATGGAAAGGGTGTGACTATTTTGGTCAGTGGACAAAATTGCATTATACAAATATGCTGCACATGGTCAACTGAACAAACTCACCCAAACTCTGTGGAAAACCAGACTCTCATGTCTTGCTCAAGAAAACTGTCACTGGGGTGGTACCTTTGTACCAAAAAGTACACTTGAGGTAATAAAATGTAACTTTCAGGTACTAATGTACTATTTAGGGGTAAACAAGGTACAAAGATGTACCTTTTAACTTTAGGTTACCACCCCAAAGACAGCTTTGTACCTTTTTTCCCAAGAGTGAAACGTAATGAACAGTAGACATTTCGTGATGTCAACGAGGATGTTTGAGAAAAGTAAATTTCATGTGAATACAAATTGACAAGACAAACCACCATCTGGTGAATATAAACTGAACCACTGTCAGGTTTCAGTGGAATTTGGAAATACAGACCTTTCTATTTTGTTTTACATTACTCAAAAAAAGCAGCAAATTATCACATTTTGAAAGTCACATTCCTTTCTTTGGCATTATGAAGAAAGCAGGCTGTCCAAAATGTCCAATTAAAAATTGGGGAAAAATCCAGACATACACTGCTTTTGGTACATATTCGGTTTCTTTTTTTTTTCTTTTTACAAAACATTTACTGTTTTTCTTACAAAATGACCAAAACACACTAAAAAGAAAGGATGAGACGTTAAATATTAAGATGAAGAAGTTCAATCTATATTTATTATATCTTTTTTTCTGTTTGCTTGTCTATTTGTCATTCAAAATATCACTTCTGTAAAATCAAAAAAGCAACAAGAACGCTAAAATTTCACAAAATTTATCATTGAAACTACCATTAAAGAGTATTTACACAACAGAATAAATGCTTTTTAAGTGTAAGGATCATTACTTCAATATACATTCTTATTGGTTTAAAAAAAAAAAAAAAAAAAAAGAGGTAGGGTCGAACTGCTTCATTTCAGATGTTCGGAACAACCCGCAAATGACTCATTTCCATGATCGAGCACAAAGATGATAAACACAATCAATGTTCACTGTAATTAAACCCACTGCACATCTCATTCAGCATCAGCATATAGATGACAGAAGCTTGACAACCAATAAAAAAAACAAAAAAAAAAAAAAAAAAAAAACAGGCAAAAGCAAAACATAGCAATCACTGAACATCATTCATATGTAAGTCACAGAAGGATAAAAGAGAGAAATTGAGCATGATTGAGCAATATTAAGTGTGAAAAATGAGGGAAGGAAAGGACAAAGCAAGAGAGTTTGACCGGCACTGAGGTCCGAGTGGTTTTTAAGGCACCATCAGCAGCTGTATGGACGCAGAATACTAGGAAAGAGTTTGTATGATGCATTCTGTGCATCTCAGATGGAAGTCTAAAACCAACTCCACATAAATCACACTATAACTATTATCAGGAAAATGTTTGATTCTTTTCTATGTAGCATTTACTCCACTAACATCAGGATCAATTTGCTGTTCTAAGAAAACCTTTTATCTCCAGAGAAGATTTTGTAAATCATCAACAAAAGTATTATTCTGAAGCAGATTTAAGTGAGCTATGTAGCAGCAAGATGACACAAAGCAGGTGGGATACTCTTCAACTCTGCACCTCTATGTTGGACACAACATGGGAATAGTTTAAAACATTTTTTAATTGTAAAAAAAAAAAAAAAATGCATCTTGGCATTATGGGTGTCTAAAAAAATATTAAAAGAACACCCAAAATCCTCCAAAAGTGAAGTAGATATTGATTTTCTAAATCTAATTTTTGCATTTGCAGACAGTGTCACTATATGTCACATGAGAAACCGGGATCATGTGCAGAATTGCTGGTGAAGAAGCCCAGATACGATCATGAGATCACCTCAAATGAAATTTCCTTCATTTAACAGTGTACTGCCATTCGATGCTTTAAAAACCATTACAATCAATCGAATGCAAACCCTGCCGTCATATACTCCTGAAACATATTCATGTTTCTGAAGCACCAACAAAGATATTTGGCATCTCAAAGTGTGGTAAAATGAAGGAGGAACTAACAAAAAAAATGATGGCAACCAAATCAAAAATTTAAGGGTTGCCTCAAAAGTCTAAAAGTCAGATGTGATATGTATTTGTATACTGTATTGGCAACACTGTGTTCTGCTATATTGATGAACATCTGAGTGTTGTGGAATAGGTCTGTGTTTGGTCTGTAGGGGGCAGTGTTGGAAACAGTGCGCATACTGTGTTTATTAATGCATGCCGTTCATTATGTGTTTCTGGTGGATCTCTAGAGTAGTGTCGTCCTCTTTGTTGTGCTGGGAAGGGCTCACGTCTTCTTCCCAAAGCTGAGCAGCTTTACGGATCTCATCCAGAGTGTACTCCTGCAGGATGGTCCCGTTTTCAAACACAGTCACCAACATGTCCTACAAAAGAAGATCATATTAAAAGGATCACCAACTATGACCAGCACTGTTTACATTTTTACAAAAATTTATTTATTTTTTTAATTAATGCTTTTATTCAGCAAGGGTGCATTAAATTGATCAAAAAGTGAGAGTGAAGACATTTGTAATGTTATATTTTGAACTTTATATTCAGCACTGAATCTCAAAATAAAATCTTCATGGTGTCTTCAAAAATTATTAAGCAGCACAACTGTTTTCATAAATTGATAAAAAGAAATGTTTCTTGAGCAGTAAATCAGCATATTAGAATGATTTATGAAGGATCATGTGACACTGGAATAATAGCTCATGCAAATTCAGCTTTGACATCCCAGGAATAACTGAAATTAAATGTAATTACCATTTATTATATAAATATTAATTGTAATATTATTTCACAATATTCCTGTTTTACTGTATTTTTGACCAAATATATTCAGCCTAGAATTGCCACAGAATTAAATGTAATCATCTATATGTATCCTCCGTTCACTAAAGTTTAATATGGAGAAACAAAAAGAAAAACAAAGTTTAATAAATGCAAAAATGTGGCACAGTATGTTCATATCTTTAGGAAAAATCTGGGAAATAATAGGTTAAGATGTTGCAAAGAGAGCTGATCTAACCTCCTGTGGTTTGCCTGCTCCACTTTCCACCGTCTCAATGAAGCCATCTGAATTTCTCCTCAGACAGAGACGACCACGCTTGGATCCTTTAGATGGGTCCGTCACTGGCTGCTTATAGACGTCCATCTATGCAAACACAAATGACACGATATTAAAAAACCAAAAAAAACAATACTGCTCAAATGTACTTTAACTTGTTTAAACAGGATGTTTTGAAAGTTAAAGTGATAAAGAAACTCACGCCTTTGCCATTGGTCTCCACATAGCTGCACTTAAAAGCGCAGTTTAGCGTGTCTCTGTTGATTTTCTGCAGCAGTGCGCTTCCGCAACCGAAAAACACATTTTCAGCACTCCAACCCTCATCGCTCAGTTTCTCGAGAATCTGCGCTAGGCAAAAAAAAACAAAAAACAAAAAAAACACAAAAAAAAAAAAATAACACTGATCAGATTACGATCAATGATTTATCACGGTGTAATCTGTAATAATTGTTAATAATCAAACAGTCATGAAACGTTGATAAACATTCAGGGCCATTATCAAGTTGACCCTGTACACACCATTCCACATATTTATTAGTATGTTATTAATATGTCATATGAGCACACCTAGAGTGAGGTCTAAAAGTCTGAAATGACAGTGAAAAAGCTTCTAAAGCTTCTATTATTTCTCTAATATAGTCCATTTATTTTTAATTACTCATAACGTTTTGATTTGCATTTAATTCGTGCAGAAATTTGCATAACAATGTGTGTGCTGATTGAAAAATTGACGTGTGTTTCTGAACATATTATTTGTTTCAATGTTTTGCTTTACTGGCAGCAGTGCTCAAGTTTGCTTTTGTGTAAAAGCTGAATGTTCTCCAGTATGATTTGACAACGATTTTCCAAAAGAGCATCTTGTGCTTCAATGAAACTAAGAACATATGACAGTCTGTACTAAGGAATTCACATGATCAAATGTGACATATATAAACAAACAATATATATAGTCTCTTATGCTCATCCAAGGTTGCATTTACTTAATACAAAATGCCTTAAATATTAATATTGTAACATATATTTACAATTTGCAATAATTTGCATCTTACTGACTCCAAACCTTTGAATGGTAGTTCATGTTTTTTTCTCTCTTGATCTGAGGTTTAGTTTACCTCATTAATCGAGTTCAGATCAATTCCATCCCCCTGGATAATGCGCAGGTATGACGGGAGCACCTTGTAACCAAATGAGTTCTGAGAACATCCGAAACACTCCTCCAAAATCTTTATCACCTAAAAGCAAGACAGAAGAGTCAAATGAAGGAGGGAGCAAGTGAAAATTCAAAGCATAAAGGGCTATAAAGCCAGCTAATCAATCTTAACTCTACTATTTCATTCATCAAATACAAATAAGCAACAAACTAATCTGAAAGACAGTATATAAAAGGAAAAATCAATATACTAGAGCATTACTTTCACACAGACCAGCCAGCTCTGTAAGTCACAGTGCAGCACAGTGCTGGAAAAAGCCAATTTGTTTGAGTCTTGACTCCATTAAAATAAAGTTCAATCACTGAAACAGCTGCCTTAAGGTCTGTAGTGAACACTACTCCACTTTGAGCACACTTGGTACATGATACACACACACCTCTATGAGGGTCTGAGCAGGGTCCCCGGAGTCTGGACGAATAATGAGTGCAGAATCCTCACTCCTCTCCATCACTCTCTCCTTCAGCTTGTCCCCCCAGATGTGCTTACAAGCCTTAAAAATATCATAGCTGTCGCTAACCACAGCTACAGGCCCAGAGGGAAACTGGTCCAGCAGACACTCAAATGCGTCTTTCTCTCGGCTCTTGCCCCAGGAGATGATAGTACTACAGAGACAAGAAAAACAAAGTCTGACAAACCTTCTTCAAATTAGTGAACAACAATTAGTGAAGTCCCACCCACTCATGCTTTATTTAGTTTTAAGGTGCATTATAAATAAACAGGTTTCACTTTGCAAAACAAGAATTAGAAAGAATCATTTGTTGCAAATGAGTCATTGGTGTCTAACAATCCTTGGCCGTAGAGCTATAAAAATGTCGGAGTGATTCATGGAATGGCTGAAAACTTGTATCTGAACTATATGGAGGATGGAACGGCGTCACAGAAGAAAATGGCGTGATTTGAAATAAAGAGTGAGAGCTATACTGGGAAATGCACTCAACCTCAGATAAAAAGGCGCTACAGCTGCGAGATGGATGAATGTGTAGCTACTAATAGAACTAATTAGAATCAACGGAACAAATGCAAATTAACATGCAGGTGTTTAACGTCACCGTTGAATTTGACGACACAAGCTGTTTGAAATCAAAGGCAGCTGTTTAACTGACTCGCTGCCTAATCAGTCTTAAAGGGAAATTCTCTACTGGTCACTAATTTCCATGCAATCACAATGAAGTTTTCAAGCTACGAAAGAACATAAAAACAGTCCATACAAATTGTTCTGAAGCCACATAACAGTTTTGTGTCAAAACAGACTAAAACGTAAGCTGTTAATGACTAAAAATCTTAACGTCTGCCCTAACAAGTTCATAAGAGTTCATGAGATTTGTGAATGAATCATTCTTTTGAATCAGATTAATCTGGTTCTCCATTTAAACTCGCCTAATCTGGTCACAGTGAATAATGGTTTACGGAATAGGAACACAAACGCTTTCATCATAATCACATATACCTCTTATATGGTGTTTCTGTGTTACTAAACAACAAGATGGCGCTGCAGATGGCAGCCTCAGTGCCTTGCGCTCCAGTTTTTGTACTGTTTTTGTTAGTTTTTCCTGATTTTTGTTTGTCTAACATGATCAGTTTTACCAGGAGTGAACTGCTAAACATTCGGCAGAACACACCACACGGTCTTCTACCGGATTTTGTTTATTCAGACATTTTGCTGAACGTTGTAGTCGGCGGAGCAGCAGCGTTTATCAAACACTTCAGGACGCGCAGACGAGGGAAGTGAGCAGGCGCGCTCGTGAAGCTCAGACAGTGCGGATTCAGAACGGCACTGCCTAGCATCCATCTGGCGAATCTCTGCTCTCTACCCAACAAAATGGACAAACTTCTGCTCTCCCGGACAAATAAAGATTTTTCACACTCGGCTGCTCTGTGTTTCACGGAAACCTGGCTGAATGATGCCATTCCAGGGCTCTACGCTTACTTTTTCTTTTAGGAGCGCCTTCTAATCAATAATCAAAAATTCTGAACAAAAAAATTAACCTTCCTATTTCGAGATGATATTTGACTCAAAGTTATTTAGAAGGAATTTTGTTTTTACCTTTGTAATGGCATTTTTCTAACTTTATTAAAAGTATGTCATATTTTGTCAAATTCAAAAAAAAAAAAAGCTTTTTAACATTTTTAATTAAAACAACAGAATAAGTAGTAGAATAAGAATAAGTTACCGATAAAATTAAATCAGTATTTAAGAAATAAATTTGTACTAGAGAGGTGGCACAGAAGAACACAAAAGTGGCTTGTAGGCTGATAGTGGCTGATTTTAATCACTGAATCATTCATTAATTGATTCGTTCAAACGGGCGATTCATTCAGGAACGAAGCATCTGACTGTCTTTATGAATAGGTAATTGAATCATTGACTCACTAGATTAATTTAAAAATGCAGTTCATTCATGAAGGAAACACCGCTATGTTTGAATGGAGATGCGCAGCGGCTCAGATGTGACTGTCTGAAATGATTTTCATTGACGAAATAGAGCAAGATAAGGCAATAGTGTTGTAGTCAGAC
Source organism: Spinibarbus caldwelli (assembly GCA_039654775.1). Classification (NCBI taxonomy): domain Eukaryota; kingdom Metazoa; phylum Chordata; class Actinopteri; order Cypriniformes; family Cyprinidae; genus Spinibarbus; species Spinibarbus caldwelli. The sequence continues at coordinate 8,632,110 of CM077254.1, forward strand.
AATATAAGTCACTTAATATTAACTTCTTGTTTAATGAACTGTTGTATTAAATCAATATCACATTTGCAAGCTGTCACTCTCAGTTCATCGCGATCTCACAAAACTCCATTATAATCAACGCAGCTCTTTACACTGCACAGTGAATCTCTTATTTACACTCTGTCTACACTTTGTTATAATGAGAGAATATGTCTGTGATACATTACTCAACCCTGCAAAAACACGTAAGTAAGTTAGAAACCTTTGAAGCTCCCTCAGCGCAAACACAAATATGCTGATCGGGTCAGTCGCACAGGTGCTCCTAAATATTTTTTCATAGTTGCACGCAGTAGTTTTCAGTCGCAAATGTGACTGACATGGTCGCACTGTAAAGCCCTGCATTCTGGACAGCGCGTTAAGTCTGCCGGGCTTCCAGCTGTTTAGAGCGGACCGCAACACAGAATCAACGGGGGAAAAAAAACAAAAACAAAATCGCACAGCGGCGGGACATGTTTCTATCAACGAAAGGTGGTGTACAGACATTACAGTGTTAAAGAAGATGTGCTGTCCAGATCTAGAAGCACTTTTCATCAACTGTATGCCGTTCTATTCGCCGCGGGAGTTTTGCTCGTTCATTCTCGCGAGTGTTTACATTCATCTGCAAGCGCATGTGAGCTCAGCTTTACAGAAACTCACTGATCAAATCACAGAGACAGAACTACAGCACCCGGACTCGGTTTTATTCATTCTCGGGGACTTTAATAAAGAAAATCTCTCCCGTGAACTGCCAAAATACAGGCAGCATGTTACATGTCCCACCAGAGACAGTAATATATTGGATCACTGTTGGATCAACCGGGGGGGATGGATGGCCCCCCGACTGAGCTTGGCTTCTCCCAAGGTGTTTTCTTCTCCATTCTGTCACAGAGGGAGTTTTGGCTCCTTGCCACTGTTGCCTCTGGCTTACTCAGTTGGGGACACTTAATTTCTAGCGATTATCGTCAATTTGATTTCATAGATACCATTTAAACTAAACTGAGCTAGACAATAACATCTCTGAATTCAATAATGAAATGACTTTAACTGAAAATTGAGTGTTTAATCTTATTATTATACATTACTGACACTCTATCCTCCAATTTGATACTGTTAAGTGCTTTGACACAATCTGTATTGTTAAAAGCGCTATATAAATAAAGGTGACTTGACTGTTACACAGCAATAAAGAATGCATATCACTCTGTCCCACGGGCAGCTTTGAGGCTCTCTGATCACTGCCTGGTTCATCTTATACCAACTTACAGGCAAAAACTTAAATCTGCTAAACCTGCAGTAAAGAGATGGACTAACGAAACAGAGCGGGCATTACAAGCCTGTTTCAGCCTCACTGATTGGAGTGTTTTTGATGCTGCCACCAACGATCTGGACGAGCTCACAAAGACTGTAACTTCATATATCAGTTTCTGTGAGGATATATGGATCCCTACCAGGACTCAACATTCAACAGTGACGAGACATGGTTCACACAAAAACTAAGACATCTTTGCCAGGCCAAAGAGGACACCTACAGGAAGGGGGACAGAGTCTTGTACAATCAGGCCAAGAACACACTGAATAAGGAGATTAGAGCGGCTAAGAGGAGCTACGCTAAAAAGTTGTAAGATCAGTTCACTTCCAATGACTCAGCTTCAGTGTGGAAAGGTCTGAAAGCCATCAACTACAAGACACCATCCCCCAGCACTGAGGTCAATCAACAACTTGCTGAAGACATGAATGAGTTTTACTTTGAAACTCCCAGTCTAACACCCTACACCCGCTCCGAAAATCTCTCCACACAACCATTAAAACCTCCAGCAACCCCCCTCTCCCCCACTCCTGCACTTCAGTTCAGTGAAGATGATGTGCGCCAGATCTTCAGAAAGAACAAGAGAAGAAAGGCACCAGGCCCAGACGGTGTCGCACCAGCCTGTCTGAAAACCTGTGCTGACCAGCTGGCCCCCATTTTCACACAGATCTTCAACAGATCACTGGAGCTGTGCGAAGTCCCTACCTGCTTCAAACGCTCCACCATCATCCACGTCCCAAAGAAACCCAAGATAACAGGACTTAATGACTACAGACCTGTTACTTTAACGTCTGTGGTCATGAAGTCTTTTGAGAGATTGGTGCTGGCTTGTGGTGTTGGCAGCTCAGAGCGCAGCCGAGCCCAGGACTCTGATAGTGGGCGACTCCATTATCAGAAACATCAGTAGCAGGACTACAACTAAATGCTGCTTTCCTCAAACAACCATCTCTGACGTGAACAGTGAACTTTGGAACATTCTGAACTCTCTGAAACACTTAAGTTCAGTTCAGTCGTTCATCAGTGGACCACTCCCATCAAGGGGGCTGAATACATGGCTACAAAGAACCTGCAGTATAAAAGGAGTCAACTTCGACAACTTCAAACTTTTCTGGGGCCATAGACAACTGTTTAAACTGGATGGCCTCCACCCAAACAAACTTGGTGCAAGAGTGCTAAAGGACAATATCTATTTCTCCCTCCATCATCCTTCAGTAGTGTGTGCCAATCCTCTCAACCTGAATGGCACACACACACCTGGACAAAGTATGAGTGACCACAGGACTTCATATCAGCTTCCGAGTCATCATGTGGTTGACACATCCCACAAGGACACTGATAACGCCACGCAGCCAAAACAAGCACTGCTCATGGACATCACGGCTGAGCCCTGCCCACAGAGCTCATCACAGAAAGACTGTGACGTACTATAACAGCTCCAAGACTCAGCACCCAAGGACAACTTTCTGGAAAACAGCCAGGGAAGCCAGGACAACATATCACAGCCACCGGAAACACCAGAGCCCCGCTCACCAGACACATTATCCCTCTCTCCAGCATCTCCACTTCTAAGCTTCTCACAGAAAATGGAGGAACTGGTGTATGCTGGAACCAAACTCTCCCACTTTTTCGCTGCAAGCCCCCAGATACCAAATAAAAAACGGCGGGCTCCACAATCACCAAAGCCTGTGGGCCCAGCTCGCCCTCCTCCTCCTGTGAGAGCTCTCCGGCCGCTACCACAATGCCAGGGCCCAAACCCTCCTCCATCTGCTGTAGGTGAACCAAAAACAACTGATAACAACTCTCAGTAATATGTGTCGTGTCCCCGCTATTATAGCAGCAACATTCACACATGTTTACAGAACAAGCGGGAACCCAGTGTGCCTGTAGCTTTCTCTATTTCTGTTTTATCACGTGATAGAAAGTCTAAGGCCTTCTCAAGCCGTACGGCTGACCCATCTAATCTGCGGCCTATTATGCATCAAGCTAAGATTGCTGTAGAGACACAAAGTATTGACATCAAGTTAACATTTTTAAACATTCGCTCACTAAAAAAATTTATCATTTCTGATCAATGACTTAACCACAAACAACCTGGATTTTATGTTTCTAAATGAAACATGGCTAGAAGACGGCTGCAGTGCAACAGTTCTCAATGAAACAGCCCCTCCTAACTTTAATTTTATAAGTGTCTGCAGGACTGTTAGGAGAGGTGGAGGTGTAGCTGCTCTATTTAAAGATGTCTATCAATGCAAGCAAATGTCATTTGGTTAGTACTTGTCTTTTGAATACCTAGGGATTGTGCTGAAAGGTGCTCCACGCATTCTGTTTATCATTATTTACAGGCCTCCAAAATACTCTCCAGCCTTTGTTGAAGAGTTCACAGAACTGTTATCAATGATTTCCTCAGAGTTTTGCTATTGCAGGGGATTTTAATATTCACATAGATAATGCAGAATTCAAAACTACAAAGAGAAATTATAACTGTTTTAAACACTTTTGACCTGATTCAGCACGTGCATGGACCCACACACAATTGTGGACACACTCTAGATTTACTCATCAGCAGAGGTCTAAACATTTCATCCATTGTTATTAAGGATGTAGCACTATCTGATCACTTCTGTATTTTCTTTGATATATTGAACTCTGTTACCACTGAATCTAGATCTGTCTCTGTCAGAAAGAGATGCATTAACGAGAACTAGGGCTGGGCGATATATCGAACGTGATATTCATGCGCATCTAGTCAGTAAAGCCGGTTCCGTGATTAGCACTAAATCTCCATCACCTGTTTTCAAATAGAGCACCATTTAATACACAGAGCCACAGATCACTGACAAACTACGCAATATCGCGTTCAAATTGCAGATGAATCACCTTCGATAATGAATGCGATATTGCATAGCTTGTCAGTGAACTACGGCTCTGTGTATTAAATGGCACTCTATTTGAAAACAGGTGTTAGAGATTTAGCGCTAATCACGGAACCGGCTTTACTGACTAGATGCGCATGAATATCACGTTCGATATATCGCCCAGCCCTAACGAGAACACTAGTGTGCTATTTATGAAGGCAATATCTTTAACACCAAGCATTTCTGCAAACTCTGTTGATCTTCTTCTTGATTCCTTTAACTCAAAAGTTAAGAATGTTATTGATGATATTGCTCCTGAAAAAGTCAGTAAGAAGCCTGGCAGACAAAAATCACCTTGGAGAAAATCAACAGCAGTTCAGAGTATGAAAAGACAATGCAGAAAAGCTGAGCAGATGTGGCGGATGACGAAACTTGAAATTCACTATAGCATTTATAAAGACAGCCTTCATGCTTTCAATGTGAAACCAGCCACAGCTAGACAGACCTTCTTCTCAAACCTTATAAACAGTAACTTAAACAACACTCACACTCTTTTTGCTACTGTTGAGAGACTGACATAAACCACTATTTAATAAAAAAAAAAAAAAAAAAAAAAAAATTTAGTTTTTCCCCCTGCTGTCCCGAAATCATACCGAACCACGAGGTTAAAACTGAGGTACGTACCGAACAGTCACATTTGTGTATTGTTGCACCCCTAGTAAGTACACAAGAACATTACCTGTGTTCTGCAGCAGGGATGGAGAATCCAGCCATAGGACATGCATAGTATCGTTGTGCCATCAGCACACCCGCCACTGTATCTGTGCTGCAGAAATTCACCAGATGAGCAGCTCCACCAAGTGCTGCCGACTAGGTCAGTAAAGAAAGACACAACAGAATTGAGTCAATTAACCAGTTTAATGTCAAACCCCTAGTCCCTGAAGTCTTTATTGTACATTAATGTTCTCGCGTCTGCAGTGAAACCCAAAGATCAAATGTTGTGATTTCTTTCACACCATTTAAAATATTAACTGATTCCCGTTATGTTGATCCTGTTTTTGTAACTGTATTATAGAGGCTTTTAAGTAGCAAATCATAAGAGAGGTTGTGACTTTGACCTTTGAAATCAATTGTGTGCCCAATTTAAAGCCAAGAAGAAATTTTCTGTATTCCCCTGATTAAACACTTAGGTTATTGACTGTGTCTCAGTTCATTCATCGCAGGGTCACAGTAATCAGGGGGGATTTGCCCTTTAGTGATAGTCATGGGAAGGTTGTTGCTCTGAAAAGTGAACACAGTTTGATTCAAAGCAAAATCTCTTTATCCCCCTGAGGAGAGGATCAATATTTCTTGCTCTACTACAAGGTGTATATTTATGTGAGAATTTGAGGAGTCTATTTCTTTTTCTTTTTTAATTTAAGAACTGATGAGATCTGGGCTTGATATCAACCCAGGGAAATCAGATCTGCAACAAGGCTTTAGTCTGCCGCTGTGATTGTAACAAGGATCTAGGGGACCTTGTCATGTAATTGTCAATGCAGTAGAGGAGCACAGCCCAGCACAATATGATGGATCAACATAAATGCCAGTGTTATTTTAATATTATTCACATTTAGTCATTTAGCAGATGCTTTTATCCAAAGCATCTTACAAATGAGGACAATAGAACCAATCAAAACCAACAAAAGAGCAACAACATGCAAGCGATATGACAAGTCTCGGTTAGCCTAACGCAGTACACGTAGCAAGGTTTTTTTTTTTAAACAAGTAGATAGAATATAGAAAAGAAAGCAAGTGTTTTAGTTTAAGAAAAGCTAGCAGTTAGAGAATAAATATGCAATTGATAGAGGGTCAAGTGTGTGTGTGTGTGTGTTTTGTTTTGTTTTTTTAATAAAAAGAAAGGAGATAGATAAAATAAAATTAGAAAAGAGAATGCTAGAGTTAGAGGGTCAAATAAAGATGGAAGAGATGGGTTTTTAGCCGTTTCTTGAAGATGGCTAAGGATTCAGCTGCTCGATTTGAGTTGGGCAGGTCATTCCACCAGATGGGAACAGTTCATGAAAAAGTCAGAGAAAGTGATTTTGTGCCTCTTTGGGAAGGCACAATAATGCGGCGTTCACTTGCAGAACGCAAGCTTCTAGAGGGCACATAGGTCTGAAATACTGAATTTAGGTAAAGGGGTGCAGAGCCAAAGGTTTTGTATGCAAACATTAATGCCTTGAATTTTATGCGAGTCGCTATTGGTAGCCAGTGCAAATTGATGAACAGGTGTGACATGCGTTCTTTTCGGCTCATTAAAGATTAATCTTGCAGCGGCATTTTGGATTAAGTGTAGAGGTTTGATGGAATTGGCTGGAAGACCTACCAAGAGAGCATTGCAATAGTCAAGTCTGGACAGAACAAGAGCTTGAACAAGGAGTTGTGTTGCATATTCCGAAAGAAAGGGCCTGATCTTCCTAATATTATATAAAGCAAATCTGCAGGACCGGGCAGTTTTAGCAATGTGGTCTGAGAAATTCAGCTTATCATCAATCACAACTCTAAGGTTTCTGGCTGTTTTTGAAGGAGTAATGGTTGATGAGCCTAACTGGAAGGTGAAATTGTGATGAAGTGATGGGTTTTCTGAAACTACAAGCAGTTCTGTCTTAGCTAGGTTGAGTTGAAGGTGATGGTCCTTCATCCAGCAAGAAATGTCTGTTATACATGCTGAGATGCGAGCAGTTATCGTCGGATCATCAGGATGGAATGAGAGGTAGAGTTGAGTGTCATCAGCATAGCAGTGATATGAAAAGCCATGTTTCTGAATGACAGAACCTAATGATGCCATGTAGACAGAGAAGAGAAGTGGTCCAAGGACTGAGCCCTGAGGCACCCCAGTAGCTAGATGTTGTGACATGGATACTTCACCTCTCCAAGATACCTTGAAGGATCTATCTGAGAGGTAAGACTCAAACAAATAAAATTTAATAAATAAAATTTTATTAATTTATATACTATTGTAGAATTTATTAATATTTTGAATAAGCTTTTATTTTTGGATTTTCAGTTTTCATTTTAATTTCAGTTTAAATTAGAGTAATTTTGTGCTTTTGTCATGTTTTATATTTTATTTAATATTCTGTTTTTAATATTCTATTTAAACTTAAAAAAACAGCACACAACTTGTATGGAATACTTTTAAGGTACTTTAATACATTCTGCTAAACTTCCCTTTTTCCACTTAAGAACAAAAGTCATATGGGTTTAGAAGGATTTGAGGGCGAGTAAATGATGACAGAACTTTCACTTTGGGTGAACCTCTCCTCTAAAAGCATTGAAATCAATCACTGCTTGTCCCCTGAACAGAAGAGAGTGGTGATGGAGAGTGAGCAGGAACCCTGAGTATCAGAGGCATTAAACTCTGCTTGCCATCATTAATCCAGTCAGCCGCAAACTAGAAAATACACCATCAATATCCCACTGTCTCTAATGAAGACTCGATAGTTTTACACAGCATGCTTCAGTCTGTTGTCAGCTGCTGAGGGAGAAGCGCTTCTGGCTTTCTTAGATCCCACACTTATGTTCTTTCCCTTCCAATTCATTGTTTCTTCCTTTCTTAAAATAATTTTTGCACTTTTCCGACAAAGTCCTGCATGAGAGTGACATGGAATATTGTCATATCATATTTCATGTAATTGCCAGTGATCAAACAGGCTTAAACACACACAACATCAATATTACACATATATAACGCAATATAACGTGGACCGTGATTAGGACGCCCAGATGGCTTTTTTTTTGCATTGGACAGTCATATTTAGGGCTGCAGTGATTGGTCGACGTCATCGATTACGTCGATTATAAAAATACGTCGATTAGCATGGAATGCGTCGACGCGTCGCACCTGTAGCCACGCCCATTGTGCGAGTCTGCAGTTATCATGTTTAACACAAACAAGACTCTAGAGCAGAAGATAAAGGCTAGTATGGCAACATCACTTCACTTCATAGAGCGTTCATAGAGCATTATGAGCATATTATTATACGACCGTCAGAACCGAATGTATATAGCCGAACTGATGCCTTTACATTGTCAGGATTCACAACCGCATTCAAAGCTGCGCTGAATGAACGGAACACCACGGAACATCGAGTTGCCTATATAATCATGACGGGTTTAATTCACCCACAGAGACGAAGAAGGAGAAATGATTCGCGTTCATCTTAAGATCCACTGGAGCTGCCGTCAGTGCCGTGGGCGCGATTGCGCGACCTCTGAGACGCGCGCACCAAACGTGCTCTCTGCACTTGCTAACAATGCATTTAAAGTCATTGTTAGTTGTTTAACTATGTGATGGATAGAACAAGCCTCATTTATTTAAAAACGGGCTGTCAACTGATAAAACTTCCCGGTGTTATGACGCCATTTTTGATTCTGTCGCTCTAGTGTCCTGAATGCGGTTGTGACTTCAGCGGTTCATTCATACAGATATGTATTCAAGCAGATGTTTTAATTTGCTGAATAAATAAAACATTTCAAGTCTCTCACCTGTAAGCAACTGCTGTCACTCCCAAACAGTAACTGTGAATGCAGCTATAATGTGCATTTCTATTGATTGTACTGTATCACTCACTGCCCTGTAATTCTTTCTCTCTCTCTCTCTCCGTTTCTTTCTTTCTCTCTCTTTCTGTCTTTTTCTTTTTTATTAATTATTTATTGTTGTTATTTCTTTTTCTCTCTTTTCTTATTATCTTTATTTATTGTTATTATTTTCTTTCCTTTCTTTATTGTTGTTATTATTATTTATTTTTTGTAAAGTATTAATTATGAGAAGACGTTTGAATAAAATATTAAAAGATTAATAGCAGAAGTTACTGTTATTATTCATTGATAGTTTAACTAAAGAATTCATCAACTGATAAGAAAATAATAAATAGATTAATTGAAAAATAATCGATAGATTAGTCGACAATTACAATAATCGTTAGCTGCAGCCCTAGTCATATTACCCAACAAGTGAAATTCTATTGGACATAACTGATTGTTGCTGGTGGGGTTCGACATAAATTACAAGTTTTAGTTGGAAGAGTTCAAAATAAAATAATAAAGTAAAATATTAGTACAGTGGTATTATATTTCCTATGGGGTTACAAAGGTTGCAAGTTAAAATTAGGGTTGTGATGGTAAGGAAATTTCCCCACCGGTTAATCGACGTGTAACAACACCGGTAGTACCGGTATCACCGTGGGGGTGGTTGGGGGATGGGGTTCCCCTCTTTTTCACGCTTTACTTTGTTTTTAAATAGCTTGTAAAAGCGGGGTGCACATTTTACTTTCATTTTCGAACTAGTGTCAATTCGGCATCAATTCAAGCATCAACAAAATACAACTTCAAACTCAACTTAGCCTATATATAAATCATAGAACTTTTATTAACAAAACGAATCAAAATACATCATTCTATAGGTTATGCTTAATAAAAAAATAACAAATAACTTACATAAAGTTTAAATAGCCTAGGTAGGCCTATACAAAACTGAAAATCAGCAAACACTGTGGAACCAATTAAATAAGAAACGAATGTTTAAAAAAAAAAAAAAAAAAAAACTTCCAAAATCACCTTAGATAAACGGCAAAAGTCAATAGGCTTTTCAAAATGCAAAATATTGCCAAACATGTGCTTTTGCATTTCGTTTTGAAACTAAATCTTCCGCTATCATCTTGTCTGTCTCACCCCACTCTTCTTGTCAGTCAGCTCGACTCACTCTCCTCACGTGAATGAAATATAATCTATGATGCGACGGTCATTCGGCACGCTGTATTGAGCTGCCGCGTTCAGTTTTTAGTTGTAGTGTCTGTTCTCTAACTGAACTAAATGATTTATTACTATAAAAAGATCAAAACGACTGTGGGGGACGGTGCCGCGGTGGGCAAGTGACATACCGGTGTTGCGGCTTAACACCGGTATCACCGCCAACACTGTCTATCGCAGCAAGCCTAGTTCAAATCTCTGCTAAATGTCTGCTAGTTAAAAAAAAAAAAAAAAAAAAAGTTAATTAAAACAAAGAAAATAAAATAAGATATTAAAACCACAAAAACAAATAATAAAAATTATGAATCAAATCAAAAGCAGAAGAAAAAAAAAAAAGATGATAAAACCTTAGTACAGTGGCATTATATTTGCTATTAAATTACAAAGGTTGCAAGTTCAAAACTCTTGATTATTTTTTTTAAAAAAATGTTAAAAATTGAATTAAGTCATAAAAAAAAAAACAATAAAACTTTTGAATCAAATCAAATAAAATCCTTTTCAGTACAGTGGTGTTACATGTGTTGTGAGGTTACAAAGGTTGCAAGTTCAAATCTCTGCTAGTAAAAAAAAAAAAAAAAGAAATAAATCATAAAATAATCACTAAAAAAAAATCATCCAATAAAAATTTGTAATCAAATCAAACCTTTTCAGTAAAGTGGTATTATATGTGCTATGGGGTTGCAAAGGTGGCAGGTTCAAATTTCTGAGGAACTTACAAACTGAATTTTTTTTTTTTTTTTTAAATGTTAAAAGGAAACTGTATGTCAGTGAATATATATTAAGAGCCGGTGTCATAAACACTTCAGGTCTGCCCCTGAGTTGAGTCTAGCCAGATCTAGCAATGCCCCTGAGCATCACTTCACTTGTACCTTCTATATAGAATTGCTTTTAGTTAATTAGAAAGAATAAAATGTCAAAATCTAGCTTGTTATATGACCTAAAACTTCAAGCATTTTTTTTTATGTTAATGGTAAATGCACCTTTTCTGTTCAGTCAGGCTGCTGGATTGATCTATGAAGGCTGCGTCACCATGTCCAGTTTTAGATCATGGCATACTGGTCTCAAAAGGGCACCACAGAGGGGTTATGTCACACCTCATCAGAATCCAGTGGTCTCACTTTCGCACACAAAGGTCTCCTATGCTTAGCACACCCAGCCAGTCAGTAACAGACTCACTGCTTATCACTAGTCACCCAACACCTGAACCCGTCACTGTGTGATATAGATGAAACCTGGCAGAGTTGACCTTTACACAGCAGACGGACCGATTCAAGAGTCAAACAGTCATCTTAACTCACACAACTCTTCAAACAGCACCACCCGATGACACAAAACCCGTCAGCGCGACAACCTCACTCAAACACAGCCAACTATCAGGGCTCTCCTACTTTTGAAAAATACAGAAATCGAGAGCGGTCTGCATTGCTTGTGTTTCAAAAGGTCAGGTCTGATCTCCTTTTGATTAAATGGAATGGCCTCGTCTCATAATGAATCGATTTTCTGCTTTCACCAAGTAATGTCTGATTTCATTTGCCCCAGAAGACCAAGCTTTCTTTAAAAGCACTGAAGAGAGAAAGACCACGTTTGGCTTCAGCTTTGATTTAAAGTCTAAAAAAAGAATAAAGGTAGAGATTTTAACACCAGAGGCACTTCCTGTTTGACTTAAAAGATATTTCAGTGTTCTTCAGAGTGTGCTGTGAATGGCTACAGAAATGAGAACTTCAGGGTAAAATAATGTTATGCAATCAGTAATACATGAAAATCAGTTATTTTCTAGCTTTCTATATAGTCTCTTAGAGTCATAAAACATAAAAGATTGTGTTTTTGTAAGTATCAATCACACAACACAACAAAGACTAATTGGTTATGAAAACAAATTCAGAATTACTAGAAAGGTACCATGGTAAAACAAAACATGGTAAAAGAATGGTGTTACGGTAATGCTTTAAATATCTTACACAATACTGCTTATATTCACTGTGCTGATCCAGTGTTTTAATATTTTTTTAATAAAATATTATAGTATTTATTAATATAAATTACCTTTTATTTTTATATTTACTGTTTAATTTTAATTTATAGTTTATAGTAATTTATAGTGTGCTTGTCATTTTATTTTTTTAATACTGTATCCATATAGCATCAATTAATTGTTATTTCTAATTTTAGTACTGCAGCGTAAACATTCATTTCAGTTGGTTAGGCAACATTTTTAATTATCGTTTGTTCCTTTTTTAAAGTTTACGTGTTTCATTTAATATTGATTTTTTATTTTTATTTTTTTAAAGCTGCAGTCCGTAACTTTTTTGGGTTAAAAATGATCCGAAATCAATATTTGAGCAAGTACATAACCAGCCAGTGTTCAAAACAATCACCTTACTTTAGCCCGATTCACAACGGTTAGCTTATAATAATGTTTTCTAATTTGAGTGGTATGGGTTGGTTTCCGCAGGAAATTTGAGCATGCTGCTGCATCATTACGTCACGTCTTTAAACATAAAGTTGTTGTCCTGGCTACTAGGTTATCGCATTTGAGGATCCTGCCGGTGACAGATCGTTTATAGCCTTTTCTCACAGCAACTAGAATAATTAAATGTATCATTCTGATGGTGGATTGTGATCCAGAAAGGATTGTGTGTTTATGAAACACATGTGAATGAAATTAAATTATATTCCAGTTTTAAATGTGCTTCTGATTACAGATAGCCTGGGATTACACAAAATTTGTATTTTAAAAGACAACCAGTTCGAAAAGGGAGCATAGTTTGCTTTTTGGGTTAAAAGAATTTCTTAATCTGAAATTCGAATGGTATGACAATTAGAGCTTAGACTGTACAGAAATTGAAATCTACACGCTAATACACACTATACTCATTGTCACGCAATGCTGATGTTGTTAACATTAATAATTTGAGAATAAAGTATAACAATAATACTAAATTGCACGGTGTAGATGTGATTTATTGTAATGCTTTTTTCCTCAGTTGGTCAGAACTAATGTGGCAGACTTGTTACTTGTTCAGATGGCAATATATGGTGAAAATTCTTATTTGGGTCATATATTCCAAGACATAGGCTAGAATCTGTGATTCCTAAGTACAGTATCCACACCGGTGCGGTGACTGACACATAGACTCAAAACATTAAGATTCATCCGCGCTGGAGCCGTGCCGGAGCACAACCCCACGCGCGGAAGATAATTCCGCACAGAGCTGCAATTACAGGTTTTCAAACAGAGATGGCGACAAAGAAGCAAAATTTACGGACTGCAGCTTTAATTTCAGCTTTATGTCAATAACTGAAAATAACTTAAAAGTTTGGTCACACTTTATTTTAAGGTCCAGTTCTCGCTATTTGACAAACCATTAACTTTGACTTTTGCCTCAAACTCCTAATTTGCTGCTTATTAATAGTTATTAAGGTACTTGTTAAGTTTAGGTATTGGATAGGATTAGGGATGTAGAATATTGTCATGCAGAATATGTGCTTTATAACTAAGTACTAATAAACAGCCATACTAAAGTGTTTAGGGATCCACAATATTATCGGACTGATACCGGAATCGGCCGATAATGGCTTGAAAATGTAAATATCGGCATTGGCCCGTTTTGAAAAATTATGCCGATATGTCTTGCTGATAAGAGGATTAACTCACATGTGCTCAGGGTGTGCTAGCGATTAGAACATGTCAGCAGTCTGGACATTCTTGAAGTGAACTTTTGCCTGAATGATGATTAGATTAACTGTTTTAGATCTCTGCATTTAATTTGAGAATGCACGTTCAAGATGATGCATTCGTGTGATAGAGTCAACAGTTTCTAGCACATGCAGCAGCGGCAGCCTCCCCCGGGTCCTAATGCTTGTCTGGTAAGGCGTTGTATTTACATAGGGGGCGCTGTTGACCTACTTGTAACAAAATTAAAGTAAAATACACGTATATCACTAAAAAAAACTTGTTTCTGAATAAATAAAGCAGTATCAATGTCATAAAATCATGAGTATGTTTTCATTTAAAGGTCAGAAGCTATAGCTTACATGAATAATAATAAAAAAAATAAAATTCACAAACATGACACTTGTAAATTAAATATATATATATATATATATACATACACACACACACACACATACACACAGATCTATTCATTAATGTGTAAATGTTTTTTTTTTTTTGTTTTTTTATGAGCTCTAAATGATTTTCAGAATTTTTATAACTCTTTTGTCTTAGACCATCTACTAATGTTAAATCTTAAAATAATATTTTAAGGTTACCACTGCATCTTTCTGGAAAAAAAAAAAAAAAAAAAAAAAAAACAATTAAAAAAAAAAAACCCGATCAATATATAGTTGATTTATGATTATTTTCAAAGCTTTCAATGTACTATCATTAAAAAAAAATAACTTACTTATTGTTTATTTAATTCTAACAAACAAGTTTTTCTTAAAAACTAACCAAAATTAAAAATAATTTGTTAATTTCCACACAGGAGAGACTTGGTGTTGTTTCCAAACAAAAGGAAATATATCGGTATCGGCTATCGCCCAAAATGAGTTGAAAAATATCGGCACATCGGCAAAAATCCAATATCGTGCATCCCTAAAAGTTTTAGTTTTAGTTAACAATAACAACACTGTCCTGACCAGGAAGTGTAATTACCAATCCACGCCCATCATACCTCTTGTGAGGACACCCCTCTGTAGCCAAAATCATGCAGTTTGAGGTCCAGACCCTCCAGGCTTCCTGATGTGGCCTTCAGGTGCTTGGCCAAAATCTTTTTGAACTCCCTGGAGATTGTTGCCACGGTGATGGGGTACCACATTTGGACCAGCATCGTCTGTGGGGACAGAATGTACACACAATCACATGTATGTCAGAGAAGACCAAAGATGACTTGTAATTGCGCTCAAAATTTTCATGGCCCTGACCATTTAAACCACAACTCATTGATCTGTGGCCCCTGAAGGACGTGCATGTCAGGAACTGACAAAGACAAAGAATTCTGAACCATTTGTGTGGTTTTACATGTTTTTCTCCAGTCTTGACATCAATACATAAACTTTGCACATTGATTAAGCTGACAGAATGCCAAAAAGACTTTTCAAGCAACAGGCTAACAGCCAGGATCTAAATGTTCCAGTCAGGTTTGGGTTAAATTGGCTGTGGTATCTTGAATAAAAGACACTATTTTAAGGTATTAAACATGTTGTTGACATACTAGTGCATGTTCTTCAAAAACAAATTAATCATAAGCATAAATGTCATTTCTTTTGCAAGTTGCAGTCATTTAGCAAGCTCTTTTATTCGAAGCAACTTCCAGTTCATTACAGGGACAATCCACCCGGAATACAAGCGCGTTGCTCAAGGACATCTACATTACATTTACTTAACAGTCACTTTTATCTAAAGCAACTTACAAACTAGGGACATCACTGAGGGAGAGCAAATTATCATACAAGAACCAATAATACTGTACTGTACAGTACTGCAACATTAAGTTTCAAGAGTACAGTAAGTAAAAGTGACGAAGGGTAAAAGAAAAGTGTCTTTGATTGTGGTTGCTTCAAGTTTAATTTAATTTCTTATGGAAGACATGTGTCTTATAAAGCTGCTTCTTAAAGGTTTTGATGGTTGTGATGGTTTTAGCAAGTCAAGAGGGGGTTGTAAGCTTGTTCTACCACTAAGGATCAGAGAGAGCGAAGGGTCTGGAAAACTACATTGTATCTCATTGTGATGGAATTATCAGGAACTGTAATGAAAAATATTGCATACTACAATGTTCCAGTAGAACAGTCGAACACGGCACTTTCAACGCCAAGTGGCGGGCCTGATTCCCAGGGAATGCATGAACGGATAACATGCATGTATAAAATAAAGTGTTTGTCAAATGCATTAATAAATAGAAATATAAATATTCAACCTTTATGTTTTTTGTTTTTTTTAAATTTATATTAGGAAAATGAATTGAGTCACAATGTTCATCATGGATTATAGGCATGCATTTTCAGACCTGGTAGCCAAAAAAAAAAACCCCACTTTGTCTACATAATGACAACAGTAAGAGCTCTGAGCTCTCGAGTCTGCAGGGCTGCAGGCCAGGTCAGTACCTAATGACCTCGTGTCCTCACTGTCCCCACCAGCCTGTCCAAAAAACCTCCCTCAGTTTTTTGGTCCAGGATTAGCAGCTAGGAGCATTCTGGAAATCAAAGCCTGCTGTCATCCTGAACAACAGTATGGCAGAATCATCCAATATGAAGTAATGTGCCACACCATCAGGTTTACGGACTATTAGGGCTGTCAAAAAAAAAAAAAAAATTTGAATTTCGAATATTCGTCGAAGTAAAGAAATCCACATTCGATGCAAAATGTTGCATTCGAATTTTAGGTGTGTGTCAGGCAGCCTCATCAGTGGCACACGAGATGCGACGACGATGTCGCTGTCATTGCATTTTAATGCTTTTGTTAGCCTATCCAGTTGAACCCACTAGATGCGGTGCTGCTACGTTGTTCATTCAAAATACTGCGGAAAACGAGAGCATCAGTGTGGAGATGATGTTGTTTACGGCGAAACTGAAACCAAGCCGTTCACACAGAACCCATATTTATCGCATTTTCTATAGGGACATCTATCACCGTAAAATATGCCATGTAAAATATCTATCATATTTTACATGGCTTTCTAAACATGCGTCTCTCTTGTGCGAGACGCATGTTTAGAAAGCCATGTAAAATTAATGTAAGTTTAACTTTTAAAAATGTCTCAAGACTTTATGGCGGGTTTTCCCCATCCCACTGCATGTCAAGTTTTTAAATGAAGAAAGTAGCCTACTCTTTGTGATTGGTTTTCGGTCCTTTGTATTAAACTATACATACATGCATGGTGGTGTTTTTTTTTTCTAATTGTTTAAGCAACTTTATTAATTATATATGGTTTATAAACATTATTTTAAACATTATGCACTTTTTTCAAAGATAGTCGTGTTATTTTATTACGCTTTGAAGAAACGTGCATAATATTTTGCTCGATGCGCTCTCTTGTGGCCTCAGGAGAGAAGCCAAAAGCTTTTTTTTCCCCCTAACTGAAATCATGCCTTTTAAATTCGAATATAATTCAAATTTTGATAATATTTAAGTAGAAAATGCGAATTTAGTTTCAGTCATTTTGACAGCCCTACGGACTATGCTGACAGTCAGACATTTAGAGGGGCTTTGTGTTGCTGTTAAGATTGTTGTAACAACAACAAAAAACTTTTGTATTGGATATGGCTCATTTCAAATTGTGCGGTGTCTCAAATAAACGTGAAAAAATATGCAATGATCACATGATCATAAAGGGATCCGTTAATAACGGCCTTGAAAGCACCCTTTGTGAAGGAAATCAGTAACTCGCTTTAGTTTGATATGACCCTTTGAGTAACATCCCTTTTCTCGCAACATTTTTCAAGGTTGATTAAATGCTGTTTGGACTTTGTCCTTAGATTACACTACCAATCAAGAATTAGGGTCTGTAACTTTTTTTTTTTTTTTAAAGATTTTTTTTTAAAAGAAGTCTCTTATGCTCAACAAGACTGCATTTATTTGATAAAAAATATTCAAGGCATTAATGTTTGCCTACAAAACCACCACTGGCTCTGCACCCCTTTACCTAAATTCATTACTTCAGACTTATGTGCCCTAGAAGCTTGCGTTCTGCAAGTGCACGACACTTTATTGAGCCATCCCAAAGAGGCACAAAATCACTTTCACAGACTTTTACATTAACTGTTCCCTCCTGGTGGAATGACCTACCCAACTCAATCCGAGCAGCTGAGTCCTTAGCCATCTTCAAGAATCAGCTAAAACACATCTCTTCCATCTTTATTTGACCCTTTAACTCTAGCACTCTCTATTCTAATTCTACGCTTTAAAAAAAAAAAAAACAACTGGTCCCTTTCAAACTTCCACTCTATTCATTTACTGCTTGTTTTCTTAAAAACAAACAAACCTAAAACTAGCTTTTCTAATCTTTTTGTAATTTATCTATTTGTTTTCTTTTTATTTATTATACAATTAACAAAAGCAAAAAAGGTCTCTAACACTAGCTTGCTCTATTCTTTTTATTAATTATATAATTTAAAACCTTGCTACATGTACTACGTTAAGCTAACTGAGATTTGTTATAGCACTTGCATATTGCTCTTGTTGATTTTGATTGCTTCCATTGTCCCATTGTTCCATTTTGATAAAAGCGTCTGCTAAATGACAATGTAAAATTCAGTAGAAACAGTATTATTGTAAAATATGTTTAAAATAACTTTTCTATTTAAATATGTTTTAAAATGTAATTTATTCCTGTGATTGCAAAGCTGAATCTTCAGTGTCACATGATCCTTCAGATATCAATTTAACAAGCTTATTTGGGGCTCAAGAAACCTTTCATTATTATTAAAAAGTTGTACTGCTTAAAATCTTTGTGAAAACCATGATACATTTTTTAGAATACTTTGATGGAAAAAGAACAGCATTTATTTGAAAACAAAATTTGCATTCTTGGAGAATAAAAGTACTAACTGAACAGTAGTTCATGTATTATTTTGTAATTATTTATTTACTTGTGTTCTTCTTACAATTTTTTAAACATTCATTTGGATATTGCAGAACGACCAAATTACTTTTATACTATTTGCAATATCTGCATTGGCTTCTTTTAAAAACTGTATAACAAAAAGCAAAGATTAAAGAGGACAAGTAATACCTCAATATAATTGGTGAGCCAGAAGAAATCTGGATCTGTGTTCTCCACAGTGAAAAGAACGTTCCCTCTGGGAATGATCTTCCCCTCGGGAACTGCTTTGATACGGATTGGAAGGCGGCCATCATATTTCTGACAACACAATTAGGAAAAGGAAGAAGGCAGGTGGTCGTTATCTCCATGTGCACTCATCTCCGGAACAAAGTAAGCAGACTTCAAAGTCATGTAATGGTCAAATATCTGAAAACAAATTTTGACTTTGATATGAACTTCTGTTTGTACCTCTAAAACTTTCCTCCATCCCTCTTCATCGAACACTGACCGTTTAAAGTGCATCTGATAAAAGATTTTCGCCTCCTGAATCTTTTCCTCCGTGACAACTGGACCTGTAAGATATTTATATAATTACATGAGCTCAGAGATGTTTAGATCTGTTTATAAAGCATATGCTCTTTTGAACATGTCCAACATGTAAATACTAAACTAGGAGGCCATTTAATGATACACTAAATGCAGTTTTTTTCAGTAAGGATTATCAAATGTCAATTTCTCTGTGGTCATAAATGCAAAGTTTACAACGCCCATGACCTTTCAGGGGGAATGCAATACAGTGCAATGCCAGAATAACTGTCTTAAAATTCAATGAAATATTCATTGTGTTAAGAGTGAGTACAAATAGTTTGGCTGAAAGAAAATGTTAAATCAGTGGAGACAGGAAAAAAAACGCTGCCGTTAACACATTCTGTTCGTGGTTGCAGTTTAAAACACAAACCACAAAATATACACTTTCTGGGTTGGAATACTTTAAATGAAATGGGAAGCTTAAGGGGAATTAGCCTCATGTAACTAGGTTGTTTTTGTGGACTTAATGTAGTCTTCTTGTTTTTACTTTCTCTAACATGGCTGGTCTGTGTTCATGACTACTTTTATAAAAAATGAAATGGGTAAAAGCATAAACCTCGAAGGAACAATGACAGCATTTTCTCACCTCATGTCATTCCAAACCTGTATGACTTTCTTTTGTGGAGCACAAAACACTAAATTATTAAAAATGTCTTTGTCCACGACAACACTTTTTTGCAACTAAATTTCAATATTGTTATAATACCGTATACCGTGATAAAAGCATTAGCAATTAATCGCAGCATGAAAATTTGATACCGGCATATCCCTAATCTACACAATGAAAGTCAGTTGGGTCCAATGCTGTTTTGAACCCCACTGACTTTTAATGCATGTACAAAAACAGCTAGCAGATTCTTTAAAATATCTTTTGTGTTCCATAAGAAAGTTATACAGTTTTGCAGTGACACGATAGAGAATGAATGGTTTTCATTTTTAGGTAAACTAAGGAATAGTTTCAAAACTGTATGACTTTCTTCTTAAATCTTACATTTTTAAAGGAAAGGAAGGGGGAAAGGGAAGTGATGTGTGACCAAGTATGGTGACCCATACTCTGAATTTGTGCTCTGCATTTAACCCATCCAAGTGCACACACACGGTAGTGAACATACACCTGGAGCAGTAGGCAGCCAATGCTGCGGCGCCCGGGGAGCAGTTGTGGGTTTGGTGCCTTGCTCAAGGGTCTCACCTCAGTCGTGGTATTGAGGGTGGAGAGAGTGCTGGTTATTCACTCCCCCCACCTACAATCCCTGCCGGACCTGAGACTTGACCCCACGACCTTCGGGTTACAAGTCCAACTTTCTATCCATTAGGCCACGACTGCCCCTTGCATGACTCTTGCAGCTTATTTTGACTGTATGTCCGTCCTTTGTAACTGTTCTGGAATGTGTGCTATTAGCAGTTTCGGGACAAGTTTTCCATTACTCAATCAGGTGAACAACAATACATGAAAAAACATTTAGTCCGTGCCAGTAAATGTACAAACTCAAAAACAAACAGTATGTCCATGTAAGCCAAGTGGAACTAAGGTTTTCTGATCACTGAAGGGGTTACACAATAATGAAAGAAGTTGGAATTACCTGCTAGGTACTTCTTTAGAAGATACTGGAGACCAAAAAACACCACCTCGTTAAACTGCCCCCCCTTTTTGTGCCGACACTCGAAATAGGAGTACACCTTACTGACATTGGGTGGGTATTGCTTGTAGTGGGTAATCTGAAAAGAAGAGAGGAGCTTTGAGTATTAGAATTATTACACAATTTCAAAATCACCAGGGGCCTGTTTCATAAAACAAGTTTACCAAATAAGCCAGGCTTATTTCAGTTAGTCTGGCTTATTTTGAACCAAATCAACTGACAATACAGACTAACTGAAATAAACCTGGCTTATTTGGTAAACTTGTTTTATGAAACAGGCCACAGAGTAGTCTTCAGTGTCACACGATCCTTCAGAAACCATTCTAATATGATGATTTGCTACTCAAGAAACATCTCTTTTTATTATTAATGTTGAAAACAGTAGTGGTGCTGAATCATTTTTGTAGAAAACATGATACATTTTTTTTTTTTTAGGATTCTTTGATCAACAGAAAGTTAAAGAGAGCATTATATATTAAAAATATAAATATTTTGTAACATTATAAATGTCTTTACTGTCACTTCTGATTAATTCAATACATCCTTGCTTGCTTTAAAAAAAAACCAAAAAAAAAAAAAACCTGGCCCCAAACTTATGAACAGTGTTGCACTTCATTATTACATTGAAGACTACAGGCCTGCTATATTTTTAATTTTTAACTGCACTGCGTCCTCATTCTTGTGAATCTGTCAGCTTCAAGCTGTGTGCATGGATCTCACAGCATTTCATCAAAGTCTTGTTTACTGTATGCTGATACTGTCAAGCTACAGCTGGGGTGGGCTGAAACAGTGTCTTGATTTACAAGTACAAACCTGCCATTATATCCTGGACACAAATTTAATACTAAAAAGCAGCTGGTCTTCGATGCCCTGTGATACAATCTACATAACACACAGCCGCTTTCTTGATGCCTATAATGGAGGGCTTAGTTTTCTGTCATGTCTCCTTCAAAGCAATAAAAATTAAATATATTTCTATCTGCTTCTTAAGAAACAAATAATGGTCCATGTGATGTTGAAAGACTGTTGTGTACCTTTTTTTTTTTTTTGCAAATTCTAAGCCGACTTCTAAACTGGGCTGAACTGTAAAAACTATTATTGGTAATTAAAATTATGATAAAATTAGCAACACAATGGCCAAAATAATTACGCAAGACATGAAAGATGTGAAACATTTTATGAATGCTGGGTGTTCCGCTTCATAGAGAATTCTGTGGAATTCTGAGTGGGCTTGATCATTAGCCCAAACCTGATTCACTCATCAATGATACCTGGTGCAACCTGTTTAGGTCGAGATAGAATGGATCTGTCAGAGGTTAAAGACTAATGTGAAGCACAAAGATTATTACACAACTTTGGCCAGTCAGCATTGGCCAAAGGTGGAGAATTTAAATTCTTCAATCTTTTGTAAAGATCATTAAACCCAGCTAAAGACATTTAATAATTAGAGTCACATCCCAAAAAGCTTTGAGCATTACATAACGTAATATTAGGTATGACAGATTTTGAAAAAAGATACATATGCATCAAATGGAAACACAGAACTAGTTTGTTTGCAAGTGTCTCTTGTTACATGATAGTAGTAGTTTAACTGAATTGTTTTGTAATACTAAATATATCAAATCATGCAACTTCAGATATGGTAGTTTTACATGTTTAACTGATTCCTTACCTGGACCTTTGACGCGGTCAGACTGTCAAAGTGAAATTAAACAACTCTAATCAAATGACTATTTACAACAGCCTTGCAAAAAGTTCACATAAAATCACTTTCATTTAGAGCTGATAACTAAAATATGTAAATTCTGATTACATGGGTTACTGCCCAATGTTACCATGTGACTGGATTTCTAGACTGTGAGATTTAGTTATTTAGATTATATTTAAGGTTACATGAACAGTGCATGTAAAACATTAAGTCCTTTGGAATAATGTTGCTGTTATTATTATTATGTGGCGTTCTAAAAAAAAAAAAAAAAAAAATTAAAAAAAAAAGTTTCGATTCCTAGATTACTGAGTGACGTGACGTCACGCGCTATGGCCTTCGACGAAGCTAAAAAACTTCACGAGGTCATTCCGCATAAGCCCCGCCCCCTGCGTTCAGCGTTCAATGAGTGGGGCATTTAAAACGAACCTGCGCTTACGCAGATTCCCCTCAACAAAACAAGAAGAAAACACAGT
The DNA here is from genome assembly GCA_039654775.1 of Spinibarbus caldwelli. Classification (NCBI taxonomy): domain Eukaryota; kingdom Metazoa; phylum Chordata; class Actinopteri; order Cypriniformes; family Cyprinidae; genus Spinibarbus; species Spinibarbus caldwelli. The sequence goes on from CM077254.1 coordinate 8,655,028, forward strand.
AATCGCAATTTTAACATAACTCTAGGTTATTCTGAATCATGCTTTCATTTACATTTCATCGATTTACAAGGTCAAAGTTGGTTTTATCCCCACATATATGTGACGGTTTAGCACAAAGGGCTACTGTCAGAACAGGCCAAGTTCTGTCACGCGTCTTTGCGTTCCTGTTGTCAAACAACTCGAGCCAGGCGATTCCTACCTTATAAGAGTCCGTCGCAAGTAAAAAATTGAAATCCTGAGCTGCCATTATCGAGGACAAAGTAAAAGCGAAACGGTGTCGCTTCGCTCCGATATGTATGTGATCCGAGCCGCGGGACACCCGTCTCGATAATCTTCTTTTCAATTCCTTTCGGGTATGCCAGGAGAAAATGTAATGAAACGCGATCACCTCAGTATCTTATGTATGTGAGGGCGCGCACGGATAGGTCGCATCGTCCAGTATCAGACACAAGGGGGTGGAGTCACGCTGGACGTATGAAAGAGACGCTGGCTTACGGTCGGTGATGCAAAAGTGGGCGGGGACATAAACTCAGAAAACGCCTGACTATCTGAAGCTTGAAAAAGCTGCTGTGCTGCCTGTTGCTTTCAAAGAGTTTCGTTTTCTTGTAAAGGCTAATTAAACTATGGCCGGAACGTGGCAGGCATTTTGAAAACTTTTAGTTTTGCTTTCCCTTCTGTTAAAAAACCTTAAAACATATAATGATTTCATCTTGGTTGATTTGAGATATTTTAGATAAGTTTTGGACACTTAGTTTACGAGACCATCATAGATCAGCAAAACTTTTAAGCTATTTCTCAACCAGGTAAACATAGGTTACAGTTTTTGACACATCAACAAATAACATTTGTAAGAGTGGTTAATCACAAGCTGATTTTTTCTGCATAGTTTTAATGTAATCTTTATTAACTCTTGATAGTATTAAGTGAGTACTGATCCAGCAGTCCACATGAGATATATAATTTGCATTGGAAAAACTGCCCTAGGCTATCTGTACAATAACATGTCTAATCTCTTTTCATATCACAAAAGCTTTCAAACCAACCCTGCCTTTATAGGGAACAGTTTAATAGTGATTTAATAGTGATTAGTAGGTCAAAAAGACCTACATCAAATAAAATATTATAAAAATTCTAGTATTTTAATAATCCAATGTTCAGGCATGATGTTCATTTTTAGGCCAAGGCTCAGAAATGTTCTAATAAGATTTTATTTGTGATTGAAATAAAGTGTGTAGTTAACATTACATGAATTACAACATATTGCAGTCATACCTCTAACCGGGGCCGGCTGGGCAGGGGTGGGCCATCACGGGGAGTTTGCGAGTTACGGGGGTTTAATAGGCTACATGAATATGTATCATAACCTACCACTGAAAATATCTGAGCAGTTTTAATGTTCTAAAAAAGACCGCTCATTCAATAACCTGAATTCATTGCATGGACGGGGAAAGAGCATAATATAAGCGTCTAAAATGCATGTAGGCAGGGGCGCCGCTAAGGGGGGGAAAGTTAGGACGATTCTAAGGGCCCACACACTTTTGGGGCCCCCAGAGATCTGTTTTAATAGTAGTAACAGTAGTAGTAATAATGTAATAGAAATGATAAATGTATCTACCAAAGAGTTACAAATAAAACAAAATTACGGCTTATTTCGGCATCTCCGGCGAAATTATCTCCCCCCATTCACTGCATGGTTGCGTCCCGTCCTACGTAGCCTATAGTCACTGCGTGAGATCAGATGGTAAACTGTCAAATTATGTCTTCGAGTTCGAGGGGGGTAAACCGAGCCGGACGATTTGGTTAGTCGCACTTTTAAACACATTTTAGTTTTGCTATAGAAAATCTACAAATTCACACTTTGATTACAAGAGCAGCAGCAGGAAGCGCGGGAGGTTGTCATAGCAACCAGATACACTGCACGCGAGTTATTTCGGCTGCGCTTCTATTTTGAAACACTAAACTTAGCAATAAACAGGTTGAAAATAATACACAATAAACATGTCTGTCAAAACGATCTCAAAGGAGGCTTTTATTAAGCAAATCAAGGAGTGAATTACTCATCCACTGTTTAAAAAAAAATACTTTAGCTGGGTTTCCACAGGCAGGGTCACAATTATCTACAGTGTATGAAGCTAAAGGTTTTTGGGTTAAGGTTCATAATGTAAAACATTTTTAACATTGTATGCTGTGTGTGCATAGATAGCTAGCAAACAAGGAATACAGCGGTTAAGCTAATAGTCACATTTAGCTGAGTAAGATCATGACTGAGAAATGTTGGATACTGCTGGAAATGCTGGTGTTATGGGGTATCCTATTTATTATTTTAGGATTTTTTTTTTAGTTTGCCCCAGTGAAGCATTTCTATTAATATAACTGATTAAGTAGTCAAACTCATTCCATATCAGCAGAATAGTGTGGTACAGAAAGTCTATGTCCATAGATCAGGGTCTGAATGAATTATGTTACTGATGCCTAATGGTCAAAAATGATAAAAAAAGTAATAGGTCAATATTATTAAATTGCAGACAAAGATTTTGAATAACTAGGTTGGCTTGTACACTATATTGCCAAAAGTATTGGGACATCCCCTTTTAATGAACAGGTTTGACTACTTTAGTAATTTCCATGAGTACAAATCTTAATGTTTAAGCATTCTAAGCATATTCTAGGGAATTGTGTGCTTTTAATTTTATACCAATAGTTTGAACAGGAATATAGTTAATATAGCAAAATCTACAGTATAAATATCTTCTAGTCTATCTGATAATATGATGACTAAAAAATGACCACCCAGGATATCTGCCAGCCCACCCTTCTATAGCCATCAAGAACCGGGCCTGCCTCCAACATACATTTTTAAGCTGATTTTTTTTTGTATTTTAAAATGACTACAATGGTTGTATAATTAATCAAGCAAGCAAATACATATCCTTGTCATAATCGTAATCTTTGTTTAGCATCCTGTTAGCTACACTGCAGCAATACATGATTGAGGTGTGTATGTTGCTAACCACTGACTTTAATTTACTCTTAAATCCAAAACCGCTGTTCTAAAAACCCCTAGAAAATGGCTCACAACAGTTCTTCTAGCTTAAGACATCTTATTATTCACAAATCAAAATCTGAAATCGAAGACTTTTCAACTTAAAATTCTAAAGTAAAATCAATGTTATGACCTGTGTTTATTGCATTTTCAGAATGAATCAGAATCAGAATGAGCTTTATTGGCCAGGTATGCTTACACATACGAGGAATTTGTTTTTGTGACAGAAGATCTACAGTGCAACAGAAAGACAGCAACAGGACAGGACACAGATAATAAAAGAATAATATACAAATAGGCAATGTACAAATAGCAAAAACACAATATATAATATAGACAATTATGGTGTACAGGTCTAATATGTGCAAATCTGAAATGAAAAAATAAGTATGTGTGTTGAATAAATAATTTATAATAGTGTTGTGTGTTCCACTTTTAATGTCAAGTGTTCATGAGATGGATTGCCTGAGGGAACTAATTTTTCAACTAATTTTAATTCAAAGAGCCTATCCCAGTTCCAACACTTGCAGTCTTGGCCACTTAAGAGTGCATGCAAGCAAAAGGAAGTAAGTGAAAACGACTGACCAAGGTTTGATAAATGCCAGTGCCCTTTATGCCCACTAAATCCATGCTATCTCTAATACCACGTCAGAGCAGAATAAGTGTATGCCATCATTCATCACGTTAAGAAACTCACGTGCTCCAGAATCACGTGATGTTGAGGAAAACTCCAGTTAGATTTTACATTTAATTTGGAAGTAAAATGTAAAGTACTGCACATGATTGTATTGATGCTTTTTAACACTTAATTAGTGTGTGCTACGAACTACTGAACAGACAGTTTATTTTAAAGAACTGATGCTCTAAATGTGTAAATAAAATTCTGTAGAAACTTAACTTATATTTCTGACAACTTTACGTATGTATCATATAGTGGTCAAAGAGTGCAAATGTGAGGGACAGGCCCAGTGACTGCCAAAACATAAAATAATATCATAAAATCTAGTAGAAATTACAGAAATTAATTTCAATTTCAATTTAAATGGATGGAAACGGTACCCATAGCCTTGTGGGCAGCTCTCTCTCCCACTTTGCTTCCTGTTCTCATGTCCAAGGTTTTTATTTATTTATTTTTTACAATGTTACTCCTTACCCAGATAGCATACATTTCCGGGCCTCATCTGGGCCAACTATGCACATAGGGCTCAGTTCTGACAATGGCAGATGCCATATAGGCCAGATCTGGCCCACACACAAGAGATGGCAAAAGTACACACATCCTTCACTCAAGTAGAAGTACAGATACTCATGTTTAAAAATACTTTGGTAAAAGTAGAAGTACTGGCTACACTTTTTTACTCAAGTTAAAGCAAATAAGTATTGGCTATGACATTTACTTAGGTAAAAAGTACCCATTACTACTACCTGTTTTAGTGTCACGCTGGTAACTGGACCTCACGTCATATCGACACATTAATACAAAATAACTTACATTTAATATTTTGTTAGCTAATGAATGTATCATGGCTGAACAACCACCATATAGAACAGGATAGGACTGGGACAAAATTTCAGGCAAGGAAATCTCACACTCATCCAGGCAATCCCATACACACACAACAAATTCTGAAACCGCAAATAACCTTTTTTTTTTTTTTTTTTTTTTTTGTATGGCCATCACATTTAAAAAAAGGTTTAAAACCTTAGGCTGGGGCCATGCAAAATAATTAAAGGTGCTCCATTGAACTGCACCTTCACTTCCATTTTCCTTTTCAGTCTCTTCATTTTCCATGATATCTCTCTACATCTTACTTTGTGTGTGTTTACTTTTTTCCACTAATTTTCTTATACCTGTCAATTTTCCCATCAGCTATCTGCTGTTATGAACAGAACTGTCTCCACCTTGTTGCAAAACAACCACCTCATTGTATTCTGTTTGCAATAACATAACTTTATTTTAGTTCAATTTAAAGTATCACATTATGACCATGTGTTGTTGTTCTATCTTATAATGACTTAAATACTATAGATTTAGTGAAACTATACTTTTAAATTGCCTAAATGTCAAAATTAGTACAATAATACTTACATCATGACAATATATTTAAAGAAAAATCCTAATACTGTACGTTATTGCATTATCATGAGTCATATTTTTCTCTTACCAAAGTTAACCATGGTTTATTACAGTAAAAGTACAGTAACCATGTTTTTTTTTTTTTTTTGGATTAATTACAATATGTTTTAATTTACAACCATAGTTTTACTACACATTTCATGGTTAGACTATAGTTAGTGAAGCAAAACCATGGTTAATTTGTGGTTACCATGGTTTAACTATAACCATGGTTTTTGGTTTGAATTTTCATAAGGGTTGTGTTGTTATCTACCCTAGCTCCCTCTCCTCTAAACCTATTATAAAACGATGTTTGTTTGCTAAATTACTACTGTAACTTTACAGTAGATAATAATTATGTCCTTTATCATACAGTATTTTGAGTGATGATAGTAATTTAGTTTAGTTTAGTTTACAGTAGGCTATTATTAATCATCTGGTTGCTCCTGCTAAGAGTTGCTAGCAGTTTAATTCTTAACTAAGTAAACAAACACAACCTATTTACAAATGAAACTGACCTGCACTTGCAGTCATGAACAGGTCAGTAGTTTTGCCTCTCTGATCCACTCCATTCTCGAGTCTCTTGCATTGATTACTCTGATAGAAACCGATAGAAAACTTTTTGTCAGCACGGTAATGATTTATTATAGATCGAATGGTGATCCACCAAAACTAAAGTAACGAGCCTGGTTTGAAAATGTAAGTAGAAAGTACAGATATTTGTGTAAAAATGTAAGAAGTAAAAAGTAGTCAGAAAAATAAATAGTGAAGTACTGATACCAGAAAAATCTACTTAAGTACAGTAACGAAGTATTTGT